>LR812521.1:25143578-25683578 GCA_903798195.1 Danio kyathit | reverse complement strand
ATAACTGAACTTGTGTTAATGCCCTTATATGGTCACGGGAGGCGGGGCTAATGCCCTGCACAGTGTAGCTGAAGATTAATGGTAGCCCCATGGGCCTGGACTGGCTGCTACAAAGACTCTCTTGATGCTTGCCTTTTATCCAGTTTTGCAAACACTCCATTGTTATTACCAGTGCTGGTCGTACAACATGAATGTGCTATTGTATAATGACCAATTTAGTTTTTTGTCTTGTCAGTTCTAGGGCAGCAGTTTTCAACCAGGGGACCATAACCCTCTGGGGGGCCTCATTAAACTTCCAAAGGGGCTGCAAGATGACTTAAAATTATGTTTAATAAGTCTTCTTTATTTACAGTGTGTTTAATAACTATAAATACTACTCGTTTTAAGTATTAAAACATCAAGACTGCATTTAGTTGATAAAAGGGACAAGATAATGATTTTCACGTAAAATTATTAATTAAGATATTTATATATTTATACATAAATTGCTTTTATATATCAGATTCATGAACATAAACACAGGAGGCTGAGAAAAACAAATTCTAGAGGAACATTTCAGACTGCACTTAGAGGTTTTTGCATCTGAACTCTTCATATATATATATACGTATGTGTGTGTGTGTGTGTAAAATTATTAATTTGTATATTTTTATATTTATACATATATAAAAGCAATTTGTTTATGAGATTCAAAGCTAAGCATTATCGTTACATCAGTCTTCAATTGTCACATGATCCTTCAAAAATCATTCTAATAGGTTTTTTTGCTTTTAAATATAAACATTTCTAATTATTATTATGCTGAAAACAGTCGTTACTTCATATTTTTGGGAAAAACAGATGTATTAACGTTTAAAAGTTCTATTCAAACTCGTTTAACTAAATTAAATAGAAAAAGTGGCAATAACAAAATAAATAAATACAATAAGATAAATGTATATAGGTAAAATTATTAATTTATATATTTTATATTAATACATAAATAAATTGCATTTATATCTCAGATTATAGCTGATTTATAAGCATTATCATTACGTCAGTCTTCAGTTGTCACACAATTCTTTAAAATTCATTCTAATATGTTTTTTTGCTTTTAATTATAAATATCTCTAATTATTATCATGCAGAAAATAGTCGTTATTTCATATTTTTGGGGAAAAACAGATGTATTAACATATAAAAGTTCTATTTAAACTTGTTTAACTATATTAAATTGAAAAAGTGACTACCAAGAGAATGAAATAGTGACAGTAAAGATATTTATACTATCACTATTCTATTTTTCATTTTCTATCATCAGAAAAAGTATGATGATAGTATGTTTCTTTCTACGGATATATTGAGTAAAAACATGTTTTCAACAACAGTATTAATAACCACTTTTAATGACAGATTAAGATAAAGCTGAATTATAAGCATTACATCAGTCTTCAATTGTCACACGATCCTTCAATAAATAATTCTAATATGTTTTTTTGCTTTTATTTATTCATTCATTTTCTTTCGGCTTAGTCCCTTTAATCATCAGGGGTTGCCACAGCGGAATGAACCACCAACTTCTCCAGCATATGTTTTACACAACGCATGCTCTTCCAGCTGCAACCCAGTACTGGAAAGCTTTTAATTATAAATATTTCAAATTATTATCATGCTGAAAACAGTTGTTACTTCATGTTTTGGTGGGAAAACAGATGTATTTACATTTAAAAGTTGGATTGTTTTAAGAAATTAAATTGAAAAGATGACAATAACAAAAGAATTAATAAACATACTTATACTGTCACCATGTTATTTTTCGTTTTATATCATCAGAAAAAGTGTAATAGTATGTTATAATTTCTTTCTGCAAATATATTAAGTAAAACATATTTTCAACAATAGTATTAATAACCACTTTTAATGACAGATTACTATTACTTCTGATAATAATAATAATAATTAATAACTTCTGTTTCAATTTAAGAATATACAGTTATTGAAACTTCTTTAATCAAGATTTTAGGAAAGCACATTTTATAATGTAGACTAGGGCTGCACAATATATCGTTTTAGCATCGATATCACAATGTGCGCATCTGCATGTCATTTGCATGGGCTTTTGAGGAATGTTTGTAAGTGTAACAAAGATTATTTGTATTTAATTGTTAATACAATTTATGCAAAGAAAAAAACAAATTTAAATATCGTACTTAATGTTTGTCTTTTTTCTAGTCCAAATATCTACATTTCAAAGTGAAATTGGCATTAATTGGCAGATAATTTGTGCTTGGTTTAAGGAAAAACTCTTAATTTTGACTTTTTTTTCTGAAGGTGATAACAGCAATATTTTTACTTGATCTAAGAAAGCAAAGTACGAAAATATCTGTTTGCTTTGTGATTTATTCAATTTCTGTACCTAAATACAGTTAGACTCCTTAGAAAATTGTCAAATAGAGCTATTCAATCCAAATAAAATTGTATTCGGCAGGCCAGTTGTTGCTAGAGTTCCCCATTAGGGCTGCACAATGTATCGTTTCAGCATCGATATTGCAATGTGATCATTTGCAATAGTCACATTGCAGGATTTGCAATGTTAAGTCTGTATTATAATTGGTCATTTGCATGTGCTTTTGAGGCCTGTGACAGCATAATGACAATAAAAGCATTCAGGCACAAGAAATTGTACTGTGAGTAACTTTAAAAGTTAATAATTGCATTGAATTATTTGTATTATTCATTTACTGTATCTGAATACTGTTAGACACAGAAAACGATAAAAGACGGTTTGTTTCAATTGTAACGTTTTCTTAATTGCGTTTATTAATGCTTGTAGTCTGATTTTTAGATTTATGCAGAAGCACTTCCCTACAGAATTATCCCAATCAGTCTAAAATTGTAAATTCTTTACAAATACAGTAGCGATATTTAAGTCATCTTGTGAAATTGTATTTATCATATCGCAAAATAACAAAATATTGCAATGTTAGTTTTTCCAATATCGTGCAGCCCTAATGTAGGCATTTCTTATTTTTGAATGTTTAATGTGGTCTCAAGCATAATGTTGGAGATGCACTGTTGTTGGGAACAATGTGAATGCACTAGCAATCACCAACCTTTAGAAACAGTTGAAGTCAGAATTATTAAACCCCCAGAATTATTAGCCCCCCTGTTTATTTTTGCCCCAATTTCTGTTTAACAGAGAGAAGATTTTTTCAACACATTTCATCTCTGGCATGATGAGAGTAAATAATATTTGGCTAGATATTTTTCAAGACACTTCTATACAGCTTAAAGTGACATTTAAAGGCTTAACTAGGTTAATTAGGTTAACTAGGCAGGTTCGGATAATTAGGTAAGTTATTGTATAACCATGGTTTGTTCTGTAGACTATCGATAAAAAAAAAGCTTAAAGATGCTAATAATTTTGACCTTAAAATGGGTTTTAAAAAAATTAAAAACTGCTTTTAATTCTAGCCAATAAATAAGAAATAAGACTTTCTCCAGAAGAAAAATATTATCAGACATACTGTGAAAATGTCCTTGCTCTGTTAAACATAATTTAGGAAATATTTAAAAAAGAATAAAAAATTCAAAATGGGTTTATTAATTCTGATTTCAACTGTATATATAAAAATACACGAGCAGCAGTGTGCTCACAAGTGGACACTCTTGCCTGTGATCTAATCTGCTGTGTCATTGGTCTTGTGATGTTCCCACACCCCTCTGAACCCACTGTTCTGTTCTGAAGATAAAAGCAGAATGAGTGTCAAAGCATTCCAGAATCTCCTGGAAGAAATGAAGTTAAGACTGTTTTTACGAGATGTTTCTTGAGTTGCTGCACTGGAAATTTGAGAGTGTCATGTTACCCATTGTGCTGTTGTTTAGCGTTGTAACCTGGCGATCAAAGTGGCTTGTAGTCTGACTGTTGTGATCAAAACATTATAAAAAATAAAGGATCCAAGTGAGGATTTGATAGCAGTGCAATAGAGGTAGCATTTTGGATTCCTCAAAGAACATAAATGTGTACTATAAAGTTTCCACCCTAAAGTGCATTCACTTTATGGTGGAAATAAATCATAAAGTGCATTTTAATTCACATTAAAGTTTATTCATGGAACCATAGTTTAAAAAAACAGTTATTTTAATGTGCAAAAAATCATGATTAAAGGTTCTACTTTAAATTAATAGATCAATGAATGTACATTTAATCATTTTAATATTGCAGTTGTCCTTTTATCTTGTTTTGAAAATAGCATTTTTATGTTGAAAACTGTGGATTTATATGTATTATATGTATCATTTTCAGAGAAAGGCAGGAGCAAATGGTGGGATATCGAAAAAGAGGGCCTAAACCCAAACACCCACTGATCCAGGTATGTTTACTGTTACATGGACGGGTGTTTATTTGTATTTTCCCGTCAGTGCATGTGTTCACAATGTTTTTGCAAAAATATTGCTTATGACCCAGAGGTCTGCACAAAAAACTACCATTTTACTATGAATCAATAATTGTGCGTCAATGGCTCCTTGCTGTCTGCGTGCATCTTAATGTACTATTTGACTTCATGATAATGATGACACACTTCTGCTAGTTGATTTTTTTCCAATAAAATATTAACGAGAAAGGCGTCTTTAAGCTCAAAACAAGTTCATATGCAGTTGAAGACAGAACTATTAACCCTCCTGTGTGTTTTTTTTTTTGATGTGCTGTTTAATGGAGATATTTCTCAGTACATTTTTGAACATAATAGTTTTAATAAGTCATTTTTAATCACTAGTTTGTTTTGTCAGAAAGATGACAGAAAATATTTAACTAGCTATTTTGCAAAACATTAGTATTCAGCTTAAAATGTAATTTAAACACTTAACTGGGCAAGTTAGTTTAATTATGCAAGTGATTTGGCAACAGTGGTTTGTTCTGTAGCCAAACAACATCAAATAATACTAATCATACCTTAAGGGGGCTAATAATATTGACCTTAGCATATTTACAGCCAAACTCAAAGAAATAAGAATTTTTTTTCCCCCCTAGAATAAAGATATTATGAAAATACTGTTAAAAAATGCCCTTGCTCTGTTAAACATCACTTGGAAAAATATCCTAATTTTGTCTTCAACTGTAGTAAGGCTACCTGTTTAAACCTCTGAACGATGGACTTTCAGTTCATTTAACAAGTCAATAAATATTCTCTCTCTTTTTGTTCCAGCTTCCTGCATTTGCTCGTAGATCAAGCATCCTGGGTGGTCTTCAGGACACATCATTGGATGAGGAAAACCAGCCTAAGGTGGATTCCCTCCAGATGCACCGCTCACGGCCGCAGCACTACCAGCTGAACAGTAAAAAACACCACCAGTACCAACCCAGCTGCAAGGAGATCTCCGTCGAGCAGCATATGAGCGGGAAAAAGAAACACTTCTACCAGCTGAACAGCAAGAAACATCATCACTACCAGCCGGACCCCAAGATGTACGACACGCCACTCACAGGGCCCAAAGAGGTCAAGGGTCAAGACCCTTCCAACAAAGGCTGGAACCTCCCTCCAGCCCTACAACAGAAGTGGATTCGCAACAAAGACACCGGCTGCCTGAGTAAAGTGAAAGATCTGTCTATCGAGCTCAAGGGTTTGCCGGATAATGCTAACAAAGCGGAGCGGACACTCAAGACGAGTGCCAAAGAGTTTGCACTTCCTAATGGCATCAGCAGCAAGATGAAAATAATCAAGAACAAAAACAAAAACGGCCGAATTGTCATTGTAATGAGCAAATACATGGACAAAGGTGTGCATTCATCCAAAGTAAAGAACAGGGATGTTTCTCGAGTGGAAACGGTACACAATGAGGAACCTCCACTGAATGGGACGGACAATCGGTCTGATGGTGAAACGCCAGATCAAGGAGAAGGCCATGAGAATGGTTCTATTGAGAAACCCAGTGAATATGTTGATGAAAAGTCCCTCAGAAAGGATATGCTGGGACAAAAAGCCACAGAAATATGTGACCGACCAAACTCTTCGCCAGGGAAGGTAGACGCCAAATCAAATCACCTTAAGAGGAATCTTTCAGAGCCCAGCGAGGACGTGAGAAACTGTAAGCAGTTTTTGAGCTACAGGAGCATCAGTGCTCCAAACTCTTCCCCTCAGAGAGAACCTATGAACCTGCATTACAAAAGCAGCCATGTGGATAATTACGACTTTAGCGACTCTATTCCCGAAGAGCCTATTGATTTGAGCGCCAAAACTCTAAAACGGTTCACTGCAGTGGACAAGGTTTCAGGAAGCTCAGCACAAGTGGAGAAAACAGACAGCCAGTGTAAACCGTTCGTGGGAAACGTTATCATCACTGATATCACCACAAACTGCTTGACCGTTACCTTTAAGGAATACGTTCAAGAATGAAATCCAATTTCATTTGAACCAGCTCAAAGCTGATCAAAGCCGATGCACTGATCATAGCCATTCCTGAAGATCTATGTACACATTTATTTAGGCAAATAAACCATTGATATATGAAGAGTTCAGATGCAAAAGCCTCTAAATCCTATCTGAAATGTTCCTCTAAAATTAGCATTTTTCTCAGCCTCCTATTTTATGTTCAGTTATTTCACTTTAAAGGCAAGGAAAATAACCTATTCATCACCATAAAAGTGAAAAAACAGGTCATAAACACAGGATCCTGAAAAAAATGCTCTTTTTAAAAGAACATTTCAGATAGCACTTAGAGGCTTTTGCATCTAAACTCTTCATATATCTATATATACATATAGACAAGCCTCAAAATTATTCATACCCCTGGCACATTTATTCAATCAGCAGGTTTTTTTAGACTAAATGACACCGGCTTCTCCCAAAACTAAAAAAAATGATTTATAAGAGGCATTGTGGAAATTTTTTTTTATTTAAGTAAAAATATTTCTTTAAGTAACTAAGTCAGAATTTGCCAGGTATATTAATAATTTTGGGCTGGACTACATATACATGGATATGTATGGTTTGTTTGTTTGTTTAGGGGAGGGGTGGGCGTTTATGCGACAACATTTTCAACAAAAAATAGAAAACTATTTTTTGATATGCGAAACTTTAAAAAAAAAATGCAAAGGAAGTAAACCTTCAGTTTCAGTTGTTGTCATGTAAATGTCCAGTTAGATGTCATGTTTTGCATTTTGCTGCTGTTGAAATTGAATTAAAAACCCTGTAATATAGTTTCTAAAGCTTCAGATTGGCTCCAATTTTAATGCTACCTAGAAAAAAAATCATCCTATTGGAGAAGGCACACTGGTGGAATTGAAGAATTCATTGAGGACTGACGCGCGCACTTACACCTTTCTTCATCTTGGACCACATTTTGAATTTTTTTATCCAATTGAAGAATTGTTAAGATGTACATATGAGATCTATAACTTTGGAGTTGCTTGGATGGAAAGGTGTCTTCATAATGTATATGAATGTACCTTTAAAAAGTATTTTTACATATTAGAGTAACAGATTTGGTTTTTGCGGAAATATTTTACTTGATTGGATTTCCAGATGCTGTTGGCCTGCGAGATCTGCCTGTGCAATGCTAGATAAACAACTGGATTGTTTGACGTCCCCTATCTGTAAGAAGTTACGGTTGCACTTTATCATCTCCTGGATCTCTTTTGTTAATTAATTCAGGTTCTTTTTATAAAAATAAATCATAAAAGCTGTTTATTCTCATCAGAACATGCTAACTGTTATATGTGACCACAAGTAAATGTAAGCTTGATGCTTACATTGGACAGCTATCAATTTTTGTATGTAACTGGAATCAGTTTACAGTCAATATAATGTACTGCAGAATATGTACAGGATGTGATGTACAAATAATGCCATCAAGGTTATGGCCGTTTATATGCATAATGTCATGTTTTATGCATACTTTGAATTGCCAGTTTGCAGATGCTTCTCAATATTTCTCTCCGTTCAAAAAATAAAACAAATTCCTGTTTTACAATAATCCTGTGTCACTTTCTTGCGTTTTTTGCATCAAGAGACTTGAATATAAGTGTTGTGGTAAACTAAATGTTTGCTTATAGATTTTAATCCTTACTTTCCCCCTCTTAGCTATAACCCAGCAAGCATTTTTTGCTTTTAAAAGATGTCTAATAGGCGTCTAAACATAGTCGTCTTGGCTAAAACAAGGCTATTTGTCAGTGAAAATCTAATAGACGTCTAAGAATTGGCCCAAACTAAATAAACAGAAATGAATGACTGCACATATAAAGTCTTTACACAATCTTTCTATTTGATGACTAGTTTTGGTCTATTAGATTTTCACTGACAGCCCAAGTTTAGCCATGCATGTTTTAGCCAAGCTGTCTACGATGTCTATAAACACATTGTTTGCTGGGAAGCGTCGTTATAATGCGTCGAGAATTATGGACTTTTTAGTTGTACATAAGAGTTATGCACCTTTGAATCGCAAACTGGTATGTATTATAGCCACATTTTAAACTATTGTTGAAAAACTCGCTTATTTATAGCGCAAATAGTTTTGTTAATAAACATTTTAGTTATTTTGACCTAACTGGCGCCTATGAATCGGAAATCTCGCACATTCACAGAAAATATCTCTGTTTCGGGTTGCAAAAGTAAATGGACGAATCAGCAGATTATTTTTTTGTCCGTTTAGTTTTATTTAGTTAAGTTAGTAAGATTTAACGAGTTTTTAGTTGTGAAATTTAACAATGCTGCCTCCTATGTGCAGTACCGCATTTATAAAGCACGTCCATGTTTGTTTATTATTGAACAGGAAACAGCGACGAATCTTCATGCAGCCCTGATTAGCCTGCAGTGAAAAATATCCACATGGAAAATTATTTAACTCTACAGACAGCAATTAATGTTAGCTGAAATCAGAAGATAAAGGAATAGCTGTAGTTCACCAAAACCAAAAATTATACCACCGTTTATAGGCCAATACTCACCCTTCACTTGTTTCAAACCTGCTTGAGTTTCTCTTTCTGTTAAAATATTTTGCTAAAAACCTGTAACTTGCATAGACTGTATTTGTCCTATGGATGTCAATGCAATATTGATATTCAGCTTTATCTTCAAGTATCTTCTTTTGTGTTCAACAGAATAAATAAATGGAGGCGCTTGAGGGAGCAAAGTCTAAATTTCAGTTTTGGGTGAATATCCCTTTAAATGACCTCACTTTCCTAAACTATTTGCTGGAATACATAGTGGTTGCCGCTGATTCATGCGATGATAATGTCCTTGTGAGAGATAGCCTATCATCATCGTGACTTGCTTTAATATTCTGTTCCAACAAGATGTCGGCTATAAGTTCTGCTTTACAAATGGAACAGTTATATTATATTATATTATATTATATTATATTATATTATATTATATTATATTATATTATGGTATATTATATTATATTATATTATGGTATATTATATTATAATATATTATATTATATTATGGTATATTATATTATAATATATTATATTATATTATGGTATATTATATTATAATATATTATATTATATTATGGTATATTATATTATAATATGGGCAACCCAGTGGCGCAGTAGGTAGTGCTGTTGCCTCACAGCAAGAACGTCGCTGGGTCGCAGGTTCGAACCTCGGCTGGGCTGGGTCAGTTGGCGTTTCTGTGTGGAGTTTGCATGTTCTCCCTGGGTTCGCGTGGGTTTCCTCCGGGTGCTCCGGTTTCCCCCACAGTCCAAAGACATGCAGTACAGGTGAATTGGGTAAGCTAAATTGTCCATAGTGTATGAGTGTGAATGTGTGTGTGGAAGTTCCCAGAGATGGGTTGCGGCTGGAAGGGCATCCGCTGCGTAAAATCGTGCTGGATAAGTTGGCGGTTCATTCCGCTGTGGCGACCCCGCAAGGGACAAAGCCGACAAGAAAATGAATGAATGAATGAATATTATAATATATTATATTATATTATGGTATATTATATTATATTATATATAGGCCTATTATATTACATTACATTATAGTATATTATATAATAGACCTATATATTATTTAATATTACGTTATACTATTATATTTTTTTGTCTAAATAAAGTCTACTCGATGCATTTTAAGTATTTTATAAACATTTAAATATTCATATTAACCTACTTAGTATATTTCAAAGAACCTCGTTTAAATATATATTTTTGAAATACCGAAGACTATTTTAGTCGCAATTCTAAACATAAATATTAATCAATTGTACGCGTATATTACTAGTATATACTAATATAATACTAATATGTTTTATTTGTAAAATGTATTTTTAAAATAATGAGCGGCTATTCCTTATATTTTTAATTCACCTCAAGCAATTAGGCTAACCAGAATTAATTAATGTTTATTTGGTGTGGTTAATTTCATGAGATAAGAGCTAGGTAAAATTGTAATAATGACAACACGGACAGAAAAAAGGTATTAAATTTGCCTAATTTTAATTAACTAAACAAAATAAATTTATTAAAATACCTTCGATAATTTAGCCTACTAGAGATTTCTTGCCGCTCTTGGATTTCATAATGTAACCTTTTTTCACCCGACACAAATTTAAGCTTGCATTTATTTATAAAAGAAACGTTTGTGGTTGCTTATTTATTATCGTAATGATAGGAGCCTAATTATATTTAATTTATAATAATAATAGCCTAATAATAATGTTTTCCCTAATAGAATTGAATTAATCGAATCGAAACAAATAATAAGCCTAAACGAAAACATAGATGGAATTAAGTTTAGGTTCTTATCAGTTGCATCGAATGAATCGTAAAAAAGCATATTGAAATTACAGCAGGCTATTAAAAGATTAAATTATATTTATCAGATTCTAGATCATTTATTATAAAAAAAAGTATTGAGGAAAGTAAAAAACTAATTTGTGAGTAAAATATAGCCTATGCTAATGTAGCAAATAGCCATTAGATTAAATATTGATATTTTATCGCCCTACAATTAAAAGAAACACGACATAGGCTTAACTTAAAAACGACTCAAGAAAATTGTTTGTCCGAAACAGTCAAGTTTATCGTTTTATAGTAGCAATTTAAAGGCTATAATTTTATTAGAAAGAAAGAAAGAAAGAAAGAAAGAAAGAAAGAAAGAAAGAAAGAAAGAAAGAAAGAAAGAAAGAAAGGAAACATGATTGCGTGTCATTATTTAAATTGGGCTGAAGGCAAGCACAATGATTTTCAAATAATCTTAAAAATCTCAAAATCTTTTAAGAAGTAATTTATGTTATTTACAATATTGCACATTAGCCTATCTAATCCGAATAGCCGGACAAATGACCAAGCAATAGAAGCGGTCAGTTAAATCATCGATAGCCTTATTGGGTTTATAAGTGGATTTATAGGCTGTGTATTCTTATGTAATTATACATATTGTATTTTATTTTTATTTGTAGAGTATGTCTTGTAAATATTCATTTAAAGGATTGCGAGACATGGCGGGGAAAATGGAGGCGCAGAATCCGAGATGGCGCGTTTCGTTCATGTGGGCGTTTAACCAGAACAAAGCGTAAAATTCAGATCTATATTTAAATAAAAAACATAAACAAAACAAAATGTATCATAACATCGACTGGCAACACCTGTTATATATGTTACTAGCAGAATAAAACGGAATAAACAACCCGCATCTGGACCTTTCGCGTTACGCTGAGGTACACATGAGACAAGGGGACTTATAAAACGTCCTGAATGCGGTCTTTCCACATTAGTATACAAATAAACACGGCATATTTGCCTTCAAAACATTCATAAATGTCATTTTGCGAGCTCGTCTCGTCCTCTAGTCTCCGCCTCCGAGAGCGGGAGCGCCAGTCACACAGTACCGCCGTCCCGCAGTGCCATGGTAACAGTTTAGAACGTGATGACGTCTCTTCGGATCGAGTATTATGGGCTATCGAGGATTATTCAGGCAGAGGCTGAGAGGGGAAAAAATAGCTGCGAGGTTGAAGTAAACATGGAGCTCTCTGCCGTCGGGGAGCGGGTCTTCGCTGCTGAATCCATCATTAAACGGCGCATAAGGAGAGTAAGTGCTCGTCGGGGCTCCGGCTCTGCAGTAGAGGCGCCTGGATGTTTGTTTATGCCCGCTGAACTGACATTTCTACGCGATATGTTAGCTTAGCAGCGTTAGCTTGCTAATTTGAGTCTCTCTGTGCTTTCGCTTTCAGGGGCGGATGGAGTATCTGGTCAAATGGAAAGGCTGGTCTCAAAAGTGAGTGGTAATGACACGATAGCGGCGGTTGTTGTAACGGAAGGAGCGGGTTCAGACTGCCCGGACTCGCTCAGTGTTAGCACGGCTGGAGCACGGACTGTGTAACGGGGCTCTCGTGAATGTTGGCTGGCAAGGCCAGTGATTAGAGAGAGTAAAGATACAGCGTTTAAAAATTATTATTTGGTATAATTTAGACTTATAAGGCGGAAAACATGGAGGTAAAATGTATATGCTTTTTATCAATGTGTAAGTACTTATGTTACATTTACGTTTTTTAAAAAATGCAATTGATGCACTTCAGTTCTAATGATTCTATTGATTATTAGAAACCTAACTGTAATTTGTTTTGAGCGTTATGATTTGGGAATAATTTAACATGCAATTATCGGTGCAGATACAGCACCTGGGAGCCAGAGGAGAATATTCTGGATGAGCGTCTTTTCGCTGCTTTTGAAGAAAGGTAAACATTACTTCGTTGTTTATATAATTACAGTAGCCTACGTAAAGAAAATGATTTGTGTGCTCTAAAGGATAATTTCTGTGTATAATAATTATTTTTTATTTATTGCAGGGAGCGTGAGAGGGAAATGTATGGGCCAAAAAAGAGAGGACCTAAACCAGAAACGTTTCTAATGAAGGTGACATTTGTTTTAGTTATCTCTGAACATTGTTTTTAATATTATTATTATTATTATTAATTTAAAATTATGTCACACTTTAATGCATATAAATTATCATGGAATCTGTGGAGTACCTTGAGTTTTAAAATATATATATTTAATTCTTTGCAGGCAAAAGCTAAAGCAAAAAGCAAAACCTATGAGTTTGGACGAGAGATGTCCAGAGATATCCGGGTGTCTTTTCCAGTAGCAGAACCGGTTGTGACGCCCAGAGCACGTGAGGGACTGCGGACAGTTGTGCCAACAATCTTTCCACCAAGCACCATTAACAGAGGGGAAAGTGTTCGTGTGCGTCCACCAGACTCTGAAAGAGACACCCTGACACATGGGACTTCAATTCAGTGCCCACTTGATTTTGCCAACTCACCAAAAAAGCGAGGACCAAAGCCAAAAATGCATCCAGCTGGAGGTTCATCCTCTGAAGGCATTAAAAGAAAGGCAGATGAACCATTATCTTTCCGCCCTTCCAAAACCGAGAGATCAGGAGAGACCTCTAACTGTGATGTCATGCATTTTACCCAAAAGTACAAAGCAGAAACCAGCCAAGTTGGGAAGCAAATGGGAAGCAGATCAAGTGATGTGAAATTTTCACATGGAGGAAGCTTCTTAAAAGCTGGGCTTGGCATTTTGGGACATCGACAGAAGGATGGCTCTGGTGGTGCCATAAACCAACAAGCTAAGATGAAGCATCCTCCCAAAAACAATTTATTTCGATCCACTGATCAAACTAGAGAGCAGCTCTCTCTGAGCTTTGTAGATGATACAGACCAGTCCTGGTTGCCTTGTTTGAAGAATATGGAGAAAATTGTTGTTACTGATGTAACGAGTAATTCATTGACTGTAACCATAAAAGAGAGTTCAACGGACAAAGGGTTCTTTAAAGAAAACAGATGATGAGATAGTTTATGTATGAAGATATATTGTAATCAAAGTAGAAACAAAACTTACATTTCTATATCATTTCTAGTCTATCAAGTCTTTCAATCATGTATATAATGCAAAAAATATATATAGTCTATGTTTAGCCTACATTTCCATTCACGTTTTCTATGAAAATGAAGTTTATTTTTCTATTTCCCCAGATTTTTATGTAACTTTACCCCTTCTTTTGGTTGCCTTCGTCAGCTTTATTATGAATGTAGGGCATAGAAGCTGTTAACATATACTAACGTTTCAACGTAACGCACCTTTTTAAGGGACATATTGTTTAGTCCCTTTTTTATGAACTTATTTTTTTCTGGTTAGATTTTGTACATATTTGAAGGTCCAAACAGTAGTCTCTATTAAAGCACACCCTTTAAAAAGCATGAAGGGAAATAAGCTACATAAATACATAAACTTGTTTTAGGGCTACAAATTTACGGCACAATCATTTCCGCTTAAGAATCATTTTTAGTTTTTCTGTTAAATATATCAGATTTTACGATCTTTTCCCCTCTTTAAAAATAAAAAATGTGTTTGATTGGTACGAATTGATTTTAAGTTGCTCAAGTAGCAACTCGTAGACTACGGTGAAATCTAATGTTATTAAAATTACACTGTCAACCCGTAATTAACGGTTCGGTATTTTTGCGGGGAAAAAACAACGAAAAATGTTAAAATGTAATTGGCTACTTCTTGCATAATTGATTCTAATCTAATTCGTTAATTTAAAAGGCGTTTTTGCGCACATACAGTTTATATCCAGTCTTATGTTAACCTAATTGAATTATTAAACCATACGTCGATGTTTTCATTACAGACTGAGTGCCTGTAAACAAAGATTAAACCTATAAATAATAAACCTATATATTTTAAATAGCCTATGAAACAGCATGTCGGCCTACTTGGATAAAAATAGACCATTAACATCTATTGTCTTTCAAAAATTGAGGCGAACAATCTGCGAATGATCCAACCATTTGTCCGCAGATATTCACTCGGTTTCAGACTTATTTTTAATGATCTACCGTATAAACGTGTACTGTAAACCTATAAAATTAATTATTGTTATTATTAATATTATTATTGCTGAAAAATGTATTCTTATTTAAATGATTTTACAATTATAAACAATATGCCACCCGCAATGCCACGTTGTCGGAAACCAACAACTGAAAGGCGACAAACGTAAGTTTCATTTTCAATAATCTAGGGGAAGAAATTATTTTTAAAATAAATCATGGCTGATGACTAAACAAAATACATGACTATTATTTTAATGAAACATACAAACACAAAGCAGGTTTTCTAAACACGGTGGTCTCAAATTGAAATTAAAAAACTAAATCAAAATGAAATTTCTGTAGATGATTAATAAAAGCGCTTGTTGAAGAAGTTCAGTCCACAAGATGTCGCCATGAACTTGACATAGCAAATCCGTGTTACTCTTAAAAAACCCGTTAATACCATCCACCGTTTATACTGTGATTTTTGCTTCAAAGGTAAAATGTAAATGTTAAAAACACATTTAGGCCTATATATAGCAGTCACAGATGTTCAATGTGTCAAATGTTCTTGTGTTTGTATACTGTATGTTTTCATGGTTTATTGATTTTTGGACTGTCTTGTGTTTCATGATTCAGATGTAAAAAAAAAAAAAAACAGTCAATGTAACACTGAAATAAATGTGAGAATAATTATACTGTCTTGAGTTTTAAAGTGTCATTAGTAATTGTTTTGCTATAACTAGATTTTAATTTTAATTTGTTTGCTCTTTCCCTTGATTATGCCATTTTATGCATGGACGTTCAGACCAATTAAGCGCATCACACGTTTACAAATTTTTATTAATAATGAAATGACGTTTTCACTTTTTTATTAGTGATAAAATGACTACTGTATTTTGCCAAATCAGAAGGGTTTAACAATAACTTTAATTTTAGGTCCTAGTTGAAATGCTGTTTGCACTTTGCTAGCATGTTTTATGCGCTATTTAATGCATGTGTGCACGCGACCGCAAGAGCTCAATAATGTGCGCGCGCTCGTTTTCTTACATTTAATCAGTGGTCTATCTATCTATCTATCTATCTATCTATCTATCTATCTATCTATCTATCTATCTATCTATCTATCTATCTATCTGTCTATCTGTCTATCTATCTATCTGTCTGTCTGTCTGTCTGTCTGTCTGTCTGTCTGTCTGTCTGTCTTTGCAAGAGCTCAATAATGTGCGCGCGCTCGTTTTCTTACATTTAATCAGTGGTCTATCTGTCTGTCTGTCTGTCTGTCTGTGTCTGTCTCTGCAAGAGCTCAATAATGTGCGCGCGCTCGTTTTCTTACATTTAATCAGTGGTTTATCTATCTATCTATCTATCTGTCTGTCTGTCTGTCTGTCTGTCTGTCTCTTCCGCAAGAGCTCAATAATGTGCGCGCGCTCGTTTTCTTACATTTAATCAGTGGGTTTAAATCTATCTATCTATCTATAAAATTGTCTTTGAATGTGCACAAGCTGGTTATGCATTTAATTTTGTCAAGGGCTTAAAGTGTTACCAATAGACCATCCATTTCACTTCGCTGATGACTAACCTCTGTAACAGAAATGACAGGTCATCACCCTTGACATTGGGGCATTTAAAGGTTCCCAAAACCAGTTCATGTGTAACCAGTGTTAAATCTATAGATGTGAAAAGGCTAAAAACACATATCAGCACTTTGAGTTAAGTGTTGTTGTGTAAAACGTGATCCCATGGAAGGCATATATACTAAAATGTTGAAACAACTTTAGTAAAAACTTAATGTCAAAATCTGGGTAAAATCTCCATCTTTCTTAACAGCAGGGACATTTTCATAATATATTTTTTTTAATTGTGTATAAAAATAAGTAATTATCTTTTTTAATTGTATTAAAAACTTGAGTAAAGAAAAGTACTGATTAGGTATATAAATATAAGGCAAGGCATGGCAAACTTTATTTATAGAGCACAATTTTACACAACTGTAGTTGATCCAAAGTGCTTTACAATAAAATAAAATAAAATAATAAATTGGTATAATAATAATAGTATTTGAAAAATATAAGGAAATATATATGTAAGTAATACTAAAATACAGATAAGAAATAGCATGCATGTGTCACTCAAAGGCAAGAGAGTAAAAATAAGTGTTTAAATTAGATTTAAAAGCATCCAATGAAGGAGAAATCCTGATGTTCAGAGGGAGATTGTTCCAGAGCCTTGGAGCCGCAACACAGAAAGCTCGATCCCTTTTTAATTTGCATCGAGACCCAGGGACAGACAAAAGAAACTGATCATTAGACCTTAACGGTCTACAAGCTTTATACAAGCCTAATAAGATCACTGACATAGACAATGATATTTTGGCCCTGCAGCTTTTTATTATGTTCAATTCATCTTTATTTGTATAGCGCTTTTACAATGTAGATTGTGTCAAATCAGCTTAACAGAAGTTCTAGTAAATTAAACTGTCATTCCAGTTTTTAGAGTTGATCAAAATTACTATTATTTTAATATGCCTCACCATATGGTATATAATTGTTACACTGAATGATTTAGTTGGTGCTTTCTATACAATATATTATTTATTTATTTATTAGAAGCAAGCAAACAGCTAAATAAAACAGGAAACACTACAATATGTAAAAAAAAATCCTTTATAAAGCAGGATTTTATAAATTTATTGGTTTATTTAGATAGAGACATGACAAAAATTCACAAATCATTATACAGTTTACAAATGACATCATATGTTGTACACCAAGAAGATACAGATAATAAAGAAAATAAATCAGTCTGATAGGTGAGACCAGCAATGCTTTTACTTCATTACTATACGGGTATCGTTGTCACCCAGGAAAAGCCTGAAAGGAAAGAAAGGTTGGTTTTTAGCAAAAGATTAAAAAATAAAGAAAAAGAAAGCTTAATAAAAACAGTTTAATACACCATCTAAATAAACTTTAGAATAATCACTGAAATAACAAAAATGGTGTAGAAACAATTTCCACTCAGAAACTACAAAGAGCAAATAGACACATTGCAACATACTAATTTCATTTTCTTCTAAAATACTCCAATAATCTTTATGATAATTTCAACTTCACCATTTTTACTAAATGACATTGAGTATTGTTTTTTCAAGGTTTTACTAGAACAAGTAATTCACTTTAAAAATATTTAATTTAATTAAATGTACTTAAGTAAATTTGTTACTATGAACTCATAAGTAAATTCATTTTTATCATTTATCTTTAGATTATTAAAATGTTCTTCACACTTAAAACATTCTTCTTTCAAAGGGGTTGTTCTCCAATTAAAAAAATTTATTAATTGGCTAATTATTAATTAATTCATTTACATGTAATTTACTAATTAACTCAGATGGTTACAAAACGTTGAGTTTCTTCTGTTGATCACAAAAGAAGATATTTTCCATAGTAGTTACATCCATAGTAGGACAAAAATACAATGGAGGTAAATGGTAAATGGTTTCTAAAAGTATCCAAAATATCTTATTTTCTGTTCATATTTTGTTTGAGTGATATGTCCCTTTAAATGAGTAGTTTACTCAAATATGAAAAATGACACACTCTATAATCACCTTCAAGTGGTTCCAAACCTCTATGCATTTCTTTTATTAAATATAAAATAATATATTTTGAAAAAGGATGAAAACCTGTAACCATTGACTTCCATAGTAGGAAAAACAAATAGCCAATGGTTACAGGTTTCCAGCTTTCTTCAAAATATCTTCTATTGTATTCAACAGAAAAAAGAATCTCCTAAAGGTTTGAAAACATTTAAATGGTGATTAAATTATGACAGAATTAACAATTTTGGGTGAACTATCCCTTTAAGACAGGGGTGTCCAAACTCTATCTTGGAGGGCCGGAGTCCTGCATATTTTAGTTCCAACCACAATTAAACACACATAAACTAGCGACTCAAGCTCTTTCTAGAAACGCCCAGACAGGTGTGTTTAAGGAAGTTGAAGCTAAACTATGCAGGACAACGGCCCTCCAGGACAGTTTGGACACCCCTGCTTTAAGATGTGACTAAAACATTAACCAAAAATGGTTCCTCTATTGCTGTGAAACCCCCTTTTGGGAAGCTTTGTTTTCAGGAGTAGTCTGACCTGACTAATGCAGCAGCAATGAGTCCACCGGTGATGGGACCCACCCAGTAGATCCAGTGGTGAGTCCAGTAGTTGGTCAGCACCGCAGGACCCAGAGCCCTTGCAGGATTCAGACACGCACCAGACACATCAGCCCTGAAACCACAGAAGATTTAAATCTCCAGATGCTCACGTGACTTGAAGTTCTGACATCCTCAGTGAACTCACCCCGCCAGCACATTAACCATAACTGTGCAGCCCACCAGAAATGGAAACATATGGTTTTTGCTCCTGCCATTGACCGCCGACAGTAAGACCGCCAAGGTAGCCAGACACGTCATGGCAGCTTCTGCAAACAACGCCTTCATAATGTGATCATCAGCCTGGAGGATTGTAAATGCAGCACCTTGAGCTTGTGCATATTTCTCGCTAGATGTCATTCCCTGAAAACAAGCAAGACATTTATTAGATGTTTAGTTCAGTGTTGCATGAGAATATGGTTGAACTGCTCATGCACGCTCATACCTTGGCCATGACTGCACCAAGCAGACCTCCAGAGAGCTGAGAGATCAGGTATGGCAACACCATTTTCAGTTCAATGCCACCACTGAGGAAGACGGCGATAGTGAAGGATGGATTGAAATGTGAACCACTGTATCAGGGGGGGAAAGTCATTGCATTATTGCTCAGTATGATCATCATCCAACTTCATGACAAAAAGACCAGACCGAATAAAATACTCAGGGTTTTCAATGCCTGGTGGGTTCAGCAATGGCTTGGTGGATTAATATTTATATGAAAACTTAATTAGTATTTTTTTTCTGATTATTTTACTATAAACAGAAAATAAAAAAAATATTTAATAGAAATTAAACATGGTAAATTGATTAAAAATAATAATAAAAAACAATTTAACAACAAATGACTAGAATTGTTTTTCATTCATTAATTTTCTTTTTCGGCTTAGTCCCTTTATTAATCAGGGGTCGTCAGTACCAATGTTGGGTCAAATATGGACAAACCCAACCGTTGAGTTAAAAAAAAAAAGTGTCATTTAAATTTAAGTGAGTTTTTTTTTAACCAAAATTGGGTTTGTCGATTCCTACCCAACGTCAGGGTTATAACAAACAATCATTTTTAGTGTGACGGTGTATTGAAGTGCGCATGTGTGATGATGTGTGACACATCGGATTTAAGCACTATAGGTTACAACAAACTCATAACCTTGGTTACAACAAACTCATACAACAAACTCATAACCTTTCTTGACCCAAAAAATTTTTTAAATAAAATTGTTTATTAATTTTGTGCAGCAGAGGTAGACGGGCAAAATGTCATTTGAGCCAAGTTTCCCGACATAGCTGCTCTTATTTAGTTTGTAATGATTTAATAAAACAGCCGACAAAACAGATGACATAGGCTAGAATCCTAGATAATCAAAGCTTATTTGACCTTATCACCATACTTATTCAAGTCTTAGGCTAAAATAATGCAAGATTAGATAAATAAAGATTATTTAAATGAAATACTTTTTGTGAGTCGGAGTCACGTTGGCGCCACGATCGACTCACAGCAAGAAGGTCGCCGGTTTGAGCCTGTTTGCATGTTCTCCCGTGTTCGCGTGGGTTTCCTACGGGTGCTCCGGTTTTCCCCACAGTCCAAAGACATGTGGTGTAGGTGAATCGAATAAGCTAAATTGGCTGTAGTTTATGTGTGATTGCAAGCGTGTATGGGTGTTTCCTAGTGTTGGATTGCGGCTGGAAGGGCATCCGCTGCGTAAAACATAAGCTGGATAAGTTGGCGGTTCATTTCACTGTGGCGACCCTTGATTAATAAAGGAACTAAGCTGAAAAGAAAACGAATTAATTAATTTTTGTGAGTATATCAGCCTGATATAAATGTGTTTATCGTAAATTGCCTACTCTGTTCATGAGCACAAAAACGCATTTGCCCTTACCTGATCTCTACCATACAGCCGATGACCACTGCCAACGCGAGCCCGTGCACGAGCGCGGCCTGCAGTGTGTGCCCCTCCTGCGCGCTCTCGATCACACACAAACAGCCCATCAGCACAAAGAAAGCGGTGCCCACCAGCTCCGCCACACACGGCTGGACGAGCTGCTCAAACAGCCCGGGCTCCTCCATCTCTGTCTCCTGCACCATTTTATCCATCGCCGCTTTCTCCATTTTGTCGTCTGCCATCGTGTGTTTCTGTGGGCTCTGCAGTGTGTGGGCGCTCAAATATCGCGGAGGTCTTTGCTCGTCATCAGTAACAGATCGCCAGCTTTTAATCACTCGGTGACCTTTGAGGGCAATTGATGATTGAAAAGACTAATGATACATGTAAAATGTTGACTAGTGGTAAATGCTGAAGGAGATTAACATTTAACCTGATTCTACACTGATAAACTCTTAAAAAAAAAAGAGATACCCAAATTGAATGAGTAAACCCAAAAGTTGGGTTAAAGTTGGTTATATAAGTTAAATAAAATAAAAAATTTATTAAATGCAAATAAAAATACAAATTAATGAATACAGCCGTTGGTTTTGTTCATATTTTACTCAAAAGTGGGTTGAAATAACTCAAGTGTAGCCTACTCCATTTGCTACAGTGTACATGACAAACTAGCACACATTTTCACAACAAAAAGCTTTCCTTTGTCAAGTGTCTGCTATTTCTCTACAAACTTTGAGCAATAAAAATGTCGCCCAAGAGGATTTTGTTTCATATTTTGAGAACTTCAACTCCCCTGCTACTTATTTTTTTGTATCATTTATTTTCTTTGTTAATTTTTGTTATTTTATTTATTTATATATGTATAATAATAATAATTATTATTATTATTATTATTAATGAGGATTGTGAATGTAAATAAAAAAAATGTCGTCCTACTCATTTAAACTAGAGCCAGGGTGTCCTCTATTAAGAAACAATGGCCTGCCCTGAACCATTATTGCCACGTTCTGGACTAACTATTAAAATCAATTTGCAAGAGGGAATGCTCTGCATATTCTGATGATGATATTCACATCACTGTGCACATACCTTAGCATACATAAAGTATATAAAAATCTATAAACACCCGAAGACAGAAATACTTTCACGAAACTAATAGCCGACGTTACGGTTTAACATGTTCGTTTTATAAGGTAAAACAAACTAGAAGTTAACAGCATCGCCAAAACATTAACTGCACTCTAAATATTGTTGGGTTGTAATATCAATTCGTTGGGTTAAATTATAAGCCCAACAGATGGCTTGAAAAATGTAATAGAAGATGAAATTAGCAGACGCAAGCTCACAATTATTCGGTTTCCCCCACAGTTAAAACTAACAGGTGTTGTATTAATTATTGCTCAAGGCATAGGCCTATGTTACAATATCAAAAAGGTAGGCAAGGGCTTCATGGCCCTTTAAATTTAATTTAAAAAATCACTCATGTTGGGTTAATCCAAATCAGCATTTTAAAAATTACTTGACTTGATCACATTCACGGTTGTAACTACTATTTGAGGTGAATGAATTCAACACAGCTATGTGACGAAGAGTAAAGACACAGACTATAAAACATTACATTGTATCAATAAAAAGGAAACATAAAAATCTTGTCTGGACTACATTGAGAAAACCCAATTCTCTCTCCAGCTATCGCTGCAGCCCGGAGACCTCCAAGTGGGAGGGATTTATGCAGTAAGTAGGCTGGGTTCAGGGTTGCTGTAGGTGTAGTAGACATACATTTACCCTTCTCATCCAACTTGGCTACTTGTGCTCGTATGTTCGGGATATAGGCTACGGCCACTAGGTGGCAGCAGACAATTACTATAATCGAATTGTCAAAGGAAACTAAGTTCATTAAAATTTTCTGAATCATTTGTCCTTGTACAGCAGCTTAGTGAATCAATATAAATTAGATTCAAATAGACCTATTAAAAATACATGTGAATTGTGTAGGCCTATACAAAAATATAATTTATGCGAATATATATAAAATGAATTCGAAATGTAAAAATGTTTAGTAATTAGATGGTCATGAGTCATGACTTATTCAGCTACATTAAAAATATATAAAAAGATTTTAAGTGATTTTAATTATATATATATATATATATATATATTATATATATATATATATATATATATATATATATATATATATATATATATATATATATATATATATATATATATATATATTCAGTTGAAGTCAGAAATATTAGCCCCCCTGAATTATTAGCCCCCCCATTTATTTTTTCCCCCAATTTTTTTTTTTTTAACGGAGAGAAGATTTTTTCAACTCATTTCTAAACATAATAGTTTTAATACCTCATCTCTAATAACTGATTTATTTTCTCTTTGCCATGATGACAGTAAATAATATTTTGCTAGATATTTTTCAAGACACTTCTATACAGCTTAAAGTGACATTTAAAAGCTTAAATAGGTTAATTAGGTTAACTAGACAGGTTAGGGTAATTAGGCAAGTTATTGTATAATGATGGTTTGTTCTGTAGACTATCAGAAAAAATATAGCTTAAAGGGGCTAATAATTTTGACCTTAAAATGGTGTTAAAAAAATGTAAAATTGCTTTTATTCTAGTAAATAAAACAAATAAGACTTTCTCCAGAAGAAAAATATTATCAGACATACTGTGAAAATTTCCTTGCTCTGTTAAACATAATTTAGTACATATTTAAAAAAAGACAAAAAAATTCAAAGGGGGGCTAATAATTCTGATTTCAACTATATATATATATATATATATAGGCAACCCAGTGGCGCAGTAGGTAGTGCTGTTGCCTCACAGCAAGAACGTCGCTGGGTCGCAGGTTCGAACCTCGGCTGGGCTGGGTCAGTTGGCGTTTCTGTGTGGAGTTTGCATGTTCTCCCTGGGTTCGCGTGGGTTTCCTCCGGGTGCTCCGGTTTCCCCCACAGTCCAAAGACATGCAGTACAGGTGAATTGGGTAAGCTAAATTGTCCATAGTGTATGAGTGTGAATGTGTGTGTGGAAGTTCCCAGAGATGGGTTGCGGCTGGAAGGGCATCCGCTGCGTAAAATCGTGCTGGATAAGTTGGCGGTTCATTCCGCTGTGGCGACCCCGCAAGGGACAAAGCCGACAAGAAAATGAATGAATGAATATTGATGAAATAATGTTCAGTTGCTCATTTTAAAAGAAATAGCACCAAATTCTGACATGCTTATTAAACTATATAAAAGAACAAGTGATCATGTCCAATGATGTTCAATGTTATCATAATAATATCATAATATTTGTATATTTTATAGTATTATAATATTAATATCATTAATATTTTTGCTGACTAATGGGTAAAACCTAGTTTTAAGGATATTAGCAAAGCACAGATGTTTAAAATGACAAGTTTGCTCTGCAATTATTCTAAATATGCCTAACAATAGTGACTAAAAGTTAAAACGTATTATATTTAGTCTTACATTAAAAAAAACCAAGGGAGCTTCACAAAGGCCTACCTGAAACCTGTTAAACTACTAAACTATTATTAATTGTGTAGAGTAAAATATATTTTTTTGAAATAATGCATAATAAATAAAATATATATGTAATGAATAAGGCGAAGGGCGGCGCAGTGGTTAACACTGTTGCACGGCTTGAAGGTCGCTGGTTCAAGTCCCAGCTGGGTCAGTTGGCATTTCTGTGTGGTGTTTGCATGTTCTCCCTGTGTTTGCGTGAGTTTCCTCCGGGTGCTCCGGTTAACCCCACAGACCAAAGACATGCGGTACAGGTGAATTGGGTAAACGAAATTGTCCTTAGCGTATGTGTGTGAATGAGAGTGTAAGGGTGTTTCACACTTATGGGTTGCGGCTGGAAGGGCATCCGCTGCGTAAAACATATGCTTGATAAGTTGGTGGTTCATTCCGCTGTGGTGACCCCAGATTAATAAAGAGACTATGCCAAAAAAAAAATTAACGAATGAATGAATAATTTAGTATTCAATAAATCTCTTTACTCTGTTCTAATTTAATATTATTCATAACAATGCTTAATATTTTCTAAACGCAAAAAACAAACAAACAAACGTCTTAATTGGGCTGAAATATCTGGTTCACAAAGGGTATCGTGGTTAATTCATGTAATATACAGTAGTCAACATTTGAAGTGAATCAAAAATATTGTTCAAAATTGTCCTAAGGCAAGAATAAGTGTTGTTCAATAGTTGTAGGACAGCTTTGATGAAAGGTGATGATGATCCACTTCAAATGTTGACTGTCTACTGTAGTATAAAAACTTCCAGCTTTCAGCTAAAATCAGCCATCACTCGTTATTGGACTCTGTACGGAAGATGGCGCTATTACAAAGACAAATACAGAGTATGAGTTCATTATGAATGAATTCAAAGGTAGTGAGTTGTTATTTGCATTTCCAACACAAAGCTGGCTCTTAAATCCCAACCAACACCATATATAACCCACACAAAGAACGACCCCTAAAATAACGTGAAGCAGAGTGTTAAAAGCATGCTAATGGTCTAATCAGACTAGTTCAGTCAAGGTGTCATGTGTCACAACCCACAGAGCTCCACAATAGGGAAGTGAACGGCACTTCCTATTTCCTCGCTGTTACTGCTGTTCACTGACTAAAGCAGAAAACGAGAGGAGATGAGAAACGAAAGGGACGCGCGGTTTATAAATGGATTTGAGCAGTAAATGACACAAAACTCTCGGCTTCGGATCCTTGTCGCGCGCGCGGAATGGGAGCGTCCGTCGGCTTCAAATAAAACAGCGACTTCTCAAAGTTTTGCGTATTGGCGGATGAAGAGGATTCATGATGAAGAAACAGTTCAACCGCATGAAACAGCTCGCCAACCAGACTGTTGGGAGGTTAGTTTGTTCTCTTTTTAAAAGTGTTTGTAGTCTGAAAAGTGTAAAAATGTACGCCGTAGAGTTGGGAGTGTCGTCGTGTGTGCGCGCGCACATGACTGCACTGATAAAGTGGAGTTCACAGAGCAGCAGAAAAGGTGTGATGTGGTCAGAGTTATAAATATGGTTATGATATATTCTTGTGACACTTTCTTTTCCACTGAAGAAACCACTTTGTCTGTCAGTTGGTCTCATATACAACGTTACATTACCGACTGACAGAATGAGGCTTTTTTCAGTCCTCTCATCTCTGTCAGGATCAAACAGACTATTTACCTGAAATAAAAATGAAATACAAGCATATGTAACCAATTTTATTCTTTAGGATAAAGCCCTTGAAATCTTGTAATCATCTGGTAACATCTTGGTAAATGGTAGCTTATATATGATATGAACTGTATGTCTAAATGAACCACATATTGACTGTTGGATAAACATCGGTAACGTTAGTTTTGATTGACATCAGGCTAATATAGTTAACTAGTTATTAGCATCATATGATTTTAATTTGAGTTGAATTGTATTTTTATTTGACAGATTTTAGACAAGCTGTACAAAAATACAAGTATCCCATACATTTTGAAATAAAAACCGTAGAAGATAAAAACACAATAAAGCCCTGGGCTTGTTTCCATTGTGGTCCTCGCTGTTAAATAAAACAAAGTATGGCTTCAAAATACAGTTGATGCATAAAACAAACAGTACCTCCACATTTAAAACAGGAACAAATTTATTCACAATTACATTTATTCCTTCATTTATTCATTTTCTTTTCGGCTTAGTTCCTCTATAAATCAGGGGCCGGCACAGTGGAATGAACCGCCAACTTATCCAGCATATGTTTTACGCAGCGGATGCCCTTCCAGTTGCAACCTTATTCACAATACAATAAGATATCAAACATCATCATTGACCATGCAAACTGATTATCCTCATCAAACAACCATCTTTTGATCGCTGTTTTGAACCTCCTTATGTCTTTTATTTCCTTGATCGATTTTGGTAATTTGTTCCACATGATTGCACTTGTATATAAAAACATATTTTTCCCCCACTAGACTTCTAAATTAAAATAAACAAATATTAAAATCCCAACCCCAAGTACTGTATGAATGCTGTTGCCTCACCATTTGAAAATAGTTCACTAGGAACCACATTATTAAACGTTTTACATACCATTCCCAGTTTTAAAAAACGTACTCTTTTACTAACAGTTAACATGCCTAATTGTTTAAAAAAGTCTTTGTGCAAATGTGCTCTAGGATGAATTTTTTTAAATTATTCATACTAATTATTTTGTGCCTTTTGCAATTTTTCCTTCATGCTCTGTGAGCTACTATACCAAAATGAGGTAGCATAATCAAAATGGGTTTGAATCAAAGTTCCTGCCAATAATTATAAAGAATGAACATTCAAGAGATCAGCTTGCCTTGCTAAGAACCTAGTTTTTCCACATATCTTCGTAAAAACCTTTCTTGCCATAACATCTCCTGATAATTTATTATCTATTAAACATCCCAAATAATTTACAACATTTTTGACTCAATTATCAAATCATTAATCTACCAAAGAATCGTTATTAAATCATTAATCCTAACCACAAAAGAATCGTCTTTCTTTAATTTCAGTCTAGAAGCAAATAAAATCGCCTCTGTTTTACCTATGTGTAAAGAAAGTTTATTATCCAAATACCAGTTGTACAAATTTCTTAAGTGGAAACTCATGGTTTCTTCCAGGACCCTTTTGTCTTGATGAAATACTAAAATTGCGGCATCATCCGCATAAAGTTCCTCTGAACATGCTACTTTTAAATCATTAATATATAAAAGAAAAAATAATGGACATAAAATGCTTCCCTAAAACAAACATCTACCTGAAATAAAAATGAAATATAAGCATATGTAACCAATTTAGTTCTTTAGGATAAACTTCCTTAAATGGTAACATCTTATTTTCAAGTTAAATAAACATAACACACCTTGTAGCCTGTATATGATATGAACTGTATAATCAAACCACATATTGACTCTTGGATAAACATCTGTAGCAGGTTTTTGATTGACATTAGGCTAATAGCTAACAGGTTATTAACAACATGTGATACTAATTTGAGACAAACAGCTAGCCTAATTACCTGAAATAAAAATGAAATACAAGCATATGTAACCAAATTTGTTCTTTAGGATTAACCCCTTAAAATGTAACATCTCAATTTCAACACACACTGTAGCTTATGATATGAACTGAACTGTATGACTATGAACCTTGTAATGCCTGTTAGATAAATCTGTAAACATCTTTCACAGTTTTTGATTGACATTAATATAATAACTGGTTATTAGCAGCATTATATATTAATTTGAGACAAACAGCTAGCCTATAATGGAAACTTAACATCAGTCAGTTTTGTTCCGATAATAATTATGTTCATGGTTTGGATAATATATACAAACGTTTATCTTAGTTTTTAGTCTTGTTATTGGCATTTTTAGATTAAAGGGATGGTTCATGCAAAAACTTTAATCTACTGATTATTTTCTTACCCTCAAGAGGTTTAAAACCGGTTTGAGTTTCTTCTTCAAAAGAAGATATTCTGAGGAATGTTGGAAAATGGTAGCCATTGACATCCATAATAGGAACCAAATACTATGGTGGTCAATTATGGTGTCAAATCAGTCTAAAAATAATACATTTACTAAATAAAATGTATACATGCACAGCACAATTCACATTTACAAAATCCAATTTCTAAATACAAATAAATACAACACACAATTTGTGAATTTACAGGTAAAAATCAGGAACATTTTTGCCAAATTAATTGGATTTGTTTTTTTTAATTGTGTTTTGAATTTTGGAATTGGATTTGTGTATTTTTGAACCGTGTTTTGAATTTACAAATTGGATTTGTGTATTTTTGAACCGTGTTTTAAATTTACAAATTGGATTTGTGTATTTTTTTATCTTTTTTTTAAAATTGTTTTAAAGTTCCAAATTGGATTTGTGTATTTTTGAATCATGTTTTAAAGTTCCGAATTGGATTTGTGTATTTTTGAACAGGGTTTTGAATTTGCAAAATGGATTTGTTTATTTGAATTGTGTTTTGAATTTACGAATTGGATTTGTGTATTTATGAATCGTGTTTTGAATTTACAAATTGGATTTTGTAAATGTGAATTGTGTGTTGTGGAGGTATAAATAATATTTTGTAAATGTATTATTTTTTAAAACTGATCTGGTGCCATAGTCAATGGTTACAGCTTTCTAACATTCCTCAAAATATATTGTTTGTGTTCAACAGAAGAAACTCAAGCAGGTTTAGAAGAAATGGAAGAAGAGAAAATTATACAAAATTGTAATATTTGGGTGAACTGTACCTTTAATATTGTTAAGAGCTTAATTAAGGTAGTACTGCATATTAATGTGTAATACAAATATGAATACTGTTAATTATTTTAGGTTTTTTTTAAGATAGGAAAGGTCAAGAATTTTCAAAAAGTTCTTCTAAGCAATTCATATAAAAATTAATTCATATAATAAAATAATTACAACTGCTAGCCCAATTACATAAGCATTACATATTACAATATATATTGATAATTAAGCACCTAATTTGTCAAATTGATCAATCAATAGTAATTATAGATGTACCATATTGACTGAGTTTTGTCCAATGATAGCTTAGTTGTGTCCAGGGTATAGTTAACTTTTAGATAGTATAGATAACACCACTTTTTCTCTGTCAAATCAAATATATCACTTATTTATTTAAAATTAATGCTTAATAAAATTAGTGCTGGGTAATGATAAACCGAGATTATTCACAAGCAAAATTAAAGTTTAATAAATAGACCAGCGATAAATAAAATAGAATTATTAGGTTTTCTAAGTAATTAAGTGTATGCATTTGTAATCATTAAATTAGATTTTTAAAATTTATTTAGTGGAGCTTTTAGGTCATATAAATATGATAATATATGTTCCAAATATGAATACATGTTAATTTATTAATTTAGGAACAATGCAAAATGAGAGACTGTTATTATAAGGACTTTTAAATAAAATATTTATGAAAAATAATATACTGTATAACCTAAAATAAAACATGTATGGAAATGGGAGCCCACAATAAAATTAAAATCTGAATTTATGTCTCAGTGGTTAGCACTGTCGCCTCACAGTAAGAAGGACACTGGTTCAAGTCCCAACTGGGTCAGTTGGGCATGTCTGTGGGGAGTTTGCATGTTCTCCCCATGTTGGTGTGGGTTTCCTCTGGGTGCTCCAGTTTCCCCACAAGTCCAAGCACATGCGCTATAAGTGAATTGAATAAGCTAAATTGGCCATAATGTATGTGTGTGAATGTGTGTATGTATGTTTCCCAGTAATAGATTGCAGCTGGAAGGGCATCCACTGTGTAAAACATATGCTGGATAAGTTGGCAGTTCATTCCGCTGTGGCGACCCCCTGACCAAGCCGAAGGAAAATGAATGAATGAACAATTGGATCACTAAAATCGGAAGCCAGTTTGGCACCAATATATTGTGCATCCCTTTACATTATATCATTATACAATATTATTATTATACATGTACAAATTACATTATACTAACAAAATATACATTATATATATTAAACTGACTTAAAACTAACTTTTAAAAATGGTTTAATGGTTAACATAAAAAGATATGTTGTCATGATTTATTGATCATATATTATAATAAATAATAATTAATAGCCAATATAAATGAAACATTTTCAAATTGAAAATGTTTGCCGGGTCATTTTGATGTAGTTGCTAAGGTGCTCGGAGTGCTTATTAGTACATTTCTGTGTCTGCTCAGCAGTGCTTGTCAAGGTCGACCATTAGATTTCACCAGAAAATGATCTGCTGTCAATCTCTATACATTCCTGTTTACAATTTCCTTTAGAATCTACAGTAACTTACTGGCAGCAGTTCGCCAGTAACTTACTGTAATTCAGTGACAACAAAAATACTGTATTTACATTTACAGCACCATGTATGTCTCTCTAGATATATTTACAGTATTGTATGTTTTTACTGTAAAATATACAGTAACTTTCACAGTGCAACTTTAAAATATGGTAACATACTGCATAACTGTCCTGCAATAAAATACAGTTCATATTACAGTTAAATACTGTGTAATTTACAAAAATTGTTAACAGTTGTAGATGCTTGTCTACTTGCTGTATATATGGAAAGGATATGTTAGTTTTGACTGATTTCTGCAGATTTCAAGGCATAAATTTGCTCAGAAACAGCAAGAGGAAGTTCAGGTCCAAGATTTTCAAGAGCTTGTCAGCGAATGACACTTGCAGATTCCCTTCCCTTGCATATTTACTTCTACAAAAGGCTAAAGGGTTAAGTTTGGTCGAAATATCTTAGATGCTTTTCAGTGAACTCTGACAATTGCATAGGGCTGGGCCGATAAACCATATTATATCGAATCGCGATAAGATTTATGTCAATAACAATGATAAGCTCTGGACCTTTTTGCTCTAGATTGATCTAAGAGCCAATCACACAGCAGAAATGTGCAACAGTGAGAATCTAGAAGTGTGTTGATATTAGAGATGCACAGAATTTTCGGCTGCCAAAAATATTCGGTCACCAAAAAAAGCCTAGGCTATTGAATGGACTCTCTAATTTTTGTGGCTTCAGTCATCATTGGGATACTCTTTTAAATCTGGATGAATTAACAACTGATATTATATATGTTATATATATAATATAATATATATAATATAATATATATAATATAATATATATATATATATATATATATATATATATATATATATATATATATATATATATAGCAACTGTATATATATAATATATTATATATATATATACAATATGGAAAAAAATTATTAAAGATTGCATTTTTGCCATATCACCCAGGCCTATAACTGCATATTCATTTAAGTAGCTTTCACAATGTCTTTATTTAGATTCTCTCTTTATTTTTTCTTCTTCTCCTTCTGTGAGGCAGCTGGTAGATCCATCATTCGCTTGTCACAGTCTATCAGAGCGACTGATGCACAATACAGATCCGGGGTAATCCGGACCCGGAGGTATAATTGTCCGGCCAGCTCTCTGCATGGCCGCTGTCCAGCCCAGAGAGACGCCACGTTTTGATACAGTCGGTTAAATTACAGCCCCAGTTAGTTTTTCCTGCATTGCAAAAAAGAAACACTGCAGAAATCGGATGAATTTCATTTAATTTTATTCCTGCTGAATAAAAATGACATTTTAGGAGAAAGCTTCTGTCTTTAATGATATATTCTGGATCTTATAAAGAAGAACTTAGAAAATGTAGAATTAAAATGTAATTGCTTTTGTTTTTTTTGTCAGAAATGACACAAAAGCACAAATAACTGGGGGGTTTGATTCTGATTTTGTACAGTTGTAGACACAATTGAGCAATTCCATGCAAATGTCAACCTTGTCATGAAAAAAAATTATGTTTTCAACAAAATAGCAAAACACTTTTTAAAATTTTTGTGTGGGCTTGTATTTTGAAGTACTGCAAAAATACAATTTTTTTTTTAAACAATTATATTTGATTTACTAAAGTCACACAAGTACCAATTTCACATCTGTCACATCCATAACAAAGCTTTTTCCTCATAAATGCAAAAATGTCAAATAAAATAAAATCAATAATTTCTGTTCTAGTGTTATAACTCTTATTTGATTAGCATGATTTTATTTGGGTTGTGCAGTTTAATTCACAGAATTTCTACAAAGTATGTTGTATACTGTATTCTGAAGGTCGCTGGTTCGAGCCTCGGCTGGATCAGTTGGCGTTTCTGTGTGAAGTTTGCATGTTCTCCCTGCGTACGCGTGGGTTTCCTCCGGGTGCTCTGGTTTCCCCCACAGTCCAAAGACATGTGGTTCAGGTGAATTGGGTAGGCTAAATTGTCCATTGTCATTGTCCAAATTGTCATTGTAGTCTATGAGTGTGTATGGATGTTTCCCAGAGATGGGTTGCGGCTAGAGGGGCATCCGATGCGTAAAACATGTGCTGGATAAGTTGGCTGTTCATTCCTCTGTGGCAACCCCGGATTAATAAAGGGACTAAGCCGAAAAGAAAATGAATGAATGAAAATCTAAAAAATGTTTACAGATTAAAAATTTTCTGATCCCTTAACTTATTAGGGGTTTTGGAAAAATAAATGGGTGTTTTAATATAATGTTAACATATACTTTCTGTGTGAGTTGATGTTTTGACATTTTACTGCAGATATCACAATCATGACGCTGGAATTGCTGAATTATTAGCCTGTGGAATTCTTTCCCAAGTGATGTTTAAGGAGGATTTTTTTAACAGTATTTCCGATGATATTATACCTGCCAACATTTGTCTCTGAAAATTCGGGAGACTGGGTAGGGGGTGGATGGCTTGGTGTCCGGGGGTGAGGTGTCTGAATAACAGCTGAGAACCGGGTAAATAACTATGCACCAGGTTTCAGGCGGCCGCTGCGATCGGATACTATGTCTATACCAAAGTCGGTGATGCGGGGGTATTACAGACTACCAAAAAGCTGAGGGGTGAAATTACGGGAGTTTTCCAGGAAAAAAAAACAAAACGGGAGGGTGGCGTGAGGTGGGTCTAAATACGAGAGACTCCCGGGAAAAACAGGAGTGTTGGCAGGTATGAATGATATTTTTCTTGTAGAGCAAGACTTATTTCTTTTCGCTTGGTTAAAATAAAAAGCATACAATTCTAAAATTGCTATTGTCAATATTAATATTTCCTTATGTTATTATATTATAGTAATAATTTCTTTTCAACTGGCTACAGTGCAAACTGCTGTTGTCCAAGAGCTTGCCTAATTAACCCAACTTACCTAGTTAACCTAATTATCCTAGATAAGCCTTTTAATTGGATTTTTAAGATTAATGCTAATATCTAAATATTATGAACGGTCATCATGGCAAAATAAATTAGTTATTTAAATTATTATGTTTCAAATTGTTTTGGAAAAAAACAGTGCTTCGGATATATATATATATATATATATATATATATATATATATATATATATATATATATAAAATAATTAAAATTTGTCAGGGTTAGTTTCCTTTGAACTGTATTTGTGAAATGTATAAATGCTCTAGATCACATAAACCCCTGGCACTGATAGTTGGGTTTTGCTCATCAAAACTGGACTTCTGCTTTTTAAGCATTTTGATGAACATAGAATTTCCTTCTTTTCCTGAAATCAAAAACAGATGTTCAGGGAGCTGGTCAAATGAAAATCATGGCAAGCTTTATTGTATGTCGTTGATCTTAGCTGTTGATTGAACATCAGGCCAGCTTACAGGGAATGTTCTTTCTATTTGGCAATCATTATGGCAAAGTTCTTTTAAAGTTATAAGCAAAAGGATTAAAGAGATAATTCACCCAAAAAAGGAAAGTGTTGCAGTGCTGTACAGTATGAGCAGCTTTCTTTCTCAGTGTGCAAAATGAAAAATAATAATAATAATAAAGTGAATGTAAAAAACAACAGTGCCACTAGCAATGCCAGGGTTGCGGGTATCTGATAAAATGTGTATCTTCAATGCACTGTAAGTTGCTTTGAATAAAAGGGTCGGCTAAATGCAAAAATGTAATATAAATGTAATTACTTAGCTTTTAAAAAAGGGAATGTATCACATATAGGGCAGGTAGATTCAAATAGCCCTCGCTGCAGCCTGTAGTGCAGGAGTCTCAAACTCAAATTGGCGGGGGGCCATTTCAGTGACTGACAATTCATGGGAGGGCCATTTTAACATTCAAGCACAAGAAAAAAGTGGAAACCTGACATAATTGATGCAGTTTAGGACAACAGACATGCCGTTTATATTTCAAGAATTACCTGTCACCAGTGATAACGCAAATCAGCACGTTTATTGCGTCACACATCAGATGCTGAAATATATCTATGGTTGTTGTGTGTATGGCCGAGCGTTAGACACACACTCAGTTATTCTTCCACAAAGTATATGCAGTCAAAACTCAAGCTTTTTGTTTCTTGTTGTACATATTGAAGGGGGTGTTTTAATTGCTATGAAAATACTACAAATAATAGGCATAATAATTATTATTCTGTTACCAATTGTATACCTATTATATTATATCAATTGTATTGTCCCAATAGCGTACAAACAGCAGAAAGCAGTTTGGGTGACTTAAATGACTTTACTGGCAATTGTTCTTCTCTAATATCTTTCTCTTTTGTAAAATTACAACAAAGAGGGGAAAAGTATGTATATATTCACATTTACTTTAACACATTTAATTTAAGTTCAATTCAACTAGCAATACAATTTTTATAAAGTACATAGTTTTTATGCAAATCTATTAAATGAGACCATTTAAATCGAATATTAGCAAAATTATCATATTTGTTACACCACCAGCATAACATGTAAGCCATGTAGAAGTGTTTGTACAGCAAAATACAAGTGAAATAAAACTGATAATAATCAAACGACCCTTGAATATTTACAAAAAATAGTAAAAATGTAGTTAAAATAGAGCACTTACGGACATATATTTTAACGTTTAAATCAGCCCCAGAATTATAATTTATTTGTGTTACTCTCAACTGTACACTGAGAGAAAATAAAAGTAAAATGAATGCAGTACTTTAAATGTCGAATAGGTGGCGGGTCAAAATCACAAGAGGCTAGACGCGACTGCACAACAATAATAGTAGAGAACGTCTGTTGCGGCCCCGAGGGAGGAGGAAGGCGGCCCGTAAATGGCCTGCCAGCCAGCAGTTTGAGACCCCTGCTGTAGTGCAATGATGTCACGTATAAGTGCACATGCGCATTGTGAAATGCTGCATGTTTAAACCATGCTTGCTTACAAGATGTCCATAACTTTAGTTGGTGAACCGATTCCCTGATTCACACTTTGTAGCTGAATGTGGCGAGAATGCACCAAAACACTGGATGCCAACTACCGTAAAAATACAAGAAGAAGAAAATGTCCATTATGTAGTGAACGTTGTAACCATAGATGTGTATTATAATGTCTATGGTTGTAACCTGCATTGCATGCTTACTGTGATGGTTGGGGTAGGTGTAGATGTTAATAACACACAATGTAATGTGTAATTTAATAAATTGTACAAATAGTTCTCATTTCTAGCAACAACTGCTCACATATGCACGTTGACAGAATGCGAAGACATGGGTTTCGTCACCGTGTTACAGGCTTCAGCAAGGGGTCTGTTGGTAGATTGGAGCAGTGTTTACTACACAGAACCATAGTACAATGTCAAGGTTTGTAATAATGCATTCAGAATTGAAATCAACTAAATTGGACAAAAATGACAATGATAATTGGTCAGTAACAATGACAGCTGTTTGCGTAGCTTCTAAACAAGCTATGGCTTTGTAACTATAGCCACATATATTAATAATAATAATAATAATAATAATAATAAAAATAATAATAATAATAAAAATGTTAACATGATTTTACTCCAAACTCACTTCATAACTTCAGTCATGTGTGAATATTAGGCGACATTTACACATTTTAAAGCATATACGTTTTGTTATAATACGTTTGCGTCAATACTTCTCCGCCATCTTTAACCTGAGAAAACATAGTGTTTTGAAAACTCTAAAGATCCAGTTTAGTTTAGTTTAGTTTAATAAAATGCAAACATTTGGAAATGGAGGCACAGCTATCCACAAACACCCTCTGACTGGTCTTCTCGACTACTGAGTAAACTGCATACACCTCAGTCACGCTAAATTAACGAAAGCAGTCAAATCGTCTAATCCTGGTACAAGTTATTTTGTGGTGTATTTGGAGTTTCCATCTGAGAGCGACCTATAGATTTTAATTAGAGGTTTACTACTGACCCTAATCTGATTTCACCAAGTAGGCCTGTTCTTGGATTAACATCTATGTTGATCCTGGAACAACATTCCAACCAGCCAATCAGAATTAAGGGATACGTTTAATGTTTATGTTAAGTTTAGACTTACAGTTAGGTTTATGCACTTCTACATGAGTGTTATCCAACTATTATTCCCCTCTGATTTTGGGAAGAATTTTCCCAAAATCTTTTAAACAAACATGTTATTAACATTAGATGTTAATCCATTAACGTAGATGTTAATCCAGGATCGCAGTGTACTTGGCAAAATCATGACATGCTTACTACTGATCACAGAACTGAGCTTCCCTGACAAGATGTGCATTACAATCCCTGCTTTGCTCAGTTGTATTTAATTTTGATGAATCAAGTATTATTTATTCGAAATACTGACCCGGCCGTTGGTCTGCATAAATGTTCATGAAACTGTCAGGTCCCTCCCGTTCACCCATAAAAACACAGAAATGCACCATTTTGATACTTTGAGTAACAAAAGATGAAACTCGATGTCTAGAAATCACCTAAACAGTATCCAAGTGACTCCTTCACTTAGCTGAATATTTCAGACCAGAGCATTAGTTGTCAGGTGAAAGTTAAATTGCTGTTGCAACAAGATTAATTCATCTCATATATAGAGAGAGGAAAAACATAGATGGATTGTTTTTGTTTTGCATTTTTATTTATTTATCTTGATTCCTTAAATACTTGTGTGCTTTTTCTGCCTGAGTTGGAGTTTATAGATGAACACACTGTTATGCATAAAGACTAACTGTCAATGTCAGGATTTTAGTAAAATATTACCAGCTAGTTATTTGATTAATTTGATACTATTTAAGATTTTTTTTAAATAGTTTTTTTGTGTTGTATTTCTATTTATCTCGATTCCTTAAATACCTGGATGCCTTTTCTGCCTGAGTTGGAGTCAACTCCGTACTTTATAGAGGCTCATGAACACTCTGTCATGCATAAAGACTAACTATCAAGGTCATGATTTTGATAAATTACCAGTTAGGTATTGAATTTATTTTAATAATATTTAAGTCCAATGGCACTTAAAAACATGGCATTAAAGTTTGACGGCATGATGGTTTGGTATAGTGGGCAGGGACAAAGAAAAAAAAAACAGTCTGAGACTATTTTACAGCACAACTTGTATTGCATTAATTGCTCAGAAAGAAAACTCTTGCCTTTTAAGTAAGAGACAATGGAAGACCACGGAAAGCTTCCTTTTTATTTGAGTATTTATTGTTATTTATGCAGGGCGTCATGAAAAAGGTAGTGGATTTGTAATTAGGACAAGCATTTGGTGGAGTATTTATTTTACAGTTGTTGTCATCTGAAATATGCTCAAAAGATGACAATATCTCTTTTGTTTGGTAACCAAATTCCAGCTAGCATAATCTGGAGAAATGTTAATCTTTTCAAATGATCATTTTGGCAGTTAAACCTCTTGTTTTCTAGGGTCAAAAGTGTTTGCTGAACTAAAAGGGCCTGCATATAGGTCTGTTTAGGATATAATTGAATGCCATTATGCAATTTGTTATGTCCACTAATGTTGATAAGTGCTTATGTTTACATTGAGGCCTTACATAATCAGACTTTGCACCAATATGGTTAAAGATCATCATGCTGTAATTATGAAATATTTCCCTTTCCCCGCATTTTTCTTTTGCGTTTGCATGAAGATGCTGTATATGTTTCAAACATTGATCCACAAATGAATATTTAATATTAGCTGATAATCGTACATCTCAAATTTCTTTGTCCCAACACAAATCGATTAAGTTAACTTAATTGTTTTTACAAATTTAAGTAGCTTGAACATAAATCAAACAAGTTGTCCCCAAAAAAACTCAAGAATTGTGTTGATTCCACTCGTTTTAAATAAGTAATTTGGAGATGCAGCAAAAATATACTAAGAAATATATAAATATATAAGATATTGTACATTTCTAACATTGATCCACAATTGGATACTTAAAATTGGCTGATAATTGTGCACTTCTGACAATAACCGGCAGTTTTATGTTTTTGTGCAGCAGCTGAATTGTTACATTATCGGTATAGACTATCCATACTTTTATGTTCAATTTCAGAGCTTTAGAAAGCTGGTATTCTTATGTTTATCCTCTACTTCTTGCATGTTTTTTTACTTTTTTAGATAGTTTAGAGATTGTCATTATGACAGGTTAGTGTTGCGTGTTGGTTGTCTTTTTTGACACCCCTTTTGTTCCTCTTCCACATCATTGCAACCTTTCATTTTTTTAATATGTTTGATTATTGCATTCTTTGTCTTGTATATAGTTTGCAATATTGTAAACAAATTCACATATTTTTTTGCCATATTTAGCTGTTTGTCTGCTCAAAAACAGTGCCGTTTTAAAATGTCCAAATCATTCAGGCAGTTATTAAGTAGAAGAAATTAGGCTGTGCTCTTCTGTTTCATTTATTGTTTTTAATAAGCAATAAAATCATTGTGGGCCGGTTTGCAATGGCAATACTCCACTATTTAAAGCAAGGTAGGGGCCCAAAATAATTCTGCCTAGTGCCCCCAAATGAACAGGGCTGGCCCTGTCTGCACAATAAACCGTTTCATCATCAATATCGCAATGTGCACATGCACAATAGTCACATCCCAGGAAGTGCAAGGTTGACTTTATATGTTGGGATTATAGTTTACCAGGAAACACAGTTCAGTACACAGAAGAGTTTTGGATTCACTGAAGAGTTAAGCATAATAAAGTGAATGTTTATCATTTGTATGTTTTTTTTTTTAAGGCCAGGGACTGTGTAAGCGTTCAGGCAAAAGCAATTGTACTGTTTGTGACTCCAATAAAGATGTATTGATTAAATTATTTATACAATACAGTGTTATTTTACATTTGATTATTAAGTTTCTGCACCTGAATAATGTGATGTAATTTTTTTTACTTCTGTCTACCCAATAATAATCCAGAATAATCCCCATAATCTTCCAGAAGAATTATCCCAGTCTGTCTAAATAATGAATTCTTTCCAGTAAATCTGGTGAAATAGCCTAATGGTTAAGTGCGCCGACATATCGCACCATGGTGCTCATGGCGACCCGAGGTCGATTCCCGGCTCAAGGTCCTTTGCCGACCCTTTTTTGCTCCCAATACTTTCCTGTAGGGGTGTAATGGATAACAGTTGATCCGTACGGATCCCAAAGTTTGGAACGCAAGTGACCCACAGATTAATAACTTTTTTGAAGTTGCAGGTTAATCCAACATTTATAACAATTGCAGATTGGCTCTCACGTCATTCAAATCACGTGTATGAAAGCATTTTGGTTTCCCTGTAAAATATAAGGATGATGAAAAAGGTTGTGGTGGGACCTAAATGCTTTCTTAACTAAATGTGTTTTCTGTCACTGTTTGTTTAGCCTGCAATAATGCATTTAGTGTAAAGCTGCACAATTAAACATTAAAAGATTGGGATCTCAATTCAAACCTGCACAACATGAATAATAAATGATAATGATTTGCATATGTTTATTAATTTTTTCTTTGTTCTGTTAATTCTTCTTCTTCTTCTTCTTCTAATTTGATCAAGAGAGATTCAGTTTTTACACTTTCAGTTAGTTACAAACAATTAAATAACACCGAAGTACTGGGAGAACCGTTTATAGTTCAGTTATAAACACTGATGTTGGTAAAGATTAAAATCACTGTTTAATGGAACTTGACACTGGTGAATGTTGTAGCAATATTCGTGCAAATGTGATCTTAGAATTGAGAAGCAGCACAACTGACAAAAATAACTGTGTACTCGCGAGCAAAAGAAAGCAGATGAATACCGAATAAGAGGATGATCACTTGCGTGCACAGGTAATGTGATGCACTCGTCTGTAAAAAAAAAAGCATGCGCGCTCCCGTTTACTTGCACAAAGCAACCGTGCCTAGAGTAAATGCAACTGGTGCGATCAGTTCTCTTTGAAATATACTGGACAAAAAGCTATGATCGTGCACCCACAGTCCTGCTGCTTTCAAGAGCTCAAGATTTAAAAAAAAATCCTTTTATAAGCAGCAGCGGTCACTGCAGTCATTATTTATTCCTTTAACAGATTATTAACAGGCCTAACATTAACCGTGTGCATGTGATCATCCTTTCATTATTACTCATGGTATGTTTTTTTTTTTTACCTGCTTTCTTTTGCTTACAGTTATTTTTGATTTAATTATCCTTTTATTTTACAATAACATTGCTTTAATATGATATTAACTCCCCGTTTATGTGTAGTTGGTCATCTGGGACCATTAGCCAGGACAGTTTACTGTGCATATTTTATTGTTGAATAAAAAGTACGATGCAAAAGTTTTGTTGAATTAAAAAGTGCATGTATACGGTTATATTTAGCTTGTTTTGGCACATTATTCAAAATTTGTGGCCAAGAAAAAATATATTTTTTATTTTTGGTGTGTTCAGGGATAAATTTAATAAACCCTTAATTTTGAGGCCTGAAAAGTCATGTGAAATAAAAAATAATTGCAATGCGACAACTAATTTGCTCATGCACATTGAGCAAGCTCATACACAACACACACAAAAAGTAATATGAATAAGGAGGCATGTGTACAAAACACAAAATCTAAATCAAGTAATTTTAGCATGTCATTGTCAAATTTATGCATATAAAATCTATTTTTCCAACAACAAAAGTGTGGCTAGTGAAAATGTGGAGTGGCTAGTAATGTTGGAAATCTAATAGCCACAGTGGCTGGTGATCAAAAAACTTAATGTCAAGCCCTGAAAATAATGCAATAAAAATTATTCTTTAAACTTCCAATTGGCAAAGGGTTTCAATACTTTAATCTCTCACAGGTAGGGATGTAACGATTCACCTGACTCACGATTCGATACGATTCACGATGCTAATCCCACGATTTAGTCACGAAGAGCCCTTTGATTTAAATTTTTTTTTGTTTTTTGCAAAATAATAAATTTTCTGCCATTACTAAATTGCTATTTTAAAAACAGGTCTGGACTGCCCACTGGCATAAAAAACTGATTATAAAATGCCTAATTATATAGTAGGATAGAGACAGGAGTTGAACATGATTATAAAGGTGAATAATTAATATTAATTGTATAATTAATTAGCATACGTATCCGTGTGATACACTTAAGAAGAGATCATCTTCAACATCTTTAAATATTTAATAATAATAAGCAAATTATTAAAATATGCATAATCTAATTTGAAAAGGAGAGGGCACAAATAGTCTAATACCTGCTTCTGTAACAGAACAACTTTCTCTTTCAGTCTGAAAAACATCTTCACACTTTCATATGAAAACACTGATGCACCGTGTGATCTCTGTAGCACTCGTCGAAGCAAGCAGAGCTGCAAATCATTCGGTCCGCGTGGTTTGGCTTATTAATAGTTTTTTTGCGTATAGACGTCTGTGACAGTTGTTTTTCTCTGTGCTGATGGTTTATGTGCATCATATTCGTTCTTCTGTTAGTGTATGTAAACGTCTTTTTGCAATATTTGTGTTTTGTCTGGCGCACTTCACCGCTGTCATTCTACTCTGCTGCCCCACCTCTTGCTCATCGCTGATCTGCAGGTAAAGCGAGTTTGTACCTGTAAACACAGCGCCCCCTCTGTTCAAAAATGTACTGCAATTCGTTCAACATTTCTACCGATTTGAATCGTTACATCCCTACTTTCAGGCCTTAAAAACATGCAAACTATAGGATTTCACTCCGTTGTGAATATTGTGCAGCTCTACCTGGAATAATGATTATTGTGCAGTTTGTCTTGTATTTAAAGTAATTTTACCAATACACTGTAGAGATATTTTCAGACTTCCTGCAATCAGTCATGTTTTTGAAGGGTATTTAATGGGCTAAAGTTCAAATCTTCATAGATCTTTATAACAGTGTCTAAAGTTGTTCGCCGGGTGCCGGTATGCAGTATTTTCCACTTTAAATGTGTGTGTGAAATGGTATCTGTGGTATTTCTGGAGGTTGAGGCATAGCCCCATATGCATTTGCTGAACGCAGGATCAATGCTAATTCAGTATTGATGGCAAGCTAAAAATTCCCTCTCGCCTAATGTGAGGTTGAGCTCAGCCTGAGTAACTGGATCTTAGGGATATTTTCTCCTATTACATGACAAGTTCTTTGGTTTGTCTGTAGGTTTTCTGTGTTGAATATGAAGGAAGTCTAATAGTGTCAGTCTCTTTCAGAAAAGTTGTGATTTTTAGGTACCATAGATATCTGTCAGCATCTTTAATGTGGTCTGCTGAACGCCTGAGGGTGGTTATTTTACTGTATGTGTTCATGATGGCGTCATTTGATTTTGTGGTGATAACGATTTTCTGTTTTAAAAATAAGGTGGTTCTGTTCTTCTTTTTTTCTTCACTGCTGGCTCAACAGTTTCACATGGGGGGAAAAACACTAGACAGCCAATGTTTGTAGGTAACTCTATCTGTTGTTAGTTTTGAAGACTAAACCAATTGATTAGACTTCTAATAGTAGTTGTTGAAATAGTTCTTGTAGTAGTAGTAGTTGTTGTTGTTGTTGTTGTAGTTGTTGTAATTGTTGTTGTAGCAGTAGGTGTTGTTATTGTTGTAGTTGTAGTAGTTGTTGTAATTGTTATAGTAGTAGTTGTTGTTGTTGTTGTAGTAGTTGTTTTTGTGGTGGTAGTAGGAGTAGTTGTTGTTGTTTCAGTAGTAGTTGTTGTTGTTGTAGTAGTTGTAGTAGTAGTTGTAATAGTAGTAGATGTTGTTGTTGTTGTTGTTGTTTTTGTAGTGGTAGTAGTAGTTGTTGTTGTTGTTGTAGTAGTAGTAGAAGTTGTTGTAGTAATAGTAGTAGTAGTACTAGTTGTTGTTGTTGTTGTTTTTGTAGTGGTAGTTGTAGTAGTTTTTGTAGTGTAGTTGTAGTAGTAGTAGTAGTAGTTGTTGTTGCAGTAGTAGTAGTAGTAGTAGTTGTTGTTGTAGTAGTAGTAGTTGTTGTTGTTGCAGTAGTAGTAGTTGTAGTAGTAGTTGTAGTAGTAGTTGTTGTTGTTGTTGTTGTAGTAGTAGTTGTTGTAATTGTTGTAGTAGGAGTAGTAGTAGTTGTTGTTGCTGTTGTAGTAGTAGTAGTAGTTGTTGTTGTTGTTGTTGTAGTAGTAGTAGTTGTTTAGTAATAGTAGTAGTACTACTACTTGTAGTTGTTGTTGTTGTTGTGGTAGTAGTTGTTTTTGTAGTAGTAGTTGTTTTTGTAGTAGTAGTTGTTTAGTAATAGTAGTAGTACTACTACTTGTAGTTGTTGTTGTTGTTGTGGTAGTAGTTGTTTTTGTAGTAGTAGTTGTTTTTGTAGTAGTAGTTGTTTAGTAATAGTAGTAGTACTACTACTTGTAGTTGTTGTTGTTGTTGTGGTAGTAGTTGTTTTTGTAGTAGTAGTTGTTGCAGTAGTAGTAGTTGTTGCAGTAGTAGTAGTTGTAGTTGTTGTTGTAGTAGTTGTTGTTGTTGTAGTAGTAGTTGTTGTAGTAGGAGTAGTAGTAGTAGTTGTTGTTGCTGTTGTAGTAGTTGTTGTTGTTGTAGTAGTTGTAGTAGTAGTAGTTGTTGTAGTAATAGTAGTAGTAGTACTAGTTGTAGTATTAGTTGTTGTTGTGGTTGTAATAATAAATAAACAATAACTTTTATTTGTATAAATAATAATAATAATAATAATAATAATAATAATAATAATAATAATAATATAAGTAGTGTGTATTCATGATGTTGGAGAGTAAAGTCATTAGTATAAAAAAAATCGATCTTTTTATTGTATTATTTAAGATATATTATAAATACATTAACTTATTATCTACTATATTGTTTGTGAACAGTCAAACATTTACTGTTGTTTTTGTTGATTTATTATTATTATTATTATTATTATTGTTATTATTATTATTATTATTATTATTATAAATATAACATTTTATAGAACAATAGAACAACGTGTAATATGATTATTATTATTAGTAGTAGAATATTAGGTTTGTATTATGATGTTTAATAGAATAAAAATGCATTAGTATAGCATTGAACAACCAAATACATTTTATTTAAAACGTTATTTGTTTTTATATTAAATATATACAGATGAAGTTAGAATTATTAGCCCCCCTGTTTATTTTTTCCCCCAAATTTTGTTTAACGGAGAGAAGATTTTTTCCAACACATTTCTATAATAGTTTTAATAACTCATATCTAATTTTATCTTTGCCATGATGACAGTAAATAATATTTTACTAGATATTTTTCAAGACACTTCTATACAGCTTAAAGTGACATTTAAAGGCTTAACTAGGTTAATTAGGTTAGCTAGGCAGGTTAGGGTAATTAGGCAAGTTATTGTATAATGATGGTTTGTTCTGTAAACTATCAGGAAAAAATATAGCTTAAAGGGGCTAATAATTTTGACCTCAAAACGGGTTTAAAAAAAAAAAAAATTGCTTTTATTCTAGCCGAATTTAAACGAATAACATTTTCTCCAGAAGAAAAAAACATTACCAGACATACTGTGAAATTTTCTTTGCTCTGTTAAACATAATTTGGGAAATATAAAAAAAAATAAATTAATTAAAAGGGGGGCTAATAATTTTGACTTCAACTGTTTATATTTATTGAATAAAAATGCAAGAAGTCAAAAGATTATATCAAGATACATTCTCTGTTAATAAGAAAATAACTTTTTTCATGCAATGCTGCTTCACAAGCAAGTTTTTAAAGGATGCTTAAATGTTTTATTGCTAAGAGTAAAATATTTAAGACTTTAGATATTTTAAAAATATCACATAACAGTATGTAAATAAATAAAAATTCCACACTGCTTCTCAAATCATATTTCTCCATGTAAAAGACTTAGGAATGTGTTATTTTAAACTGTGTTCAGATTGACGCATATACTGTATGTATATAAATGAAGATGCGGAAATGATGACGGATAAAGAAATGTGAAGCATCTGACTGTACGATGTCCACATGGCATGATTTGTGATAGTTTTATGATCTCTGGTCAAAGAGAGTCTCTGCTTATTATCTATGAAGCTCCTCCCTATTTTGCTTACAAGAGTGTGTGTGAAACATCAACAGTTCCGCCCCTTTTACTGCTGTTGCCATAACAAACAACTTGGAATGCAGAAAGCGGGAAGTGGATTTTTTTTCTTTGACTGTTTGTTGACTCACTTGGAAAATAAAGTGATTTCTAATTGTGCTTGGTGAAGTGTGTTTTCAATGGATGATGATAATGTATTTTACATGTGAAGGGAAGACTTTATATACAGCTGTGTTCTTGCTTGATTGTGTTGGTTTGGCTTTTTGTTTTTTTGTAGTGATACTGGCCTAACCTGCTTTCACAGTCACCCTGAGGAACATAAGCACATGAAGCATGGCTCATTTTAACCAAACACTCTTTTCTCTCTTTTTTTTTTTTTGTCCACAGAGCAGAGAAGACCGAAGTACTGAGCGATGACCTTCTTTTGGTGACTATTTTCTCCTTTTGGGATTTAATCACAACCCTAAATGACTGCACAAATCATCTAGCATTTATTTTCTCTGTGAAGTCACAAGTGTTATTTTAGGATTATTATACTGTATTTATATACAGCCAAAAGGGGGTTATCAAATGTTATGCCATACATACAAGAACCTATATGCATGCTTTGTCTCAGAGTCTGCATGCATTGGATACAGTTTACCATGGTGCACTAAGATTTATAAATGCCTTACTCATCATTGTGTGTTGTATACTAGGGTAGGTTGGTCTGCTTTGTTTATTCGTAGGCTTAAGCATTGGCATATCTTTGTTTACACATCTATATTGAGTTTACTCCCATCATATCTCCAGATATACATTTGTAAAAAACCTGTCATTAGCTATGGCCTTCGGTCACAGGATATTATTTTACTGTCTGTTCCTAATGTGAGGACTGGGGGGGGGGTCGGCTTTTAAATACGCAGCACCTTTTGCATGGAATAATTTACAAACAAAGTTACAGTTTAAAGAATTGATTTGACTAAATGCTTTTAAAAAGAGTACGAATGATTTAGAAATTGAAACACAGGCTTGTAGAATAGTTTATTTGTCAATGTGTGATTCATGTTAACTGTTAATTGTTTTTTTTGTTTGATTGTTGTCTGTTTTGTGGGGTGAAAACATGAGTTGTTCATGGTAGAATAGAAACTTTATTTTTCAAAATGTAGTTGTATTTAATATCATGCAGTGCTTCCCTCACATAGACTTTACTTGGGCGGGCCACCCAGGTATATTAACAGCCGCCCAAGTATATTTGGTGGTGACGCATAAATAATACTATTATTTTCATCCTTTTTTGTTTCCTACTGCTGTTTCTGTGTACGCAAGAACTGTCAACACTCACACAGACAATCTCACATGCTCTGCAGGCCCACTGAGATCCTCCTTTTGTGCCAAAATGCATCTGGCTGTAGTGTCTGAATCTCCTAAAATGTCCAGGATTCGGCTTTCGTTTTCTAAAGTTGCCGTTATTTGTATGGGTTTTTGCATTACCTTTTCGCAGTTGATTGCGCACGCACAGCCGCGAGAGAAACATTAAATGATTAATTATTTGATAAACTTTACTATATACTTGGAGAGAACAAAATGACATTTATACTGGCTGCAGAATATTTGTACACCATTAGAAATGGTCAATCAACTAATTTGCTTTATTTTAATAATCTACACTTTTTATTTTTGTAATTATAATTTTTAGCAATATAGTCTGTTTTCATTCCTTTTTTTTCTGTTATTTATTTCTCATGTGCCGTATATTTTATTAATTTAATGATGCTGATTTATTACATACTTTGTATGTAAAGTCCTTTGGCAATACTGTACAAAATGTCATGCCAATAAGCATAAAAAATAGCATAAAAGTAGGAGAAATAGTGGATTTCTTTTATTTCAACAGTCTTTTTTTAATAACTTTAACCAATGGAAAAGAAAAGGTGTATAACAGTGTCTTAATAAAAAAAAAATAGTTAAAATCACATTGTTTTTTTTTTTGCTTGTCGCATGTAGTTTATGTGCCACCACAAGTATATTGTAAACCTGTGGGAAGCACTGTCATGGGTTATATTTATTTGTATATTTTCAGTTTTTGGGTGGAAAAACAATAGCAGGATTTCAAATACTTGTATGTTTATATTAAATATTAAGTTTATAAGTTAAGTTTAGGTTTATAAGTTAAATATTTGTAGTTTAGTTTTGTTTAGTTTAAGGTAGTAAATTCAGTCATTTATTTATTTACTTGGCAAGATAAAATTTCAAAAATTGTTTTAGCCTATTGCTTATTTTAATATATGTTTGTTTCTAATATCTAATTATAAATATTATGTTTTGGTTTCCATTGCTTTAGCTTTTGTTAACTATATATATTTCTTTATTTAATTTTTTTTTTGATAAATATACTAGGCCTGTCACAATAATCAAGATATGGAGTTATCGCACAACACGTGGACATGACCTCAATCATTTTTGGTGATGCAATATATACCGCCCATATATACATTAAAAAAAAAACTATTTTAGCTGATATGCAACATCTCTATCTATATTGGAGGTGTCGGTGTCAGTATGGTTAAAAAAACACTATAGTATTTACTATAAATTACTAATAGTATATTTTCATGTGGGTGTCTGACATCTGAAAATAAATCTGGTAGCAGATATGTAGCCTCTGTTACATCTTTATCTTGCACTTTTTTTGTTAACATTTATTATTATTTGTTTAGGACTTGCGTTTTCACATTCTGATTCCAATGCCTCATATTAAATTGTTAAAATGGCTATAATTAAACAAAATATGCTTAAGAATAAAATATGATGTGTTCTTAGAAAGAGTGTACTTGCATTGTGATAATGTTATATTGTCATTCTGGCATTAAATAATGAGTGGCATAAAATGGTCTTAAAATGACAATAGTATCGTTTATCACAATATATTTCAGTTCAGCATGTCGTACAACAAAAAATAGATATCGTAACAGGCCTAAAATATACTAAGCAATACTTAGTGCACCTTTAAGAAAATAATTTTATTTCTCAACTTGTTGAATACCTGATTGGTTGCTCAGTCACAGCATTCTGCAGTCAAATATTTTTATGTACTGTAATGATGCTAAACTATATGATTGACAATCATCTAGCTAATGATTTAATGCAAATGCAAGTCCTTCAGTGTCTCTCATATAACTTTACAGCTGTTTTACTCATTCACCCTTTCTATAAATAACTGTACCTAACATCTTTGGTTTGTTTTAATATGTGCATTTATTATTGATAGTTGTTGAAGTAAGCAGTGCAGGCAGTCTGTTTTACTTTTTTGGAGTAAAACAACCTTATTTTGCTACAAATTCCAGCTGACTTTACATTATCCCTTACCTTACATAGCTTGTGTATCTATTCATATTACAATTTGTGTAAAAATGTCTTTTAATAATAATAATAATAATAAGATGTCACTAAACCTAAATGAATGCATATTAAGGCGTAGCATATAAACTGCAGTACACAATTTACAGCTCTTTGGATTTCAGCTATAGTAAGAGTATCTCAGTTGACCTTTGATCCTGAACATTCATCATCTTCTTTAGCACAATCTCTCGTCTTTCACACCCCTCCCTGCTCCGTTTTTTCTGGCATATTTTAGATGACAGAAAACCAATTGACTGTCTAGGTATTTCTGACAACACAATGCCAATGTTTTCATGAGTATGCATGCCAGCACCAACAAAGGAAAGCCTAAAATACCTTAAACACCCAGCCCAACTATTAGCATATGTGCATGCACGCATTAATGTTCTTCTCTTATGCTTTTTTTTCAATTGTTACTAATTAATAATTGCTGTTTGTGAATGCTAAAGGTCTGGGGCTTTCTTTCTCTCTTTCTTTCTTTTTTTCTTTCTTTCTTTCTTTCTTTCTCTCTTTCTTTCTTCTTTTTCTCTTTCTTTCTTTTTTCTTTCTTTCTTTCTTTCTTTCTCTCTTTCTTTCTTTCTTTCTTCCTTTCTTTCTTTCTTTCTTTCTTTCTTTTATCTTTCTTTCTTTCTTTCTTTCTTTTCTCTTTCTTTCTTTCTTTCTTTCTTTCTTTCTTTCTTTCTTTCTTTCTTCTTTCTTTCTTTTATCTTTCTTTCTTTCTTTCTTTCTTTCTTTTCTCTTTCTTTCTTTCTTTCTTTCTTTCTTTCTCTCTTTCTTTCTCCTTCTCTCTCCTTCTTTCTCTCTTTCTTCTTTTTTATTTGACAAAAAAATAAGTGAAGATGCTTGCTTCCTCAAGTATAACACATTTTAAAACAAAACAAATTTCCATTGTGATCCTTGATGTATAATGCTAAACAATACAATGCCTACTAAAAAACTAAAACCCACAATTTGTATGACATAATAGCAAATTTTGTTTATCTTCACCATGATTACAGTTCATAAAATAGTACTTGCTCCTTTGCAAGATACTAGTATTCAGCTTGAAGTGCAATTTAAAGACTTAACTGCGTTATTTAGGTTTACCATGCAAGTTAGGTTAATTAGCCAATAGAAGTAAAAAAAAAAATAAGTGAACGTAAACTTAAGTGAACTAAAAATAACTTTTTCTCCTTTAGGTAAGTTAGGATTATCAAATATGTTTCTGCTATGCTTAATAGCAGAATAATGAGTGAGATATTTTTTGAGAAATTGTTACTTTTCTTGAAAGTCAAGTTTACACACAATAAGATTATTATGTCTCTGAAAAAGCTCAGATGATGGTGTCAAGGTTTTGGAAGTTTCTAATTGGCTAATTAACAGCGTTTGAGTTAATTGGAGGCACAACTGTAGAATTGTAGAACTGTAGAACTTGTGTGACAACATGGGAAAATCATCAAGCCAGAATCAACCAACAAAGCCAAGATTACCAATTTGCAAAATTACACTGTGAAAAATAATAATTTTGGGAGACATGTCCTGTGGTCTGATGGAACTATATTGAGAACTGTTTGGCCATAATGACCAGTGTTACATTTGGAGGACAAAGGGAAAAGCTTACAAGCTTAGGAACACCATCTCAACTGTAAAATATGGGTGGTGGCAGCATCATGTTGTGGGGCTGTTTTGCTGCAGGAGAGGACTGGTCCACTTCACAGCATAGATGGCATCATGAAGAAAAGCATTATGTAGAAATACTGAAGCAACATCTCAAGACATCCGCCAGGAAATTAAAACTTGGCCACAAATGGGTCTTCCAAACAGACCATGACCCTAAGCATACTGCTAAATTAGTTAAAATGTGCTTTAAAGACAACAGAGTGAATGTTTTGGAGTGGCCATCACAAAGCCCTGACTTAGTCTTATAGAAAAATTTGTGGGCAGAGTTGAAAAAGCTTGTGCGAGCAAGACAGCCAACAAATCTGACTCAGTTACACAAATTCTGTCAGGAGGAATGGGCCAAAATTCTCTCAAACTATTGTGAGAAGCTTGTGGAAGGATACCCAAAAACGTTTGACCAAAGTTATACAGTTTAAAAGCAAAGCAAAAAAATACCAAGGAAATGTATGTAAACTTTTGATTGTCTAGAAATTAATAAAAAATTCTCTAAAAAAAATTCTCTCATTATTCTGGCATGCATTTAGCAAATGTAAATGATTTAGGTAATCCTAACAGACCTAAAATAGTAAACGTTTAGTATGATTTTTTTAGAGTGTATGTAAACTTCTGGTTTCAACTGTATATATATATATGTGTGTGTGTGTGTGTGTGTGTGTATATGTATATGTGTGTGTGTGTGTGTGTGGTGTGTGTGTGTGTTGTGTGGTGTGTGTGTGTGTGTGTGTGTGTGTGTGTGTGTATATACATTTTTTTTTTTTAAATATATTTTTTTGTTTTTCCTTCGATTGGTGTCATTTGACACTTTTATTGCCACACTCCCGCAAGATTCTCTCGTGCTTACAGAAAAAAAGTTTTCTTTCATTTATACGTTGTAAAATTTTTCCTGAGGCAATTTAAACCAAAATACATGATGACTCTTTATCAAACATACAGTATCTAATGTTAAGGAATATGGTTACTTACTGAGTTATTAATGAATACCACACAAACTTTCTGGGATTAGACTTTGAAGGAATAAACAATGTGAGAATAGCTTATAGTGCCCTGGACAAGTTTGACCCACGCCTGTGTGAGGCAGGCAGTACAATTATGTAATCTATCGGCTTAAAGATATCGGCCTAATTTTGATATCGGACCAATAACTATAAAATTAAAAATATCAGCCGATATAGATATGGCCGCCGATATATAGCGCATTCCTATTAATCCCTTTTGCTCTGTTAAAACATCACTTTGAAAATATTGTATAAATATTAAACAAATCTTCAAAAATCTGCCCTCAATGACTATATTATAAGATGAAAATGTAAGTTTGTTTGACTGTGGATGTATGTAAAAGCATTAGTGGAGATCTTTAAAACCAAATTAGGAACATTTAAAATGGCGTATTAGAGGATCTTTAATTATGCATGGCAAAGCAAAACACTGACTGTAAAAACAATACAAATCAGCTTAATCTGTCACTACCTCATTGTTTAAAAAGCAGCTCATGTTCAGACCTGCCCGCATGTGGAAATTTGTGCACAGCTAAAGCTAAATCACTGAAGCTTGACAGAGTTTTATACGCTGCCCCTTCACCTTCATTCATGCATTCCTTGTTCACGGGTCAAAGTTTAACAGCCGCTTGCTCTGCGTCTTATACTTTGCCTTGGGTTTTGCAGCAGATGGGAATAAGAAACATGATATAACGGGCCATAACTCCTGCTTAAAGTGACTCTGAAGGAGCTGTTTGGCTGGTTTCTGGGTTTTGAAGGTCTGCCAGATTAAAAAGGCAGAGGTGTTGGCAGACGAGCCCTGTTTTGAGCTGTGCGTCGGTGGTTTTTCTCTGATGTGGTTGGAGGGTCATGAGACTCACTGCAAACTGAACTGCATGTTTTTGGTAGCTGCTTTCAAAACAGCAGAGCTTTTTTGTTTTTCCAGTGGCGATGAGCTACTTTTTCCAACCAACATGTAGCTTGTCTGAACACATTTCTTTATGGTATTGCATAGAACTGTGCATTTTTTAATGGCTTATTTTTTGTACTGTTTTTGTATTTTGTACTTTACTTATATTCTTTATGTTTACTTCTTCTATTGTAGCTGGTTTTGGGGTTTAAGAAAGTGCATTACAAATAAAATGCATTATTATTATTAAGAAAATGATCATGAACTGTCCAAAATGAGAGCTGCACAGTGGCTCAGTGGTTAGAACTGTAGCCTCACAGCAAGAAGGTCGCTGGTTTGAGTCCCGGCTGGGTCAGTTGGCATTTCTATGTGAAGTTTGCATGTTCTCCCCGTGTTCGTATGGGTTTCCTCTGGGTGCTCCGGTTTCCCCCACAGCTCAAAGACATGTGCTATAGCTGAATTGAAAAAACTAGTTTGTGAGTGCATGTGTTAATGCAAGAGTGTATGGGTGTTTCCCAGTACTGGGTTGCAGCTAGAAGGGCATCCGCTGGGAAAAACATGTAAAATAGGGAAGAACAGAATGATTGGGTGATTTCTTTTTTTTAATAATTATTTTTTCTGGGTTTTCACCTTTAATGGATAGGACAGTAGAGAGTATTGACAGGAAAGTGTGGGGAGCAGAGAGACGGGAAGGATCGGCATAGGACCGCGAGGCAGGAATCGAACTCGGGTCGCCGTGAGCACTGGAGTGCATGTGTGGACGCACTAACCACTTACAACACTGGCGCCCGATGCCAAACTCGCTTTATAATCAATCATCAGCTCAAGTGTGAACTCTTGAAATATCATCATCTTTACTAAATGATTTTCGGCATTGAAAGAAAAATCAATAATTTTGACCTATATAATGCTATTGCTAAAAATATACCTGGCAACATAACACATAACATAAATAATTTTTTTGATTAAGCTTATTACAAAAGTATTTCATCCATGCAAATCATTATTAATACTAGCGTGTTATCGCCAATAAAAAAAGTCTAATGCGTAAAAAATGTCTCAGTAGCAAACCACAATATCCATAACACTGCAAAAAAAATTGTACGTTTACATAGACACCAATAATCCAATTTTAATACGATTAAGACAATACTCTGATTAAGAGTCTACCATGTAAACAGATTTTTAATCAACTTAATACAACTAAAATCATAATCAAATTAAACAGAAATCTGATTATATTTTAGTGGCATTATTGTAGTGCAGTACAGAGATGTAAACACCTCAATCAAACTATTACCATTGTGTAGGATTTTCATCGTAATTTGCAACAGGATAGTCTATATACACACACACACACACACACACACACACACACACACACACACACACACACAAACACACACACACACAAAACACACACACAACTGTTTGACACTATTTTCTGCACCTACAGAGTCAGTAAAGGAGACACAGATACCTGCATTGCGAAAGGCGAGGTTTTTTTTTCCCCCATTTGGCAATTGCAGTAATCAAATTCCATTTAAAACCACACACTCTTATCCAAGCAGTTCATACTCTGCCTATCCAATATCTCGTTTGTCACGGCGGGGACATGCCCACGAAATGTCCTGAATGAAAGTGAAAGTTCCTCCTTTTCTTTCCGAACTGCCCAGTTAAAGTCAAAAATGTACAATAAAACACCTGAAATTACTTACAACTCTGGAGGAAATGTGGATAGCACTGTGACGCAATGACGTTAATCGAATTATGTGCTGTAACGTGTAAAACGGGATCATGAAAGGAACATTCAAAAAGCAACTCATACAAACACCTTAATCATATTATTGTCTTATTCAGATTAAGGCAAATACTTCCATTACTGATGTCCATGTAACTACAGAATCGATTTGTGTTGGAACAGTATAAAGGAATTTTGTTAACTTATCTGTTTTTACAAATTAAAGGGCAACGAACATTTAACACAATTAAATTTTGTCCAAAAAAAAAAAACTCTGCTGTTGTTGTTTCAGCTCATTTTAAATTAGTAGTTTTGAACAACAGCCAACACATTGTTTTGAGTGTTCAAGGACAAAAATCAAGTTGTTTTAATCTTTAACTCTAACTGATGCTGCTGTGTCACTTTTTAATTTCTTAAACGTCCTTAAAAGAATAGTGCTAAACATATCCAAACAATAACCTTATTAATCAAAGATCAATCACAGATATTGAAAGTATTTACTTGCTAATATGATTATTTAATTTGGCCAGGCAGTGTACATACAGTATTGTAACTGCATTTAAACATCCGCAAGTACAGTTTCTCAGTTATTTATGTCAGTGTGTGTGTTTTCTTTTAATGCTCCAGTGGGAGTTTGGGCCCCTGCAGGGCGACTGCTGCCCCGTCATCACTTCCTGTTTGTCTCCAAAGGTTGCTTTGCTGGGAACAGTGGAGTGCTGATCAGAACATCTGTAATGCAGCTCTCTTCCTCTTCATTTTTCCTTTTTCCTCATTCCATAACAAACCTGGCTCTGAAATATCATCTGCAGTGTATAGAAGATGATTAATATATGAGGCGGGCATCACCAGAGTCGATACTATACTTTTGCGATATTAAATGTTTTAGTTTAACTCTGTTTTTATTGATGCATATTAGTCAGAGAGTTAGAGTATCCAATATAAAGAATCACAAGACATCAATTATTCCTCTACAAACCATACAGTACAATTATATACTCTTGCATCTAATTTTAAACAATTTGTGATTTTTCTGCAACGTATTGCACTTTATTACCTTTTCCAATTTTGGCAACATCCATTTTAACTAAACACAAATGTCTCGTGTATCTCAGTTCAGTTTTATTGCTACAGTCAACAATGGGATTGTCAAGCAGACAAACTGACCAACACTAATGAAAACCTGCCAATAACATTGTCTTCACCTTTCTGCAATGCTGTCATCTTTATTTTACTAATTTACTGAATGCTAAAGGTGAGACCTCCAAAAACAAAACTGTTTCAACATCACTATTTGCTGGACTGTTAAAAAATCGCCACCGATATATATATATATATATATATATATATATATATATATATATATATATATATATATATATATATATATATATATATATATAGATAGATAGATAGATAGATAGATAGATAGATAGATAGATAGATAGATAGATAGATAGATAGATAGATAGATAGATAGATATATATATATATATATATAGATATATATAGATATATATAGATATATATATAGATATAGATATATAGATATATAGATATGTGTATATATATATATGTGTTTGTGTTTGTGTGTATGTATACAGGGAGTGCAGAATTATTAGGCAAGTTGTATTTTTGAGGATTAATTTTATTATTGAACAACAACCATGTTCTCAATGAACCCAAAAAACTCATTAATATCAAAGCCGAATATTTTTGGAAGTAGTTTTTAGTTTGTTTTTAGTTTTAGCTATTTTAGGAGGATATCTGTGTGTGAAGGTGACTATGTGCATAATTATTAGGCAACTTAACAAAAAACAAATATATCCCCATTTCAATTATTTATTTTCACCAGTGAAACCAATATAACATCTCAACATTCACAAATATACATTTCTGACATTCAAAAACAAAACAAAAACAAATCAGTGACCAATATAGCCACCTTTCTTTGCAAGGACACTCAAAAGCCTGCCATCCATGGTGAACGGATCAAAACACTGACAGAATCCATCAACATTGTGTGCAGCAGCAACCACAGCCTCCCAGACACTGTTCAGAGAGGTGTACTGTTTTCCCTCCTTGTAAATCTCACATTTGATGATGGACCACAGGTTTTCTACGGGGTTCAGATCAGGTGAACAAGGAGGCCATGTCAATTGTTTTTCTTCTTTTAGACCCTTTCTTGCCAGCCAAGCTGTGGAGTACTTGGCCGCGTGTGATGGAGCATTGTCCTGCATGAAAATCATGTATTTCTTGAAGGATGCAGACTTCTTCCTGTACCACTGCTTGAAGGTGTCTTCCAGAAACTGGCAGTAGGACTGGGAGTTGAGCTTGACTCCATCCTCAACTCGAAAAGGCCCCACAAGCTCATCTTTGATGATACCAGCCCAAACCAGTACTCCACCTCCACCTTGCAGGCGCCTGAGTCGGACTGGAGCTCTCTGCGCTTTACCGATCCAGCCACGGGTCCATCAAGACTCACTCTCATTTCATCAGTCCATAAAACCTTAGAAAAATCAGTCTTGAGATATTTCTTGGCCCAGTCTTGAAGTTTCAACTCGTGTGTCTTGTTCAGTGGTGGTCGTTTTTCAGCCTTTCTTACCTTGGCCATGTCTCTGAGTATTGCACACCTTGTGCTTTTGGGCACTCCAGTGATGTTGCAGCTCTGAAATATGGCAAAACTGGTGGCAAGTGGCATCTTGGCAGCTGCACGCTTGACTTTTCTCAGTTCATGGTTCAGTTCTCAGTTTATTTTGCGCCTTGGTTTTTGGTTTGGGTTTTCCACACGCTTCTTGCGACCCTGTTGACTATTTTGAATGAAACGCTTGATTGTTCGATGATCACGCTTCAGAAGCTTGGCAATTTTAAGAGTGCTGCATCCCTCTGCAAGATATCTCACTATTTTTGACTTTTCGGAGCCTGTCAAGTCCTTCTTTTGACCCATTTTGCCAAAGGAAAGGAAGTTGCCTAATAATTATGCACACCTGATATAGGGTGTTGATGTCATTAGACCACACCCCTTCTCATTACAGAGATGCACATCACCTAATATGCTTAATTGGTAGTAGGCTTTCGAGCCTATACAGCTTGGAGTAAGACAACATTCATAAAGAGGAGGATGTGGTCAAAATACTAATTTGCCTAATAATTCTGCACTTCCTGTATGTATGTATGTATACATGTGTGTGTGTGTGTGTGTGTATATATATGTGTGTGTGTGTGTGTGTGTGTGTGTGTGTATATATATATGTATATGTGTGTGTGTGTATATATATATATATATATATTTATATGTGTGTGTGTGTGTGTGTGTGTGTGTGTGTGTGTGTGTGTGTGTGTGTGTGTGTGTGTGTGTGTGTGTGTGTATGTATATTTATATATACAGGGCTTGACATTAACTTTTTTGATCACCAGCCACTGTGGCTAGTAGATTTCCAACATTACTAGCCACTGGCCATTTTCACTAGCCACACATTTCTTGTTGGAAAAATATATTTTATATGCATAAATTTGACTGACATGCTAAAATGACTTGACTTGTTGTGTTATGTCCACACGCCTTCTTATTCATTTAAATTCTTGTGTGTATTGTGTATTAGCTTGCTGCTCAGTGTGTATGAGCAAATGGGTTGTGTCGCAATACAATCAGTTGTTATTTCACATGACTTTTCAGTGCTCAAATTTAAGGATTTACCAAATTTATCTCTGACCACACCAAATAAGTATTTCTTAGCCACAATTTTTTAATGTGTCAAAACATGGAAAATATAGCTGTATAGGTGCAGTTTTTAATTCAGCAAAACTTTTCTTTAAAAAAACATTATATTTAAAAAAAATACTTATTGTCAAGTATCTAAAAATTCTGGCTAAAAGTCCCAGATCAGCAGTTAACTACACATAAATGGGCAGTAATCTCCCATTAAAGCACTAAGTGCTCTTTTTAACAGTCGCGCGCATCACATCACCTGTGATCATCCTCTCGTTCGGTATTTACCTGCTTTCTATGTCAGTCGTGCTGCTTCTCGATTCTAAGATCACATTTGCACGAGTATTGGGCCATGCTTATTGTCGAATCCTGCTTTTAATACGGCGACCTGAGTTTGATTCCCAGCTCGAGGTCCTTTGTTGATTCTTCCCCCCTTTCATTCATGTCTCCGTACTGTCTTATCAAATAAAGATGAAAAACCAACACAATCTCACAGCAATTTGCAACTTTTTGATTTAGTGGGTTATTCGTATGAATTAGTACAATCTCATTCGTACAATTTAGTACGATTTGCTTATCTCCCAATGACGGATGGTTTTAGAGACGGGGTTGGATGCCACACCTCCTTTTTAAAAATCGTACATTTTCATATGACTGAACTAAAATAGTTTCATTTCCTCCTGAAATCAGGCTGGAAAAAAACCCTAAAATATAATTGTATAAAAAAATATTATATTATTCAACCAAATAGTATAATCAAATATTGCCAATATATTTATAGGACATCCCAATACATGTATAGTATTGAAAAATATTGTGATATCGATTTTTATTTATTTATTTATTTATTTATTTATTTATTTATTTATTTATTTATTTATTTCATAAGTATCTCTTATACTCGTAAAACAGTAAAAACTGTAATATTGCAGATTATCACAATTGAAATTGTTGTCTGTGAATACATCTTTAAAATATAACTTTGTGATGCAGTCAGTGCTGAGTTTTCAGCATCATTACTCCAGTCTTCAGTGTCACATGACCCAGTCTAATATACTGATTAGCTTTTTAATATTTTTTTGGTCTTAAAATACTTTAACTGCCATGCATGTATTTTAAACTTATTTACAAGAATTTTTACAAATAATAACTAATTATATAACAATTATTTAAAAAATATATAAAGATTAGTTAATGCATACGGTATTGCATTTGAAGATATTCAAGAAACATGCTCAGTGAACATTCTTGTTTATCTAAAAAACAATGCTAAAGTCAGATATTCTGCTTTGTGTGTTACTTACCGGAACGTCTGTCTTTGTTTTGGTCCCTTTAACCCGCCTACTGTATCCAATTATATTTCAGCCCTGGGTTGCCTTGGTGGGAAAACAGTGTATTTCATTCATTCAGACACGAATGCTCTTAAAGTATGCATCCAAAATGCGACCTCTGGTGTGCAGTAGCAGACTCCAAAATAAGACGCAGATTCAGAGATCCACATGATGAGGTGGTTATTATTTAGCAAATAACATAAATATTACAAACGTAAACATTAGGTGAGCAGGTTACATTGTAACCCTGTGTCCTAACAACACGCTACATTACAAGATTTGCAGTGATAGGCAATTGGGCTGTTTGCGCCAGACGAAACACGACAGAAATTTAAATAAAGCCATTCAGAAACACAGAATAGTGCACTCACTGCACTCCAACGAAATGGTAAGGTTTATAATCGAATTAATGCATATTAAACCTCTTTAACATTATTAAATGTACATGCTGAATCACTGATATTTGTTGGTTTGCACTGAGTCACAGTTCTAAAGTTCAATTTCAAACGGTTTATTTTATTTTCAAGATCTGAGGTGAACTACAGCTTTCAGTAGTTTGGCAATAAATGTCATGTTAAATGGCATTCAAACTCTCATTATTAGCATTTAAAACTAAATAAAGCATGAGGTGTACCTGAGGTGATCACTGTCACAGTTTTCTGTTGTTCAGCTGCAAGAAATAGAAGCCGTTTCTAATATATCAATTCGAGGTGTTAGTCAGAACAAAAACTGCTTTTAATATGGAAAATATTTGCTTTTATTTAGAACACAACTCAAATCATTTTTTATTTTGATAATTATAATTTTTAGAGGTTTTTCACCTTTATTAGGATAGAACAATAGAGATTACAGACAGGAAAGCATTAGGAGCAGACAGAGAGGTGAACAGGATCAGCAAAGAAACCAGGATCCAAACTTGGGTCGCTGTGAGCAACTCAGTGCTGTTTAGAAGCTGTGCCGACAATACATTTAGTTTTACAGAATAAAATTTCAATTACATTAAATGTTCAGTTATATGTAGGTTAAGTGATGTTAACTTGTTTTTTTATTAAACAATTAGCAAACTGTTATGACACAGTTGTGCAAACAGCTCTAATTCAGTGTTCACGTTTATGGCATTATTCGTTTGGCATGATTTCTTTAATAAATCAAGCGCTAAAATAACAGAGACGCTTGTGCCAAATTAGCAGCGTGATTCTTAGTAGGTCTGAGTGCAGGTTGCATATTTTGCTTTTCTATACATGGAGAGGCGTTTGTGAAGTGCGTGTCTTTGTGGTGAGCTTTTACTGCCATGTGTTTAAGTTGCACACAGCAGCGGCGTGACTCTGACATGTGGAGAGTTTCACTTCCACGCCGACTGTCTCAATCTATTTGAGGGACTCTCAGACACAGTTTGAGGATTTGCCTCTTTTTTTGCGCGTACATGAGAATGAGAGATGCAAGAAAAGTCAGCCAGTTTAGCAGCTTTCCTTGCCAGCTTCAAAAAAAACATCCCTAGTTCTGCCAGGGAATTGATGAAGTGGTTTTGCACAAACTATAAACAAACTATTATTTTTTATATTTAAAACAGCCAGATTTCCTTGTCCAAGTGCATTGAAAAGACATCTGCAATCTCAATCTAAGTATAAACTTTCTAAAGAGAAGTTGCTATAGTCTTTGATTCTCTATTTTAAAAGTTAAAAAGCTTCTCAACAAAAAATTATAATATAGAGTACACTGTGAAACCCAATAAGTTAAGGTAAATCAAACCATTTGAAGAAACCGATTGCAACAAACCATTTAAGTTCAAAAACTAATCCTAACGAGTACTGCGAACTTACTCCATTTGAGTAAACAAAGCAATTTGAGCACAGTAAAACCCAATAAATGAAGAGAACTCAAACCAACTGACTACTGTAAAACCCAGTAAGTTAAAGCAACTCAAATCGTTTGAGGAAACCGATTGCTACAAACCATTTGAGTTTAAAAAAAAACTAATCTATATGACTACTGTGAACTTACTCCATTTAAGTTGAAGTAATGAGGTATTTAATTAATTTAATTTAGTTCAAAACTTTTTTCAAATGAGTAGAATTAACTTTCAGTCAATTTTGAGTTAACTAAAGTTGACTGTTGGGTTTTACAGCGTAGATTTTGTTCATGTGAAATGGATTGGATGGCTGTGGTTTGCTATTGGTTGATCTCATTTGATTGACAGGTTGATCCCACCCTCACGTCAGTAAATAACCTCAGAGAATTGAAGAAATGTAAGCAAAGAGTGAGGGCAAATCAATTTTATTAAAGATTTTATAAAGTATTTTGTTTATACTTTTTTATACATTAAACAACAGATTTATTAAACATATATATTTATTAAAATACTATTTTAGTCACTAAACACCTTTAGAAATAGAAAGAAAATACAAATAAATTCATGTGAGATATTGAGAAAAAATATAAACTACAAAATTTCAAGAATTTTATACATTTTTTGTTTCTCTTGAATTTGGCTCTTTTAAAAATAATAATAATAATTTAACATATTTCCCTAATATATACATTTTGGACCGTTATTGTTTGTTACTTTGTTAGATTAGCTCCAGGTTTGACTTTAGTACTGATTAATCTAAAGCATATGCACAAATATAAAATTTTAAAGCTTCCTGTAGAAAATATTAATCTAAATGAGAGCTTTGCGAGGGGTGAACTTGTGTGTGTGTGTGTGTGTGTGTGTGTGTGTGTATATATATATATCACTATGAGCTTTGTCTTTAACAGTTAACACTGCATAAAAATACCCACATAGGCCAGGGTTTGAGGAAGAACCAGATCGGTTAGGATGGGGGAGTGCAAAGTGAAAATACATTTGACACAGTTTCTAAAAGATATATGTAAACGGCTAGCTTACCGGTTGGACTCAATGTGCTAAAGTGCATTTTTGTGATCTTGCACTTGTGTACAGTTGTACACATTTACACGTTGCTGCAACATTGTAAAAGATTTTTTTTGGACTTGTTCCTCTTTGTTTATTCAGTGTGGCTTTAAATCTCATCTTTAAACCACACTGTAGTGTAGCTTTAACTGTAATCTTTAAACCACTGTCCACTTTAAAAGCTTTAACAATTAAGCCTGCACTGTGTTTATGAGTGCAGGTCATACGGTTGAAGTCAGAATTATTAAACCCCCTGAATTATTAGCCTCTGTTTATTGTTTTCCCTAATTTCTGTTTAACGGAGAGAAGATTTTGTCAACACATTTCTTAACATAATAGTTTTAATAACGCATCTTTAATAACTGATTTATTTTATCTTTGCCATGATGACAGTAAAAATATCTAGTAAAATATTATTTAAAGACACTTCTATACAGCTTAAAGTGACATTTAAAGGCTTAACTAGGTTAATAAGGTTAACTAGGCAGGTTAGGGTAATTAGGCAAGTTATTGTATAACGATGGTTTGTTCTGTAGACTATTGAGAAAAAAAAGCAGCTTAAAGGGGCTAATAATTTTGACCTTAAAATGGTTTCTAAAAAATTAAAAACTGCTTTTATTCTAGCCAAAATAAAACAAATAAGACTTTCTCCAGAAGAAAAAAATATTATCAGACATGCTGTGAAAATGTCCTTTCTCTGTTAAACATCATTTGGGAAATATAAAAAAAAAATTTAAAGAGGGGCTAATAATTCTGATTTCAACTGTATGTCTAGAGTTGATGGACAAGACAATGAAGGAACAACCAGAAAGCTCCCATATTCTGCTTTTCCTGGAGGTACTTTTCAGAATAGATGCTCATTAATGATAAAGAAATATTTATGTATTATTATAACGTAGAATGCATTTATTTAAAAAAGGATGGTAATTAAAATTTCTTGTGCATCAAATCATTATATTGTAAGGATCATGTGACACTGAAGACTAAAATAATGTAAAGTAAGAAAATTTTGAAGCCGAAATAATAAATATTGTTAGAAAACATTTAAAGGTACCCTATAAAGAAAATCTGGATATACCATAACTGCCAACTTGCCATAACTGTATTCTAAGAGTTGCATGGAAATAGCCATATACCGGGAGCCTCAAACTATTGTTTCCTTGTTCTCATGTAAATTTTGTCAATGTAAAAGTGGCCTATCAACTGAAATAAAAGAAGAAGCTTCTTGCACATTTACAAGAATGAAAAATGTAGTGTTTTTGCATTGGAATACATTTCTAGTGTGATTACAACTAAACAAACCAAAACCAGGACATGTTATCACAAGGTATGATCATAAAAAGGACAAAATGCTTTAATAGTGTTTTTATTATCATAGTTGATACATACACTATATTGTCAAAGGTTTTGGGACATGGTTTTGCAGCTCTTACAGCTTCAGCTGTTCTAGGAAGGCACTCCTCAAAGTTTAGGACTGTGTTTGGTAACACACTGTGAGGGATTGTTTGCTTGTTCTTCTAGAATCTAATTTGTGAGATCAGGTGCTGCTCATGTTAGATGAGAAGGCCTGACTCGCAGTCTCTGCTCTAATTCATCTTAAAGGTCTTCAGTCCGGTTGAGGTCAGGACTCTGTGCAGGCCAGTCAGTTTCGTCCCAAACTCAATCATTCTTGTCTTTATGGACCTTGCTTACCCACTTTATTGCTGAGTTGCTGTTTCCACATTTTAATAATACCACAGTTGACCGTGGAATATAAAGTAGTGAGGAAGTTTGATAAATAGTTATTACACAAATGGCAACCCATCACGTTGAATTCAATGAGCTCCTGAGAGTGACCTATTCTTTAACAAATGTTTGTAGTAGTCTGCACATTTGTGTGCTTGACTTTAAACACATATGGTTTGGCATGGGCTGGTATAAGATTATGACGGTATGATAACCTTGGATTAAAATATCATGATCATTGTGATTACTGCTCTAAAATTAGTTATTTTTAGATGTCTGGGTTAAAAACAACAACTTACTACTGAACACAATGCATTTTATTTTAAGAAACATTTAAAATATTTTAGAAAAGTAGATTTTGATGTGGAGGGTCCTTTTCAGCTGGAGATATATAACAAAAAATAGATATACAGTTGAAGTTCAGTTGGATACAGTTTAATTATTAGCCCCCTTGTTTATTTTTCCCCCCAATTTCTGTTTAAGAGAGAGAAGTTTTTTTCAACACATTTCTAAACATAATAGTTTTAATAACTCATTTCTAATAACTGATTTATTTTATCTTTGCCATGATGACTAGTAATGCTAATAATTCTAACTTCAACTGTATAACAGAAAATATAAATATATAACAGAAAATATAAACATATAACAGAAAAGACAGCAGTTTTAAAACCTTGACTTTTCCAAACTTCACTTTTTTTTTTTTTAATAATAAATTTTTAGGGGCTTTCACCTTTAATTTGGATAGGATAGTGGGGGTTACAGAAAGGAAAGCATTAGGAGTAGAGAGAAGGAAAGGGTCAGCAAAGGACCTTAAGCCGGGAATCGAACTTGGGCCACCGTGAGCACCATGGTGCTATATATCAGTGCAGTTAACCATTAGGCTACTGGCACTAGCTCCAAACCATTTTAAACCTTGAAACCGATTATCGTCGAATGCCTAGTGATTTGAACACCTGAATTCAATCTCCCAAAACTTTGTATACAACAGAGGAATTATTGGTAAAATCTAGATGGGATACAGCTGCCAATACTCAATATAGCATCATTTTTGTGACACTGTACAACAATATTTAATATTTTTTTACATTACAGTGAGGGTAGGGTTTATTGTTGGGATAGAGATAGATGGTAATGAAACACAATTTAATTGGGTAAATAAATAAATAATATGAATAATTCTCTGTATAGTTACTGTTTTTACATGACAGTGAGGGTTGGGTTTATTGTTGGGGTAGGGGTAGACATTATTAAAATACAATTTAATGGGTAAGTTAATAAGTAATATGAATAATACTGTAAAATAATTACTGTTTTTCACGTTACTGTGATGGTTGGGATAGGGGTACTAAATACAGGGGTATTAAAATACCCCTGTATTGAAGTAAATTAATATAAATATAAATAATTCTCATTAACTTCCATCTGCGGCTGTATCTCTTCTAGCAACAAGCACAATTATTGGCACCGTTTTGACTCCTTTACAGATTTTATAACCTCTTAACCTTCATGTGTTATCGGTTGTTGAAACTAATATGTACACATTTAGCCCAACACACAGCAGTGATTTTGGTGAGTTTGGTAGGTTTTATCACAAAATGAAGGAAAAGCAAAAGAGGTGTGCAAAGATAATTCATATTCTGGATGGAACTTTATACAATAACTGATGTTTTTTTTAATTGGATCAAATGTGTTCATTATATTACAGATTGAGCGACGCCTGGAAAACGTGCGATTGGTTTCCCATAATGTACACAAGAAGATGGTCATGTGTCTACAGGGTAACGTGGGCACAGATGCGGAGAAGAGACATGTTAGTAGCAGCTGCTTTTCCAGATACCACTGTTGATACTAAAGACTGATCACGTTTGTTTATGATCTACCTTTGTTTCTTCTCCTTTTAGAAAAAGCTTCCACTCATGATTCTTTCACAATCCATGGTGGAAGGAGTAGGTCAGCTTGGAGAAGAGTCCCTTATAGGGTAAGTTTATAACCCCTCTTTGACAGACAAAAATGACTGTGATTCACACTCATAATGAGAAATCTTTGAACATTAACTGTCTTTTGAATCAGGAAGTAAATGTTTCAGATTAAGCATCGTGACCAAACATCATTGATTCATCTGTATTCTCAGACAGGCACTGTATTTGAAGGGGTAGTTCACACAAAAATGAAACCTTACCTTTTTTCATCTATAGGAAGATGATGGAAATCTGTGGGGACGCCGAAAACAAACTGGCCTTCGAACAGAGCCAGCATGAAGTGTTGCTGGAGAAAGACATTCTTGATCCTCTAAATCAGCTGGCAGAGGTATGTAACGCCAAATAAACGGCTCTTTAAACCTGCAGTGTGTGTTACATGTGTGTTTTTTGCTCTCGAAGGTTGACATTCCGAACATCCAGAAGCAGAGGAGACATTTAGCCAAACTGGTGTTGGATTATGATTCTGCAAAAGGCAGGTGTGTATGTATGGCTCAAAACAATTAATTCAAGCATCACCACTAATGAAACACCACTAATATTTTCATGGATAAGATTGTGTATCGTTTTTATTCTTTTTTTTTTAGCAATAAACAATGACTGTCACACATTTTTATCCATAATTTACAGAAGACTGTTATTAAAGTGTGATTTAATAACAACCGTTTATAAGAATATAATAATAATTGATAAGGTAATGCATATTTATCTTAGTATATGGTCAGTAATGCATATTTAGAGAAAGAATCATTGAATGAAATATTAAAAGACTCTCTGTAAGATGACAGTCCAGCTCCAAAATGCCTATTAATTGTTATATTAAGGACTTTGCAATTTATATAGCTTGTAAAAATTCAGAATATTCCTGCAATAAAGGTATCACCAGGCCACAAAGTCATTTCCGTCAGCTACAAATGCTCAAGCAATGGCTGCCAAAGTTGACATGCTTAAGGAGGAAATGGATGAAGCTCAGAACAGAATGGAAATATGCAAGGTATGGATATGAGTCCGATTTTGTTGAGTTTCTACATGACCTTATGTAGCACTTAGAACCTAGTTTGATCTGTTTTTTCTTTAGGATCAAGTTGCTGCTGATATGTACAGCTTTGCCTCCAAGGAGGGAGGATATGCTCGCTGTTATGTGTTGGTAAGTCATTTCCATGAGAACTTGAAGCATACAATCACTCGTAAAGATCAGTTTAAACTGGAAAAATGAATTTAACTTGCAAATAAAGGCGTAATAAAGATATCACTAAGAAATTGGTTCTTGTTTGCATATCTGGTCAATGAAGTTCATTTGAATGAATGAATGAAGCTGTTGCTTATGTTGTATGCTATGTTGCCTTAAGAAAGCAACATGTTAATAATGCTAGCAACATGTTAAAAACAAATTGTCAACATGCTAATTTGCTTATATACTAAATATGATAAATCATTGAACCAAAAATGCTGAGCACCATGCTGGTAAAATTTAAGAAACAAAATGTTAAATATGTTAGAGGCATGATAGCAACCTGTTATATAGTTATGAATGGCTTATGGCCGTGTTTATGGCTTAGCCATGTTAAAATGTATTAAGAATGCATTAGCAGTACGTTAATTCATGCTAGCAGAGTTTAACACATTTGAGCAACACTGAACATGCTAGTGCGTGCTAGAAACATGATATTTAGTGTTTATATTTGTGTATATATATATATTGTTTATATATATATATATATATATATATTGTTTATATATATATATATATATATATATATATAAACAATATATATATATATATATATATATATATATATATATATATATATATATATATATATATATATATATATAAACAATATATATATATATATATATATATATAAACAATATATATATACACAAATATAAACACTAAATATCATATATATATATATATATATATATATATATATATATATATATATATATATATATATATATATATATATATGTATATATATATATATATGTGTGTGTGTGTGTGTGTGTGTGTGTGTGTGTGTGTGTGTGTGTGTGTGTGTGTGTGTGTGTGTATTAGGGCTTGCACGACTACTGAAATTGCAAGACTACATAAATTGTCAAAACATTAATATTACATAATTTTTTACAAAGTTACAGAGTAATATAAAAATAAAACGCTGCACGCAACATTGTAATCTTAACATCTGCGTCATAGGCTTCCTGTATATGCGAAGCGAAGTCGTGTTCATCCTGTAATACTTTAATAATTTATTTGAGTAACTTTATCATTTAACAAGTTTTCAGCAATAATAAGAACTAATAAGTGAAACTTACTTAAACCAGTTCGGAAAGAAGAATAGTTCTCGTCAACAATACAGCTCACCCGCAAAAAATAAATAGCCTAAATAAACAAATAATTCATAAATAAATAGTTAAAATTGTAAATGCATAAAATAATAATAATAATAATAATAATAATAATAAAGAAAAAAGCTTTAGGTTAATTATTACCTTTTAATTTTACATTTATTGTAGGCTATAGAAAGTAAAAGTAGCCAGCTACACCCGAAACCTAAAATGCGTCTTGAAAACTCATATTCATAACGCAGTATTCATAAAAGTAATTTAAACATGAATAAAATTATTCAGAAGTAGGCTAAATCTCATTGAATCATTTGATTTCTGCTACATTTTCAACAGTTAATAAAATACCAAAATGAATGAATATATTAGTGTTCAACCGGCCTGAAGATTATGTAAACAACCATGTGCGTGCAAGTAATAATCTGTTATACAAGTAGCCTAATAAAAAAAAATAACTTTAACATTTAGGTTTCAAGCAGTGATAACAAGAATGAAAATTATTTTGCTTCGGAAAATAAATAGTTCAACAAGTGACAATGTACAGCCAATGTGCAGTTTAATGTACATTAAGTGAAAATAAATAATAAATAAACTATTTATGAATAAATTATTTAAATAAATAAATTATTATTCAAATAATACATAGAATATACGTAGACACAGTAAACAAACAAATGATTACATGATATTTTAACATGCAGACATCATGCAGAGAATGTCGTAGAAAAAAAAACGCAATGCAATTATGAATAAAATGCGCGTCTTGCAATGTAATCATTTACCCTATTTTCGACAGAAATAAGGAATAGAATCTTTCATCTGAGTTTATAAAGAACACAAGTCATTCCCGTTATCATCCTCTAGCCACAGACTGTCTTTGGTCGAGCTTGTGGAAGCGCATCTACGTGAGAGGGATGCAGGCTTGCTCTTTGCCTTGTTACGGTGTTGCCGGCCAAAGAAAAATTATTTCACTTTGTGTGCTAGTGGCAGCGACAGCAAGAAAGAATTTTGCTTGCTTGGATAGTAGAGGCAACTGATGTTCATTACATGACCATTCAAGAGGATTTCCCATGGTGTTATTGTCAGGCATCTAAAATAATATTAATTTAATCCTCAATTGTAGTTGGCTGCTTTTAACCTTGGATCATGTTGTTTGTTGGAGACGTTTGTCTTCTTTATGTCATTTATGGTAAATGAAGCTCGAGTAGTCGATTGTGTCTGACGGCGCCGACTAGTGGTTAAAGTAGTCGATCGCTCGACTAGTCGACTAGTCTATGCAAGCCCTAATGTGTATATATATGCAGCATGCTAAGGTAAGCTAGACTTTTGCTAAACAAGTTTTGCTAAAAACATAATACCACTGCGTTAAAACATATAAAACATGCTGTCAAAATGTCCTAAAACATAGTAGAAGTGTGTGTAGAAGTAAAGATATCACTAAGAAATTGTTTCTTGTTTGCATATCTGGATAAATGAATGAATGAATGAATGAATGAATGAATGAAGCTTTATTTTTTTATGTTGCCTGAAGAAAAGAGCATGGTAATAATGCTAGCAGCATGTTAAAAACATATTGTCAACATGCTTATTTGTGTATATGCCAAGTCATTGAACCAAACATTCAACGAATTAGCATATTTAGCCCACAATCAAAATTTACTAAACACTATGGTAAATATGTTAGAGACATGTTAGCAAGATGTTATATTATGCTAGCAAGATGTGTTGGCTTAACCATGTTTTAAAACACATTTAAAATGCATTAGCAGTATGCTAATTCATGCTAGCAGAGTTTAACACATTTGAACAACATTAAACATGCCTGTGCATGCTAGAAACATGCTCTTTATTATTATTGTTATTATATAGTTAAATGTGTCAATTACATGGTCAATGATGTTAGCAACATTTCAGGTTGATGCTAGCAGCATGTTAATGTATGATAGACTTCTTCTGCTAAAAACATGATACCACTGCGTTAAAACATATAAAACATGCTGTCAAAATGTCCTAAAATATAGTAGAAGTGTGTGTAGAAGTAAAGATGTTGCTAAGATATTGTTTCTTGTTTGCATATCTGGATAAATGAATGAATGAATGAATGAAGCTTTATTTTTTTATGTTGCCTGAAGAAAAGAGCATGGTAATAAGGCTAGCAACATGTTAAAAACATATTGTCAACATGCTTATTTGTGTATATGCCAAGTCATTGAACCAAACATTAAACAAATTAGCATATTTAGCCCACAATCAAAATTTACTAAACACTATGGTAAATGTTAGAGACATGTTAGCAAGATGTTTTATTATGCTAGCAAGATGTGTTGGCTTAGCCATGTTTTAAAACACATTAAAAATGCATTAGCAGTATACTAATTCATGCTAGCAGAGTTTAACACATTTGAACAACATTAAACATGCCTGTGCATGCTAGAAACATGCTCTTTATTATTATTGTTATTATATAGTTAAATGTGTCAATTACATGGTCAATGATGTTAGCAACATTTCAGGTTGATGCTAGCAGCATGTTAATGTATGATAGACTTCTTCTGCTAAAAACATGATACCACTGCGTTAAAACATATTAAACATGCTGTCAAAATGTCCTAAAATATAGTAGAAGTGTGTGTAGAAGTAAATATATCACTAAGAAATTGGTTCTTGCATATCTGGATGAATGAATGAATGAAGCTTTATTTTTTATGTTGCCTGAAGAAAAGAACATGATAATAATGCTAGCAACATGTTAAACATATTGTCAACATGCTATTATTAACATGCCAAGTCATTGAACCAAGCATTCACCAAATTAGCAAATTTAAACTACACGCAAAACTTTAGTTATTAGTTATTTAACTATTAAATAGTATTAAATAGTTAAATGTGTTAATTACATGGTCATTGGTGTTAGCAACATTTCAGAATGATGCTAGCAGCATGTTAATGTATGCTAGACTTCTTCTGCTAAACCTGTTATGCTAAAAACATGATACCAGTGCACTAAATCATGTTAAACATGCTGTCAAAATGTCCTAAAATATAGTAGAAGTGTGTGTAGAAACGTAACTATCTGGTTTACATTACATAGCATTTAATAGGTTCAAAATATTAAAAAAAATATGTAGTATAAAAAATAATAATACAGTGTGATGTTTTGCATTCGTCTTGACAGTTGTTAGAAGCTCAAGCTGAATACCACAGAAGAGCGTTGGCATCCATCGAGAGTGTCCTGCCCAACATACAGTCACAGCAAGGTGTGATATTTAATATTCACTTCTGCCACTGAGCGTCTGCCTGAAAAATATTTGACATGAGTCACTTACAACACTTCTGAAATCATCACCTTTTTAATAGCAATTACATACAAACTGCATTATGCAGCATGTGTGGTTTTTTCTTCAGTTTTAGGGTTAAATATGACCCAGGTATGTTCTAGACAGGTTTTATGAGATGCACCCATAGATCTGGCTAGTCATCAAACTGTGAATCATCTTTTCCTTTCAAAGCTTTCTGGTGGCCAGCATTATAATGTATCCTGTTTCGCACTGCAAATCATCCTGACTTACAGAATCTGTGTTCCACACACATACAGTATCTAGTGATGATTCTTAAACATTTCCTGCTATAACTCCAACCATTCTCTCTCCATCTCGTCATCTGACACAGATAAATGGATGGAGAAGCCAGCGTTTGGCACAGCTCTGGAGGAACATCTGAAACGCACCGGCAGAGAGGTCGCTCTGCCCATTGAGGCCTGCGTCATGATGCTGCTGGAGACCGGCATGCAGGAAGAGGTATCTGACACTGAGGAACAACACTTGAGAACCAGCGGATGAAAAGATGAGATGTTTTCATCCCCAGGGGAAGTCGATGTGCATTGTTACTGCACACACAATGGCAGATTAACTGTCATTTTCAGGAAGTGCTGAGTATTTCTGCCTTTTGAGTGTTTTGCATGTTAGTGCAGAACGAGTTGAGCAGGCAGATACATGGATATACAGAAACATCGACAGACAGACAATTTTTGGATGGGTGTGTAGACTGAATAGAATGATGGATGGATGGAATGATAGATAGGTTTATGGATGGACTGTTAGATGGATTGATAGATGATTGAATCAATAAAATAATAAATATATGCATGGAAAGGTGTATGGATGGATGGATTGGTGGACAGATTGATGTGTAGAAGATTAGATGGTGTGAATAGATAGACAATGATGGATGGATGAATGGAATAATAGAAAGATAAGTGTATTGGTGATTATTGACAGATGGATAAATCGATAAAATAACGAATAGATGGATGGGAAGGGGATGGGGTGGATGGATGGATGGATGGATGGGTGGATGGATGGATAGATGGGTGAATTGATAGACAGATTGATTGATAGATGAATAAATTGATGAAATAATGAAAAGATGGATGAGTGGATAGATGGATGGATGGGTGGATGGATGGAATGATTGAAAGATAAGTTTATAGATGTACAGTTAGATAAATTGATAGATGAATGAATTGATAAAATAATGGATATATGGATGGAAAGGTGGATTGGACAAATGGATTGATGGACAGATGGATGGATGGATGGATGGATGGATGGATGGATGGATAGAAGATTAGATGGTGTGAATAGATGGATGATGGCTGGATGAATTGATTGATAGAAAGATAAGTTTATGAATGATCATTGATAGATGAATATATCGATTAAATTATGAACAGGTAGGAAAGGTGGATGGGATGGATGGATATATTGGTGAATTTAAAGATAGATAGATTGATATATGAATGAATTGAAGAAATAATTAATAGATGGATGGATGGATAGAAGATTAGATGGTGTGAAAAGATAGACGATGGATGAATGAATGGAATGATAGAAAGATAAGTTTTTGGATGATGATTAGATTAATGAATAGATGGATGGAACGGTGGATGGGATAGATAGATAGATAGATAGATAGATAGATAGATAGATAGATAGATAGATAGATAGATAGATAGATAGATAGATAGATAGATAGATAGATAGATAGATAGATAGATAGATAGATAGATAGATAGATAGATAGATAGATAGATGAAATGATGGATGGATGGATGGATAGAAGATTCGATGTTGTGAATAGATAGATGATGGATAGATGAATGGAATGATAGAAAGATAAGTTTTTGGATGATAGATGGACTGATTGATGAATATATCTATAAAATGATAGATAGATAGATAGATAGATAGATAGATAGATAGATAGATAGATAGATAGATAGATAGATAGATAGATAGATAGATAGATAGATAGATGAATGGAATGATAGAATGAATGGAATGATAGAAAGATAAGTTTATGGATCATAGATGAAATGATAGATGAATAAATCAATCAAATAATTAATAGATGATTAGAATGGTACGTGAGATGGATGGATATGTGACTTGATAGACAGATTTATTGATAGATGAATGACTTGGTAAAATAATGGGTGGATGGTTTGACGGATGGATGGAATGATAGAAAGAATTGAGAGACAGACAGATTGATGGATGGATGGATGGATAAATAAATGAATGCAAATAAAGGATGGATGGAAGGACAGATCAATTGATGGATGGATTGTTGAATAGACCAATAGGCTGGTGAGTAGACAGAACGATGGATGAAAATACAGATGGATTAATAAATGAGGTGATTGTCAGACAGACAGATGGATATTATTGATGGATGGAGCGATAAATGTATAGAGTACAGTTATTATCAGTGATTTCTAAAGCAAAGTTTGACTGTTGAATTTACATAAATGACACTCAGACTCAGAACAAAGCTTGAGTATCTGCATGTTTGGTCAAGATTATGTCAGGGTTGAGTTACAGTGTGCAGTGTTTTGAAGGACATTGTGGCGGTGTCTGTGTGTTTGAGACGTCTGCTGCTTCACTTCTGCTTCTTGGCTAAACTCAGACTAATAATAGCACTGAAACGAGACAGTCGATTCCCTGTGAAACCATCCCTGACTCAAACAAAAACGCCATTTTCAGTCATTATCATATAACAATCTTAATTGACATTTTACAACTCATTTCGAAGATCTTTTTTTACAATATTTCCTCTGTTGTCAGGGTTTGTTCCGTATCGCTGCTGGAGCTTCCAAACTGAAGAAACTAAAGGCAGCTCTGGACTGTTCCACTTCCCAGCTGGAGGAGTTTTACTCAGACCCTCATGCTGTCGCTGGTACGTCCCACTTTTCGCAATTCGATTGTAGATTTAGGCAGTTTGTTTGAAGAAATGTCATTTCTGCATTTAGAACGACTTCCCAATATTACAAAAAATATATATTTATTTTGAAACCTAGAATCTTTCACTTGTTTAAGTGTGAAGAGAACAACTGGTTTCAGTTTTTAAAGAGCCCTTATTATGGGTTTTTGAACATTACATTGCATGCATTGTGTAACAAAAGTGAATGAAATCATCCAGCTGAGGCTTAAATCTGAAAGTGAAAGCTTGAAAAAATTCGTTTTGCTAGGGCTGACGCTTCTAAAAAGTTAGAAAAAATCTGGGCCCTATTCCTTGCTTATTTTATTTATTAATTTTTTTATTTATTTCACCAGGAATGTCCCATTGAGATACAATAGTTCTTCTACCAGGGAGTCCTGGTCAAGACAGACAGCATAAATAAAACATATATTTAAGTTACAAAAAATATATATATATACAGGGCTTAATTACACCTCTGAAATTTGATCCAGCACCTAATTTTATTAAACCCCTTCGCAATTCACAAATTAAGCACTGTATATATACATATCACAACACATAGACATACACACACAAACAATATAAACATGATCAGTTATTAAAACATGTGCACTGTTCTTACTTAAACTGTTTAAATCTTTTCAAGAGTTGAAAGTAGGGCACTTATGGTTCGTAGACAATTTTACATTTATTTTTCCGCTCCATTTTCAATGTTTTGAGTTTGACTAAGTAAAACTTGATGATGTATATTATTTATTCTATCTGGTGCATGTTTGGATGGACTGTGGTGTTTTTATTTTTTATTTTTTATTATTATTATTTTATGTCTTTTAAATTATTTTACTGATTTAAATAGTTTTTTTTGGTAGAATTTTTATAACAATTATTATATATTGTATAATTTTTTGTTTTGTGCTTTTATAAATAAAATATCTAGAAAATAAACTGAACGTGCACCAAAAAAAAGTCTACTCAAAGTGATTTGAACGATTCGCCATTATAGTGGTCCCTCGCTATAATGCGGTTCGTTCGCAGGATGCGTTCAGCTTGCCAAATTTACATAAATCTTTGATCGCTAGCAGTGTGACTTTGAAGTGCTGTATGTTTGCAAGTTTTCTAAAACATTCTGCACTGTCAAAGACACCTGCGGTAGTACCCGAAAGATGCTAACCATCACACAAAAAAGTTGGGCTTCTGGGCATGCTAAAGGAAGGTACACGTTACATGGCTGTAGGGTGCCATTATGGAATAAAAGAATCCTCTCAAACAAATGTTTGCGCCTGACAACAGGTTTTGATCTTTGGTTTCATTCTATAATACTGGACAAAATTTTCTACGAAAGTTTGAACTTTGAGAGTGTTTAAACAAGAGAGAAAAGTGTGAAAATGTTAATGCCTGTCTGAGAAAAGTGTATAAAGTGTGGAGTGTGTAGTTACAGCCTTAAAACATCTATAATAATTGTAAAAATTAAAGCTGACAACTTCGGATTTCGCGTGTTGTGTATTATTTTTAGAACGTAACTCCCTCGAATAACGGGGGACCACTGTATTTAGAATCTTTAGCCGTTTCATTGTGACATCTGAACGAAACCTTGCCCTGCCCACTTGTTGTACATATAGACCTAAGAAAACGTATTCCCATATTGTGTTTAAAACCGCGTGGAAACCTCCATTGCTTTATCAATGCATTCCTGCATTGGGCTCACATATATACTCTGTACCATGACTGCTTGCGCTTTAACACAGTCTTCATAAGCAGTGTTGGGGGTTTTGTTTCTGACTCGGTTTACACGCAGTCGACCAATCACAACAGACTGGGTCATTAGACCAATCACCACAGATTAGCGTCCCGGGAAGGGAGGAGTTTGGATAAATTAATCGCTGGACAAATCATATGGGAAATCATTGGGATAATTAGGTACAAATGCATACATTTTATAAGACAATGAAAGTGTTTTTTGACCTTCCATGCTTATCAGCCTGTAGATGGAGACCCACAAAACCAAACTATGGCCCTTCATAATGCATAATGGGGCACTTTAATGCCAGCAGATGCACTTATAGAGTTAATTAGCAAGATAACTAGAGATTTTAGAATTTTTTCAGAAATCAAGTCTTTTGTAATTGTACTTTTCAATACTAAATGTAAAAACATGATTTTTTAAAATTACAAAAAAATTTAAATTATATTTTTTGCAATTGTAATCTTCAATGCACAATAAAAAAAACATGATTTCTGAAAATTACAAAAAAATTGAGTTATCTGTTTTTGTAAATAAACTTTTTATTTGTTTTTCTATGATTATTTAGGAGCCCTGAAATCTTACCTGAGGGAGCTGCCTGAACCTCTGATGTCCTACCAGCTTTATGAGGAGTGGATTCAAGCCTCAAAGTAAAGCATATTCACATCAATAGACCCATGGATGCTAGGGCTGTGCAATTCGATTTCAATTTTGGCTTCTAACGATTATGAAAAAACATTAATTGAGATAAACGATTATTGCATCATTTACCGCCCCTTTCCAGCTGTACACATTTGTTGCTCTGCAAAGCACCGTTTCGCATGAAATTACTAAAAGCATGTACTGTAATGTAGCTTTTGCAGCACGGGATGCGCATCATTCATTGATGTAACCTACATTCGAATTATTCATGTTTTTAAAAGCACGAAAGAGATCGCATGCTGTTGTGTGTATGCACTCAGCCTCAGAGATGAGCAGAGCACACTCACACAGCAATGTGAACGCTTTAATGGTCAAATACATGCAAATTTGTGTCAAAATGCGGTGTTTAGGGATTATTCATATTAACCCTCATTTATGTAATAAACAAACGAGTTGAGAATCAAAAGACATGTGAAAGTGAAACCATAAATCAGAACCGTACTGCTCTTAAAGTGACAGCGCGCAGTATTTCCGCTGCCGACTGTTTTTATCATTATTCAAACAACAAAAGGACAAAATCACTCACTGCTTTTGACTGAAGGACTTTTGTAGCTATAAGTTTTTTTTACAGTGAAGATGCTTAAAGCACAGTTGATTTTATATTTTTGTTCTATTGTATTTATTTCCCTTTCCTTATTTACAGGGAGGAAAATAACTGTATATATACAGTTGAAGTCAGAATTATTAGCCCTTCTGAATTGTTAGCTGCCTTTTTTCCCTAATTTCTGTTTTACGAAAGATTTTTTTTTTTTAACTCATTTCTAATAACTGAATTCTTTTATCTTTGCCATAATGACAGTAAATAATATTTTACTAGATATTTTTCAAGATACAAGCATTCAGCTTAAAGTGCAATTTAAATACTTAATTAGGTTAATTAGACAAGTTAGGGTAATTAGTCAAGTTATTGTATAACAGTAGTTTCTTCTGCAGACAATCAAAAAATATATTGCTTCAGGAGGCTAATAATTTTGATCTTGAAACCTAAAATGTTTTTTAAAAAATTAAAAACTGCTTTTATTCTAGCCAAAATAAAACAAATAACACTTTCTCCAGAAGAAAAAAATATTATAGGAAATACTGTGAAAAATTCCTTGCTCTGTTAAATATCATTTGGCAAATATCTATTAAAAAAAATTCACAGGAGGGCAAATAATTTTGACTTCAACTACACAACTGTATATCGTTTTGAATAACCGTGATTACAATTATAACCAAAATAATCATGATTATGATTTTTCCCATAATTGAGCAGCCCTTATGAATACTATATTTTATTTACTTCAGTTATTATCATTTGTTTCCGCCCTTGCATGACTCATTAAAAAAAACATTAGCAAACAAGAAGCAATTTCTGTGAAGTGAGTAGGTTTGTTTAGGCCTGGCCTTGCTGACTTTAGTTTAGTAGAGCTACTAGTATACTAATCATGATTTGTAATCAAAACCTCAAAACAAAATTAACAGTCATTCATATGCTTCAATTCAAGATATGCCATTGTTCAAGAAGGCAGGGTGTAATGTAATGAAAAACATTCACCATGGCTTCATTTATTTGATGCAAAAATACTCTTTTTATTACATAAAACAATTATTTATTAATTCTAGAAGAAATTTTATTGAATTGTTGGATTGCATTGTCACATGATCCTTCAGAAACCATTATACTAATGATGATTTGCTGCTCAAGAAGCATGTTTTATTAATGTTACAGCTGTACTATTTATTGTTTGTTTGTTTGCTTTAGGAAACATGGTCATTATTTCATGATCATTATTAATATTCAGAAATTATTGATGAATAAAAAGTAAAAAAAACATTATTATTTGAAATCGAAAACCTAATATTATGCAAGCTTTTAGGATTTAAATGCATCAGTACAGAATGGAACCACTAATTTCTTTAAAAAATAAGATTAATGGATATTTCACTAGATTTAATGCAAGTTACAACCCATAAGAAAATATATATTTCATTTACACAATAAAATGCTTTGTTGTTAATTTAAAAACTCTTGATTTCTTTTTGATTTTGACATTTATTATTATTTTTAACAGTTTTTTTTTTAAAGATTCAGTATCCTTGTTGATCCAAGTTTCCTTGTTGTCTTCTGAATAGTATGTGATTGCAGTCTAACAATTAAATGAAAGTAGATGATTTTGCTAGAAAGATCTGAGCACAGACAGTATCATATCTTAACAAAATAAACATTCAAAAATCTTTAGTTTAAGATGACTCATTAGTTTTCTGAAGACCAGTAACTAAAGGTAAAAGAAGCATAAATAGTAGATGGCATGATATAGTCATTTGTTATATTGGTATCCCATAAAATGATCACTGACTTCCGGATGATGTTCTGGCTCTGTGCTCTTATGTAACAGCTGTTAAAGGTGGAGCACAGATATAGAGTCAGTGGTGATAAGCTCATATGATCAGTCTGTCCTTTCTGCTGGAACATGATGCTTTTACAACCTTCAGATAATAGTGTAGCTTTTGTTAATAGTTTGATTATTATATATGTTTTCTATTTTAAATTTAACTCCGGTGATTTATATTTGATGTTGTAATTTTGCTGAATGTATTTTTTTTTTTTATTAAGTTTTGATTTTACAAATATGTCTATGTCTATATTTTTTCCAATCATCAGAATGATAAAAGTGTAATACAGTATAGCTATTTTCTGTACATGTTTAATTGTATTTAGTCTGAAACAAAAAATATTATGTATTTTAGCATTATGACACTGAATGCTAAAATCACATTGAGTAAAAGATTTACAAGAATCATTTAAACACCTATTTAAAATACATTTAAACCATTTAATGTGATCACATATGATTTTATAAAGTGTTTTTGGTCACACTTTAAAATAAGGTTTCATTAGTTAATGTTAATGTATTTGCTAACATTAACTAATTATGAACAATACTTGTACAGCATTTATTAATTATAGATCAACATTTACTAATGTGTTGTTATAATCCTGCTTGTTAACATTAGTTAATGCACTGTGAGTTAACATGCACTTACAATGAACTGTATTTTCATTAACTAACGTTAACTAACGTACAAATACTTTAGTAAATGGATTGTTCATTGTTTGTTCATGTTAGTAATTGCATTAACTAATACAATCTTATTGTAAAGTGTTTCCTTTTTTTTACATAATTAGATGTTACATTAATGATGATGATAGAACATTAATGCACCCATATCATTTCATCTTCAAAAAAGGGATTTAAAAATATTAAAATAAGTACTACAATATTATGATTTTTATATACAGTTAAAGGCAAAATTATTAGTCCTCCTGTAAAATTTACATTTATTTTCAAATAAGTGCCGGTTAATGTAACGATTTTTTTTCAACATACAGTATGCGTTTCAACAACGATTTTTTTAGTTAGTGTTTTTAGTTTTTCTTTATAATAATAATAATAATAATAATAATAATAATAATAATATTGGGCCTCACGGTGGCGCAGCAAGAAGGTCGCTGGTTCGAGCCCCGGCTGGGTCAGTTGGCATTTCTGTGTGGAGTTTTTTTTCTCCGGGTGTTCTGGTTTCCCCCACAGTCCAAAGACATGCGCTATAGGAGAATTGAATAAGCTAAATTGGCCGTAATGTATGTGTGTGAATACAAGAGTGTATGGGTGTCACTGGGAAACATCCATACACACTCATTTACAGACACTCATACACTATGGTCAATTTTTAGCATACCCAATTCACCTGTACCACATGTCTTGTGGGGGGAACCGGAGTACCCGGAGGAAACCCACGCCAACACTGGAAGAACAAGCAAACTCCACACAGAAACGCCAACTGACCCAGCTAAGGCTTTCTTGCTGTGAGGCGAACGTGCTAGCCACTGCTCCACTGCGTCGCCCTTATTTCTTATTATTATTTCCATTGTTTTCTTTGGATTATTATGCTTATTTCACATATTTTTAATTGTTGTTGTGTTGTTTGGTAATCATTGAAAAATGTAAAACTAATAAAAACTTTTATTCTGTTTATTCCATCCAAACTGAAAGAAAAACTTTCTACAGAAGAAAAAATATAAGATGCTGAAATCAAATTGAATTATTTAAAAATAATAATAATGCCTTCAGCTGTATATTAAATCACGTTTGTACAATTAATTTGATGCAGAAACAAAAATGTGGCATGCTATTTTTTTAACTATATGTAGTTTTTATTAATCTTGTTTGAAAGTTAGTTCTAACCCTGAATACAAAACAAAATGTCTCTTTCTTGTGTATGGAAAAAGTGAAATCCTAATAGGATATTGTGTGTGAATGGTTTAGAATATTATAAAACTCTCTCTCTTTCTCTGTTTGTGTCTTGTTTTGTCTGATCTGCAGCATCTCTGACCCTGATAAGAGGCTTCAGGCGCTGTGGGTAGTGTGCGACATGTTACCAAAGGCCAACAAGACCAATTTTAGGTCTGCTTGTTACTACATCAACCTAAAATTTAGCATTGACCTTTAACAGCTATCATATTCATAACAAGCTAACATGCATGTGTGTGTGCAGGTACCTGGTGAAGTTTCTTGCCAAGCTCGCACTTGAAAGTGACATCAATAAGATGACCGCCAGCAACATCGCCATTGTACTGGGACCCAATTTACTGTGGGCCAAAACTGAGGGGTGAGATACAAACAAATTCTTCCCACATCATTATGTGCATCACAAATGGAATTGTTGGTGCAAATGATATTATTAAATGACCTTGTTTATATTTTTTATTATTTGATCTTGTTTGTATATTTCAGTTTGGAAATAATTCATAATTTTATATTGATTGGAATGATTTTGTTGGACAAATAATGTGCATTAATTGTATTCAGGTAAAGAAATTAAATAATCAAAGGTAAAAAAAAAAAATAACAACACTTCATCGACTTTATTATTAAAAAATAAACAATCTTTGTTAAAATGTTAGAATTTCTTATACGCAAATTGTTTAAATGCACTTGAAATCTCACAGTCATAGACCTTAAAAACAAAGCAAACAAGCAAATGAAAAACTTTCACCCTTTTAAGGTTAAACTTCACTATGTGCTTCCTGGTCAACTATAATCTCACTCAAAGTACTAATGGATGAATAAGCTATAACTGAACTTAAACTGAACTGACATTGCAGGTTCTGCCATGTATCTATTGTGGATTTGCACATTGCGATATCGATGCTGAAACGATATATTGTGCAGCCCTACATTACAGGGATGCAGACAGAAACCTGAATAACAGCATTGTGAGAAAGTTGCAATCTTTAAAGTACAATATTTACCTTTTTATATTTATTTAGTGATTTTTTTAAATTATGCTCAACCTGTAATCAGTGTGTTTTTCCCCCAATTTATTTATATAATTTTGCAAAATATACAAATATCACACATTTTAGAATATTTATTGTACATTTTGACACCGAGAGAGAGAGACGAAAAGTAAAGAAGCATATGATTATGATTGTGACAGTTACAAACCCTCAAATATAAGAAGGTGAAATAAAAAATGTTTTACATTTTAATTAACATTTGCTTTATATTTCTACATTTTTAATCAAATGTTTGCCCTGAAGTTCTAAATAAAGTGAGAAAAATTAACTAATTGAATGAATGAAAAATTTGTAAATACTTTAACCTGTAAGTAGTCTTCTATAAGTTGTGTGTGTGTGTGTATATATGTATACTAGTCACTAGTTATACAATAACTAGTCATTGATTTGTTTTTAAAGAATTGGTACTCTATCTTGATGTATATCGTTATCGCTGTATGAGATGACTTATATCATGATATGAGATTTTTGTCATATTATGACATATCATAGCCCTGCTTCTGAAACAGTTTAATATATGTTTTTTTTGTTGTTGTTGTTGTTGTTGTTGCTCTTCTAGAAGTCTTGCTGAGATGGCAGCTACTACCTCTGTCCATGTGGTGTCTATAATTGAACTGATAATCAACCATGCAGGCTGGTTCTTCCCAGGAGGTAAAGTTACAGTAGACTGATATTATTCCAAACCTAGTGAACATTCTCTCTGTTTGTCACAGAGGCACCTTAAAAGTCAACACATCTTGAGAAATGCACTAGGAGATTCAGTATTGGTCACAGTTATTCCTGATATAACCTGCTTACCATTTCTGCCTTATCAAGCTTGGAAATTTCAAAACAGGATTTTCCAGCTCCCTACTTGGAAAAGTGACACTTGATGCCAAATTTTAAACTTGGAAACTTGTTTTAATGTGTTTCACATAGATTTAAACATATGATGTCACAAACATGGTGTAAATGATCGTATTTATTATTAAAGGTGCAGTAGGTGATTGTCTTCAGAAACATGTTTTGTTGTGCTGGTTGAAAGTCTCTTCACATTCCAATAGTAATGATTAAAGTAAATGATCTAAATGTGTTTATATGTATTTTTATGTTTTGGGTAAGCCATAAGACAAAAAAAATGTTCATCCAGTTAAAATAGTGTCCCATCTCCCATAATTCCGATTAGTAGCCCAAACTGTCTGTCAGCAAATGCAGATTTGAGCTAGTGCTGCGTGTTCATGAGAAAGAGAGAGAGAGAGAGAGAGAGAGAGAGCGAGCGAGCGGTAAAAACATGCTGAATCAAAACGTTTTAAAATCCTGAATCAATATTGGAGCTACTTTTACACGCTGGAGGAAGGACAACATCATGGCTGAAGGATTTCTTTTAGACAGGTAATGTTGTGTTTTGAAACTATTTTAGTCACGCAAAGCTGATGTGGATGTTGTTGTTACAAATGGGTTATATGCACAGAAGTCTTGTTCAGCCAATGAAATCTTCCGGTAAACGATTGATGTGACTATTTTCAATTTCATAAGCTACGTTTTACCGCATCGATAATGTAGATTTTATTTAGCTTAACAACAAAACAGCATAAATAGCGCTATTCCGCCTAGGCTGCTTTACTGAGGTGAAGTTGGTTATGTATTCACATTGGTTTATTTTTCAACAATGACAGTCTGTGACACGCTCCCGTTATTGTTGACCACGCTACTCTGAATATTCGGTCAGAAATAGCGTGTAAGTATGGCTTTGTAATGAATGTAATTCCAGCACACTGCCGGCCAAGCTTTAGCTCAACACATGAGAGAGGGTTCTGCTGTCATCTTTAGGGTGTGCGTGCTCGTGTTTTCAGGAGGCATGGCTTTGGATAGCAAGGGAGGGACTGTGTTTCAGAGATTTATGCTAACAGGTTAGCATTGTGGCAGATCACCTACTGCACCTTTAAATTGTACCTATATACTATATAATATTTAGCTTTAATTTAATTTTAATGTAATATTTTATTATTTTAGTATTTTAACTTAATTCTTTGAAATAATTGTAACTTGGCTAAGAATGTTTATCTAATATTTATATGTTTTTTACATCAGATTAATTAAAATGACTGAAAATAGGAATTAAAAGTAGGGTTGCACAATGTATGCCACAACTGACATTATTTAGTTTATTGTGCATTATATATTGCAATACAATAAATGTAGACATTTTCATAAAATGACTGGAATAGCTATATTTAGGAAACAAAAATAAGTCTAGAGAGAGTGGTATACTTTTATTGGTTGAAGTTAATCTGCAAAAAACATAATCATATGTTTAAAAGCTACTTTTAAAAATTGCAATTATATATTTTATTTTCAAGTTGTAAAGAAGAACTTATTTATAATAGGGAAGTGCATACTCAAATGCTACACAGAAACAAGTGGTCCATACACACACACACACACACACATATATACATACACACGTATACACACACACATATATATATATATATATATATATATATATATATATATATATATATATATATATATATATATATATATACACACACACACACACACACACACACACACACACACACACACACACACACACACACACACACACACACACACACACACACACACACACACACATAAGTCTTAGTAAGTCTTAAATTCCTCTGCTTTTTGGGTCTTTAGATGTGGACTTCAATGTGTCTGGTGTGTTTGCCATGCCTGGGTGCCCCGGGACACCTGATGTAGAGTATGGGACCATCGAAAGGAGGCGCCCAGGCAGCCAGGGCTCGCTTGATTCTGACACCGCCCGCAAAGACAGGTACAAGTCTCATCCCCGCGTTCACAAACATGACTCCAACTCCACAGTAGTGTCTGCATCCTATGTAGTGGCCAGTGAGTCTGTCACAGTCAAAGCAGACAGTCTGAGTCCACAGTTGGGGGCTGTTTAGACCTACCTTCATTACAGTTATTTGTGTTTTTGCTTCATTTTCTTTTTGCTTTCGGTTTTGTCAACCGTTGCTTATTGTATGCTTTCTGAAATAAATAAACTTTATGTACAGTAGCTATGTATAAATGCGTTATTGATATAATCCATGATTATGGGTGGCAAAGTTAATTAAGAAAAACGCACTAATGCAGCACCGATCTTGGATTGAAGTAATTAAAATGAATACAATTATGCATTTGGCAGACATTTGACTAAAAACCACATTAAAGATACACTTTTTTTTTTTTTTTTTTTTTTTTCAAATCAGTCATTGTTTTCCCTTTGAAACAATTTTTGGCTTTACTTATGCTTATGCGCTGCTGTTTCAGCTATAGGAAGGCTAAGAAGAACAGATTGGAAAATAGCATGTTGAAAGGGTAATTGTGAAATTGCGACAGCGAGTGTGAAAGCAGGAAGCGTCGAGTCGCTCTTCTGAGTTTGGTATGTTTAGAATGAGTCAGACAGCTCCTACCCCGCAGGCGATCATACCGAACATTCAGAGTTTGAAAAGGGAAACGCTTTGGGCCTCAGGTGGAGGACAGACTCCAGCTGAAAGTCACTGGCGAATGCAGTCATTTTCTATGAGATTTGACTGCTTCATTGTTTACCTGAAACTGAAACTTTGCTGTAATTCGACTGTTTAAGATGTAGGTGACTTTTTCTTTTTTCAGTAGAACATTAAAAAAATGTAGCTGAAACTGTGGTCCTTGGTGATTCATAAAATTCAAGTCAACAACTAACTGCATTTCTAGTTTAAAAACACACTCACACAGGCGAAACTACATGATTTCTCGTACTGCAAACTGCAGTGGTTGTAGTGTGTGGTCAGGTGGTGGTCTTGTCACCCTCCTCCTCCATCTCTGTGGAGACTAATACCCTACTAGGTGCGTTTCCATTACAAATTCACACAAAACATTTGTAGACGTCATTAAAAAAATGATTGCAAAATGACATTGTTTCCATTAATCGAGTGTAATGCGACTAAAACTCAAAACTGCAAGGTTTACTTTACATTTTTTGTATTGCAGTCAATGCACTAGACGTGTGTCAAACTAAAGGCACAAACTTTTGCTGCAAAGTTGAAGTCCACATTTTTTTAGCTGTGCAGTGCAATAAGACCTCTTCTAAGGCTTGCAGCATCATGCCTTAGTCATTATATTGAAATTATAATAATAATGAAATTATAATCATGTGACTTCATGTACGCGGTGTGACCTATATATGCAAAAAATAAAACATTTTCATTGGAGTTTTGCAAAATATTCTTTTTTCGAATTGCCTGAAAAACACTGTACATGAATGTAAAACGTATCTGCAGCATTCAGGAATTTTTCAAATCTGACACGTTTTCATTACGGCATATTTTTAATTCGCAATTTCAATTATACTATAAACGCATTGCTGCATCTTGATTTTTATACTTGTGTCTTAGGGGCGTTTTTGAAAAATTGATGCATTTTTGCTTATTTTCAATTTGCAATTTTGAGTCTACAAATAAAAGCATAGCCATATCTATAAAGAATGTTCATGTGACTTTTACATTTACAAAGTGACCTGTAAATGCAAAACAAACTAAAAAATTTAAATCAAACAAAAAGTGCTTCAGGGGTAATTTATGTCGGTGCTCTTTGGGTAAGGTATACATAAAAAAAACAGCAAAATTGTAAGTCCAAGGCACTCGAAAAAAAAAGTGAAAACTTATTTTAAAAGCCTTTATTAACAGGGCTATTCCATTAAAACTGCACCTACATGTTTCAGCAAACACTTGCCTTCATCAGGGTTGCCCCCGGGGTTTTTCGAGTGCCTTAGATCTATAATTTTGCTGTTTAAACAAAAGATTTCTTTGAAGTTGTTAAATTCCTGAAATTGTTAAATTAAATTGATGCGTTTCCAATATAGGCATAGTTTCAATTCGTGATTTCAACTCTACAAATAAACACATAGCCATATGTTTAAAGAATAATCATATGATTTGTACATACACCAAGTGACCTGTAAATGCAAAAATGATAAAAAATAATTAATTAATTAATTCCACTGAAGTTTTCAAATTCCCCCAAAAACCTCCTCATGCAAGTGTTTTGTTGGGTGTTTTTTTACTAAATTAATGCATTTCCAATTAGGCATATTTTCAAATGCAGAGTCATCTCTTTAAGGAATGATCATGTGACTTTAACATACATCAATAGACGTGTAAATGCAAAACAAACTAAATATGTAATTGGAGGTTTCAAATTCCCCTCAAAATCAACCCCTCAAGAGTGTTAAAACTTTTTGAGGTGTTTTTGCTAAATTGATGCATTTTCAATTAGCCATATGCATAGCCAAATGTTTAAAAATGATCATGTGACTGTTACATACATCAAGCGACCTGTAAATGCAAAAAATAAAATAAATAAATAAATACATTTTATTGGAGTTTTTAAATTCATCCTAAAAACCTCCTCATGCGAGTGTTAACTTTTTGGAAAACTTAAAGAATGATCATGTGACTATTACATGCACCAAGAGACCTGTGAATGCGGAAAAAAACATTTGTGTTGCAGTTGTTCAATTACCTGAAAAGCCACCTGATGCTTAACACAAAAAGCATAAAAGCTTTTTGTGTGCGTTTTTGCCAAATTGATGCATTTCCATTAGCCATATATTTAATTTGCAATGTCAATTTGAAGGGTATTGGAAACACGCTGACTGTCCGTCTCTGGTGTGAGTGTTTCATGCTGTCTCCCCTCTTCCCTATAGCCCTGCTAACAAACAGCCGGAATTCGCCCCTCGTAGAACTGGCACAATAAATAAAAAGCAGCACTCCACACCAAACTTCCAGCCCCCTCTCCCTCCCATTGAGGCTGGGGGGGGTTCGGCGTTTGAGCCGTGCCCTCAGTCGCCCGCTGCCGGTCTGGAGGCACTTCAGACCCAGCAGACTTTAGTTCAGCAGAGCCCTGCCTCAGACACCAGGTAAGGATTGGTGCAACCGTCAAAATCCCTCTTCTTCACCACGCCAGCTGCTGCCAGATGCCAGGAACTGCCGCCGCTCAAATCTGTGCGCACATCGGCCTGTGCCACTCTCTTGATTAGTTCTTCAAAAACGCTGCTTGAAAATCAGTCGAAATATTTATAAGTGGGTGCATTCTTGGTGAAAGGTATCAATCTTAAATTATTAAAAGTCATTGAGGTTTTTTGTGCAGTTCTCAACTTTGTTTTGCTTCAAAGCATTTCAAGAATAAGAAAAGCACCACAGTTTTGTACATGATTTTTATTTTTTTCAGCATCTTATTTAGAAACGCATTTCTATATGAAATAAATGCATAAATGAGTACACCCCATTTTGAAAATTAATATTTTTATTAATTTCTCAGTGAATATAGGCAATATATTTTGGTGCATTTAAACAAAACAGATTTATTAAATGGATATATTTATTAAAATAATATTTAGTTACCAAACATCTTTAGAAATAGAAAGATAATACATTTTAATTCATCTGAAATATTGAGAGAAAAATTACAAACTATAAAAATTTCAACAAAATGTTTTTTTTATTCTTGAATTTGGATCTTTTATATATATATATATATATGTATGTGTGTATTTTCCCCTAACATATACATTTGGGTGTACTAATTTTGGATCGTTATCATAAGTTATTTTGTTAGATAAGCTTCAGATTTGGCTTAAGTACTGACTAATCTAATGTACATGCATAAATATAATATTGTATAGCTTCCTATTAATTTAAATGAGAGATTTGTGAGGGGTGTACTCGTATATGTCGAGCACTGTATGTCATTTATGAAAATGAACATATTAAAAATGCTTACTATTGTATTTTATTTATGAAATGTTATTTCAAATCTGCATATTATCGACCTTATTTATAATTCTGAAATTTGAATGAAACTACTTTCTTTTTAACTTCACAAAAAACTATATGGAAATCAATTAAATGATTATTTTTATTTTGTTTTATGGACAGTCGTAGTTTAATATTTTTCTTCAAATTGGCTTCGAGCCATTGTTTCACACAAAATATGTTTTTTTCCAAAGCTTTGTACAGCCATTTCTGCTGCATTCTTGATTCAGGTGGTGGGTTTTATGCAGAAATCCACTTCCAACAGTTATCAAAGAGTTTTTCAACCTGTTTTTGAAAATCATTGTTGATTTCAAACGGACAGCCTTTCAAATCACAAATCAAGGATGGTTCTTCAAATGATTATAATGCTCATCCCGGATATAGGACCAAAATCTGTCTTCTCTGACTTCTCTGTTGCTTGAGTATGGAATGCGTGTCCTGCCTTGTCTTTCTCTATTTGTTTGTTAAGATGTGCTGTCAGGAAATACTGTTTCTGGGTCCTTTAGTCAGTTGGATTTGAGAAATCTCTTTATAGCAGATTATTATCATTGTTTAGTCATATCACACATTAAAAGTGAATATTTAATCTTCACTTCAGTCTCTGGACTAGACACAGATATTTGACCTACTGAGATTAGATTAGCTGTTGATGTAAACATTATGATCCAGTATTTTTAACAGTAAATCAGCACATTATGAGCATATATTAGTACAACTTGTTGCTTGCTTTTAGCATCTGATAGAGAGATTGGACCCAGAAACTGTGAAAAGTGATGGCAGATTTAACAAGCAGATTGCTTACTCTTTCTTTAGTGTAAACCAGTGGTTCCCAAAGTGGGGGGTGGGGGGTGTTGGTCAGGAGACAATGAGAAGGGTTGCTTGGTGATTTCCAAAAATCTAGATAATTTTATTGAATTAATATAATTACCATATGTTATCCATAAACCACAGAAAATAAAATAGCAGTTAATAGTTGCATTAAAAAAATCAACAAGATGCAAATAAAAAGCCACAACCTCTGGGGTGATTGCATTATATTAAAGACACAGCAATAGCGTTAGATGCAGCAGAATGATTTTATGGTCTTAGGTTAAACTTTCTGACACCTTTATGGCACTCACATAAAGTACAATAAAAATAAAGGCCATGACTGAGTATGGAGAAAGGTTTCAGTGTGACATTCTCCAAAATAAAATGAAGAATAGACTTGAGCCTATTGGTGTGTGGGCTGTTGCGTGCAAGGTTTGTACATACTGTATATATAAAACCACCTCAGAGGATATTGGGGGTCGCGAGTCACTTGCATTGTTACTTGTTTGGGAACCCCTGGTGTAAATGATGCATTGCTTGCTAAAACACGCTTCTAACTCTACTAACGGTTTTAACTTTTCAGAGCAAGTCCCTAACTAGACTTGAACCCCATTACATTTTAACTTTTCTGCATGTTAACTGATTTTTGTGTCCGCAATGCAGTGTTTCTAAATCTAGGTTTTCTGCTTATCTTCCTATTCCCAGTAGCCTCAGCAGCAGAGACTCTGTGTCCACACCTCCAACCATGAGGAACGGCCCCGGAGGCTCCAGCGGGACGCCTGCTCCTGCTCAGCTCAGTGTGGGGACTCCTACCTCAAGCCCAAAAGGCCCCAGTCCATTCATGATGCGCAGAGGTGAGGTCTACATGTCCTTATATCTTCAGTAAAGAAATAGTTCACCCAAAAAAATGAAAATTCTGTCGTAATTTACTCACCCTTCACTCTTGTTTAAGACCTGTTTGAGTTTCTTTCTTCTGGTGAACACAAAAGAAGATATTTTGAAAAATGCTGGTAACTGGTAAGCATTGTGTTCAAAGGTTTAAAATCATGTGAGGTAGAATAAATGGTTAGGTAGTTTTCATTTTTGGGTAAGCTATTCCTTTAAATATTCCTGATATTAGGCATTTATGTTGAGGATTTTTTTGAAGTTATTATCAAGTGATTTTGGATAGCAGTACTCGTAGGTAAAATAAAAGGTCGTTAGTAGTTTATTGAATATATAACAAAAATTGCTCAAACATGTAAATTCATTGTCAGTTCGAGCACTGGAAGTGGTGTTAGTGAGGCTAGCAGGGGGAGCTCAACCTTTGTGAGTTCTAATGCCTCAGTATAGTGAAGGGGACACTATACTGTTAGTGAGCGCCATCATTCGGATAAGACATTAAAGGTCTTCACTCACTCTGGTCATTAAAAATCCCATGACACTTCTCGTAAAGAGTAGGGGTGTAACCCTGATGTTCTGGCCAAATTCCCTCCATCGGCCCTTACTCATAATGGCATCCCAATCATCCCCATCCACCGAATTGGCTCTATCACTGTCTCTTCACTCCACCTATAGCTGGTGTGTGGTGAGCGCACTGGTGCTGTTGCCCTGTGGCTGCCGTTGCATCATTTAAATGGATGCTACACACTGGTGGTAGTGTGGAGAGACCCCCCTTCATGATTGTGAAGCACTTTGGGTGTATGGCCATACACAATAAATATGCTATATAAATACAAATTACATTTACAGATGAAGTCAGAATTATTAGCCCCCCTTTGAATTAATTTTATTTTTTTAAATATTTCCCAAATGATGTTTAACAGAGCAAAGAAATTTTCACAGTATGTCTGATAATATTTTTTTCTTTTGAAGAAAGTTATTTGTTTTATTTCGACTAGAATAAAAGCAGTTTTAAATTTTTTAGACACCATTTTGAGGACAAAATTATTAGCCCCTTTGGGCTAAATTTTTTTTCAACAGTCTACAGAACAAACCATTGTTATACAATAACTTGCCTAATTACCCTAACCTGCCCGTTTAACCTAATTAACCTAGTTAGGCCTTTAAATGGCACTTTAAGCTGTATAGAAGTGTCTTGAAAAATATCTAGTCAAATATTATTTACTGTCATCATGGCAAAGATAAAATAACTCAGTTATTAAACATGAGTTATTAAAACTATGTTTAGAAATGTGTTGAAAAAATCTGCTATCTGTTAAATAGAAATTGAAGAAAAAAAAATAAACAGGGGGGCTAATAATTCAGGGAGGGCTAATCTGACTTCAACTGCACATAGTTTTTTTTGTTGCGTAAATGAACATAATGTGCCATAATTTCAGACGTTTTAGGCGCAATATCAATGTTTTTACTTCAGAAGACTTAAGAGATCAATATTTAGTGGAATAAGCCCAAATTATTTTTTTAAATAATATTATATATGCTATAAAATCAGGCTGTTAGAGTTAATGTTATGGTTGTGTATTATGTATGAACAAATATTTCTAGAAAAGAACCTTTAGAATACAGATATGAATAAAATTATGTTGTTCAGTGTGTGTACATTCTGCTGAAGTGGAGATTTATGGCTCAATACAGGAGAAAAAAACAACTAACTTTGAGTAAACATCCTTTAAAAATATTTTGAAATTAAAATCTAAAGACTTTAATTGATAAATTGCGAAAAATAAATACTTGAAAGTGTATTTTTCATGTTTTCTTTAATTCCATTAGACTGAAAAAAAATTACTAATATTAAACCACACTGAACTGAACTTAAACTCTGAAAACTGAACTGACACTGTTTCAATTCACTATAATACAGTATTCTATGTGAAGCTGCTTTGACACAATCTACATTTGTAAAATTGATAAATTGATAATGTAATATAATAAATTGATAATATTTGAATAACAGTGCATCCCAAAAATGCTACTCCATAAAATCATGCATGGACAATTTGCTTTCAGGTACAAAAAAGCAAGCTCCAGCTCCTCCCAAACCTAGCGTTCCTGCCACCTCTCAGAGTGTAAAAGCGACTCCTAACCAACCCATATCAAACCCATACTCAGCACCCGGCACTCCTCAGCCACTCATCGCACCTCGCCGCACCAACCAGACCCCCATCCAGGCCCCGAGTCACCCTCCACCTCAACCTCCATCACAACCTCCATCCCATGTAGAAGAGGCCGTGCCATCTCCTCCCAGGACCCCCACCCCGCCTGGGACGCCTCCTCACGACTCCTCACAGTCGCGGCCCAGACCCACACCACGCACCCGACCCAAACCCAGCGGCCCACCACCACCACAACCTGCTGACGGAGCCAATGGGGTCTGCGTTTCTGCATCCAAGATCATCTCCGGTAAGAACATGAGGGTTTTATTTACCACTATCAAACAGTTCTCTGTTATATTTATTATTATAAGTGGTGCTTTTCTTCTAGCATTGCTAAACATACAGTTGACGTCAGAATTATTATCCCCTCCGTATATTTTTCCCCAATTTCTGTTTAACGGAGAGAAGTTTTTTTTAACACATTTTTAAACATTATCATTTATACATAATTCATTATTTTATCTTTCTCATGATGACAGTACATATTATTTTACTAGATATTTTTCAAGACACTAGTATTCAGCTTAAAGTGACATTTAAAGGCTTAACTAAACATATTGCTTAAGGGGGCTAATGATATTGACCTTAAAATGGTTTCAAAAAGTGAAACTGCTTTCATTCTAGCTGAAATAAAACAAATAAGACTTTCTCCAGAAGAAAAAATATTATAGGAAATACTGTGAAAAATTCCTTGCTCTGTTAAACGTCATTTGGGAAATATTTAAAAAAAAAAAAAACAATTAAGATGAGAGCTAATCATTTTGACTTCAACTGTATAAAGAACATTTAGCACACATTTAACTCTTGGCATTTTTTTTAAAAACCTGGTGCCGATAGCCTGGACAGTGTGTGGATGTATAGCGCAACTGGACCGCTGTCTCCAGTTCAAGTCCTGGTTTGCAAACCTTTCCTGACCCCATCACCCTCTCTCTCTCTTTAACATTGTTTCTTGTCCATATGCTGTCCCATCATAATAAAGGCAAAAAATTCCAAAAACCAATCTGAAAAAAATGTTAAATACCTCCATCAATACTGGTAGTTCAGGGGTTTTCCAAATCTGAAACTTCAAATTGTCAAATATCCTAAAGATTGGTTGTAACAAAAAGTCCTTTTAATAAATATGCGTATTCTACTGTATTTAACACATCAGCAATTTAAAAAAATTTATAAAAATGTCTTTTGCATTAAGAAAAATACACTCAATAACAAGTGCAAAATTAGCAAAAACTGTTGAATAAAACACAACAAAAGTTAAGGTATGTTTAGTGTTTGTTAGTGACATTGTCCATATGTTTAGCTACTTTTCAGACCCCCCTAGCAACAAATTTTCAAACAAATCACTTTTTACTTTTATTGTCACATCATCAGCAACACTCAGCATGATGAGTGAAAAGCTTAGTGTGATTACAAGTGATTAGCGACAAATCTAGCAACTTATATTTGGTTTTACGGGAGATTTTCAGAGACTTTGATATTAGAGCAATTATACTGTACAAATAAAATACACAATGCTTTGTTTTTGTGAAAAACTAGCAATATTCGGATACACAAAATTTAAAAAACAAATGTAAAACAATTCAATTCAATTCATCTTTATTTCTATAGCGCTTTTACAATGTAGATCGTGTCAAAGCAGCTTAACATAGAAGTTCTAGTAAATTGAAACTGTCAGTCAACACTCTATAGCAAAGATGCCAAAACTAAGGCCCGTGGGGCCAAAGTTGGCTCATGGTAACCTTTGATTTGGCCCATCATCCCATCTGAGAGGAGAAGGGGAATAATGGGGTTATGATTAAAGGAAATGTTTTTTGTATTTTCTTATTTAAACCTTTTGTTTTTTTAATTGTTGACTACAAAAAAATTTTGTTATTTAAAACGATTTTTTACAATGTAAATACTGTAACCCAACAGATAGAGGAATGTGCTCAATACATCGGCAAGCAAATCAAGGCAAAGGCAGGTGCAGCTTAACTAGTGTATTTCGCATTTCACTCCATTGTGTTATAAATGGGACTGTTTACAGTATGTTTTTACTGTAATTAGTTCATTATAAAATTGTACAATTTTAATGCATTAGTTAATACCATTTAAACCAATGTTTTCTAATTATTTTTTAAATATTAACAAATAAATTAGAAATAACCCCAGCAGCTTTAATGCTATACAGTTATATAGGTATATTTACCTTTGGCCCGCAGCCCTCTATCAAGTTTATTTTTTGGCCCTTCATAATAAAAAAATTGGCCACCCCTGCTCTATAGTCTTCAATGTGTATATATACACAAATACAACTAATCTTCCTTAAATTTAGAAACGTAATTTGTTATGCCTGAGTACTTTAATACTGAATACTTTGCGAAATTAATGATGTTTTGACAAGCGTTTCCCGAAAACGTTGCAGGTCTGTCATTTGAAGCACATTAGTTCAAATGTGAAACATCTGTAATGACCTTCCATCTGTATTGAAGCATCCCTGCTCTTCTTAATGCATGATGACAGTTGTATGCAAATTGACGTATGATGTCATCTAGCAACATTTAGCCACTTTTCGTGTGGAGCTTAGTACCCTTCCATTGAAAATAGTTGGATATGCTTTGGTGTGTAACATTTCCACTCATCAAAACTTGTTGTCAGAACAGAAAAGTTTTGAGTTGGATTGGAGCAGTGATTGCATATCTAGTCAAGCTTTCTTTTCTGGAAATTGACATTCGCACCCATACACATGTTAGACTATGCTGAAGAATATTGACAAATTGTCGGTGCCAATGGCCTAGTGGTAAAGTGCGCCGACAAATAGCACCATGGTGCTCACGGCGACCCAAGTTCGATTCCCAGCTTGAGATCCTTTGCCGATCCTTCCCCTCTCTCTGCTCCCAATACTTTCCTGTCCGCAACCTCCTGTCCGCAACCTCCCTTTCTCTCAGTTCTGAGTTTAACGGGTTCATTAAAAACAGCAGCTGTCCAGTGTCGGTACGTCCTGGAGCTCATTAATAGCTCATTATTGGGAAGAAGCCCAACACAAACCTCTGCCAAAAACTCAGCTGCCCTGAGGATTTCCCTGCTTTAGATTGATTCACGTGAAGAAAGACACTCGTAGATGCTGTGGAGACAAAGAGCTTCGTCTCCACATGCCAAATCATCCCATATCCACTGTCAATTGCTTTATTTTCATTATATTTTTGATTTATACTTTTGTCTGGGTTATTTTTAATATTGACATTAAAATATACATTATAAGGTTGGTTAAAAAGAAGTTAAAATGTATGGACAGTATGTAGAAAATGACTCTAAATAATAAAATAATGGAGGAATTATAAAAATAACGATACTAAAATAATAAAAAATATATGTACAAAAAAATTACGTAAATTAAATAATTTATATTTGTAAAAACAAGATCCATTGACAGCAGTAAATGTTATGTGAATTAAAAAAGATGAAATAATGAAATATTTGAAAACTTTGTAAAAAAAAAAAAAAAAAAAAAGAGAAATAGCTTTATGGACATGACATAGTAAATAACGTTAAATAAATAAATTAAAGTTGTGATTTACTATAAGTAAATAATAAAATTATTACTATAAGTAAATAATCAAAAAATAATAATTAAATAGAAAATATTGGTTAAAAATATTGTTTGGCATCCAAGGCATGTACAAACGATGTTTAAATAAAAATAAATAATAAAGTAAATTTGTACAAAATATAGTTCAATAAAGTACAATTAAATATAAAATATTGTATAAACTTGCATGTAGAAAACTTCCTTACATAATCAAAGGAAGTGATTGTAATTATTACATTTCAAATTAAACTACTGATTAAACAAGTCCTGTTTGTCAATGTTACGACTTCAAAGTTTAGCTCTAGGGGTTAAAGAGGTAACATTTAATGTGACTCAGTTTGTGGTGAGTTGGTGGCAAAATAGCAAAACGACAACTAATTAATGCAAAAATAAGTGAATTTATTTACAAAAGTGAAAAGAAGTCAAACAGCAAAATTATATTACATACAAGTTGGAATCTCACAAAAGAAAATAAATCAAATAATGTGTGTTATGAATGGGGAAAAGAGAATTTCAAGTGGCGCCAAATAAAAGAAAGCAATTAACCAAAACTAGCTGAAAACTACCCTCTAAACTACCTAATAGAAAATAAACAAACAAAACATCTTCAGAGTTTGCACGCTATATCGAATACTACTCTTCTAACAAAAAAAACGTAAAAAACTTACAGCGGGTGGTGCTAACTTCTAAACAAGTGTGTTTAGACACTAGAGTTTCCTGCGTCTTGTGAGGTGTATGTCACGTGACATCTAAACACCTCGATTCCCAGGGGTCGTGAAATACGCACATACGAGACGGTAACAGTGCACCAAAAAATGAAACAAGAACAAAATCAAAACTCTAAAGTCACATTAACATAATAATAGCACACAACACAAGCCAAAACACACAAAAAGGGCCACCAAGAGAGAGAGCGAGCTTCCCCGCTCGCGTCCCTTTAAACTTTAAGCTTATTGACGTCTTCACGGACGACTGGAAAACTTGAGTGGGCGATCCTAAGAATTTTGACACAGAGAGAGAGAGAGCGCGCACACACACAGGTACACATATACCCATGACAGTCAATTAACAGGCAATATACTTGCAATAAAATTAAAGGCAGTGGTTATAAAGTATAATCTTAAAATTGTTAATTGAGCTTAACCTGCGCTGAAAAACACTGAAATCTTATTGATGTCATGCAATCGATCAAAAATGAATGTTTGATTCTGATTGTTTAAGTTGGCTGCACACATTTTACATTTAAATCTCAGATGATGCATTCCTTTATTCTTCTTCCTGACACAGACAAAATCAAACACATCCAACAAAATCAGCATCATGAACATTTTGCACAGGCAAAAAGAAACCCAATTATGACTTGTGTTCCACTATGACAGTTAATTATCGTCATCCATTGTTATTCATTATGCCTAAAGCACTTCTATGATGTTTATTAGTCTTCAACTGAATTAAACACAAATCATTTGTTTTGTGTTTATTGTGGATATTTCCTGAAGTCTCTTCATATCTGCAATACTGGACATTTATTCCTCATGACTCTGGATCATGTGTGGTGCGTTGAAAGATTTATTTAGTCAACATATTTGTGGAAATGTGTCTGAATAGTTACTACATTTGAATTCGAACCTACTACTAGTTGACAGCTCTACTTCACAGTGTTGGAGGAAAAAAAGAAATGTATTATAATCTTAAGTCACTATTTTTTTTTTAAATAATGTATCTAAATGGGTTAGTTACATTTTAAGGGAAGTCATGTAAAATTAATGTTATTTTTTTAGTGTAGCATAACCAATACAGTATTTCAGCTTAAAAGGGGATACATCTTTCACTGCCAATCATTTCACTTTTTTTATACAATATAAAAGAAGTAACAAAACACAATGTAAAAAATGTAATAAACAAAGTAGATACTAACAATAATAATAAAGTAATAATGTAAACAATTTTTATAACAAAATTTACACAATTCAGGGAAGGTTGAATATACACCTAATAGTCAAACTCTATAGTAAATAATATTAAATCTTTGTTTTTAGTTTGAAGAGGAGATTGTGAGAGAAAGCTTGCTGGTTATTAAGAATGTGTTATTATTGTTTTTTTTTTTTTTTTAAAGTAAGATAGTCTTAAAATTGTAATATATATGACTTTTTTCACCCAACACTGCTAGTTAGTATGGATATCAGTAGTTTTGGATGTACTGAATCTTTCATGTTGAAATTAAGGTATTAATTCAGATGTACTGATTCAATTAAATGAGTCACAAGCTCAAGATTAGATCCTCCGTTTGACTCAGTAAATATAGATTTTATTACAAGTGTTGTTGATATTTTGAAAATAATCAGTGCATTATAAATATTGCAATATAAATATTTCCCCAGATACACTTAATATTTAGATTAACTTTTTTTTTTAAATCTTTTATTTACGTCATGAACATACTAAAATAAACAGGTAATATTTTCAGGCTAATATTGAAGTATTTCAAGGTGCAGATATTTAAGGGCTGTTTACACCTGGTCACTTCAAGGGTTTTTTTTTCTGATCGTGAAATGCACAGGTGTAAATCCTCTCTGCAATGCATTAATGATGGATATAAATCCAATCGCTCAAACCACTTCAGGAGGTGGTCAGGGATGCCTTCCAGATGAAACCCCTAAATATTTTTTCTCCTCCCAAACATGAATTTACCTGAACAATGTTACTCAATAAGTCTGGCGTTTAACACATAAGTGTGTTTTAAGCTATAAAAGTGAAGTGAATTGAGCTCACAGATGCAGTGGTTGCTGTTTTTTATATTGAATGCAATATTGGTGTACAAAAAAAAAAAAGCCTTCACATTCACTGCTGCCACATCATGATTCAACAGACATCTCTCACTGCTGATGATGATGATCACCACACGTTTGGTGTTTAATGACACACTTCATCTCAAAAGTCAACATGAAGTCAAAAGTTACCTTTGATTACTTTCCTAGAGTGGATTAATATGTGCTATCCTGAAGAAAAAAAATACTATAACAATATAATATTATAGTAGAAAATATTATAGTATATTTTTATAGTTATATTATATTTATTTTTATTATTTTTTATTTATTTTTGAAAACTGTTTTGATTACATATCTTTGATCACAAATACAGCAATACTGTGAAGTATATTATACTTTAACTAAATAATAATAATAATAACTTAAAATATTACTAAATATATAATTTTTTTTTTTTAATCTGTGATCCTTTGCTCCAGTTTTCAGTGTCACATGATCCATCTAAAATCAGTCTAATATGCTGGTTTGATAATCAAGAAAGATTTATTATTATTATCAGTTTTAAAAAATATTATTTTAATATTTGAGCATTAAAAGAAAGAAGATTTTCCTTTTTGATAAACATATTTTTTAGAATCATACTTTATTTTTAAAATCACCTCTCTTATATCTTTTCCCTTTATATTCTGCTAAAAAATGCATGGACAGCAAAAAAAAAAATGCTATCAGATATGAGTAATGGGTTCTTTTAAAACAAATCTAATTTGCCGTTATTAATAAATAAATGTACAATTCATGTTTTATTAACCTAATATCAGAATCAGAATCAGTTTTATTGCCAAGTGTGCTTCACACACACAAGGAATTTGTTTTGGCTACAGATATGGAGTCAGAGAAACATGTTTGAAATGATCCGAGAGGCTCCGATTTGTGTTGAAAAAGATCCCGAAAAGTATTAATATTATATTTATCTTCTACATATTACTAAAGCACAACAACAGCCAGTTTACTTTCATTAGATATAATGTAAATTAAGTTTTTAGTCAATGATAGTCAGGGGATTTAATAGTTCTGGGTTGAAGCCTGTGCATCTCTTTCTCCGTTCACCATGCTGAAGAGAAACCGTCTGCGCAAAAGGAGCGCAGAGTGGGTGATATTGAATACAGCTCTCATCTGATTGGCTGAAAGGTTACGAGTTGCTTGCTTCTGCCAGGACAGTCTCAAAAATACACACAAACTTCTCCAGGGGCAGTCGTACGTGAAAGAGGATTTGCACATTCTCATTCAGGATGAACTCGCAAGTTTTAAACATTCAAAAGTTATTGTACACTCTTTTACACTTGCAAATGGGGTTTTGCATTTGTGAAACGTATTTTATGAATATGTATTTTTATTTTGAGCACGTGAATTGTTTTTGTGAATATAAATAAATATTTTACGCACGTGAATTTAGTTTTATGCACGTGAATTTGGCTACGCATGTGTACATCGTGTCTTTTGCGTGAATTTCATTTGAGATTTTTCTGACTCCATAACAGAAGCTTCCAGTATACATAAAGTGACAACTGACAACACAAAATTAAATATGAGAAAAGAAAAAGGCGATAAACATTAAACAGAGATGCAGTAAGTAAAAAATATAAAAAATATCTGAATTACTTCATAATACTTCACAGAATTGTTTTTGCTGTACTTTTAATTAAATAAATGCAGCATTTGTGAGCGTAAGATATGACCACAAGCATTCTTATAATCATTCCAGCAGTAAAAAGGCTTGCAGGGTTTCATGTTGACCGGAGAGGTTTGAGACGTGATTGGCTTTGTGGAGTGTGATTGTGTCTCGACTGGTGTGGAGTGTGTGATGGTTTGATCATGTTGTTGACATTGTTGCACTGTTACAGATGTGTGATCCTCTGCTGTGAGGTGCGCAGGTAAGAACTGTGTGAGTGCGTATGTGTGTATGTGCGCGCATGTGTGTTTCTGGTGCCTGTTTAACCCCACTAACAGCAACGTAACCTGCATGACTTAACCAGCCTAACCAGTGTCTCAGGATGAAACACCAGCAGCACACGCTTCATGTCAAAACACGTTAACTCAGCTGCTTCTGCAAGGTCAACTGTGCCATACGTGTTTTAATAACATTGTTTGTTCGTTAAATTTTGGGGTCAGTCAGATGTTTTTAGAAGAAAAATAATACTTTTATTTAGAAAAGACACATGAAATTGATCCAGTTTGAAACATATACATGAAGTTATAGGTATATTTATCCAGTATGAGTATCACAGTTTGCATAATTGATTTGAAAGCATAGGTGATAATAATAAGACTGATAATAATCTTTATCAAAAAGATGTAGCTTTAGAGCACAGGTGTCAAATGTAGTTCCTGGAGAGCCGCAACTCTGCACAATTTAGCTTTAACCCCAATTAAACACACCTGATCAAACTGATTGAGTCTTTCAGCCTTGTTCGAAACCTACAGGTAATGCCTCGGTCACACTAGAGTTTGAGCTTGCAAAATTCTGTCATATGGTGCTGCGAAAAGGGATTAAACAAGACGATTAGACATTAAAAAAATGCAAGCGATTGGCCTATATTTTAAATTTCTGTACAGAGAGGTCATGTTTTGATCTTTGATTGGTCTCATGCAGTCAAGTGATCTGATTTCAACAGGTCAGAGTTCGCCAAACTTGAACTTTGCAATGCAGCGAACTGCTGTCTGCCGCATTCGCATTCGTATGAATGAAAGTCTATGGGGAGAAAAGTGCAGTGTGACTTAAATGTGTTTAAGTAGGGTTGGAACTAAACTGTGCAGAGCTGCGACCCTCCAGGAACTGGATTTGATAATTGTGCTTTAGAGCAAATAGAGCTCTAGAGCAATTTGGAGCAAGAGACTATACTTTGAAAAACATCATACTGACTGCAAAATTGCTCATCATGGTGTGTATATGTGGTTTTATACATGTATACATATATTTATAAACCCATATTTTTATGTATTTACTTTGTTTACATGAATATATACTTCACCTACATCCCTATTTCACTTTAGTTATACATTCAGTTTAAAGTTAAATTACTAGCCCTACTACTGAAATTAATATATTTTTTTCGAAATATTTCCCAAGTGATGTTTAACAGAGCAAGGAAATGTTTAGTATTTCCTACTATATATATATACTATATATATAATTACTTTATTTTTATTTTTTTTAAGTCTCATTTATTATAGTTTGGCTGGAATAAAAGCAATTTCTACTTCTTTTTTGTAATTTAAGGCAAATATTATTAGCACCCTTAAGCTTTTTTTTTCTGTATTGGCTACTGAACAAACTGTCTAATGCAGGGGTGGCCAAACTTTTTCTTATAAAGGGCCAAAAAAAAAACAATTAAAAATTAAATTGTTGAATACTTATTTATTAAATATTTATTTATTACTTATTGTATGTAGTTTCAAATGAAAATACTCCAGTCATTATTGCTTTTATTACTATTACCATTAATAATAATATTATTACTAATAATTAATATTAGATTGATAAACAAAACAGATTTATTAAACGGATATTTTTATTAAAATAATATTTTAGTCACCAAACATCTTTAGAAATAGAAAGATAATACATTTAAATTCATGAAAAATATTGCAAAAAAACTACAAACTACCATCATAACATAAATTTGGGCTACTATTTTTTTTATTACAAAATATAACAAGTATACTATTTTAAAGCAGTGTTTCCCAACCATGTTCCTGGAGTACCACCAGCACTGCATGTTTTGGATGTCTCCTTTCTCTGTTACACCCATTAAAGGTCTTTCAGTCTTTGCCAATGAGCTGATGATCTGAATCAGGTGTGTTTGGTTAAGGAGACCCGGAAAATGTGCAGAGCTCGTGGTCCTCCACAAGAGTGGTTGAGAAACACTGGTTTAAAGCATCCTATATATAATAAAAGCACTTTTATTATATATAGGATTTACTGTATATGAAGTTTTAATTGAGAGATGTTAAAGTTTATCTCTACATTATGCCTGTGCACAGATGGAGACGGAGAAGAAGGAGAGCAAAGATCTTTGACGGGATCAGGGCTGGATCTTGTCCCGGAGCTCAAGGAGGACGAGCCAACAGTAGCGCAGCCAGAAAATGAGCACATAACAGAAAACACCGCCCTGTGAGGTGGGCGGAGTCAAGCCTTCACACATCCAATCCAAAGCTATGTTTGCAATGGACAACTAGCATACTTACCGCAAAGTATATTCCTGCTGTTGTTGTTGTTTTTTAGGATGTGACAGTATTTGATAGAAAAAAGTGGGTTATTTAACATTCTTCAAACAGGATCAAATAATCCACCATAGTTGCTTGTCATTCAGACATCACACTGGAAATTGAAGTCGACGGAATCTGGGATACGGTACACAACAAAGTGTGGCTATTCTAAGCACAAAAGGTAATATGCTAGTATGCCAATTTGAACATAGCTATTCACTTTAACAGACAATTTACGCGAAACACAAGAAAGAAAAGCTTCCTGGAGTCTCTCTGGCCTCACAATGCTGGCACATTGTAACCCGAACACCAGGAAGAAATCCATGTGCACATATTAACATGCTATGCCTTCTTAATTTCGTTTGGTTTGGGTTCTAATCAAATAGGGATGTCTTTGGTTTCTATAACAAGCGTTAAATATGTGCCTTAAAATGCACCAAATCACTGAGTCTGTGTGTATGTGTGGATGATGTTTGTGTTGGTTGTTGCAGTGAACGTCACATATTCAGATTTATTTGAATTATTCATTTTCTCTTTGAATAATATGTACAATTTTGGATTAAGAAAAAATAGGATGTCAATAATTACGAATAATGCAGAAACAATTCACTTGATATGATTTGCATTTTTACGTATTTTTCCTGGGGTGCAATACTGACTGCGGTGTAATGTTATAGTCATTTTATAATAGCTTTTTAAAAAAATGTAATGATGTTTTGCAGGGTTTATTATAGTGGAGAATGTATTATCAAGTAGTATTTTTTTTTATCCACTAAAATAAATCCTGAAAAATGTGTGAAATACATTATTCTCAAAATTACCAAAGATGCTTTTTTTTTTTTAAATATAAGTATGATAGTTTATCAGATTGGGTTTGTTTCATGTTGTTTGTGATGCATAAACAGCACTGACAACATTAATGTGAATAGAAAGCTCAATTAAGCTCAGGAACTGTCAGCTAGAAAGCCAAAAAAAATCATTCCCTCCTCCTTTATTCCTGTGGATGTTATATGAAATTATTATTATATTTTTAGCCTGTTTCTCCTAATTTTCAGACATCCATGTGCACATAATCTGCATTCTTCCTCCTCACATTCCCCAGTGCCTCAGATGAACAAATGTTGTAAAAATTCCTTTTTTTTTTCTCCAGACACAAACTTTTTGCCTGATTATATATCTAATAAAATGTTTAATTACAGAAACAAGTAATAGTTGAGTTATTTTTTAATGGTTTAATTTACAGAAATGTCAAGGAAAAGTAGTGAAAATTTATTGGCATATCAGACTATCATTAAAGTCCGTGTGAATTCAAACTTTACAACGTTTATTTTGCTAGCGCATATTGTCATTCTTTAGGTAAACAATTAGTCCACTTAAGTTAATCCACTAAATATAAATGTTTCCTTTAGGGTGCTTTCACGCCTGTAGATCGATTGTTTTGTTCCAAAACAGGGATTAAAATTGTTACAATGTTGCACTTTGTTGGTGCGGTTCACTTTCACACGCCAAAGTTTCTAAACAGACCAAAATAGCTAAAACAAGTCACATGCGAGTAAACTCTCCTCACATTGGTCAGAGTTCTATGGTTTAATTTTCAGAGTCCCGCTCAGCTGTCAGGTGTCCTTATTTTAATTTATGGTAATGAGCAATAAGATATTATAAAAGAAAAGCTGTGCTTTAATTTTTAATTATGACACCCACAGATATCGTCACCAAATATAAATCAGAGGTAAGACTTTCTCATACATATAATTACGCATAATAGGCTTTACATTTAGAGAGAAATAACAGATAAACCAAAACTGCAGTTCAGTCAATTTACGGATAAACAGCTCTCGTTAATAGTTCAGCATGCTTTCACTGTCGTATTGGACTTTGATTTGATTTATTTATTTTCGAACAAAAATATCATACATAAAATATCTTCAACAAAAAAAATATATGCATTTTAACATGGTCAAAAATGGAGCAGGATGAAGCCCAAGCTTATTGATTAAACATTAAAAGCACATTTACTGGTAGGAATGACCTCCCACCCTAATCATCATTCTCTCTTCATATAGCCATATATGACTATTACATATCCATAATACACTGTGGTATGGCCTAGTTCGTTGGATCGTATTTTCACACCTAGACTTTTGTTTCGGAATCTGGTGCATTTGCCCCCCTAGCGTGGTTCATTTGGCATATGTGAAACCAACAATCACGCTTGGATCCACGACAAAACAATTGGTCCGAGATCGCCTGAATGAGGTGGTCTCGGCTCGATTGAAACAAACTCTGGAGTGGATCAATGTAGTGAGAAAGCAATATGATCCAAAAAAACTAACAAACCAAGCTATATCACAGTGTATTATGGTTGTGTAATAGCATATACAGCTATATGAAGAGAGAAATATGAGTAGGGGTGGGGATGTCATCATTCCTAACGGTAAATGAGCGTTTCATGTCAAATACAAAAATAAAAGCATGCTAAACTATTAACGAGAGCTGTTTATGCGAAAACTGACAGAACTGCAGTCTTAGTTTATTTGTTATTTCTTTCTATAATGTAAAGCCTATGCATAATTTTAGCCAATGGTTATGTCAGCCTGATCTCACGAGGAAACGTAAGTATTTTACGTTTTGTCAGTTTAGTGGCTAATTCGTACGAGTTTAGTTGTACGAAAATGTACGATTTTAAAAAGGAGGCGTGGCACCCAACCCCACCCCTAACCCCAACCGTCATTGGGTGATGAGCAAATCGTACTAATTTGTACAAATTAGATCGTACAAATTCATACGAATTAGCCACTAAATCAAAAAGTTACGAATTGCCGTGAGATTGCGTTGGTTATGTATGAGAAAGTCTTACCTCCGAAATATCTGGTAATGATGTCTGTGGGTGTCATTATTCAAAATAAAGCACAGCTTTATTTCTTATTGCTCATGGTAAATTAATTAAAATAAGGATGCATGACAGCTGAGCGGGACTCTTAAAAATAAACCGTGGAACTCTGACCAATGTGAGGAGAGTTTACTCGCTCGTGACATGTTTTAGCTATTTTGGTCTGTTTAGAAACTGCCCTGTGAAAGCGAAGCGCACGGAGAACAAAAATAAACATTGTAACAATTTAAATCTCTGTTTCGGAACAAAACAATCGATCTACAAGTGTGAAAGCACCCCCAGACTGATTGTTTTGGCGCTTTGCTGGTTTCACATATGCCTAACAAACTGCTCTATTAGGGGAAACGCACCAGGTTCCGAAACAAAAGTCAAGGTGTGAAAGCACCCTAAGTAATCTTCAATTAAAATCTGATGTCAGTTTGACGACTTCTGACACAATATTCTTAACCCCGCCCCTTTTACAGTTGAGCCTATGATGCTCAGAAAGAGTGTCCCACCCCTACTCAATATTCCATTTAGTTGGTAGTACATAAACATACTAAAATGAGTCTCTGCAACTTCCATTTCATGTGGACTTTTAAAGTACACACGAAATCAAAACTAACCATATGATTTTGTTAGCTCACATTGCTAGTTTTGTGGTGAACAATTAATCTGTGCATCATGTCATTAAGAAAAAAAAAAGTTTGCCCTTGTAATCTTTAAATAAAATCTCAAAATGCACTTTTAAATTCTCAGATTACGTCAGTTTGAGGTATTGGGCGTGGCTAACAAACTTAACCACACCCCTCCCAACTATCAGTTTCGACAACAAACAGAAATGGTGGTGAGGTGGTATCTGTTAGGTTGCAATAACTCTCCCGAAACCCTTTTCCTGATCTTTCAGAATTAAATAGTATACTTTACTACATCCAATCAGCTCGCAGTATAAAAACAAGCCACGCCTACTGTTTTCTCATTGAATATTCCGTTTCTCTAGGAACCGCATCACAATACGAAAGCAAAAAACGGTCGCAGCATCAGTTCACGCGGACTTTAATAATCATTAAACTCCATAAAGACTGTTATTTGCAATACAAATAAATTATGAAGGACAAGTGTCTCTATGCCCAGTAGGCGACGAGAAAGACGGCCACTGACACACAAACGATGAGGTTCGCATTGACCATGTGTTTCATACAGGGCTCTTCCTCCAGGGAACACATGGCGGCGTCTGGAGGAGCAGGAGACGAAGAGGACTTTTCTGTCTGCTTCTCCATTCCACACAGCCAGAAGAGAGCAGACTTCAGTTTAGATGAGCCCGCACCGCTGGACACCGAACCACTGCCGTCTGGTGAACAATAATGCACTCAGGATTACATGCAAACTCACTGGCAATGAACTATTCTTAGGTCTGCGAGTATGTTCTTGAGGGAGGATGTGCATATCATGTTTTTGGTTTTTATGTAAATTGAGATAGAAAGTCTTGATCTTGGCCAAAATTGTAAGAGAATTGGTTGAAATTGTATTGATTGTATTGAATTTTATTAAAATTGTAAGATAATTAGTTGTCATAATTATGAGGTTGATGAAAATCTTAAAGTTTGAGTCAAAGTTTTTTTCGTATTTTAATTGTATATGACTCATTGTAAATGAAATCATTTGTTTACAGACTTTTTTTTTCTGTCCCACATTTTTTCAGATTTTTTACCATTATTTAAACCCATTGACATATCCAACAGCTTTGTCTCCCTCTACTGGATAACTGAACTATAATCAACGTCAACTTGGCTTAAAGGCAGGGTGTGAATAACGGGAGTTTGGGGGGATTAACCCCCCTAATTAACGCTTGATCCCTCCTCAAGGACTTCAAAATAACATGTATAGGGGGGTCAGGCCTTTAATACTGAGTAATAATTTGCTCTGCTTTGTATTTTAAAATAATAATGTTAATAATTAAAATTAATATAAAACATCTAATTATTAATATAAATGTACATTTGACCACCCCTATACTGGTTCATACCACTATGAATGCATAATCGCGCCAATCAGTCTGCGAGAAAAAAAATCATCAACAATCTAAAACCAGCAGCAGATCTAGAGCACCGATAGACAACGTAACTGTTCACAAGACTGTTTTCTCGTAAAATGGCAGTTTGTTTATACATATAGCCAGTACCGCCGCTCCCTATACGCAGAGTACGCAGGCTGAGTAGGGCCTCAGCTCCGGAAGGGGGCACCATCTCGGACGGTTGCTCAAAAAAACAATGTTAACATTTATTTAATAATATTAACTTAAACTGAGTGTAAATAAAATGTATATTGATAATATGTTGTTAAATACATTAAAAAAATCATTTTATGACGAGCGCAAAACCAAACATGTGACGTATTTTTTTCCGTGTACGCGCATAGACGCGTACGCGCGGCGCGGTCTGGTCCACTGTCTGTGCGGCTGCTAGCAGCAAATATTTATAACTGATGCAAGTTGCAGCTCTATCCCCGGGAAGACAACAGCAGTCTGGAGCCGAGAAGAGAAAAAAAGTGCAAGATGAATCGCGTGCATCATTTTCAGGTAACTTCCATGAATCTGGAAAACACATTTTTGCTCGTTCACTAGTGAGGCTAACGTTTAAACTTCGCCACAACTGCACCAAATCTGCCTTATTTGTTGTTGTTTACGTTCAGTTTATTTGCTTTGCGGCTCTGCATTGTGCTTTAAACTATGATAGGACATGTTTTATGACTTTTCGCGTTTGCCCCTCTTCCCTGTGTTGCTGGTAAATACAACTAAATTCTTTTAATAACTTGTGCAATACTTTACAATTCTGTTTGCACCCCAGCTACATACACACGCACTGCACAATTATTTTCACTGGATCTATTATTTATTATTATATAGTTATTATATTATGTTATATAATTATATAATTCTTTGCAGTTGTTTATTGTTTTGTCTATTTCTATACATTTCTTATTGCTGCTGTTGTAATTGCTTGTATCACTGCAATGACAATAAAGTCTCTTTTGTCTTTACATCGGTGGATTTGTGTGTTTTACTATATGAAATAACAAAACTGACTCATTCTGTAATTTCTGAAAGATCAATAATATAAAATCTAATATTATCCAAAAGCATGAATTCATTAATGATTATTTTTTCTGAATGTTAAAGTTTTTGTTAAAAAATACACTAATTTTAAAACACTTTTTAATTCTTAAAAACCTCAAATGTCTTTGATTTATACTGACATTGAGGGTCAGTGTTTGTCACCATAGATTATAGTGCAAGTTAAATCCACATTTTGGTTGTAGTTTAGACACATTATGAAGAGTGCTTGACTAGCTCATTGTTTTAATGGTATGTCATGAGTTTTTCTCTAAATGACTAATTTCTTCTGTATTGTATATGGACGTTCAATGCTGAAAATTGTCACAAAAGAAGATGAGGTGGCCTGATCCAGCACTGCTCCAGAGGCACCAGCAGCAGCACAGGTACAGACACAGAGGCAGGATGCAACCCTGAGGACCGCCCATCTCTACAGGTACAGAGAGGGTTTTATTCCTTACCTTTTGTAAAGTTTGAAATTGGGAATGCTTCTGCAGAAGACATGTCAGTGTTTACTTTAATGTAAACTATTATTTTGTAATCAGAATCAGAAAGAGCTTTATTGCCAGGTATGTTCACACAAACGAGGAATTTGTTTTCGTGACAGAGCTTCTACAGTGCAACAGAATTACAGAGACAGGACTAAAAAACAGATAATAAATATATTTTAAAAAGTAGTGAATGCAAATATACAAATTGACAAGTGTATGTACAGCTATATTACTTTATACAACTTAATATGTGCAGCTGTTATGTGCAAATTGGCATGTAAAGTGTGTTGTTAAATAAGTGTATGTGTGTATAAAAAATGTAAATATTCGAATGTTTAAGTATAATTTTGAGTGTTTAAATGCACATTTATCCATATAAATAAATAAATACATGTTTAAATATATGTTTGTGTGTTTTTGTTCCTCTGTGGGGGCACCACAGTAAAATTTCGCATAGGGCACCCTTTTGGTCAGCAGCGGCCCTGCATATAGCCTAAAAGTAAAGTCAAATTAGATGCATAGTTTTGCTTACAGTAACCTCAGAAGTATCTTGTCAGATACTGTATGTCAGAATACACAAAATATCCCACAAACACTGAAAACTTAAATACATTTTATTAATAAATTACGCGTAATTTAAATACATGCTTACATTTGATTGACTGAAGGAAAAATTGGACCCCTCCGATCCTCAATGTATAATTTGCACCCTGCTTAAAGGGATAGTTCAGCCAAAAATGAATATTTACTCACCATTACCCTCAAGTGAGTCCAGAAAAAAGATATTTTGAAGAATGTTGGAACCATTGCCGGTAACCATTGACTTCCATAGTAAGGAAAACAAATGGAAGTCAATGGTTACCAGTTTCCAACATTCTTCAAAATATCTTTTTTTGTGTTCAGCAAAAATAAAAATAAAAAACCAGAAGAACAAAATGAAAGATGAGTAAATTAAGAATTTTTTTTAGGTGAACTGTCCCTTTAAAATTGAGAAAAGATTAGGATAAATCTTGAACAAGCATTAAACCTCTTATTTCTCCAAACACACGCACAGATTCTCTTTTTATATAAAAGCATAAAATAATGCAGAAATGCACATGAACTGAACAACGTACCTTCTTTAGCAGGAAGTGCTTCATTTTCTCTGTCTTTTGTGTCACCGTCGATGGAGTAGAGCTCTGAAGACACAACCTCTTCGCTTTCTATCACCTTATCAAAGCGCGTGTACCACGTCAAACGACTGATCTGCAAAATAGAGAAGATATTTTGAAGAATGCCAGAAAATGTTAGTCATTAACATCCATAATGTGAAAATAAATACAATGGATGTCGATAGTTTCCAACATTCTTCAAAATATCTTCTTTTGTGTTCAACGTAATAAATGTTTGGTAAATGTTTCTGACCTGTTCTGGTTTGGGTTTCTCCGTGGCCAGACTGACACACACCACCACTATAAGTGTGAGGACAGTAAGAATGACTGAGAAGTAGAGGAAGTGAACGTATTTGATGATGTCAGGCCTGGTGTCACTCTCGTAGCACTGCGGTGTGGGATAGACAAAATCCAGTATCATCCGTGTACACCCGACTGCCATTCCCACCATTAGACCCCAGAACGCCCCCTGCACCAACACAAGAGACAAAAGACTGCTGATGTGTGTGTGTGATCATATTAATGGAGCATCATCTTCAGTAACTCAATAAAAATGTTGATTACATTGACAAGTCAACAAGTGGCAACTTATTAGCTACTTACCCAACCAATTTGTTCAAAAACAAATTGCCTACCCTCAAGAGATTTCAGAAAGAAGATATTTTGAAGAATGTTGTAAACCTGTAACGATTAACTTCCATCGCAGGCAAAACAAATACTATGGAAGTCAATGGTTACCGGTTTCCAACATTCAAAATATCTGTTTGTGGTCAATAGAAAACAAAACAGAAGTACAAAAGGAAGATGAGTAAATGAAGACGTAAATGAAGTTTTGAATTTTAGGTGAACTATCCCTTTAAAAGTAAGAAGTCAACAAGTCAACAGGTGGCAATTTATTATCTATTATCAACCGATTTGCCCAAAAACAGATTTATTTAGAAAAAAAGATGTCTCAGATTTGTTCACTTATGTACTACTCTGTAATATAAATTAATAATAAGTAAATGTAAAAAATAAACATTGCTCTTTAATCTCTTTAAATACCCAAATCACTTATCCAAATCACTTATTTATTTAAATATTTTTAAAAAATGTATGGAATGCTAAGATGAGTTGAAATTCCAACATAAAATGTAGTTTTTATCATTTTTAACATTTTTATCTCATAAATATGGTTGATATATTCATTTGTAAATAGTCAAAAAGTCAGAATTATGAGTTATGAAATAAATTACAAGATAAAAAGTGACAAAAAAATGGAATGGTAAAGTTACTTTGTACTTTGTGTGTGGAAATCCATTCGGAACCTTTATAAAACCTACAATTTTTCAGAATAATGAGGTCATAATGGTGTGAATAAAAACATTAGTACATACTGTCATAATTATGACATAAAAGTCAGCAGCGTTGGGTAAGTTACAGTACTGAAAGTAATAGATTACAAATTACTGACTACTACTGGAAAATTGTAATTTGATTACATTACTAATTAATGTAAAAAGTAATCAGATTACTAATTACTTTGATGTTACTTTTTGGAGCTACTTTTAGACATTGCAGCAGAAAACATGATTTAAAAGCATTTATTTTCTAAAAAACTATATTTGTAATGCAAGTAACGCAATTACATAGACTTTAGTAACTAATCAAATTACACAAATTTAAAATGTAATTCAGGGGTGGTGCGGTGGCTCGGTGGTTAGCACTGTCGCCTCACAGCAAGAAGGTTGCTGGTTCGAGCTCCGGCTGGCTCAGTAGGCATTTCTGTGTGGAATTTGCATGTTCTCCCCATGTTTGCGTGGGTTTCCTCCAGGTGCTCTGGTTTACCCCACAAGTCCAAATACATGCAGTACAGGTGAATTGAATAAACTAAATTGGCCGTAGTGTATGGGTGTTTCCCAGTGCTGGGTTGCAGCTGGAAGGGCATTCGCTGCGTAAAATATATGCTGGATAAGTTGGCGGTTCATTCCGAGTGGCGAGCCCTGACAAATAAAGGGACTAAACCGAAGGATGAATAAAATGTAATTCGTTACATTATTGTGTTCTCTAAAAATGTAATTAGAATATACAGTAACACATTACTGTGGAACGCATTACATCTACTTCTGTCAAAAATGTAGGCGTAATCTTTGACTCCACACTCTCCTTTCAGTCTCACATTAAATCTGTTATTAAATCTGCATTCTTTCATTTACGTCGTATTGCCCAACTGCGTCCCTTCATCAGTAGCAAGGATGCTGAGACTGTCATCCATGCATTTGTCTCTTCACGCATTGACTACTGTAATGCCCTTTTCATTGGTCTGCCTGCCAGCCTCATCTGCAGATTACAATATCGTCAAAACTCTGCGGCTAGAATACTCATACCAAACGTTCTGCTCATATAACCCCAATCTTGTACGACCTCTATTGGCTCCCAGTTGCATACCGCATTAAATTCAGAATTCTCCTCCTTGCATTTAGATCCCTAAATAGCCTAGCTCCCTCTTATCTTTGCAACATGCTTGTCCCCTACACCCCAACTCGCTCATTACGTTCTGCTGACTCTGGCCTTCTCGCTGTCCCTCTGTACCGCCTTTCTTCAATGGGGGGCGGATCATTTAGTGTTATTGCACCCAAACTCTGGAACTCTCTACCACGCTCACTCCGTTCTGCTAATAATATCTCTGAATTCAAATCTTTACTCAAAACTCACTTATTTTCTGAATGCTTTACTTCTGATCTGCCAAACTGACCACTTTATCTGATCCACCTGCACTCTGTTTATTTGTCTCTTAGGTCTTGTTTTTGTATTTCCAGTTTGTTATATTTGACTTCCTGTATGTTTGTGTATTTAATGCTGCCTTTACATTTATGTGCTTGTACTATCTCCTTTTGTCGCATTCTTTGTAAAGTGTCCTTGAGCTCTGGAAAGGCGCTATATAAATCAAAATTATTATTATTATTATTGAAAAATGACAGAATTTCTAAATGATAAGATACAAAGTCAATTATTAAAAATAAAAGAAAAATAAATTTAAAACAAAAACAAATTGTTTGTCCAAATTCATATTATTATTTATATTCAACATTACACACATTTTTGACTACAAAGTGTGGAATAGTGCACATACATTTCCAAATGTATGTGTGACTTGTCATGGAATAATTATTAGATGAACAGTCAGCATCATGATGGACTGTCATTATTATGAGACAAGAAGCTAAAACTATGATATACTGCCATAATGACACAAAAAGAGTCAAAATTAGTGCTTATAAAAAGTAAAAAGTTTACATGTAATTGTACAACATTTAATATGAAAGTCTAACTAATGTTTGAACACATTTTGTTTTGGTTTTGTACCTTCTCATTGGTCCGTTTCCAGAAGCATCCAGCGACGAAGATGACCGTTATGGGCGGCTGCAGGTACATGCTGATGGACTGGATGTAGATGAAGAGCTGCCCGCCCTGACTGGCCTGAACCAGAGGAATCCACAGCACCGACACCACCACTAACACCAGTACAAACACCCTGACACACACGTTTGTTTTTGTGAGTTGTGGGGACATTACATAGGTTTCCTTTGTTTTTATACTGTATAAACTGTATTTTCTATGGCCCTAATCCCACCCTACCCCTAAACTCAAGCCTCACAGGAAACTGTACAGTTTTACTTTCTGAAAAAAAAAAAAAACTCATTCTGTGTGATTTATAAGCTTTTTGAGAAATGAGGCAAGGTGGCAATCAGCAGTGCCCTCACATTTTACCATCTTATTGTAATACCTGTGTCATACCTATGTCGTTATACTGATTTGTGTCACAAAAACACGTACACGCACACACTGCAGCTCAGTCTTAGCCTAGTTTTACCTACTACCAGCAGGGGCCGCCAGTGTCACATGAAATGATGTTGATCATTTTCTGTCCAATATTTGAGGCTGTTCATAACCAACACTGTCTTTATGTCAGCCTCTAACATTGGGCAGATTTTGAGTTTTGGGTTTTGGTTAAAATATAAATCAGGATATCATCAAAACCCAACATTGGATTGACGTCAACCTGATTTTTATTTACAGCCCTTGTTGTGTAGCCTGTAAAGTTTAGGCATCAAGCTAATTTTGATTTCCAACTAATTTTGTTCAATGTTGAGTCTTTCTGAGTGCCTTTTATATGAACACTCCACTTTATTTTTGAAAACAGGCCAATTTTAACAAGTCCCCTAGAGTTAAACAGTTGAGTTTTACTATTTTTGAATCCATTCAGCCAATCACTGGGTCTAGTGGGAGCGCATTTAGTTTAACTTAGCATAGATCATTGAATCGGATTAGACCATTAGCATCTCACTCAAAAATGACACCAGAGATAAATTTCTTATTTAAATCTTGACTCTTCTGTAGTTACATCACATACTAGGACTGACAGAAAATGAAAGTTGCTATTTTCTAGGTCAGTATCAAACTCACTAGAAACCCTCCTTCCAGCGTAATAATCAAGAAGCATTCCTGCTGTACCATGGCTGCAGCAGGCGCAATGATATTACACAGCAGCTGAAAGTAACCAACACTGCATTTTTGTCACCCTCCAACATTGGGCTGGTTTTGGTTAAAATATAAATCAGGATATAATCAAAACCCAACATTGGCTTGACGTCAACCTGATTTTTATTTACAGCCCTTGTTTTGTGTAGCCTGTTAAGTTTAGGCATCAAGCTAATTTTAATTTCCAACTAATTTTGTTCAACATTGAGTACCTTTTATATGAACACTCTACTTTATTTTTGAAAATATGCTCATTTTAACAAGTCCCCTAGAGTTAAACAGTTGAGTTTTACTATTTTTGAACCCATTCAGCCAATCTCTGGTTCTGGCAGGAGCACGTTTAGCTTAGCTTAGCATAGATAATTGAATCAGATTAGACCATTAGCATCTCACTCAAAACTGACACCAGAGATAAATTTATTTTTTAAATCTTGACTCTGCTGTAGTTACATCATGTATTAAGACTGACAGAAAATGAAAGTTGCTATTTTCTAAATCAACATGACTAGGATCTATCATACCAGCATAATAATCAAGGAACTTCGCTGTTGTACTATGGCTGCAGCAGGCACAATGATATTATGCAGCATCTGAAATTAGTCCCAAGCACCAAGCCCTATACTTGCACCACCAGTTAGAATATGCACAATATAATTTCTTCTGAGATCCATTCATCTGAATGGATTCGAAATCGATAAAACTCAACTCTGTAGAACTCTGAACTGTAGAACTCAGTAAAACTTTAACTCTGTAGAAGCTATTCTCAGAAGAAAAAAATGGAGTGTTCCTAGTGTTAAAGGCTTGCTGATGTCTCACCTTCCCACAATCATGAGCTCCCACTCAGAGGCAGTGTGACGGATGTTCCTCCACAGGTCCATGGTGAAAATGGTGCTGGAGCTGTTGAATATAGAGGTCAAAGAGGACATGAGCGCAGCCAACATCACCGCCATCATTAAACCCCTCAGACCTGCACAAACACAAAGGAAGAACATTACGCGTCCATATCTGAAATATAAGGAAAAACACAGCAACAAATTCTTCTTTTACTTTCTTGTTTCTAGTGCAATTATGTCAAAATTCTTAAAATAATAAACATTTTCTAGACAAGTAAGAAATATTGTTTTGTTTTCGGAAATAATATGTCAAAATGAAGTGAGTTTTTCCTTAAAGCAAGTAAAATAATCTGCCAATAGGGCAAGTAAAATAGTCTTGTTTTCAAATTGAAACAATATTTTTGTGATTATTTTATTATAAATTATTACTTTATTTTTGACATTATTTCTGAAAACAAGACAATATTTCTTCTATTGTCTAGAAAATGTTTCTTGATTTAAGAATTTCTTGATTTAACTCACTTAATTTTGAGGAGTTAAACAAGAAAAGCATTTTATTTCACAGCCAACACAGTAACAATCGAGGAGAATCTTACAGATACCTGCAGGAAGGAGCTCCATGACCAGCTTGGCATAAGCGATGTCTGAGCAGCCCACCGGATTCCCACAAACCTCTTTACACACCTCCGGATCTCCACAGCCCACCTCATCTGCAATTGACATACAAAGTGTATATACTGTATTAGCATGACAAATTGTGTGTTTACATGTTGAAAGTCACTAAAGGCCTTGGTGTTTTTTCTTTTTCTTTCTTTTTATCAGTGGTGCACCTGGGTAAAGTATCCTGCTGATCATGCCTGGGATCACCATCATAAAGAAGGGCAGAACTTTGATGTAAGCGGCCAGCAAAGATCCTCCTTTAGCATGCAGTATGTTCTTAGCTGCTAGTGAACGCTGCACTATCACCTACACACAGATAGAACAACAAAATAAATTATACTTTTTAAAGCTATTTGATGGTTATTCAGTCATTTAAGCATGATTGCTAGGTTATTATTACTACTAGATACAGCGCATGAAAGTTTTAGAACTATTTTAGCATAGATTATATAAAACAGGTCCACTTAAATACAAACTGGATTATAGATTTACATTTGTTAAATATCATTTTTGTTGAAGCATGTGTGTCTTCTATGTAACTACATTAGTACATGCATATCTGATTGTTTTAAATATTAGCTTTAGATAGACTTAGTATCATCAGGGATAGATAGATGGATAGATCCATCTATTCCTTAGTATTATCAGACTGATATTAGACTTAGTATCATGATGGATGGATGGATGGATGGATGGATGGATGGATGGATAGATAGATAGATTAAAACAGTTGATAGATAGATAGATAGATAGATAGATAGATAGATAGATAGATAGATAGATAGATAGATAGATAGATAGATAGATAGATAGATAGATAGATAGATAGATAGATAGATAGATAGATAGATAGATAGATAGACAGACAGATAGTTTAAAACAGTTTGAAGATAGATAGATAGATAGATAGATAGATAGATAGATAGATAGATAGATAGATAGATAGATAGATAGATGGATGGATGGATGGATGGATGGATGGATGGATGGATGGATGGATGGATGGATGGATGGATGGATGGATGGATGGATGGATGGATGGATGGATGGATGGATGGATGGATGGATGGATGGATGGATGGATGGACAGACAGATAGATAGTTTTAAACAGTTTATAGATAGATAGATAGATAGATAGATAGATAGATAGATAGATAGATAGATAGATAGATAGATAGATAGATAGATAGATAGATAGATAGATAGATAGATAGAAAGAAGTACCACATCTCTGGATTATAAAACAGATTAAAGCCATTATAATTACATGAAAGCAACTCTGCTGGGACCTCACCTGGTCAGAACACCAGTACCACATGGATGGTATAGACATGCCCAGGATTACTCCCGGCCAAGGCAGGTCAGAGGTCACAGGGTGACGGAAAATATGAAAGGCATCATCACGAGGGATTCCGCAGGTGGTGTTGGGCACTCGGACGGAGGGAATGGCTTGGGGATACTTGTCCAGGACAGCTTCAAATCCCCCAACTTCTGCAAAACCTTCACAGTAATATCAAAAAGAAATTAATAGCATATGGCCTATTATTATTGCACAAAACAGCAGCGCTCAAACATACTGGGGGTCTATGCTCCAGCAGATTTTTGCTCCAACCTAAATGAACCCCAGCTGAAACAGCTACTAGAAACTCCTTAACAACACTACGCTCTCTTCGGAAGGGCTCATCCCTATACACTAATTACTTCTAAGGGTTTACCCTCTGGAGTGACATCTCTAAAGGGATTAGGGCATAGGGATAATTCCAAATGAAACGCTGTGTGCGACACTAACATTGTCCTACACAAAGGATCATAGGGGCTCGAAATGTCCATCAGTTGTACCATTCAAAATTCCCTTTGAACTGGCCAGTTTTGAGCACTTCGGTTTGGAAAAACTCTTCAAAATAGCAGCCATGATTGTTTTCACTTAGAAGTGCTCTTAGGAGGGGGATATACAGTACATCTCTTCTGGAAAGCACTACAAGTCTGCTAGAGCTGGTTGTAGCTAAAACTTGTGGACCCTATGGGAGTCGAATTGGACATGTCTGGTATAAAGGTTTTAGAAGTTTTATTAACATGATCATTTTCACGATCACTCACTGAAGCCCATGAGGATCAGGGCTCCGGTCACCATGATGATAGTCTGAACCGCATCAGTGTAGATCACTGCTGCCAGTCCACCTGCGAATCAAGAAAAAGTTTCGAAGATTATAAGATTTCATGTTCTTTAAGGATTAAAAGTCTGTTTACAACAAGATTGATAACAATAACCTGTGACCGTGTTGAACCAGTGTCTTATTCAACAGCCAAAGTCATATAATTTCAGTAAAAATGATATGACATCGAGAACTTATGTATCAATGTCTATTTCAGACCAGTATTACGAATTTAAAAATAAATGAAAGGGTAATGTTAAAGTAGAAGTCTGTTACCAAGTCCTCAATAAAACAAACATAAAGATGCACCAATATATGGGTCAATAAATTAATACTAGTTTTTTTTTTTTTTATATATATTTAAACTGAAAATAAGATTATTTTACTTACCCCATTCCATATTATTATTTTTTAAGAAGAAAAAAATTACTAATTATTTCTGAAAACAAAACAATAGTTTTTTACTTGTTAAGAAAATGCTTGTTGATTTAAGAATGTTTAGATATTTTGACAAGAAACAATTAACAAAAAAATCATGTTTTATTGTAAAGTGTTACTGTACCATTATAGTATTTTCTTTTTTATATATATATATTCTAATGGTATTTAAGGGACATTCTACCACATTCTGTTCCTGAAATAAATACAGTCAATAAAAAGTATTTCATCCTAAAAATGTCTAAAATGGACTGATGGTTGATTTCCATGAGTTGTTCTGTAAACGAGTCATTCATTTGGTTCTCAGATTTTTTTTTCTTAATTAAAAAATTGTTTAGAAAAACTAAACAGAAATAGAAATAGAAAACTGTTTCTATTTAGAAAAAAATACTTCAGAAATAGCAAGTTTAAGTTGTTATCATTCACATCAATTGATTAAAAACATGACATTATAAATAAATTCTACATATAAATACTACAAATATATAATACAAACATATTTACAATTGACCAAATGTTTCTGTCAGTCCTGTCACATTTGCATTAAAGGCTATGATGACTCAGAAGTGACATCATTTGACAGAGAAGAAGCTGACAGTGATGATGATGTGTTCTATCATTGAATTGTATGATTTTATGCTTGTTTTTGCATGATTTTTTTGAGGACGACTAGCTTAAGTCAGGTACTGTCACATTTTTTATAACTGAAATAGTTTCTGGCAAAATGTCCCTTGATATCTAAATGTCTTTGTGAATATGCTGTCTACGATGCTAAATGACATGCTTTAATTGTGTTTGTGCTTTTAGATCTTTATTAGTTATGCTCATTTTAAATCTATATATTTATATAAAGTATTTATTATTTTAATCTATGTTGGCATGAAACTGCCATGAAAGTAACGAGTACCAATGTAAACTAACAGCCAATCAGAATCCACCCTGCATTAAAGAGCGGGAGAATTTAAAAAGCGACAGTGACGACATAACTGCACTGCAGCGGTCGCTTTTAATAAACAGAACTGTCCGTTGGTGTGGAGTGTAGATTTTAATAGTCTTTAGTGTCTAAACTTTAAAAAGTTATGAAATATCAAAATTTCAGACCTGCGATGGTGTACAGAGCCGTAATGCCCAGAAGCAAAACCACAGCGAGGTAAATATTCCACTGCAGAGCCTGCTGGATGAACACAGCTCCTGCGTACATGTCTACCTGAAGACCGAGAAATACTCAACGTATCACCACACCAGCAAAACCAGGTAAATACATGTTTAAGTGTAGCATACTTACTGATATTTTGGTGAAGATGTAGATAAATAGATATAAAACACAAAGAAATAACTGTATCCTTTTGCCCCCAAATCGTTTCTTTAAATACTCCGGCATTGTTGTGACCTGCAAGACCATAAAAAAGTCATAAATTAATTAAAGGGAGAGTTATTATTTAGAGACGTTTTTCTTCAGTTCTTGGTAATTCAAAATGCAAGTTGAAGAATATAGAAAATAAAAGGTAAAAAGCAAACAAGAATACCAGATTAATCAGTAAAACTAATAATATGTACATATTCGATAATATAACTGAAGTAAATGTGATGAAAGAATATCTATATATCTATACGCATTTACTTAATTAAATAAATAGACTGAATGGCAGGTTTAACAATCTGCAGAGTTTTCTACGAGCACAAATTCACTGTGTGTCTATGGGTAAGTATTTTCTGGTAGCATTTTATGACTTTACCAAAGACCACAGTTTTAGCTAAAAATATTATTTAATGTTTTACGGAACAACAGTCACAAACAGCTTTGATTAAATTAGGGTAAGTTAATTAAAGGTCATGTTTGAGTTAAGTATATCTACATAACAATTAAGTGCATATTAGTAAAAACCGATACTGTTTTTAGTGTATTTTGATGCATCCATACAAAACTTTTAAAAATTGTGCATGTAATACTAAATTAAATGTGTTGCTGCTGTCTCACCCTTGATGCAATATAGATGGGTAAAAACAGCCAACCCATGACCAGCACCATCAGCATGCCCTGCACAACGACATGTGAAGTTAATCTCTGAGATATTAACTATATACAACACAGGAGCCTGTAGAGGTCACTCATTCCATAATTATTCACCTTTTCAAGAATGTACTATGAGACCCTGGACCACAAACCAGATGTTGCATGGGTATATTTGTAGGAATAACCAACAATACATTTTATGAGTCAAAATTAGCCATTTTTATTTTGTCAAAAATCATTAGAATGAATATCATGTTCCATGAAGTCATTTTGTAAATTTCCTTCTATAAATATATCAAATTTAATTTTTGATTGGTAATATGCACTGCTTGGAGCTTAATTTGGAAAACTTTAGGTCCCATGAAATTAAATGTTAAATAGTTAGTATCAGTATGCTAGTCTTAAGGACATTTTTAATCTAGTATGCCCCAAAACAGTGGCAAAATTCACATTTAAATTAGGAGATATAAACTCCAAAGCTTGTAGTTTGTCACTTTTGCTTAAATGTATTTTTTTTACATCACCTCACTTCAGTTTCTCATCAAATTTTCTGACCAATCAAATCCTATGGGTTCCTATAGTGTCTGACATGTCCCGCCCCCTTCAAGATGCTTGTCATATTTGCTTTTCATTTGATGCACTTGAACTCAACCTCTCAATGGCAGAGCTGTGATACAACAAAACTCTATTGGCTGTTTTTTTTAATAAAAGGGGAGGAGTTACTATATGTCCCACCCTGTCTTTATGTTTCAGTTGAGATTACGTCAAATATTGAATAAAAATGCACATTTCGAAGCACTTCACGTGACCTTTAAAGGCGATTTCCTCAATATTTGAACCTTCAGATTCCAGATATATTCTAAACATTGTTCATCCTAACAAACCATACATCAGTGGAAAGCTTATTTATTCAGCTTTTAGGTAATGTATATGTTATCTCAATTTACAAAATGTACAATTATGACTGGTTTTGTGGACAAGGGTATCATATACAGTGGTAAATTCATCAGATCAATAGATTCTCTGTTTCTTAAATTGTAGATACTGTGTGCTCACATTCCATTCATAAGCGACGGCACCGATACCAGCTGCTGCCCCAGAGCCAGCAAGACCAATGAAGTGACCACTGCCCACATTACTGGCAAACAGGGATGCACCCACCTGCATAACATGACAGATGGACAAGGTGTGAGGTGGAAATTACATTTTTTCCAAGATTTTAGAAAGCTAAAACAATAAAACTAAAACAAGCTAAACAGTAGCAAACAAACACAAACCTTGCTTGGAGTAAAATAAATGTTAACTGAAATAACTTTAACTTATTTTATTTCAATTAGTTACCAAGGGAACATTTATTTAGTTTTGTTTAAATTTAAAAACTAAAATAAGGAAATAACAAAGTAATCAAAACTACAGTTGAAACCAGAAGTTTACATACACTAAAAAAGCACATAACCATTTTATTTTTTAAATGTTTGATGTAAAATCGTACTAAACATTTTCTCTTTTAGGTCAGTTAGGATTATCAAAATGATTTAGATTTGCTAAATGCCAGAATAATGAGAGAATTTTTTTATTGAGAATTTATTATTACTTTCTAGACAGTCAAAAGTTTACATACATTTCCTTAGTATTTTGTAGCATTGACTTTAAACTGTATAACTTGGGTCAAACGTTTTGGGTATCCTTCCACAAGCTTCTCACAATAGTTTGAAGGAATTTTGTCCCATTCTTCCTGACAGAACTGGTGTAACTGAGTCAAATTTGTAGGCTGCCTTGCTCGCACATGCTTTTTCAGCTCTGCCCACAAATTTTCTTCAGGATTGAGTTCAGGGCTTTGTGGTGGCCACTCCAAAACATTGACTTTGTTGTCCTTGAGCCATATTTTAACTAATTTGGCAGTATGCTTAGGGTCACTAGCTATGTTTCCATCCACCTGTTTTTATGCGCATTTTGGATATGTGCATAAAAAACCAGTTGATGTAAACGTCATGATGCGCATAAATTTCGAAAATGCGCATAAAAAACATTTGCGCATAACTGAGTAGGATAAACTTTTTATTTGATAAGAAAAGATGCGCATAAACTACGATGGAAACACGTTTACCGCACAAATTCCAGTGTGCGCATTAAAAAAAGGTATACAGGATCATGTGATGATAAAAAAGTGTGTAAATGGACAAACCAGCAGGCTGAGCACCTTATAAACCATTTGAAATGTTGTTTTTGTCATTCTAAAATGCCTTACCGTTTAAGGATTAGTGTTATTATATTATTAATGACATCCAGAATCAAGCGTGTCTGTGCTCCGCGTCTGACACTTTCAAACGCCACCGCCTGTTCACTGCGTGTCAGAATTGCCTTCTGAGGCGCAAGTCATTTATTAGATGAAAAAATGATTGACGCAGCTTCTCCTACTGCAGCAAATTCAGTTTTTACTGATGATATTTGGCGCCAGTTAATCAGGAAGTGACGGTTTTGTTCGCTTTGACTCGTTGGATGGGAACGCAGCTTTATTCGCACGTCTTTTATGCGATAATCCAGTTTTGTGCATAAAGATAATTTGCATTTTTGGATGGAAACATAGCTATTGTCCATTTGGAAGACCAATTTGCGGCCAAGCTTTAATTTTTTGGCTGATGTCTTGAGATGTTGCTTCAATATTTCTACATAATGTTCTTTCCTCATGATGCCATTTATTCTGTGAAGTCCTCTAGTCCCTCCTGCAACAAAACAGCCCCACAACATGATGCTGCCACCCCCATACTTTACAGGTGGGATGATGTTCCCAGGCTTGTAAGCTTCCCCCTTTTTCCTCCAAATGTAACGCTGGTCATTATGGCCAAATAGTTCAATTTTAGTTTTATCAGACCACAGGACATGTCTCCAAAAATTAAAGTCTTTTTCCCTGTCTGATTTTGCAAATTGTAATTTGGCTTTTTTTTATGGTGCTTTTGGAGTAATGGCTTCTTACTTGCTGAGTGGCCTTTTAGCCCATGTCAATACAGGACTCGTTTCACTGTAGATAATGAAACTCTCTTAACTCTAGCTTCAGCCAGCATCTTCACGTAGTCTTTTGGTTTTGTTCTGGGGTTGATACACAGTTTGCACCATAGCACGTTCATCTCTGCGAAACAGAATCCTTCTCCATCCTGAGAGGTATGATGGCTGGACATTCCCATGTTGTTTATACTTGCGTATAATAGTTTGAACTGATGAACGTAGCACCTTAAGGTATCTGAAAATTGTACCCAAGGAAGAATCAAATTTGTGGAGGTCCACAATTCTCTTTCTGGTGTCTTGGCTGATTTCTTTAGATTTTCCCATGTTGTCACACAAGGAAGCAGTGTGTTTGAGGTTTGCCTTAAATACTATTCTACAGGTGTGCCTCCAATTAACTCAGAAATCAGAAACTTCCAAATCCTTGACACCATCATCTGAGCTTTTTCAGAGGCATGGTAATTTTAATGTATGTAAACTTTTGACTTTCAAGAAAGTCTCTTTATCCTGGTATTAAGCAAATAGAAACAATTTTGGTAATCCTAACTTATCTAAAAGAGAAAAAGGTTTTTTTTCTAACATTAAAAAAATAGTTATGTGCCTTTTGATAGAGTGTATGTAAACTTCTGGTTTCAACTGTATATGGACATTTAAGAAATAATAATAAAATGACAAAAACAATAAACTGCAGCGTGGTAATACTTCACATTAAGATTTTATTTGTGAACATGAGTTTACTACATTAACACAAATGAACAAAATTTGAGAAATACTTCTACAGCATTTAATAATCTTAATGTTAGTTTCTACGTTTATGAATACATGGCTAAAATCATTGCCTAAAATAAATATCAATATTTAGTGCTTTGTGAACTAACATAAACAACCAATGAACAGTTGTATTTTTTATTAAGTAACATCAACAAAGGTTAATATGTGTTTAAAATATTCTTACATGTTAGTTTGTTACTGTTAACAAATGCATTAACTAATGTTAACAAAAATAACTATATAGCTCATCTATTATTTGTTCTTATTTTAGGGTGAATTATCACATGTAATATGGACATGGTTTGAGTGAGATGGACTCACTTACTGGCCACCAAGTCATGTTTTTGCCAGCCAGAAAATATCCATCCACTGTGCTCCTCTTGGTCTTCCACATGGACTGTTGGGTGAGCAAAGGTTATAAATATGCCATATACAAGATGTTAAGTCATAAACATGATAAGTAAAATATTTACACAGCAAAGATTTTTTATCGAGCATTGCAAAGATTTTTATCGAGCATTGCAAAGAGAACGAGAATATAAAGCCTAAAGTTGTCACTGTGAAATACATGGTCATGATTGTGATTTCAGGAAACATACCCACAAGCCCACAGCCAGTACCAAGAGGAAGTAGATGACAAGCACCACTATATCTGTGGTGGCGAGGGTGGTCTGTTGTGCTGTGCCATCACTGGTTGGAGAAGGAGATGCATCGGGAGCCTCAGTGGCAGCCATGAGGCCAGAGAGTTTCTCAGGTGCGTGTCTCTTTAAAACAGCACAGGGTGGATAATTGCCTCATACACAGACTCTGACATGCACACTCAGTGTAATTATATCAAGACGTGACTTTATGTCTTATCTGATTATACAGTACATTATCTGGACGGTATTTTCATGTTACATGCTTTTCCAAGCATTGCATAATCAGATACTAGGTGCATGTTAAAAAGAAAGAATGTCAAATGTTTAAAACTGAAAACGCTCGAGAAAGGATCAAAAACAATTGATAAAGCCATACAATTGATAGTTTTACTGCTAATAAAAATTAGAGAATTAAATGCAAACTTGCTTATATCAGTGTGAATGACACGTTTTCAGGTTTTGTTAAAGAGTAAAGTTTTTTCTGCGTCAAAGTGTGTAGAAGTATGTGCATCATCAGCCCCATACTCACAAAATATCACACCATTAGTAACCTATTAAAAGTTTTCTACATTGACAAGTGAATTTCCTCAACTCTTCCAGTTGTTCAGGATACTGAATAAGGATTTTTACTTTCAATGTAAGGATTAATTTCTGAAGAGCAATTTAGAAAGTTTTAAGCTTCCAACTCAACTCTCCAGGCTCTCATCTCTTATTTAAATTAATATTTTCTAAAGGATACATTATTATTGTATTATTATTAAAGCTATTAAAATTGTATATTTGTGCATAAACATTAGATTAGTCAGTTCTCTGAAGCCAAATCTGGAGCTAATCTAACAAAATAAGTTATGCTGGTCCAAAATTAGTACACCCAAATTTATATGTAAATATATATATATATATATGTATTAAATACAAAATTTAAAAAGAGCAAAATTCAAGAGAAACAAAAACATTTTTATATTTTGTTGAAATTTTGTAGTTTGCAATTTTTTAAAATAAATTTTGCATGAATTTAATTTAAATGTATTATGTTTCCATTTCTAAAAATGTTCGGTGACTAAAAAATATTTTAATAAATATATCCATTTAATAAATCTGTTTTAAATTATTTATGTTTAAACTGTTAAAATGCACCAATATACATTGCCTATATTCACTGAGAAATGAATACAAATATTCAAAATGGGGTGTACTCAATTATGCTGAGCACTGAATATATTTTTCTGCATTTTTTCCCATGTCTGGGATCCAGTCAATGTGAGACATAAAATGTTGCTTATACTTGTTTTAACTCTCTTTCCAGTACAACTCAAAGGTGCTCTATAGGACTGATATCTGGTAACTGTTAAATCAAGAGTTTAGTGAACTCACTGTCATGTTTAAGAATCTAGATGAGCTTAGTGACATTGTGCACTATCTTGCTGAAAGGTAGGCTCTGGCATTTAAACGATGCACTAAGTAATCTAAAATGTACAGACAAAATACGTTGCTTCCACACACTCTTACACCACCAGCAGCCTGAATCATTGATACAATCCATTCATTCATACTTACATTCTGACCCAACCATTTAAATATCACATCAGAAATTGAGAAACTTTAGTAAAGCAGTAAAGGAAAGCAAAGCTAAAGTAAAGCAGAAATTGTATGTTCTTATCTGACAGAAGTTTCACCGCTGTGCATTTCTTCTAATGCTGTAGCTCACCTGTTTCAAGGTTTGGTGTGTTGTGCGTTTAGAGTTGCTCTTTTGTAGACCTCTAACAAGTAGTTATTTGAATTACTGATGCTTTTCTATCCTCTTAAAACTATCTGGTGATTCTGCTCTGACCTCTGACATCAACAAGGCATTCTTAGTTAAATATTTCTTAGTAAATATTTTTCTGTTTGTTGGATCATTCTTTGTAAACCTGGGGTGTCTAACCTGTTCCTGGACGATCACGGTCCTGCAAAGTTTAGGGGTAATGCTATTCAAACAAACCTGAACCATCTAATCTAGGTTTTCAGACTCTCTAGAGGCATCATCACTAGGTAATAGTGTTGTAGCTGAACTGCAGGACCTGCCATGAACCCTAGAAATGCTTATGCATGAAAATACCTGTATATCAGACATTTCTGAAATACTCAGACCAGCCTGCCTGGGACCAACAATCATGCCATGTTTAAAGTCATATTCTTTCTTATCCTGATGCTATTTTTTAGCCTTGGCTATGTTGTTACCATGCGATTGGCTGAGCAGATACAAGCAGTGTACCTAATAAAGTGGCCAGCAAGTGTATTCAGTGTATATATAATACACAGTTTAGTCATCCATTATCTAAATAGATGAGTAAACATGCAGTAGTTAGCATCAGCCTGAACAATACCTGAGCATAAAGTTGTTTATAAACCTGAACAGTTGGTTTTAAAATATCTTTCAAACCCCAGAAAAATAAAACATAAATATATAACATTAACAAAAGTTTGTTCTCAGCCTGACGAATGGAACAAAACTGAACTTTTTCAGTCACCGATACACATGGACATAACTACATGAACAAAGAGAAAGCATATAACGTTTAAAGACTCACCTGAGCAACGTGTCAGAAAAAACATAGAAGACTTTATCCTAGTGAATAGGCCATTTAATCAGAACTGTAGGGTCTCCTGTGATCAAATCCAGTGTTTCTAGAAAACCCTTCTTCGATCAAAGGGATCAAATTCCACTTGCCTTCATGTAAGACTACACATTGGTTAAAATGTAAGGGTGTTTTATTACCAAAACAGTAATGACAACAGAGCAATGTTGCAACTTCACTTACACAGAGTTACTCAGTAGAGGTGCCAACATTTATTATACATGATATATTACAAAAGAAATTTCATAAACAAATGAACTGTTGTAAAAGTGCTGTACTGTCCTGTAAGTGTTCATATATATATATATAATAGTTTTTTGCATTAATCACAATCAGCCTTTAAATAGCTTTCTATGGCACTTTAAGTTCAAATCTAAACTCTCTTTCAGCTTTCCCATCCATCATGAGAGAATAAAAATGTCTATTACATTGTAAACCATATTAAAATCAACAGTAACATAGACAACATAGGAGTCTTTGAAAGAATGACTTTGTAAGTCAATGATAATAAAATAATGGTAATTATTAATGGTAATAAAATGTGTAATGCTAAGAAACGGGTTTTAATCATATAGTAAAACGTAAAGTAAAAAAATTATAACAAAATTAGTGATGAGCAAATTTAAACCATAATACAAATCAAATGAATTCTCACACTATTTGTCATAAATATTTTTACACCCATCAACATTTACTGTAGATGCAGGATCAATCATGTCTCATATTTTCAAATGATTACATTCAAGTAGTTCAAAATAAATCATACGGACAGTCCCATATGATTTTAAACATTCAGTAAAATCACAGAACGATACCATAATTTTGTGATTAACTATGGTAATAAGGAATTAAGCAGCACAAAAGTAAATTTTTAATTAAAAATTAATATTTAAAAATAGCAAATGCATATAGTAAAACCATAATCTAGCTTTTTTCCAAAGCAATATAAGTCCTATCTGCATCTCTTATACAATAATATCTTTACAGTTTTTAAATAATCCATAATATATTGCACTTAAAACATTCTGCGTATAGGAATCAGCTTTTATCAGTTAAGACATTAGTTCAACAAAAATACTGTTTACATGAACAACTAACAACTCTGACCAAAGTTGTTTTAAGCATTTAAGCAGAATTAAGACACATTGTTAAAGCACTTTTCTCCTAAACAACTTTATAAATATACTATATCAAGTCAGTCAAGATCTGACACTCACAGTCCTAGTGAAATCCATTTTACATTAAATATTTTATCTAACTGTATTTAATATGTATATAAAATCCCCTGCACAAAATTTGGAGGCAATTTATTTTTACCCCAGATTTCCATTTATAAGAGACAGATCCTTCTGGTTTTTGAGTGCAAATGACAATCACACAGTCCAACCATATAAATCACTCACTGAAAGTTTAAAACCATTTATGCACCATTTACTGCTCTTGTTGCATTAAATTGACATTGTACATGTGTCCTTAAATTACCAGGCTACAGTATCACTAAATTGGACTCTACAGATGTACTGTAGGAGTGTATGCAAGTAAGCTTGTACTGTATGTTTGTTTGTACAGTATGAGTGTGTTTGCCTCATGCTGGGTGGTTTCTTCACCAGGCTACAGGAGAGGTGGCGCGAGGGCTCCTGGGGCTTCGTGGAGGGTTTTCGGTCTGGATATCACTCAAAGTCCTCTAAAAGCAATTCACATATTAAATGTCATAATCTAATCTACACAGTCACAGTACACAAAAAAGATCAGGTAACACTTTATTTTAAGGGTTCAAAATAATGCTTTAATGAATAGTTAATTTGCTCACAGTATTAGTTAAAAACAAAAGCAAAGCACTAGTAATTAATGGTTAACTAAACATTTTAAGGATCCCGAATTATGCATTAGTTAAGCTCATAAACTTGTAAATCATGATTAACTTGTTCACAATTATGCATCAGTTAAGCATGAGCAAATACATAATTCACAATTAACTGAACATACAGTATAGTAGAGACATTTTAACCATTATTTACAATTTGATAAGCTCTATATTATTTCTTTGATTAGTTCTGTAAGGTAACTGAACAACAAGCTAGTAAATATGTTTAGCTTACTGCTGGATTGCAATCATATATGGCTAAAATAATGTAATAAAAACAGTTTAACCTCATGTCCCAAAGTTAAAGTTATGTTCTCGTTAATAATAACACTTCTGTGATATTCAAGTTTATAGACTAAAACTAGTTAGTAGCTAAGAGAAAAATGTCATTTATACAGTGCTAATAAAGGCAATTTGACACCCTATTCTAAAGTGAAAGTGATATCCACATTAATTATGGCACTTATTGGGGAATATTTAAGTGTATTGACTAAAACAAACTAATAATTAAGGCTAAAATGTCATTAATACCATGCTAATAAAGGCAATTTGACCCCCTAGTCTAAAGTGAAAGTGATATCCACATTTATTATGGCACTTATTGAGGGATATTCAAGTCTATTGAACAAGCAAATAAGTAAGGCTAATATGTCATTAATACAGTGTCATAAGTACAAGTGATATTCTATGGACTAGAAAAAGCTACTCTCTACTATTTCTAACATATTGAGTTAGCTGAAGGGTGGTCATAGCCATCAGTTGCATTTTTACCCAATTCACTCTTGCCTTGGATTAACACAATTCAATAAGTATGTTCATCTATTGACAAAGAAATCAATGCCTTTCCTTATTGTGCATATCTCAATTTTTAGTTTTGGTCAGTTTTACATCGCATTGAATGTTGCTTTTTGTGTTCATTTTTGTCTCATTAACTAGTTGGATATATAAAACAACTCTCATGAGAGCTAAGATGAGGGAAGGAGGAATGACCTACTTTTTTGCCACCTGTCTGTGCTAAAAGCCTCAATACATTTCACCACTAGCACCTAATTTACTAGGTCATCTTACAAATTGCAAATAAACAAAACATGTATATTTAATACAAAACCTACCTCAAATTTAGCGATGAACTCTGCAAAGATACCAAAGAAATTCTCTGTGGTGGTGGCCTTTCCATCCTCACCAAAGTATGATGCAACTTTGCAGAACTCTTCCATCGCTCTCTGCTGCAAAGACTCCAGAGACTGCACTGCAGGGTGACTGTTTTCCAGAAAGCCCTACATGCAAGTAGTTAAGGAATTTTGTGGTGAATTTGGCAATATTAAGCACATTCCTTCGTTGAAATGTTTATATAATCTAGTCCTGCCGGTCAGTGGAGCTAAATCTGCTTAGAAAATCAATGACACTTTTGAATGTGGTGGACAAGAACATTTCAGAGGGAAAAGTATTATTGCCACAGCTCCACAAACACTTATTCCATTAAATAATTCCACCAAATACACTTTTCTCTCCTTAATACCATTTATTCATTAATTTTCCTTCGGCTTAGTCCCTTATTTATCAGGGGTCGCCACAGCGGAATGAACCGCCAAATATTCCAGCATATGTTTTACGCAGCAGATGCCCTTTCAGCCGCATCCCAGTACTGGGAAACACCCATACACTCTTGCATTCACACAAACTCATATACTACGGCCAATTTAGTTAATCCAATTCACCTATAGCGCATGAATGTGAAGCATGATGTGAGTTGTCATCATCTGTGACACACATATACAAAAACACAATGATTGATTATTGCTTCCCAGCACACGTTGTTTGTGCATCACCAAAACAGCCTATGTTAAATCAATAGTGCCACAACTGAGCTGAAAAGGTCACAGCTTCCAGTGCAAACTTTCTAGGTGGACTTGAATGCACCATATCAGCTAATTTTTGATATTGATGGGAGGATACACTCATAACAACAGCAAATCGGTCCTCGGCAGTCACTGGCATCTTCTGGCAGGCTAAACGAATGTCCTGGATTGTGGCATGTAGATCATTGAAATCAGAGGTGATGTTTCTTTGATTCACTGTGGAGAGTAAAGCAGTGACAAATACAGAGTTTTCACCCATTCTACACACTTTATGATATCAATAAACCAATTTTAAAGAAAAATGTTGATCCACGTCTTGGATAAAACTTGCTAAAGAGCACATGGATCGCATAAATAAGCCTTTGTCTATGAAATATCAGTTAAAACAAAATGAATTTGGACTCCAGGTGTTCACCTTTAGCTGCTTGTGGCACCATCACAAGCTCCTTCCCAAAGTCTAGAACCTCAGGAAAGTGCTGGCACAATGACTTCACCAGGATATGCAGAAATGTTGATTTTCCATCAACTGTTTTGGTAGTACTAAGCTTGAATCAGAAAATTTAAACATTGCAATTATAAAATAATTAGACATTTTAATATTACTAATGATAACCTTATATGCAGGCACAGTCATTATGCTTACTTCAGTGAGGAAATTGATTTTAAATCCAGTTGTTTTGCCAGTCTTAGGTTGGCCGTTGTTCAGATAGTTCCCCATAGCCAGCACAAACTGGAAAACAAGAAAAAGTTGTAATGCCATGATAAGAAGTTCATATTATTTCAATGTGTGCACTGTCATGGTATATATTTATTGTGCATTACGACTAGTCTGCCTTAGGAACATGTCAACAATCTTTTATCCGTGGATGATTTTCTTTGCTGTGTTCATTTCAGTGACTGTGGGATCATGTGTGCCTGAGGATAAACTAAATGAATCAGTGGAAATGAAGGAATTATACCTCCAGAATCTTGGCAAGTTTTTTGCTGTTCTTGAGCTCCAGTGAAGCCTTGAAAACACAATCGTAGGCCCCTCTCATCTCCTCTGTTTTCTCTTGCAACGTGGTCTTAAAATGCAGGCTTTTCAAGCGAGTCTTATACTCTGGCACTGAAAGCATCTGAATATATACAAAAGAACAAGTATTGTTAGAATTGTAAGAATAACTCAAATGTAATCAATGTAAATAAAATTAAATACAATTTAATTATGGTCAGCGGCAACACTAAGCGGTCATTTATCACCATCAATTTAGTAACGTCTTCATTTTGCACATTAGTGTATATTCATTAGCTTTAGGCTTGCTGCAGATTTTGGTGTCATCTGTGTTATGCAGTGTTCATCACTGTCATTTTTTTTATTTATTGAATTGAAAACCATTTAGTTCAATTGGACATTGGTCCCTTACGTGATGAACAAACCATTTTAAGCTGCAGCATGACATTTCACAAATTATGTGATAATAATAAAGAGATGGGACTGACAAAACCATGACAACTGATCCTGAACTTGATCAACAAATTTCTTATTTGTAAAATGTGCAATGTAGCTTGTACAAAAAGAAAAAAAAATTGTGTAAGTCACTCAAAGTATAAGTGAGCATGCACTTGCAAGCAATTTCAATACCTCACATAATGATAGTGGCTCACTGATGTGTCTAAAGTGTTCACCATTTTCCAAATGAGTGTAGTGTGATTACAAATTATGGAGGGCATTTTTAATTTAGGGAAGTTCCACTTAAAAAGCCAAAAGAAATTAAATCATATGGTTGATAACCACATTTTGGATCAACTTGAATGGGGATTGTTATGACAGCATTGCCATCTTTATGCAAAACCCTTCAAAAATGCGAAGGACAAACATTTGCATTTTGGTTCTGTTTGAATGGGAATCATTAAGACAGTGTTGTCAACTTTATGCAAAAGCTTTCAAAAATGCAAAGGACAAATATTTGCAAGCATCATGGCTTGTACCTGTAGGACAAACTGATCGGGCTCACTGAGTTTGCCTGGGTCATTTCTGTACTGCTCATACTGTCTGACCTCATCATCGTCTGGTGCATACAGGAGCAGTTGTTTGATATGTGGTGGCTCCAAACGTTCACTTGACATTGTCATTAGAACTTGGCGTAGCTCGCCTGGTGACAGCTTCAGATGGGCAATCAAGATTGCTACAAAAAATTATAGAAGAGACTTAGAGAAAATTGCATATAAGGGTAACCTATTGACTAATGGCTTAAACAGATGGAACAATCAAAAAAGTAAGCTGCTTCAAAATGGAAAAGCACAGTAGCAAAGCCAGACAAAAAAGGACACCGACATATACAAGTTAATCCTTGACTGGGAAGCACACATGAACATCATCTAAACATTTACAAGTCAACTCCACTAAACTCATACATCAGCACAAATTTGCCATGTACAGCCCATTACACTTGAGATGTTTTTCTTGAAAAAATGACATTCAAGATGAAAAGTATTCTGCCTAGTTGCATTGCTACTCACAAGCATTGTAGGCTTTCTTATGGGAGAGAATCTCCACCACATCTTTCTTTTTGAAAGTCTCCACCTGAGGTGAGGGCTCTGGAAGAGCAACTGAGACATGAATTGCAACATGAATGAAAAGAACTTTTGAAGGGAAACATGCTGTCTTTAGAGGAAAGTACAGTCAGAGTTCTAATAAATAGAGTATACAGTACACTTGTCAGTGATTCTGTTTGGAAATTATATGAAAACAAACTTTTGCATCTTCAAAGACTGAAGATGACAATCTTTATCACCATTCTTCATCCACAGTGTGTTTATTGGCCACAACGAGCCAACCTAGTGAGATTGTAACAATGTAATCACCATTAAATATGAACAGCTCATGTTGCTTCCAACATTAGTCTGAAACAGTGAGAGTAAATGTGTTTAAAAAACAGTAAAACAGTGTTGTTCATCTTTCTGACATAAATAATGGCAGTTTCTTTCACACTACACAGTTTTTAGTCTGTCTCGTAGTCATTCTATAAGATACTGTCTGTCTGTCTGTCTTTATTTCTTTTTTTACTTTTAACATTTCAAAATATGTGTACAGATGAGCTTTTGGGCTACAATTAGTCTGCATCACAGCTGTGTTGGAACCCATTAAAGCTTCAGTGTGCCTTTAATGCTTTAATAAGTCTTTCCAAAACATGGTACTGTATGTTTTGCTTTTGCTGCAAGGCCAGAGCTGTACATGCATCTCACAAGTGCTACAGAAAAAATAGGCCTGTGTGTTGAAAAGATTTACTGCAGTGACATGCATGCTATACAGTTTTGCATGTGAAACAAATATGGTTGTTTTGCGTACGGTTAATTAATAGTGCACAAGCACCTTGCTCGATATCCTTAAATCACAGCGACAAACATTCTGGTTTGTTTTAAATTTCAGTCAAATATAGACAATTATGTATACCTCATACTCTATATACAACGCATGCCACCTAGCTATGAACCACACTGTATTCTCATCTTTCAAAGATATAGAAAGGAAGCATGTCTCCAGTAGATTAGGCTGGTTTTAGCTATTTGTCAAATGATCACACTTTACTCACCAGGAGTCTTTTGCGTACCAAAATGAAGCTCCAGGTCTAGGTATTTCACCATGTCACTCAGCTTGTCATAATCAGAGTCTTCTTCCATCTGAAATTAAAAAAAAAATCATCTGCTCTTACACATTACATTCTAATTGACTGAGAGAAACTTGTGATGTTGGACCTCATGCTACATTTCACCATTATAACAGGCATCAATGTATGCCACAAATGGCATGCTATTACTTTCTAAGATCTCATTCAATGATTAGAGTAAAATTTTAGTCAACTGCTCTCTTATTATTTGTAAATACAGTAAGCAGCCACTATTTTCAAATTGTATATTCTAAATTTATTTTGAACTGATGTAGAAAATTCTTGAAATTCAACAAAATCAGGTGCAAAAACTGTAAATGTCATAGCAGCCATTTGAGACATAAGAAACATTTGTCACACACTCAGCTTTTTAGGCTTACCTGTCCCCAAATGGTTCCTTCAGAATTTTCTACTTGTTCCCAGCGTAACCGCTTTACACTCATATGACTGGAATCAGATTTTGGAGGGGAGGCTTTTGGGAGTGGAGGAGGCACACAAGGTGGCGGTAAAGGGGGCGGAGGAGGTGGTTCTACAGACGAACCTTCAGTTTGGTTGTGAGTTTGAGGTTGGGGTGTACTTGGTGGTTGCATTTGGGACTGAGCTTCATGGTGGCTACGGTGGTGGTGGTGGTGATGACGATGCTCAAGGTACATGGGTTGAGGGCTCTGTCTAGCCTGTGCAACTGAGGGAATCTGGGGAGTTGAGCGATGCTGTTGTTGCTGCTGAGCTTGTTGCTGTTGAATCTGTTGTTGCTCAAGCTGTTGTTGTTGCTCAAGCTGCTGAAGCTGAAGTTGCTGCTGCTGCTGAAGCTGTTGTTGCTGCTGCTGCAACTGCTGCTGAAACTGTTGTTGTTGCTGCTGCAGTTGCGAAGGGTGAGGCTGGAAGGTAGATAAAATCTGTTGGGTCTGGTGGGGTTGATGGGGCTGGTGGATCTGGTGGTATTGGGGAGCTGACTGAATGGGCTGGACCTGATGTATGTGTTCAATCTGGTGAATGTGGCGGTTTGGTGGAGGAGGCTGGGTCGGTGGGTAGTCTTGATTAGATTGATGCATCTGGTACTGCTGGTTGTACTGTTGCTGAGTCTGCTGAGGTGGTTGAATAGTTTGAGAAAGAGCTTGAGCCATGTGTGCCCGGTGCATTTGTCTATCTGCTCTCTCCAGTCTCTCAATCCGCTCCATCCGCTCTAAGCGTTCCAAGTGCTGGATCTGCTCCAAGCGGTCAAGTCTATCCATGGAGCTTGTAAGGTGAGCCTGATGACTCTGGTGCGTCTGATAAGCATGATGCACTTGTTGATCTGAATGCAGGGGTTGGGGCTCTATCTCATAAATAAATCTATCTGGATTTCGTTCAATTCTGTCAAGCCTATCCATTGAGCTAGAGAGTTGAGTCTGAATAGGCTGGTGTGAGCGATGGCTTTGGTGTACTTTGATCGATTGAGATTGATGACGTTTATGTTGATGAAACTGATGCATCTGGTGATCCTGTTGCATCTGTTGATGTTGATGAACCTGGTGAGCTGGATGAACCTGAGACTGCATCTCATAGATAGCATGACTGGGGATGGATGTCTGGTTTATTTCTGGAGAGGGCATAGGAGGTAAAGATTGGTGCATCTGCTGCTGAGATTGCTGAGGATGGCCAGCTGTTGGTTGAACTGGAAGTGAATGGTGCTCCTGAAGGACTTGTTGCTGGCTCATCAGCTCATCACGTGTGGGTAATACCTTGTGAATGGACTGCCGCTTTGGAGGTGGATTGGCCCTTGGTGGAGGTGGTGGAGGAGGTCCAGGGTGACGACGGAATGTCAGCTGTCGAGGTGCATGTTCAGGGGTGAACCCAGCAGGTGGAGGGGGGTCATTGAATTGGACAGGGGGAGGGGGAGGAGGAGTCAGAGGAGGTGGAGGAATGTGCTCAGAGCTGGAGGAGTAGGTGAGAGAGCTGGCATCCTCGCTACTACTATGCACTTCACTTGGACTGCTTAGCTCAGGAGGCATGTACGGACCCTCTTCCTCCTCCTCCTCTTCCTCCTCCTCCTCCTCTTCCTCTTCCACCTCTACCTCCTCTTCCTCATCCTGGAAAGTCATCTGGACAACATCCTATTTTAAAGCAAAACATAAAATTAGCAATCAGTTTTACTATCATTCTTTAATGATTAGCTATTGTGCTTGTCAAGCCACAAAATACAAGCATTAATCCACTTCACCATGTTAACATACAAACCTCTTCATAGTCATTTTCTGGTGACAAGAAGTCATCCACAGATAACTGCTGTCCTAGCTGTTCACTTAGAGCCTCCATGAACAGATCTGTGTCTGCTGTACGGGGTGGACGTGAGAAGGTATATCGTTTTTTCCGAATAGGTGGACTAGGGGGGTAGTCAGGAGGTGAGGGTGGAGAGAGCGGTGGGCTGTCTAAACTGATGTAGGGATTGGACTCAGCACTGGTTTGAGAAGGAAGACCTGGGGGGTAGCAGGGGCACTGAGGACTGAGAGGAGTCTCCTGCATCCAAGGGTCAGGCTCTGGAGGAGGAGGTGGTGGTGGAGGAGGCACAGGTTGTGCTGATACAGATTTGCGACTACCTAAGAAATAAAGATGGAAATTCAATAGTCTCTTGCAGCCTTTGAGACCATGAAATTGTACATATATTGACTAAAACTTTTTGGAAACCACCAGTTACAATACCAGTCAAAAACATCAAGGAAATTAAAGTAATTTATTTACTGCTGGGTACCTGAAGTAGCGCGAACAGATGGAGTAGAAGAGTGTGCCCTAACAGACTGTGAGTTAGTGTAAGGGAAGACATCCAGGCTAACCAGAGTATCAGGAGCAGGAGGAGGTCGACTCTTCAGGGATTTGGATCTTTTCCCAGCATAGACATTCTCCAGCTCGGCATACACAGCTGACAACTAGACAGAGCACAAGGACATTGTTGATGAAAATGAAGGTACTTACTTGTAAATACTTGTATAGTTTCTAAGCTTTTTCAGATTCTGTAAATTAATAGGACTCAATGAAGGACTCACATTTGTCAGATTGTTAGGCGTTTCTGGTAAGGATGTTCCATCCCCAGATTGTCTCTCTCCAGGTGTCAGTCTCATAGGAGCCACCTCCACTGGCTCAGTGCAAATCCCTCATGAACAAAGAAATGGGTACATTGATTCTCATTTTATTTTCCTAAAAAAGCTCCCAGTTTCTATAATTTTGAACAATGTTGTATTTGGGTTTTGTTTTGGTACTGTAAGTGTGAACTTTAATTTCACATATGTCATCACATACATCTTTTGCACGTGCTAGTTCATTATTTCCAATGAAGGCTCTTTACACAGTGCTTAGTCAGCATATGGAGATGTATAAAGATGTATATATTTGGGAGCAATTGACATCAGAAAAAACTTAGTGCTATCTTTTGCTATGACATGCTGTATAGTACAACAGTCTTTGAAGAAAACCTACCCATCCCCAGGTGAGTGCCAATAACCAGATCATCTGAGCTACGTCCCCTCACACTGCTTCTGTAGGTGGTTCCGGTCACCTTCATGGAGCTGCTGCGTCGATGAGGCTCATGGGCTGGAGGTTCAGGTTCTGCTTCTGGCACTATCAATAAGAAAGGAAAGCAAGCATGTATATGTAAATAAATGTTTTCAAATGGAAGAAGAATGACAAGAAAAGTTACAGCTTACGTGTAACTTTATATCCAAGAAAGCGAGAGATTTTATTCTGGCAGTGTTCTTGCTCCTCATAGGTCAACAGCTGGTAAACAAATTGCCAGATCACCTGTTTTGCTGGCGTATCCAATACAGGGAAGACATCCACAATCAAAGTGTCTACATTTCTAATGGCACAGAAGAAAAAATGATCAGGTTTCACACAAAGTTCAGGAATATTCTCAGATAAGCAATGGAAAAATGTCCATACTACTAAACCCATTTTTCAATAAATGTTACAATCATGTTCGTCACCTGTGCTGGAAAAAGGCTTCTAGTGCCTTGCAGATGGTGTATCTCTCCTGGAGAGTGAGAAGGTGTTCAAGCTGCTGGCTGAAGGTGCGGCCCTGTACACGGATACTGGGAGGCAGGATCTCAGCAACCCACTGTAGGGAGCTGAGCACAGGAGCACGGGATCGGGGAGATACCTCCACATGTTCAGGTTCAGTCATGGTGAAGGCTGGTGGGCCATCTTCAACCACCAGGCTTGGCATTGCCCCACTCCCCTGCAGCATGGACACCACCTTCTCATGGGAACAGCTCCTTAGGGAAGCAAAGAAAACCCAGCTGGCAATGGTGAATCCACTCCGATGATTATGATGCATGGAATGCTTTGCATTTCATTTAAACAATTCCCAACACAACATATCAGATAAACAGATCCTCTGATAATACTTGTAGATCAATATTACATGGTGTCAATGAAGTCAGTAAGACTGTTTCTGGGCTGTACTTTTATTTTTAAATAATTATAATATAATTTAGCTACAATCACTGTATTCCAGTCCAACTCAACCACAAGCCTCACCTCATGTCCAATCCATTGAGAAACAGGATGCGATCTCCAGGTTTGAGACCCGCCTTCTCAGCAGGGCTGCCTGCAGGAGGAATGGCAAGAGACCAAGCAGAAAGTAACTACTGACAGCATATCAAATGGGCTCCAACTGAGATTAAGCTGTGCTCATGCGCTGCCCTTTGAAATGACGTGAGATCTCTAAGTCAAGTTGCTGCAGCTTGGGTATTTGTCACATCCTGCCCAAGAATGGATGTCTCTTTTTGGCTTTTTGTGGGAAAAGTGTGAATCTAAAAGGATTTGCACTAGATAAAAACAGAGCTCCACCACCTGTGCCCCTCTGACTCAGTCTGTGGAGAGTCTTCTGTTGTGTCTTCTTGTTTCTCTCTCTGTCGACTCCTGCTGTTCTTGCGCTCTGCCAGTTTTTGCAACCTAACTTTATAATGGCCACCATGAGTCATTTATGACAGAACTTTGCATGATTTCAGCATGCACGTCATCTGCTTCAATAATATGCCTAATAATTGACTCGTGTACAGTACATTTGCATTTACTCATTTAGCAGATGCTTTTATCTAAAGTTATTTACAAGTGAGGATTAAAAAAAGCACTTCAAATCATCAGAGAGTAGGAGTATATAAAATTTATGATGAGTTTAAGTTTTGGTTTTCTTGGTAGTGGTGGTGGTTTGACAAACCCACTCTTCTGTGTGGAGCACACTCAGAATTGCACAATGTTTTCTAAGAATTATGTGGAGCTTATAAGAAGGTGTCAGGTGCATATGGAGAGGAAAGACTTCTTGTTTCATTAAAAAAAAAAAAAAAATATATATATATATATATATATATATATATATATATATATATATATATATATATATATATTGTGTTTTTTTTTTTTATATCCTTGCTTTGTTGTGGCATGTCAACTTACCACAATACACAAACTCTTTTGTTATGAATACAAATGGGGATACTATTGGGAAATAATATGCCATGACAACAGTAATGCTGTCATACAACAGGTGAAAAAAGAAAGCAAAACATTAACTCTATATGAAATGCAAATTGTTGAAAAGTAGAAAACTGCAAATCTATTTATCTATCCATACATCCATTCCATCCATCCATACATTCCATCTGTCCATTCGTCCATCCATCCCTACATACATACATACATACATTCCATGTGTTCGTCCGTCCGTCCGTCCATCCATCCATCCATCCACCCATCCATCCATCCCTACATACATACATACATACATACATACACACATTCCATCCATCCATCCATCTCTACATACATACATTCAAGCCATCCATCTATCCATCCATCCCTACATACATTCCAGCAATCCATCCATCCATCCATACATACATACAAACATCCATACTTTCCATCTGTCCGTCCGTCCATCCATACTGTACATACATACATGCATACATACATTCCATCTGTTCGTCCGTCCGTCCATCCATCCATACATGCATCCATACATACAAACATCCGTCCATACATCCATCCATTCCATCTATCCATCTACCAATCCATACCATATCCATCCATCCATACCATATCTGTCCATTTGTCCATCCATCCATCCCTACATACATCCATTCCATGTGTCCATCCGTTCGTCTGTCCGTCCATCCATCCATCCCTACATATATACATACATACATACATACATTCCATCCATCCATCCATCCATCCATCCATACATGCATACATACATACAAACAAACATCCATACATACATACTTTCCATCTGTCCGTCCGTCCATCCATACTGTACGTACATACATACATACATTCCATCTGTCCGTCCGTCCGTCCATCCATCCATCCATACATACATACATGCATCCATACATACATACATACATACATACAAACATCCATCCATCCATACATACATACAAACATCCGTCCATACATACATACATACATACAAACATCCGTCCATACATACATACAAACATCCGTCTGTTCATCCATCCATTCTTCCATACATACATACATACATACATACATACATACATACATACATACATACATACATACATGCATACATACATACAAACATCCATCCATCCATACATACATACAAACATCCATCCATACATACATACATACAAACAAACATCCATCCATCCATACATACATACATACAAACATCCATACATACATACATACAAACATCCATCCATCCATACATACATACAAACATCCATACATACATACATACAAACATCCATCCATCCATACATACATTTATTCATACATTTCATACCTGGTATCACAGAGTCAATCCAGACTGGAGCATGACCACGTAGGGTAAACCCAAAGCTCTGGTTGCCTTTGTATACACGTACTGTCCTAATGAAACATGAAGGTGGATATAAATAGAAAATATCTTAAACAAGTGGATACAAACTCTAGATTTGAGCTTAAATGCAACAGATATTACATTATCAACTCTGAGTGCTCTTTATAGTGGTGCTAAATATAGATAAAGTGAGATGAGCTCTTTGAATTTCTTCCATTACAGTCATAGACTACTGCTGGGATCCAGGTTCTGTTTATATAGAGCTCTTCTTCATTTGCTTTGTCTCAAGCAATATCTGTATATACAGTATGCTGTCAGTATGAAAATTGTTAGCAATCCAGTGAAACCACATATTCAGTTTTAGCAACATTATTAAATAGAAACTGCACTTGCTTTCACAATTGAAACCCTTTCAGATTGCAAGGGTGTATACTAGTGAGAGGATTTCACATCCTCCTGCCTTTTTTCCTACTGGTCAAACACATGAATAATTATTTAATTAGCTAATAATTACTTTCTTCAATACACACATAGTAATGTGGAAATCATGATGTAGACTAAAGAGGAAGGAATCCTAATGATGTGGGATATTTACACATATCAGTGCACATTTCAAAGAACCTAACTAAATTAAAATGAATTAGAATAATTTTTGCAGTGACAAAATCAACATCATTTACAGGCTATAAGATTAATGAAACTGGAAACCCCAAAAAAGGGATGAAGTTCACGTTTTTTTTCTTTGTTAATGAAATATCTTTCAGTTTGTATTTTCTGTATCTATTTGTCTGCCTACCTTTTCATCACCCATCATTACATTTATACGGTATTTATTCATCTCAGCAATTAATCAATAAATCTGTGTATTCCTCTATCATCATTTATCCATTCATTCTTCCATCAGCACATTCATATGAAGCTTATAACATAACACATCTATTTTTGTCATTCTTCTATATTTTTCTACAAAAATAAATAAAACCTAAATATAGCATTATAAAACCATAAACATATATTAAAAATAAATAAATATCAATCTATCCAGCAGCTAGCATTATATTTATCGATTTATACTTATTTATCAATTAATAATCAATCCATTCATCCATCCATCACCCAGTATTAAAATTATATGAACCTAAAAATTAAACTGCATAATAGTTCTTTTATTTTAAACATTTCTATTTAAATAAAACATAAAAAATAAAAGCAAATTAGATTCTCTGTGAAAACAAATTTCTTTAAAAAGTGGCAATGTTTTATAACTTACTTTGACTCTCTTAACACCTTGCCTTCCATCTATTAGATGCACTCTCCTTCCTTTTTAATGTATTTATTTCGTAGTAATTTAATTTTTGTTTATTTTTAACTATTATTATCTTATACTGTTTAACTGCTCCATTTCGACCATGTTGAAATGTATTTTTGTTTAAAGAATTGTTTTGTGTATGATTTTTTTTCTGTTCATAATAAATAAATCAAATCAACATTGACAATGTATCTGAACATTTGATTGTGATTGTTGAATGTCTGCATTCAGTTGGTTGTAATTTTCTGTACACTTTCATTACTCTTGTTTCAATTTTTTCTCCTTATCATTATTATTATCATTATTATATTATAGTTTTTTTTCTCTTTTCTTTTTTGTAAAAAACAACAACAACAACAAAGATAATGATATGTAACTATTTGTACTGAAATAGTGTTTGCTTTTTCGCAATAAAAAAATTGAACATACAGTTGAAGTCAGAATTATTAAACCCCCTGAATTAATTAGGTTAACTAGGCAGGATAGGGTAATTAGGCAAGTTATTGTATAACGATGGTTTGTTCTGTAGACTATCGAAAAAATATAGCTTAAAGGGGCTAATAATTTTGACCTTAAATAGTTTTTTAAAAAAATTTAAAACTGCTTTTTATTCTAGCTGAAATAAAACAAATAAGACTTTCTTCAGGAGAAAAAATATTATCAGACATACTGTGAAAATTTCCTTGCTCTGTTAAACATCATTTAGGAAACATTTTAAAAAGAAAGAAAATTAAAGGGGGTTAAATAATTCTGATTTCAACTATAGGTTTCATAATGCTTTAAGAGTGGTTTTTTTTTGTCTCATCTGCTTCCATTGTAAAAAAAAAAAAAAAAAAGAGCAGCGAGAACATTCTACAAAACATCTTTTTTCATGTTCCACAGATGAATGAATGTATTTCTGGCCTTGTGTCATTATGAACACGTATAACCTTTTTTCTTCTGTGGAACATAAAAGCACAAATTTAGAACTAAATCCAAAGTACAAATACTGTTTTCCCTATGAAAGTGAATAGTCACTGTAAAAGTACTTTGTAATGTAAATGATGCTTCACAAATGTATTAAATATATTTTTCATTAAAAAAAAATTATATTAAATAAATAAATAAAAGAAAATAATAAAAGCAAATAAAAAAGCATGGGTAAAATGACATACATCCACTGAGCTTTTTAATGTAAATTTACCTAATAATGTAACGCACAATAATATAATTTAAAATAATAATAATAATAATAGTTCTACTTTTTTAAGAAAACAACATTTAATAAAATAATAAAGGCAAAAAATAGTCTATACATCATCTAGTATTTTATTTATAAGACTTAAATTTAATCAGTATATCTATTCACCTTTCCATCCATCCATCTAACCCAAAAATGTATGATTTATATTTACTTCATTAATTAATCAACAAATGACCTCTCATTCAATCAATAAAAATGAAGTAAATCAAAAGAAACATACTCAAAATAATGAAAATAAAAACCACTAAAGAGCATATATCAAGCAAAATGTTGATTTATTGGACTGACCTGCGAGTGGAGAAGGAGCTGGAATGGCCCGCAATGAGTGAGGTGGTTTTGCGGAGGCCGCGGGCAGGAGGCATGACCACTTCCTCGTTGGCGGTCCGGGGCACAGAGCTGGCTCTAGTGGACACAGACAGCAGCCGTTCAGGGTGGTCTTCGCTCCGGCTGCGTCGTAGCCGATTGTTCCTGTGCTCGCTGAAGCTTCGACCCCTCAATCGACTGATCAGACTCTGAGAGACCATCTCATCAAAGCGCTGCCTGTGCTTCTTAGGGATGAAGATCCTGACAAACATGGCAAACAGCAGACAGAGTCACAGAGGAGAAACTGAACATACTCTCAAGCCTGCTGAGACACACTGGATGAAAACACGCAAGCAAAGTTGGAGGAGGAGGAACAGCTATGAGAAAGTCTGCTATAATTATACCTGATTACAGAGATGCTCGTATGACCTGCTATGAAAAGAAAAGAGGATTCATGTGATGCATGAAGCTTTTTTTTTCCTGTCCTGTGCAAAGGGACAGGTAAAAATATCCTGTTTGATCAACTTCAAAAGCTAAGCAGGTAAGCAGGTGACTACTGAAAGGTGTCTGATGGTTATTTTGAAGCTGTGGGAGGATGAATGATTAAAGTGAGAGTGCTTTTCACCCTCCTTGCTGATTTTTAATTCTCACCATCCTATCTAAAGTTCTAAACATAATTTTATCTTCTTTTTCAGCCCTATGTGTGCTTCACAGATGTGCAAAACTAAAGCTGGGTGTTGATTTATAAAATTAAATTGTTGAACAGATGTCAGAAAAATAGACAGGGCCGTGTCTTAAAATAATAATCAACCCTATTTTAGGATTAATAACACTATTTTTGATACTGTATATTGATTTTTTTTTATTTGTTAAAATTTGGTACATTCTCCCCTCCCCACATTTTGTTTTACCTTATTGTGTTTGATCATTTTATTTTTTGTGTGTTTTTTTTCTTTAACAAATTGTCTCATTGGCACTAAATTGCCATTTAGTAGTCATTATTTACTGTAATGATCATTTTAATCAGATGCTTTGTATTAGCTTTTATTGTGTAATCGTTATTTTTGTCAGTCACTGTTTTTATCTTAATCTCATTTTGATCATTAGTATCATTAATAATTATTTATATCGATCACTCTTTTTTATTTCCTTTATATAAAATGTTATGTTTTGTTTTTATTATGATTTATTATTCTTTTTTGTGATATGTACTGCTTGACTTGGACCATTTTCAGCAGTTTTTGCAAGACTGCCCCAATACTTGAGGAATAATTAACATAACTGACATTTTATTATTAGGAGATAATGCACACTCATGCCACATACTCTAAATTTGCATAGTAGGGTCAGGATTTGGCACAAACAACATCAAATCTGCTGTTCAAGCCGGTGGTGGGGTAATGTTGTGGTGATAATTTGTTGGCTTGCTTTGTGACCCCGAGTACCACTTGAGTATCGTTTAAATGCTACCGGAGTGCTGTAATTGATCATGTCCATCTCCTTACAACCACAGTGAAGTCATATTGTGCTATAATCTACTTCTAGCATGTTACAAAGCTCATCTTATTTTCAACTGATTTCATGAGCATTACAGGGAGTTCATAAAACTCAAATTACCTCCATAGTCACCAGATCTCAATCCAGTGGAGCATAAATGTTAATATTGGTGAACAGATGTCAGAAAAATAGACAGGGCCGTGCCTTAAAATTAATAATCAAACCTATTTTAGGACTAATAACACTATTTTTGAGACTGTATATTCATTTTTTCATTGGGATTTTTATTTATTTGTTAAAATTTAAAACATTTTCCCCTCCCCACATTTTTGGTTTACCTTATTGTGTTTGATCATTTTATTTTTTGTGTGTTTTTTTTCTTTTACAAATTGTCTCATTGTTTATTTGCACTAAATTGCCATTTTGTGGTCATTATTTACTGTAATAATAATTTTAATCAGATGCTTTGTATTAGCTTTTATTGTGTCATTGTTATTCTTGTCAGTCACTGTTTTTATCTTAATCTCATTTTGATCATTAGTGTCATTAATAATTATTTATAATGATCAGTCTTTTTTATTTCCTTTATATAAAATTTAATGTTTTGTTTTTTATTATGATTTAATAATCTTTTTTGTGATATGTACTGCATGACCTAGACCATTTTCAGCAGTTTTTGCAAGACTGCCCCAATACTTAAGAAATAACTGACATTTTATTATTAGGAGATAATGCACACTCATGCCACATACACTAAATTGGCATAGTAGGGTCAGGATTTGGCACAAACCACATAAATGCATGGATCTATCTGTACCTGCTGTTCAAGCTGGTGGTGGGGTAATGTTGTGGTGATAATTTATTGGCTTGCTTTGCTGAGTACCCCTCGAGTATCGTTTAAATGCCTACCAGAGTACTGTTAATGATCATGTCCATCTCCTTACAACCACAGTGAAGTCATAGTGTGCTATAATCTACTTCTAGCATGTTACAAAGCTCATCTTATTTTTAACTGGTTTCATGAACATTACAGCAAGTTCATAAAACTCAAATGACCTCCACAGTCACCAGATCTCAGTCCAGTAGAGCATATATGGGATGTGGTGAAATGGGAGATTTTTTTTAATCACAGGTGTGCAGTCAAGTCTGCAGCAACTGCGTGATTCTTTGTAAACATGAACCAAAATTTCAGAGTAATGTCTGCAGCATCTTGATGAATCTGTGCTGCAAAGAATTATGGCACTTCTGAAAGAAAAGGGTATTACGAGGTGTACCTAATAAAGTGTCTGGTCAGTGTTTAGCCTCATACATGCATGCATTCTTATTATGTTGCATTATGTAATATAAATCATTTTAGCCATTTTATACAACTTATGCTGGTTTTCTTAATATAAACTTAAAACTAAGATCAAACATTCATAAGGTCTAATGTACCCAAGTATTGCGGTGTCATAGAATCTGATCTCAGGTATGTCAGCATTCCTGTAGGTTTCCCCAAAAACTGTTAATGGAACTAAAATCCACATTTCTCCAAAAGTTTTAACTTTTATTTAGTTCAGGATGCCCTCAATTAGAAAGAGGTCACAGGAAATCTAAAATTAACCCCAAGTCAGAGAGGGGAGGGAACACAGATCAAGGACGCACTTTTTAAAATGAATGAAGGTGGGAGTAAAGTGTCTTGATTATAAAAGATATCTATTAACACAAGGAAGTGATCTCTAAACATATTGCAACCGTTTTATCCTGCTTAATTCTAACAAATAAACAAAGCATGCTATGGACTTTACAAACTAATTATCGTCTGCTTAACAAGTCTTAAATGACAATAAATAAATAAAAATCATTAAAGAAAGCAAGTTCAAAAACAAGACCAAATGGGGACTTTAGATGTTTAAAAAGAATACAACAGAAAAGAATGCTGTTTGTCCTTTATCTATAGCCCCAAATTATGTTAGAAAGAATTACAATATCCCTATAAATGCAATCAGACCCCAATGTCTGAAACAAGCTATTCTGATAATGATCCTAAGCTTCTTCTTACCGAAAACGTCTGGAGAAACCCCTGTCACGACCCATCTCTCCTTTAAATTATGTTTCTAGTGCAACAATATGTTGTTGATCTCAGTGCTGAGGTCTTCATAAAGCTCGAAGGGTTAATCACCAAAAACAACAGGACAATCGGAAAAGCCATTATCTCCAGTATCCAGATGAGGAGATGCTTATTAGCGCCAACCTGAGGAGCGATGACGTTGCACGGGTGAAGAAGAAAACTTAAGGTCATGTCATCATCGAGTAAGTTCTGTCAAGTTTGCCCACATCTCCATGCTGGCTTGCCTTGGGGAGTTTAATGTTAGAAAGGAGCCTACATCCAGAACCGCAGACCAGGTGCTTTTAACTGCAGATGAAAGACAAAGTTGCAGCTTCTTCAGAGGTGAGGAGAGAGAACAGAATAAAAGAGTGGAACGCGAACGGAGAGAGAGGGAGAAAATAGAAACTGTCCCACTGGAAATCTAAGGCAGGTCAGCATGAGGGAGAGTTACTCAATCTGATCCACATAATTGTGCATGAGTTAGAAGATCCTTGATGTATCCTGGTTCAAGGCTGAAAACTCTTGAGTTTAAAAACGACACAGAGCAGTCAAAACCCCGAACACACAAAGAAACGGTTTCCTCAAAAATTCAAGGTAAAGTCCCAAGATCTTGTTAGCCGCTGCTTTGTACCTCGCAACTTTACATCAAGAAAGTTGTTATGTGGATTTTGTGCAAACTTCTGGTGCGTCACAGACCTAAGAGAGGTTTATTATAAGAAGTAGGCTGCTTCAAAAATAGGGAGGTTCCATGGGGAGCACTGGGCAAATTTTTTGCTGGGACGGAGTGCAGAACACAAGCTGGTCATTGCTCAAATGATCTGAAGGACAGTGAAGATGCAGTGATGGTCACCAATTGCAAAAGCTATCACTGCAAATGAATACGAAAGGTCACGCTTTTTCTGTTTTATTTAATTGAACTTAATCTACATGTGCCTATGTTCCATTTAAAGTGTCCCATATTCATTTACTCACTCCTAATTTAGTTTTGGAGGTCTTCTACAATAAGCTTACATCCTTCCAGAGTAAAAGCAAAAACCTTTATTTTTCTTATTATACACATTACAGCATCAGCTCTTTTCACACTGTGTTTGAAAAGCTCTGTTCTCTCTAAACCCCGCCTTTCTCCAAGCATTGGAGAATTGGTCAGATCGCCTAGTCTGTTGAGATTAGTTAGAAATCAAGTGCTGTTATCATATCAGAATTTCAGCCTCAATGGCCTCCTTAGCACTCATTTATTCATTTTTCTTTCGGCTTAGTCCCTTTATTAATCTGGGGTCGCTACAGCGGAATCCAGCATATGTTTTACACAGAGAATGCCCTTCCAGCTGCAACCCATCACTGGGAAACTCCTTAGCACTCATAAACAGTAATATAAACAGAATAATATGAACTGTAGCAATGTTATTGGTTTTACCGTATCAATTCAAGCATTTGAGACTCATATAACGGGGAATTGCTTTTGCTGTGCAAAAAAAAAATCTCAACATGTCGACAACATAAGCATAAACTTTTCCCGATCTCAGTTACAGGTTGAAGTCCCAAATGACACACTATGCACTCATGCACTATGTACTTATGCACTTACACACTCAACAGCATAGTACATGTATGTAGTGTCGTCTCAAATGGAACACTAATGTTTTTTTTACTAAGCAGAAATTCAAACCGTTTCCCTGATGATGTTTGACGGTTGCCAAATTCGTGAAATAAATGACCAAACTACCAAATAATACCTGCCATGAGTATAACCGCATTCACCATCGGTAGGCAGCATAATCACTCTCGTAGGAGAATTTTGCTTTCACAATCCAAAATAACTAAAGTATTCCAACATCAGTGCCCAAAAGCTCTGCCCCTTTCGCTACATGAGCAAAGCAGCGGCCGTTGAGCACGTGAAGTGTCCAACATTCCACACTTAATTTTACCAGTTGAATGAGTACATCATCCGGGTATTTAAAGTGCACTTATTCTTTTTAGAGTTTTCAGTGTGAATGCACTACCTACACTATTTATACTACATAATGGCCTAGAATGGTGCATAAGTATGCGATTTTGGGTATTGTTTTGGTGACAACATGCTGCAAATTTGTTTAGCAGGAAAAAACACTGGAAACCCTGACAACTCATTTCAGACATTTTTAGAACCGCTTCTTTCTTTTGGGAGAGAGTAACTCCACTTTGGTTTTGATAACGTTGCTGACCTTTTAGAAACAGCTGCACACTACATGAAAGCTAATATCCAAAAAAGCACAATGGGCACTTTAAAGTAAAATGTGATGTGTACTCAAAACAAACTCCACCGACAACATTCTTGCAGTTCTAAAGGACTCTAAAGACATGCAACAAATATCCCATAAAAGAGCAGCTTGCTTTTAAACAATGGATAATGACTGCAAAATCAAACCTTTGCAAATACAAAGCCCATTTCTTACTTGCTAAAGAAGGCATTCATTGTTCCCGATAATACAATCAAGGGTTAAACCAGAACAAGCTGATGAAAAGTGTGAATCTAGGTATCTGGAGCATGCTGTTCTTCTTCATAATTCACTCCCAGTGAAGGTCAAAAGTAAGTCCCATTTGGAATAGTTTCCAGTCTAACTTAAAAAAAAAAAGGTTTATCTGATAAATTACTGAAGAAACAATAGTATATCCGTTAAACACCACAGGCATAATTCTTCAGTTGTAGCCAATGTACAGCTGCTGTTAAAACTGCTTCATTAGCGTAAATAAAAACCTTGCCGCTATGAGACGTGTCAAATTCTCCTGACAAAGACCCTCATCAGCGAGTTATTACAGCGCCAGAGACAACTGACACTTGAAAACCTATGAGAGGACCTTCTTAAAAAGAATATCTTTCACAAATTCTAATAATATTACATCTAATAATACTAAATTCTTAATAAACATGCAGAAATAAGAATAAAAATAAGAATACTAAATTTCAAGTATAATTTTCAAAGAATCAATATCTAATATAATTTCACAATGTGTAATATAATTGTTAATTTTGCAAAAATAAAAAAGTATATAAAAAAAAAAAATATATATATATATATATCCTGAGAAAGAAATGTCCTGAAAGGATGCTATAGTTGACCTGATTTTATTTGCGATGAGACATTTTTAAATAGAGATGCGAGGGAATAGTGAACTTATTGGATTAAAGATGGCTGGCCATAATGACACAGCAAATTTGAATTGCAGTTTCTTTTCTTTTAGTTCTGTTTAGCAGTATTTTTAAAGCAGTTGTGAACCTTTTTTTTTAAACAGGTTGAACAGCATGCATCAGATCAAGCCATATGACACAGAAACCACCAGATACATCAAAGATACAAACCTAAAGCGTAAAACTGAGTCTGAAGCGGAGGCATCACATAAAAAAAAATGGGGTATTAAATAGAGCATGCAATGAAATGCAAAGTGATCTCAGAATAGAGTTAGAAAGCATTTTTTGATAAGCACATTTGTTCCTTGACAGACAAACTCCCCTTATGAGACATTATAGAGCATTTAAATTTATAAATATTTTAATTTAAAGATTTTCCCTATAACAAACAATAAATAAATACATTCTAAAGACATGCAAGAAATTCCATTAAAAAGCAGTTTGAGCAATGGAAAATGACAGCAAATACAAAGCTTTGTGCAAATACCAAAAAAACATTTCTTACTTGCTAAAGAAGGCATTCACGGTTCCCGACAATATAAATAAATTAAGAAATATTTCAGCCTTGACACCAATTTGCACTCCAAAAGGATCATTAAAATGTATAAAGCAAAGCAACCATTATAACTGGTCAATCAAATTAAACACAACAACAAAATACAAACAATTCAAATAAAATGTAGCAAGTTTATTTACTTATGCTAAGAATTGTTTTTGTTTTATCTAGAAAATACAATTTAAAGAGTCATGAAGCTTGCAGATTTCAAATTTTTTTCTCCTACAGTTAAAATGAACTGATATAAGCATTGTCTTTTATGGGCAACACAAAAACATTTGTTTAAAATGTTTGGTGTTTCATGACCCTAAGTAATAAACATAAAAAAATTTATTTCAGACTTATAACCAATCCAAACACAAAGAAGAAACCTAAAATGCTACAAGAAATCTGTAAATTGGGACTAGAAGTGGATCGATGAAAGCTTGTTGGTACCTGATGCTGTCAATCAGTTGCTGATGCTCTTCAGTGAGCAATATTTCTGGAAGTGTAGACGCCAGTCCTTCAACATCCCTCTCATTTGCATACTGCTTCAGCAAATCAAACAGCCTCTCTTTCACCTCAGGCTCCTCCCCTAAAATCTCCTCAACCTAAAAATATTTAGAAAAAAAGAAAACATTTTGGCTTTGCCAGCATAGTTTTTGGAAAATACCATTAAAAGTGCTATTGGTTGATGTTTAACAGGTCTTAACTAGCTTCTCTGGGTGTGGGTTAATGTTCAGCTCCTTGCATGTAATGATCATATCACTTCATAAGGCCTCAATGTGTTGTGCAGAGCAACAGGTATTCATTTGTTTTGCTTGTATTTTTATTTATTTTCTTACTTTGACAGACTTGCATTACAGTTGAAGTCTGAATTATTAGCACTCCTGAATTTTTAGCCCTGCCTGTATATTTTATTATATAATTTTATAATATATTTTATTTTATATTTTATTACAGTGGTTTGTTCTGTAGACAATCGGCTGATAATATTGACCTTAAAATGTTTAAAACTGCTTTTATTCTAGCTGAAATAAAACAAATAAGACTTTTTCCAGAGGACAAAATATTATCAGACGTACTGTTAAAAATTCCTTGCTGTTAAATATCATTTGGGAAATATTTGAAAAAGAAAAGAAAATTCACAGGAGGGCGAATAATTTTGACTTCAACTGTATATGGGTCACTTAGGACCAGAATTAAGCAAATATAAATAAATAACAGGAAATAATTTTTTGGGGTGAAGTGAACTGTTTGTTGAAAACTGACCTTCTTGTTGAACTCCAGAGCTTTGTGTTTGCGGTCCTGCCTCACCACCTCTCCGCTGTGATAGGTCTCCTTCATGCTGCTGCTGGTGCGTTTCTGCCAGCGGTTTATGCGTAGAACACCCAGACGCAGAGTCCGTCCCTGAGAGGCCTTGATCATGGCCGCCGCCGTCTCGTGCTGCTTCACTGGTATCCCATTCACTTCCAACACATAGTCTCCTGCTCGCAATCCACTGCGGCCTGCTGGACAGTTGAGGATGCAGTCCTCCACCAGCAGGGGACTGTCACCCACTATGGTGAAGCCAAAACGCCCATCAGGCCCCGGGGCAATGTCCATCTGGGGTGGGAATGCAGATAAAAACAATATGAGAGATTATTATTGTATTATGCACTTAATTTATACTACCAAAAGTTTGGAGAAATGAATGTAAGAATTAAAAAGGCACTATTTATGTGACCAAAAACAATTACAGTTTAAATGTACTGTAACATACACTCACCGGACCCCCTTTTTAAGTACACCTGTCCAACTGTTTGTTACTGCAAATTTCCAATCAACCAATCACATGGCAGCAACTCAATGAATTTAGGCATGTAGACATGGTCAAGACGATCTGCTGCAGTTCAAACCGAGCATCAGAATGGGGAAGGAAGGTGATTTAAGTGACTTTGAACGTGACATTTTTGTTGGTGCCAGACAGACTGGTCTTAGTATTTCAGAAACTGCTGATCTACTGGGATTTTCACACACAACCATCTCTAGGGTTTACAGAGAATGGTCAGAAAAACAGAAAATATCCAGTGAGCGGCAGTTCTGTGGGCGCAAATGCCTTGTTGATGCCAGAGGTCAGAGGAGAACGGCCAGACTGGTTCCAGGTGATAGAAAGGCAACAGTAACTCAAATAACCACTCGTTACAACCGAGATATGCAGAAGAGTATCTCTGAACGCACAACACATCCAACCTTGAGGCAGATGGGCTACAGCAGCAGAAGACCACACCGAGTGCCACTCCTCTCAGCTAAGAACAGGAAACTGAAGCTACAACTCCCACAAGCTCACAAAAATTGGACAATGGAAGATTGGAAAAACGTTGCCTGGTCTGATGAGTCTCAATTTTTGCTGCGATGTTCGGATGGTAGGGACAGAGTTTGGCGTCAACAACATGAATGGATCCATCCTGTCTTGTATAGATGGTTCAGGCTGGTTGTGGTGGTGTAATGGTGTGGGAGACATTTTTTTGGCACACTTTGGGTCCATTAGTACCAATTAAGCATCATGTCAACACACATGTCAGCCACAGCCTACTTGAGTATTGTTGCTGACCATGGCCATCCCTTTATAACCACAGTGTACCCATCTACTGATGGCTACTTCGCACCATGTCATAAAGCGTGAATCATCTTAGACTGGTTTCTTGAACATGACAATGAGTTCACTGTACTCAAATGGCCTCCACAGTCACCAGATCTCAATTCAATAGAGCACCTTTGGCATGTGGTGGAATGGGAGATTTGCATCATGGATGTGCAGCCGACAAATCTGCAGCAACTGCGTTATGCTATCATGTCAAGATGGACCAAAATCTCTGAGGAATATTTCCAGTACCTTGTTATATCTATGCCACAAAGGATTAAGGCAGTTCTGGAGGCAAAAGGGGGTCCAACCTGGTACTAGTAAGGTGTACCTAATAAAGTGGCTGGTGAGTGTATATTGTGCATTGTATATTATTCCTGTTATTTGACAAAACAAAGCATATAATGAATCATTTTCAGCATTTAATAAATCAAATCATTAATTTCTGTTCAGCTACCTTATTGATACACTTTTTAATTGTAATGGATGTATACAACATTTATATTAGTATTTGATAAATGTTTGATTTGTATTGTTCTGTTTTGTTTGTTTACTTATTCTAAAATGCACTTACGAGAATAAGTGATCATACTAAGTTTTAGTACTTTTTGTTGACTAATATGGATTGAATTATAGTGTCAAGGTTCTGCCCTAGCAGCTGTTAGTGCTTCCTATGTTTATTGCTTTTTTGTGCCTTTTTGTGTATTTTTTGTGCAGATTTCTTTGTCTGAGTCTTGTTGGATTGTGCTGCATTTAGTCAGTATTGTTCAGTTTGTTTTTTGTATTGGTTTCTCTTGTTCTCGTTTTGCTTTATTTTTGTTCTCTTGTATATTCTTTAAATTGGTTATGGTTCTTATTTTATTTTCTTCCTTTTGTTTTTTTCTCTGGTTGCTTGAGCAGCTGTCTATAATCCCAATGTGGCTGGAGTTTGTCAACCCGTAGTTTCAGCCTCAGATGTCACACCAAGCACCGCCCACAGACCTTTGGCTAAATGTCTGATGCATATGGCACAGTTTTCTAGAAAAACTTTAGCAGATTCTTAGTCGTCCCATGATTGGTTTAAATATACAAAGTTTCCAGGAATCAAGTGTGCCCACCTGTAAACAAGTCTGATCTGATCAAAAAGCTACAATGTTTATCTCAGTCTGCATCCACATACATGTCCTACTGATTTATTATGTTTTCTGACAGATCATTAAGGATATTGATGCTTCGTTATTGTAAACAATTAAAGACGTTTACAAATGAATGATGCACGGTTGCGTGCGCCCGATTTGTTATTCTGTAGACACTTCCACGGCCCTAAACATGACATGACACAAAACGGAAGGTTGATAATTGGTTAACCTGTCAGCCATATAGCATCGTGGGCAGTCCTTGACCATTCAAAGTGGCCAAAGTTCCCAGACCTTCAGCTGTCAGCCTGAGGTCTGGCTATGCGAGACTAGTCTACCCCTGTCCAACCTGTTCTAAATGAAATTAAAAATTCTAAGCATTTTTTGCCATACCCACAGTTAGCAAACTGGTTCCCTGTACAATAAAATTCTTACTTCAGCTACATTCTTTCTCAGCCCTATTGTGTTGATTGTGCTCCTGCTCCAATTTTTTGTTTTGTTTATAAACATTATTCCTCCTGCTCTGTCTGCAAGTCCCAAAGTAAATTGACTTAGGGGTGTCTCTGAGGGGGAAAAATCTCAGAGGCAACGCATGTCATTAAAAGCATTGCATCCAACTTCTTAACCGTCACCGTTACCCAAGTGTTTTTATTAAGCATTTAACTGTAGTTTATCGCAACAATGCAATCAGTTCTGCGGTAACTATAGATACTGCATCTCACAGTAAGTAACAAACCTCAAAGCTAACTTACTAACATCAACACAGAAAACCAAAAACATAAACCAAACTGAACATTGAATGGGAGGCCATTCTTTTAGATAAATATGCAAAAAGAAAAAAAGTTTATTTGGGAACAACTTAACGATTAAGCTGTTTTGGACCCTTAAAATGTATTTAGGTGAAACAGTTGCTAAAGACTTTTTAGCAAAGCTTAAGGGGACACTATTAAGAGGGAATACTTAATGGAAGGCTTAAATCCCTTAAGTTGACTCTTAAGATTTTTTAATGCAACCCAAGTTTTACAAAGGGTTCTATTAACTTTACAACTAAATGATTTCTTAGCTTAAAGGCATTCATGCAACTGGGCCCAGGTCCTTTCTTGCTTTTAAAATTTTTCAAACTGACAGTGAGTATTTTAGATCTGAACCAATTCTGTCAATTAAGATGTCAGTAAATGACTTTTGTTTAGATAAAATCTAAATTGAATTTTGTAAATCATAGTAAAACATTAAATAGTTTTCTATTTCAACGTTTTTCCCCAAACGATTGCATGTCAACTTGATTAAATGGCATGTCAATGACGAATAACTTACCTGTTCTATTCTAGACACGACTCCAATGCTGGGCGGCACAGTCTTGAGGGTCTGAGCCAGAGCAACGAGAGCTTTAGTGCTGAGAGATGAGACGTTCTGGCCATCCAGTTCCAGCACCTGATCTCCCGGCTGCAGTCCGGCCATGTAAGCACTGCTGCCCTCCACCACAGACAAGATGTAACTCGGTCCATCACCACCCAGCTTAAAGCCAAACTCCTCCGGCCAGCCCTGGTTATTTGCTGGAAGTGCCAGTTCTGGAGAAAGTCAATAAGTTATTATATTACTTATCTATGTTGCAATATAGGAGAATCATCATTCAGAATATCAGATATAAATATAAAACATGCTTTCTGACCTCTACTTATTTAAATAAGTGATCATATAAAAATGTATTATATTTTAATTGATTAAAAATTGTTGACAAAAGGCTAAAATGTATGGGCTTGAAGGATGTTACGTCATGTCCTCAAATAACTAACCATGTAAATATGTCTGACAAGATTGTTTGCTATATAAACCTGATAAACTGTACTGGATGGCTTCCAGTACAGTAAAATTGTACTGGATGGCTTCAGTAGGTAATTTAAAAATATTATTAATAATAATAAAACTAAATTAAACAAAGAAATATTCCTATGAACAGGAAAAATCTGCATTAATCTAAATTTAAAGCTGCATCACTTTTTTATTTTTGATGCTTGAAACCCATGCTTGACCTGACAAAAGTCTTGTCGTCAATCCCAGTTGTAAGGGCAACAAATAATAGCTTGATTTCTAGTTCATCTGGAAAAGTGGCAGAAGGTAGATTTTTCTGATGCATCATCCGTTGAACTGCATCCCAATCATCACAAATACTGCAGAAGACCTTATGGAACCCGCATGGACCCAAGATTCTCATAGAAATCAGTCAAGTTTGGTGAAGGAAAAAATCATGGTTTGGAATTACATTCACAACGGAGTCGTGCAAGATATCTGCAGAGTGGATGGCAACATCAACAGCCTGAGGTATCAAGAAATTTGTGCTGCCCATTACACTACAAACCACAGGAGAGGGCAAATTCTTCAACAGGATAGTGCTCCTTCTCATACTTCAGCCTCCACATCAAAGCTCCTGAAAGCAAAGAAGGTCAAGGTGCTTCAGGATTGGCCAGCCCAGTCACCAGATATGGACATTATTGAGCGTGTCTGGGAGTCCTGCAAGAACGCTTTCTTTGCCATTCCAGATGACTTTATTAATAAGTTATTTAAGTCATTGCAGAGATGTATGGATGCAGTCCTCCAAGCTCACGGGAGTCATACACAATATTAATTCTTTTTCCACTGCACCATGACTTTATATTCTATACTGTACATTATTTCTGTTAAGTGACAAGACTTTTGTCTAAGCAAAGTCAGACCTTACTGTCCTTATTAAATAATTAAAAATCAAGGCATGATCATATTTTATTTTGGTAAAATAAACATAATCTAGAGGCATTTGCCTTTCATATAAGCCACTTCTGATACCAAATGATAAACTAAAAGTCAAGTTATTACTTGTTGTTAGGCACGACAAAAACGTGCATAGGTGACAAAACTTTTGACAGGTGTATATATTCCAAATAAATTTATAATAGGGAAAATGAAATTTAATTCATACTTCAATAAATTCAATTTAAGAACATATACTCAAAATCTATTCATCTGTCTGAACAAGATTGTAAAAAGTAATGTACTGTATAAAATACATGAATAAATGGACTGTAAATCTACACCTTTATTAGAATCAAATCACCCTAGCATTTAAAAAATATCAGACCAGTTCAGCCACTGCAGAGTTTGCGTCACTTCACCATATAACCTACTGTAGCTGTTGTAATCCCATGTGACCTAATAAAAGGTATAAAAAATGTAAAGCATTCACATTACCACCAATAGTCAGTGGGAAATCTCTCAGCACGCTAGGGTTTGGGTCTGTGGAGTTAAAGAAAACAGTATTTGTATATGAATTGTATGCAAAATGTATGTATATGAAAAAAGTGCTGTATAGACACAGGACATTATATATATATATATATATATATATATATATATATATATATATATATATATATATATATATATATATATATATATATATATGGTAACACTTTATTTTGATGGTCCATTTGAGTATTAGTAGACTGTCTACTTAATATCTGTTGACACTGACATTTAACAGTCCTTCAACAGACATTTAAACTGACTATAAGAAACTTTGCAATTACATGTCAACTTACACTAACCCTAACCCCAACCCTAACCCCAACCTAACAATCTACTTATAATCTAATGATAATTAGTTGCAATGTAACTTACATTCAACAAACGGACCGTCAAAATAAAGTGTGACCATATATATATATATATATATATATATATATATATATATATATATATATATATATATATATATATATATATATATATATATATATATATATATATATATATATAAATGTACATTATGCATTTAACTCCAATTTACTCCATATAAAATGACTTCTTAAACAATATACTAAAATATTCTTTTTTTTTCATTCCTGAACAATGACCTCAAGACATGTATGACACTATATTAACAATGCAGTCTCTTACAGATCTTCATGTTCTGCTTCAGAAACTTACAGAAGTCTTTGGAGGCACTCCGGGACCCCGATCGGCTTTGGCGAAGGGAGAAGCGGCCCTTCTGGCTCTTCAGAAATCTTCTCATCATGGTTTCTGGGTCTTCTGGCTGGATACTGGAGTAGAGGTCACCTCAGGTCAGCACTTCCTTAATCCATTATCACCAAAAAGCAGGAATCGCTCAGAGCAGGTTTATCCTCCATCAAGGACCCTCGGCTAAAGATATCAGTCCAGTTCGAATCAAGAGAGCGCTGTCAAGCTCTCCGCAGCCGTGCCTCTACATCTCCACTCAGTTGGTCCAGTCCAAAGCCACTGAGCAAAAATCTGGGACAAGCTAGCTGGGTCTTTAAATGATTCTTTTGCAAGAAAAAGGTACAGTGAAGCCCCATTTTTCTAAAAATACCTCCCTCTCCCTCTCTCTCTTTCTCTCTGTATGTGATGCTGTGGATCGGGCCTCTCTCAGGGCTGAGGACTGACCCAGAAACAGCCTGTCAGAGCAGCAGAGGACGACGCTCCCATTACTGAGATCCTCAGAGATACTGTGGTACAGTTAGATGTGGTCTGCCTCATTTAACTCCAATTCCCCTTCTAAGAATCCAGATCCATTCTGATCCAGAAACCAACACCAGGTAATGGTTTAATGGGATATTAATAGCATTTATATAGGATGACATCTTGGTTGTCTGTGGTGCTTAGTGCTGCGATTCATAAGACTGCAGGTTTGAACTCTGCTGAGAAAAATGCTTTATCAGGTTGATGCAAGGACATAAGTAGAGTACTTTGTTTACTTCCTTTAGAAATCAATACCCTGTTAGTAACTTTGAGTTTAAGAGTAAGTCTACTAAAATAGGTCAACAGCAAAGCAAAATAATTTAAAGAAAAGAGCCAAATATGAAATAAAATTAAATAACTGTATACTAAAACAAGACCAAGAACATTTAAAATATATAACTAAAATCAAATCAATAAAATAATAAATGTATATATAATAAAACCAACCAAAACAATATCATTGAGAGACAAATTAAAATAAACCTAACCTTCACAAAATGAATTCTTTCTGGTTATAATTAAGAGTTAACAATAGCACAAAACATTTAACGTGACCATCTATGAGCCGATTTAATGTCATTGTGAAACCGGAGGGCATTTAAATGCATCAATAGCAAGACAGGTCAGAAATTCAATTATAGCTGGGGAAAAAAGACAAGCCATTAAATGGGCATATGTGAGGGCCTGAAGCATTCCAGCATGTGTGGTAATGAGCTGATAGGAGGGAGAACACAGACAGTCAAGGTGACCAGAGCTTCATAATGGCCCCAATCTGCCAAAATAAAGCGTCTACTGCCTTACTGAAACAACAGACCCAATGTGAAACAATACAGTCACCAAATCTCACAATAACACACCATGTAGATTTGTTGATTCAAACACAATGGGCTCTATTTTAACGATATAACGATTTCAACGCAGAACGCAAAAGTATCAAGGGCGTCATAATCCACTTTTGCTATTTTAAGGACAGAAAAATACGGTTTGTGCCGCATGGTCTAACAGGGTCGTGCTTATTCTCTTAATGAGTTATGGGTGTGTTTTGAGCATAACATGCATTAAACCAATCAGAGTCTCATCTCCCATTCCCTTTAAGAATCCATTGCGTCACGCTATGGCGCTTTTGCTACTTACATGGCGGACTTTGTGGAAAAACTTTGTTGGATAAGGAAACGGTGTTGTACGCACTCCACTGAAGGCATCCTTCAGCCTACATATTTAATTTCATTTGTTAAGCGCAAAGATTTGTTTCAAAACTATTTCTAAATTCAATTCTAATTTCCAGCAAACAAATTAATGAACAATAATAATGAAGTGTGGTCAAAGAACTGAGTTATATCCAAACATACGTCCTATTCTTATGCCCCATATGGTGATGCATATGTCTCCAAAACCCAACAGGTGGACAAATCTAAAGTAGTTTTTATTAAAACAAATATAAATATGCATATAATAAATACTATTGATACTACTAATAATAACATTATACAAAACCAAATTGTCATAAATAAACTGAAAAAAGCCCAGCAACACACCTCAAAATAGTAACACACCTCTTTTGTAGGTGAGTCCATGAGTCCACGAAGTGGCACAAATGGATTTACGAATTAAATACGTGGCACAAAACTTAAAAATTAGGGTTGCGCTGGTCTGAAAATGACAACAAATCATGCCGAACATGTCTTGTGCCTTATTGCGTTGAGTATATGATAGGGCCCAATGTGTACTACACACTGATAATAACGAAAATGAATTTTTCATTATCTTTTTTTTTTATTATCTTTTTACTGTTATATTATTAAATAAACAGCCTTTATAATCTTTATAAACACTTCTTTCCAAAGCAACAACAAAAACTAAGGTAGCGGTTCTCAAGGTTTTTGGTCTAGTACCCTACTCATTATCCAGGTCTATTTGTAAAATAACAGGGTCTAACGGTCTTGACTAACAACTAAAGTTGATTGTAATTGAATGTTTTATTATAATTCTTTTTTAAAAGTTTATTATAATTTTGGTTCAGCTTACCAATACACCCAAATACAAAAAAAAAATTAGAACTGACCAATGAATGGAAAAAAAAACACAGAGGTGCATAAAAATATATTTAATGTTTTGTACTTTCATTCCCTGCCAGATGTTCTATGGGCCCTGTTATTGGTGGCCACATGTTAGATTACATATTCATGATGAGTCGATGATATTGGTTTATGATTACATGACATTCAACAGTAGTAAAATGTTCATATGCCAGCGTCACTGCGATGAAGGCTGAACAAACAAAAAAAACGTATTGTTTAATGTCTGAAATTAAACAAAAACATGACTTTACTGTCTATTAATTCAGTAGCGTTTCTGTTAAAACCCAAACCAAGTTTTTAATACTGAAATGATGCGTAAATGTATTGAGCAGTGCAAAACATGTAAAACAAGGCCTCCCAGAAAACGGAAATGCTACAATAAGGCTTGCAACGTAACAAATAAAAGTTATTAAATGAACCAAATGTGCATGTCAGACCACAACCACAGTCTGGATTTCCATTTCGTCAGGTGAAGCAATGACGTATTGCTCCTCTTGCTCAATTGTCTCAATGTTTTCGGCTGTTACCATGGTAACGGTGGTGTGGGACGTGTCATCTGCGTCCTCTGTTGTAGTTGTAAGAATGGTGCCGTCGCTAATGGCGTTTGCGAGTGTCATTGCTACCTGTTCGGTCAGGCTCTCTGGCGTGGCGATGGTGATTGTGTCTCCAGAGTCTGAGATGCCTGGAGTTTCATCTGCGGTGACGTTTCGTACGATGATCTGGTGGCCGCCGTGTGATTGGCTGACGATCTGCTGCACAACTTTCATGATGTGGCTGTCCATCTGAGTTCAGACACATTCGCATTGTGGTTATGCCAATATGCTTGCAAACATTTAAGCTTAGGTGCAATAGAAATTGCAATGACAAATATGAAAACTTGAGAAATTACCTGCTGCTGATTGTCTTGAATTATTGCCACTTCATCCCCTTGAGCTGCTTCCTCAGCTGGTGCCTGCAAAAAAAATTAATAAATAAAAATAATAATATTAATTGGACCATAAATAAATAAATAAACAAATCATTTCAAAAACTAAGTCTTCTGATGTAGATTTTTAGATCAGTGTTTGGCCGTTATTGGCAAACCATTTTATTCATTAGGGCTGCACAATATATCGTTTCAGCATCGATATCACAATGTGCGCATCTGCAATAGTCACATCACAAAGATATGCAATGTTAAGTCTGGATTAGCATTGACCAGGAGCTAGAGAATTCTATTTAATCACTGTATTTATAAGGAATTTATATGATTAATGCAACAAATAAAAGTTTTTATTACTTAGAATGTTTGTTTCCTTGATCTAAGAATTTCTTTAGATATTTGGACTAGAAACGAGACAAAGTAAGAAAAGCATTTTTTGCATTGCGATTATTCAATTTCTGTACCTGAATACTGTTAGACTCCCCAGAAAACCATCAAATAGTGCTATTCAACTATATTTTGCAACTGTATTTATATCGCAATATTTATTGCAGAAAAATAAAATATTGCAATATCAGATTTTTCCAATATCGTGCAGCCCTGTTATTAATTATAGAGTACTAGTAAAATGTTAGTCGGGGTCTGTATGTATTAATAAAAGAAAATCATGTGATAAATTCTTTTGTATCTTTTATTAATCAAAGAATCATAAATGAAACAAAATGTGTGACAGCTTCCACAGAAATATGAAGCAGCACAACTGTTATTAACATTGATAAGGTTAATAAATATTTCCTGTGGGAACAAACCAGCATATTAGTGTCAAATGTGACACTTAAGACTGGAATAATTATGCTGAAAATTCAGATTTGCATCATATGAATCAATTAATTTTTTTTAAACATTCAAATAGTTAAATTTTTGTCATCATTAACACCCTTCACTTGTTCAAACCTATTTGAGTTTCTATCTTCTGTTGAACACAAAATAAGGCATTTGGGAAAATGCTGGTTGATTGCACCCATTGAAATGACCCTACCATCAATCAGCCATCATCAAAATATCTTCTTTTGTGTTGAACAGAAGAAACTCATGAATGCTGAAAACCACACGAGGGACAATAAATGAGGTCATTTTCATTTTTGGGTGAACTATACCTTTAACAAGAATACAGTAGCACACAACATTTACCCCTATGATATACTCCTGAGTGTCAGCCACCACTGAGGAAAACTCCACCAGCACAGCGTGAGGGTCATCTGATACAATGGTTGTGGAGACGCTCTCAGTGTCCACTTCCTGTTCCTCAGAGTTCACCACATGTTCACAGTCCTTCAGCTGTGCAAAACAGCCTCCTGATCAACACACAAATATACAGTCATTTACAAATATAGGTCTTAAAGGAGTTTGGAGTAATTCAATCTTTTTTTCCATCATCTAATGCAATGGTCTCAAACTCAGTTCCTGGAGGACTACAGCTCTGCATAGTTTAGCTCCAACCACCTCCAACTCACACCTGCGTAATAGTCTCTAGTAGTCTAGAACACCTTCATTAGTTGGTTCAGCTGTGTTTGATTAGGGTTGGAGCAAAACTGTACAGAGCTGCTGCCCTCCAGGAATCGAGTCTGAGACCCATGATCGAATGTGAAATATGAATCTAAAGCCCCTACTGACATAAAATCCCCCTTTTTATACGCAATATTATCCTATTTACTGCAATGCAGTTTTAAACTTTATGCGAGGACAAATTTGCAGGTCAGAGAGTGAACTCTGGAATGCAGTAAAATATAAAAAAAAACTTTGCGCACGTTTGCATTTCTGGTCTCCTGCATCTGCCAAAGTATGAACGAATGACGATGGAATGAAAAGTATAGGTTGACTATCATCAACATAATCATAACTTTGCTGAAAAAACCTGTTATACATGATCTACTACATGCCTTTTTGTCATAGGACTAACAGTTTGACCTTTTTATTAGGAAAAATCTCTCAATTGTCAGTTCAACCAACAAAAACAAGAATATTAAGCAACATTTTAGATGCAATATTGGATTTATTTTTTATGTTGCCAACAAAAAGGAGAAGATTATTTGCATGTTTCATAGCAAACACTGTGGCCAATGATTTAAAGATCTATTTATTATAAATCTTATGGCGTTGTTTGCTTCACAGAGTATATACAGGAATCAGAGAGTGAAATTCAATACCTTTTAAGGCCTTTTTTAAGGCTCTTTCCATACATTTTAAGTCCTTACAACCACTTTAGGTTTCAACTGGAAACACTGGCGAGATTTTAACTTACAGTATATTTACTACATATTAATGTAAGAAACTAATCCAAAACAAAAACATTATTCATGATCAAATCTATTAAATCTAGCTAATTCAGCAGGTCAGCGCCTATAGAACTGCAGAAATAATGGTGTTGCCTTGGTTACTGCAGTAAACAAAGCAGCATAATGTCAAATCTAGCAGGATTTTATTGATTTCAGAAAATACACAACATCCTGATATTCGCAGATTTAAATATAATCCAAAAATGATATCAAATTTAATACTTTTTAAGAGCTTTAAATTTCTCTACATTGATTCATGAACTTTTTATACTTTTTAAGACCCCGCGTACACCCTGCTTCAATTCTTGTAAACAGCAAATCTCAAGAACCATTGGACTCACAAAACCCTGGAACTACTGATTATAAAGACAGTTACTTGTTCAAATTGTAATTGGGTCGGCTTTGAGTGAATCAACCAATAAATCACTTTAAAACTTTTAAAACTCCCTCACATTTAAAACTCTTGCACATCCATAATTTTAATATGCCAGAAAGCATTATATACACTGACCTTACCGTTTTTAAACATGCTTTATTAGTATTGATGTGCTTTAATGAATGCAAGTATAATTCTATTAATTCACACTGACAGACCTTTAGCTCGCAGATGGCGGTTCAGGGTTCCATGCTCAGCAAAGCCTCGTCCACATTTCGAGCACTTAAATGGCTTTTCTCCAGTATGATGTCGGATGTGACGCACTAAAGCGCTCTTTTCCCTGAAGCCACGAGAGCAGTGTTGACACACGTACGGCTTTTCATCTGCGTGGGTGCGATGGTGGACTTGAAGAGCGTTCTGAAACACAACAGATATGATTTAATGATAATAACATATAAACATCAGGACATTTTCAGTGTATTAACCTCACCTTGGTCTTGTAGCTCTTGTCACAGAAGCTGCAGTGGTACGGCCTCTCATCTGAATGCGCTCTCATGTGTTCACGCACGTGTCCGATGGCTTTAAACTGCTTGCCGCACTCTCCACATTTGTATCGGCGCTCGCTTACGTGTGTCTCCATATGTTTCTTCAACACGTAGCCTGTCAGGAACTCTTTCTGACATGTTAAACACTTAAACGGCTTGTAACCTGTGAAGGGGAAAAATAATCAGAGAATCAGATATTACGCAATTTCTAACAAAGAGTTGTTGGGAATAAATTCATAAATGAGGCCTACCAACATGCCCTTTGACATGGACCCTCAGGTAGTTCAATGTCTTGAACATTCGCTCACAGTGAGGACATTTGTATAACTTTGACTGGACAGGTTCTACTTCCTTCACCGATGAATCCTATAATGGATAAGAAAAGGGTTAAAGTAAATTCCCATGATCAACATTGACATTTAACAATTAAATAATTTATTAATCGTTAAGCTTAACAACTACTTCAGTGGCACATTATCACTCATAATGCAGGCATTCTCACTCACCAAAAAACTTCACCTGTCTTTGTTTAACTCAAATGGAGACAATTTCTGTATATACAGTATTATATGTTCATAAGTAGGGATGCAACGATTATAGATTTTGGTTGTACGATTATAGTCTAAGAAATAATCACGGTTTCACGGTTATCACGATTATTATGCATTTATTAATTTTAAAACACTGCTACTTTAGAAAATCACATGAAAACTCCTTATATTTTACAGTGTTATTTATTGCTGCTCAGTAACCAGTACAGCACATAATAATATTAAAAACAAACAATAGTCCATGTCTCACTTTGTGCTTAAAAATAAGTAAAATTTTTGACATTTAAACATACAAAATTTTTACACTGTAAATAAAATGACAGAAAAATTAATAAATCAATAAAAAAAATAGCCTTTGTCTAATGTAGGGCTTGAAATTAACATTTTTACTTGGCACCACTGAAGCTCCCAACTTCAAAAGTTTTAGGAGCATCATAAAAAAAAAATTGGGAGCACCCACCAAAAATGAATGAGCACCACTGCAAATGGTATATTAACAGATTTATTGCAATTGAAAACAGCGTCAATCAGGACTAACAAAAACCAGAAACAACTATCTAATTCTGTTATGACTTATTGATATTTGTGCAATAATTCCAAAATAAATGTCTAATAATTATAAAATATTAATGATGTCTATGATGACAATAATACTAACAATGAATTACATTATCATGCTGTCCTGAATGTGCTTGAATGTGAGTTATCTGCTATAAAAAGTCCTAATGTTACTTTATGAGAAAAAAAATCTATGGTTTGCATCAAACAGAAATGAAGCATTGCAGTTAGAAATATGCATTTTGCACTATTGTTTTTATACACATGTCAATATAATAACCAGAAAGATAAGACAAAAGAAAGAAAGAAGTCTCACTTCTACCACTCTTTAAAGGTTTTGGTTTGTGTCATTTTAAATGCTCAGTCTCATTATGCGCTGATTTTCAGTTTTCTGTGTTTGTGGAAAAGCAGGCGAGTCAGCCGACCCAATATATGACCGGCACAGAGCAGGATTCTCGCGATGAACACCTGCACAGTATTCTTTGTCATGAGCCAAAGTTTCAGTTTAAACTTCGTGAAGTCAAGCTTCTTTGGCAAAGAGATCTATACACTGTTAGATTGTACATTTAGCGTCCATTTGTGCTGAACACGCAGAGAATCCAACGCATCGAGATTCGGGCCATTAAACAGCTGATCCACTCCGAGTTTTTCAGCACTCTCTGAAATCACTGGATTAATCTCGGCTGGTGGATCAACATTCACCGCATGATCCTCTCATCGGCGCCAATAATTCTAACTTTAAGTGGGTTTGCCAACTTGTGTACTTTTCATTGCTTCTTCCTCAAACTTCAGCCGTTTGCAGTTCCCGCGGTCACAAACGCCCCCATCTCAACTAGTGTGGCTGAAAAGCGTGAGCGCATTGCATCGCGTGCGAGTCCCTCCTTTGGAAATAATTAACTTGCACAAGCTAGCCTTAGTTAATAGCCTCAGTCATAGTTAATCCAGTGTGCATGGTTATTAGTCTCAGTGTACAAACTAGTGCACAGCTGGCATAACTTTGTTTAGTTGCTGCAGTTTTGTTCTGTGCAGAAACGCGGTGTTGAGAAGCCTTTACGATTAATTAACCGTGACGAATTAAAGCGCGGTTAATAGTGAAACCGGTTAATCGTTGCATCCCTATTCATAAGCTAAATGTGTATCAGTTGAGTTCGATGATATACTAATCCAATACATTATCAATTTAAAGGATTATCAACAATTAATAAATGATCGAATAATCACTGGGATCCCTAGTTTAACATTCCGTGAACTGGAAGTTGCTGAGACTTTTATTTCAGTATGTCGATGTACTTCCAGCTGAAACAGAATATTGAGTAGGGGGCCGGGCTTTCTTTTGGCGCATGATTCCCTCATAGCAAACTAATGGTAAGAGGGGCATGGTTAAGGATATTGTTGCTAATGCTGTCAAAATGACATTAAAGGGCCATGAAACCCCCCTCTTTCGGTTCAAGTCTACCTCAGACTTTTTCCATGCCCACTCTGAGGTGGGCATGGAGCTCTGCGAGCAGAGGGAGGAGTGAACGTGGCCAGCAGAGCAGGGGAAAAATAGGGGGGCAAACAACTGTTGTCAGTTGGCTCACAACCATAAGGAGACCCATGATTTTCTAGTTTACAAAGTTAAAATGCAAAGAAATAAACAGTAAGTAATTTAATGTCCTGCTACATTTGTTATTCGTATTTTCATATAAACATAACCACAATTTGTTATATCATTATAAAGATAATCGTGTTTATGTAAACACTATAAATGAGGAGGACTTCTCTCGCCCTCAATCCCGGGTCTGAATGCAGACACAGAAGATAGCAGTGCAGCAGGTCTCTTGCCCCATCTATTTCAACCATTAGTCCTGCCAGTAATCTGGAGGATTTTAAACATAGGCGAACACAGCAGCATGGATATAGGCGATGTGTCTGAATGGTAACAAACTCAAATGATAAAAGACAAAGTCTGCCATTCTCCAATTCTCATACAGCTCTCTTGACAAAAGTGCTTGCTGCAAACCAACCGCTTTGCTGTATCGGCCCTGACAGAATCGCGGGGAAAAACATGGATCATGGAAACAAACACATACGACCCGTGCCGTGCGCAAACACAATCTCACCTAGTCACTGGGTCTCATAGCTTGGCAGGTCTGCCTTGCCTTCGGAAAGCACATGCTCTCATGAATAATTAAAAAGCAGTGTCTTTTCATAGGATAAGAAAACTCCACCATGAATAATATTGAGAAACCGACGTGTCATCACTGCACTAGCAGATGAGCGCTATGTCACTGATTTTGATCCCACCCCAAAAATTATTTTAAACCTGGAAGATGAAATTAGCTGATTGAAGCTCAAAATTATAAAGTTTTCCCCACAATTAAAACTAACAGGTGCTAACGTCATCTTAACTGATGCTTAACACACACAGATCTGTTAAAATTTTTAAAAAAGTACTCCAGGGTGTCTTAAACCTTTATTTCTTTAACATAGAAACAAATGGTCAGACTTTGACTGAACATTTTTTTCAGTAGTTTAACTTGCACTGAGCAATTGTTCACCTGAAAAAAATAAAGACTGTCCGCTTGCAAAATAAACAGTCGATTTTGATTTCATGCAGACATTAAAGTCCACACTTGCTGAAACTCACCTGCGTTTCATCAGCTAAGGTTTCGACACACTCTTCTGTCACCTGGATCTCAGTGATTCTGGTTTCAGTCTCAGGGACCTCCAGCACTGCTTTAGGTGACTGGGCTTCTGCCTGCCCTGCTGCCTCCGTGGCTTCGGTCTCTAAAGCGATGCCAGAGTTGATGATGGCCTGGCAGATCAGATTGTCCGCTTCAACCACAGTCGCAGTTTGAGGCTGAGAGACAACCTGTTACAAATGGAGAAACCTCATAAGACGAGCAGAATCAAGCTACAACTTGCATCTAAACTGTCTGTGTAATTTCAAACATCTGAAAATGTCCTTCAAATATTATAGACAAGTTCCTTGAAAGATGTTTGGTTAAAGATAAGTATGGCACAGTATGGCATTTTCATAATGTAACAGCTTGCAATGGATGCAACAGATATCTAATATTTGAATCAATATTTACAAAATGAATCCTCTGAAGTGTTGTAATTTATTTTATAATACGTTAATTAAAAAATTAAATTCACAAATTTCTAGCTTTAACAAATTTTGACCCGAAAATGTGAAGAACTGATAAAAAAACAGTAGTAAATCTTACTAACAGCTTCAAATTATACATATTAAAGTTATAAAAATGCTTAAATATATATATATATATATAAATCTGTCAAAATAACTCTTTAAATGTCCAAATATGCCAAATTCAGCCCCACTAAAAGCAAGTTATTAGTACAAATTGTTTTTTGAAAAGGTTGAAAATCAATTCAAGATTTGTGAATCGGAAATGTTTGTAATTTATACAAGTCTACAGGTTTACTTTCTGACCTGTTGCACTTCTTCTACCACCTCGATCTGGATGATCTCCTGACCAGCTTCCACCACTCTCACAACAGGAATCTGCTCCTTCTCAGGTTCAGGAGACGATGGCTGAACTTCTGTCAAAATATCCAATAGTGAGCATGGAAAGACATTTAAAACATATTGCCTTAAAATGTTAATCAAGAACAAAGATAATTTTGGCATAACATGAAAATTCTTGTTTAGCTGCCTACAATTTCTTTGCGCTCGCTAAAGGCCAGGACACACTAAGTTGACGGTCGGCTGTTGGGCTTTGTTGATCTGCTTCGGTCTGGCTAGTTGGTTTGGTGTGTTCCACATGTCGGCTCTCGTCTGGTTAAAGTCAGAGCTCATTGACCCGATTCAGCATCCCAAATCAGTGATCTGACTTGTTATTCAGCAATGAATCGAGCACAAGTGTGACGTAGTGAAGTGACCAAGCAAGTAAACAACTCAAGCCAAGAAGGAACACATAGAGGCCGGCTGTAATTTTGCTGCATTTCTCAAATATTTGCAAACAATATGGATTATTAGAATAGGGTGACGCGGTGGCGCAGTAGGCAGTGATGGCGCCTCACAGCAAGAAGGTTGCTAGTTCGAGCCTCAAATTGCCCGTAGTGCATGTGTGTGAATGAAACTGTATGGGTGTTTCCCAGTGATGGGTTGAAGCTGGAAGAACATCCGCTGTGTAAAACATGTGCTGGATAAGTTGGCGGTTCATTCCGCTGTGGCAACCCCAGAATAATAAACGGACTAAGCCGAAAAGAAAATTAATGAATGAATGGATTATTTGATTATCAGACATATTTGCAGGACGGAATCCCTCTGTGGTCAGTGACAATTACTGTGATATTGATACTAAACGTTGCTGTTTATGCTTTGCACGCGCATGTTGGAAGTTTCGGTCTCTGGTTGTGAATGAAAAAACAGATACTGTGCCCCGCGTGTGGGGAAAGAGACCACACAAGTGCAGAACGCAGCTCTTGATTCAGTTGGCTGCCTTCCGTTTGGTGTGTTCACGCACAGATTTGTAGTCCAAACAAGACCAAATGTTAGCTAATGCGAGGCAACAAATTAGTTAGTTTTCGTTGGCGCTAGTTGTTTAGCATTGGCTTGGTGTGTACCGGCCTTAAGAGTGTTTTATTAAAAACTAGCCTAGAGCACCATCTGCTGTTAAAAGTAAGCCTATAGCGCCATCTGCTGTAAAAACCTAGCCTAGAGTGCCATTTGTTGGCTAATCAAAACTTGAGTTGTCAAATTTACAATTGGAAATTTACAAAATATCTTCATGGAGCATGATCTTCACTTAATATTCTAATTATTTTTGGCATAAAAGAAAAAAAATCTATAATTGTGACCCATACAGTGAATTTCTATATTGGCAAAAATGTACCAAGAAATGTATCAGAACAATGTATCAGAACAAAAACACGCTCAACAAATATACTTAGATGTTTTTTGTCAACGTTGCACAAACCTAAAATATCATTAAGGGTGATCACGAAAGCCATGTTGGGATGTGAATTACCTTTCCGAATCCCATCCTTGCTGACAAGTATCTCTTTGCACTGACTGTAACGAATCTTCTCAGTACAAGGTGTGAGAGACTTCAAATGTCTGGTTAGAGCTCCAGACTCTCTGAACGCAAGCCCACACTGATTGCAGCGGTATGGACGCTCGTCTGCCATCAAGAAAATTAAGAAAAACACCAAATAAATGAAAAAGGTCAGTGTGCGTACATCCTTAAGAATCAAATTAAACAAATAATAAACAAAGTAAAATCAGCACACTGCCACTATTGCTCTCAAAAGACCTAAGAAAAATAAAAAAAACTGATGAAGACTGTAGGTTGAAGTGGAATAGTGTCAGTGTGCCAATTTTTGTATGTTTATTAAAAACACCAAATGGCCATACCTACCCAGTAGACAGTCCAGTATAATGACACTGTCTCAGAGCTTAGACTTACCTGTGTGCCGACGTTTGTGTCTGATTAACGAGCCCTTGGTCCTAAACGCCGTCTCGCACATTTCACACACAAAGTTCTTCTGATCGCTGTGCGTGAACATGTGGGTTCTCAGAATATTTGTCTATAAATAGATCAGTTTTACAAACAAAGTGAGTTTTGCATGCCTATTTCCTTTCCTTATTTCCAAAAGATTTAATATTGTACCGTTTTAAAGGTCTTTGCACATATATCACAGACATATCGCCCTTCTGTGTTTAACTTCCAAACCACTTTTGAAGGACTGGAACTTTCATCCTCGCTTGTTGATCGGCTTCTCTTTTTTTCTCCAGCTGCCGCCTTTGCATCTTGCTTCTCTAAAGGAATAAAGAGACTTAATGAAATACCCAAAACAAAGACAAATGGATTGGTAAATTATGTTCCAATCAACCCCAGCCGATCTCCTTAAAGTTTTCATTCATACTGTATATAACAATTGTGAGCAGATCATTTTTTGGCACTACATACAGGCTATAGGAGCAGCTAAATGTTTGAAGCTTTTCCACATACAGAGGTAGTTGAAAATCCATTTAACCAAGTAGATTTTATAGTTTAAATGCTCGGAATGTGTTCAAACAGCCACAAAAGACCATCTACTCTCTATTTTAAGTTCTTGAACATTATGACGTGTAAAGTGTGCTGGCCAGATGAGACGCAAACTAAAAATTATAATTTGTTCCTTTATTCATTTTCCTTTGGCTTAGTCCCTTTATTCATCAGGCGTCGCCACAGCGAAATGAACCGCCAACTTATCCAGCATATGTTTTATACAGCGGATGCTCTTCCAGCTGCAACCCAGTACTGGGAAACACCCATACACACTCATTCACACACATACACTATGGCCAATTTAGTTTATTTAATTCACCTATACTGCATGTCTTTGGACTGTGGGGGACATTTGTAATGTAAAGCCAAACCTCCAGCACGTGCTTTCAGATGGAGCAGCATTTACTACACAAAGCTATGGTACACTGATAAGCTAGGCAAAAATTGATTTATTCACATGATAATGACATTGAGATAATGCTTGTGTGACAATGACAGTTGTTTGCATCGCTTCTCAATGAGCTAAATCTCTGTGTAGTAAATGCTGCACTTGAAAATATCACATATAATAACATTTTTACTGCAAACTCACTTCATAACTTTGTTCATGTCATTGTATAAACAGGGTCGATGTTAAGACAAAGACTAAAACAAGAATGGGCGGGTTTCAATAGTTTTAGGAAAACTTTGAGGAAAGGTCTTGTTCCACTTAGTCCTCGGAATATCAATAACAAAGATATTTAAATGACTTTGATAGCAATATTGTAAAACTGAAGTACCTCCGTTGGCTGTTCCCGTTTCATCAGATGAACATTCATTTTCACTTGATCTCACCTCAACGGAGACACCTTCATTCGGGACGACATTTGTCTAAGGGATGAGACAGAAACATGAGCCCTGACATGTCATTTTTGCATTACTGTTCAAAGGTTTGGGGTCTGTAAGATGAAGGAGGTTTCATTTATTAGATCAAAACAGAGTAAAATGTTAAATATTATTACAATTTAATTATTACTTTTTAATTGCCATGCCAAAGCTGAGTTTTCAAATATGCTGATTTGCTCCTCAAGAAATATTTCTCAGTGTTACTGTTGAAAACAGTTGTGTTGATTAATGTTTTTGTGAATTTGTTCAGGATTCTGATGAATATAAAGTTTTAAAAAATTATTTTGCCAGGCATATTTCAAATAGAAATTATTTGATGACATATTAATAGACTTTATTATTAAAGCGCAGACCAGAACACTCATTATTCGTCATTTTAAATCTTTATACTTTACTACTATCCTTCAAATTACAAGCGTTTACTTTTAAGATGTTTTTATTAATTTAAAATATGAATAAAATGTAATACAATCACTGATTCTTATGCACTTTGTAAAGCTCAGAATAAATATGTAATCTAAATTTGACATAAATATATCCGTTTGCTGAGTGATGATGTAATCGAACATTATTTTATTTTCATAAATGTTATTTGAAACAGACAATTTAATATGTTAATATGGCAATATATCTTTTTATTTGTATATTATAAAGTTATTTGTACTGTATTAGTTTACAAAGTCTAAACAGGGACTAAGGCTGTAAATAAGCCATTGGCTAAAAGCCTGTATGTGGAGCATCATCTGCTTTAAACTGTAGCAATGTTATACTGCATTGTCCCTGTGAAATAGAAATAATAATAATAATAATAGTTTCCTGTGCATATAAAAACACTTGAAAATGCAGATACTAAAAATAGGACGTCTCAAACTCTTGTTATGGATACAAAAATGTTTATGCTGGGTTGTTTCGAATTTAACCTTAAAAACTACAATTGATATATTATGCATGTCTGTTTATGGAAAAAAAAGCCTTGCTAGAAAACACAACTCACTTCACTAGTTCATTCAGTTAACCTTAAGATTAAGAACACTTTCTCTATAATAATAATAATATACAGCGAGTCACTCAGGATATGATGAACGTATTTGAGGGCAGCATTCCTGCGGCTGTACCAGACCAGATTTCTTGCGGCGCGGGAATAAATTTCCGAATAAAACGTGGTTGCGGTCGGTAACTCGGGTGAACTTTGAACGGAAGCGGGCGGTCTAACAATATAGTGCTCCAGAGATTCCGCGCATCCGCTGTGGTGCTGTGTGTCGCTTGTTATAGGCTGTCTGGACTCTGTAGCATCCAATTTTAATGTGAGATTTTGGAAACCAGGTCTATATTTAGCGGTAACGGTCGGGTAGAAAATGAGGCAGGTCGGGCAGCGGATGAACAAAGACTATATGACGGGAATATATGACAGGAGCGGTCGGGTGCGGAATAAAACCTGGCGGGAGCGGGATTAAAAATCCAGCCCCGCGCAGATCTCTAGAACGTATCCGCTACATGAGAAATGATAATAGTAACACACAAACCTGAGGGTCTTGAGGACGCTTGCAGCTCCTGCTGAGTTTATGTTGGATGAAAGCATCCAGAGCAGAGAACTCTGCCAAACATTTGCCACATTTATGAATATCCTCATCTGAAAGTGAACATAAAAATATTGACCTAACTTCAATTCAACAGACCATGCATATCGAAAAAATTACTGCACATAATAAAGTACTTTATAAATAATAAATAAATAGATTTATGCAACTTTTTGATCTTTTGACTTCTATAGTATTTGTTTTTCCTACTATAATTGTTCGATTTTCAACATTTTTCAGAATATCTTCATTTGTGTTCAAGTAAACAAAACTCAATAAAGATTGGAACCACTAGAGTGAGCAAATGGTGAGGAAATATACATTTTGGGGTGAACTCCCTTTAAGCAAAGAATGAAAACTAGTGAGTATATTAAGACATTGGATCTTATTCATTCTCTGTATGTTTGGTGTGCTCCTCTTGGGGGGGGGGGGGGGGGGTGTAGTTTGGAAGACCCACCCACCACTGACAAAGGTCCAGAATTTGTCTCATTCATGAGCTCATATTTCCTATTTTGACTGCTATGCCATCATAAATAGTAAAAATAACCCATCAAAAAGGCTTTAAGATCAAGCGAAATCCTGGTGTGACTTCAGTTAATCAGTTTTGGCCAATGCAATCAATTATTTTTCAAGAGTCCAACATGCAGCTGTGCAAGAAAACATCTGACATTAGCATAGTCATTAGAGAAAACATTTTACTTTTGTAACTTTTGTAATAAATCTTGGACGTTATTCTTGAAACAAAAATGACAAATAAAAAAGTGTGAAGCACCAAAAGAAGACCATATTAAAATAAATTTGAATACTATTTTGGTGATTGTCGTTATCCAAGAATTTTCTAATGTACTTTTTTTTACAAGAGAGGCTAGAGACATTGTAAAGCTCTAAATTATTATTATTATGTTTTGATTTTTTTATATTCAAAGGGCCAAATTTTGACTGAGGAAAGTTGAATGTGCTGGCCAGTTAAATTACATAAATTACAATTGTCTTTTTTAATTTAAACTTTTTTTCTGATGATATATGATGTAATAAATTTGTATTTTAAAAATAAAAATTCACATTTCTTTGTTCTAAATATTTAGGAAATATTTTTAGTACATCAAAAAATGTGGTTATGATGACCATCCCACAAGCTAATTCAGCTCAAAGTAGTACTTAAAATGTCATGAAAATGCAGTATTTAAATCTCATAATTAAATAGAAAATGAAGCAAATAACTGCAAAAAGATCCACTTTCTGAGAAAAAAGAACCAGCCATTTCACCAGGCTGGCTATGGGCATGATTTAAGATGCATAAAATGCTAATTATGGAATAATTATTTATTCTTTTATAATAAGATTTATTAATTGTGTATTAAGAGCACCTAAAATGCAAGCCATTATACTTTATACCAGGGGTGCCCAAACTTTTTCGAATAAAGGGCCAAAAACCAAATATCATCATGAGCTGTGGGCCGAAGGTAAATATACCAAACTATATTACATTAAAGTCGCCATGTGTAATTTCATAATTTATTTTATAATATTTAAAAATAAATAAAACACATTACTAATCATATTAACTAATGCAGTATAACTTTTAAAATGATAACTTATTGCAATAAAAACATAACAGTGGAGTTTAATGCTGAATAAACTAGTCAAGTAGAATCTGCCTTTGCCTTGATTTGCTCAACAAAGTCTGCATTGTCCTCTATCCATCAAGTATGTACGTTTAAACTAAATCTAATTCATTTACAATATTTCCTTGAAACATTTAATTTCAATTAGCTTTCACCAATAAAAAAAAAAGATTACATTAGATTTAAAAAAAGACAATCTTAACTTTAAAAAAAACTTTTAAAAAAGTCCCCATCATCCTCCCTCTTATCTCAGATGGGATGGCTGGCCAAATCAAAGGTTACCGTGGGCCAACTTTGGGCCAAGCCAACTCTCTGCTTTATACCAAGACACCATGTGCTTACTCTGTTAAAACAGTAGTTATATGTAATATTCCATTACAATTTAAAATAACTTGTGCATTTAATATATTGTTTAAAATGTAATTTATTCCTGTGATTCAGCTGAATTTTCAGCAGCATTACTCCAGTCATGACTAGGCCCACAGGGAATCTGTGCGTGCAGAAATCCGCAGATTTTAGCCCATCATTAAGTCTATTCATTTACTTCAGTAAATGTGTGTAAATTTATATTTATCTTATTTTAAAATTAATTTCAGTAATATTATTGACAAATATAAAATTGTTCATATGATTTATTTACAACACAGTTTGAAAAGTAATATTTTGTAGTAGAGATATTATATGAGATACTATGAGAGACTTGCTTTGTTTGATAAGTGGTTCTAATTGGATTTGCATTGTAAACATTAAATAAATGTTAAAAATGTATTATTTTTGATGACAAATTAATAGAGTCTATTATTAACGTGCAGACCAGAACACACATTATTCGTCATTTTAAATCTATATATTTTACTACTATTCTTCAAACCACAAGCGTTTATGTTAAAGACGTTTTTATTCATTTAAAATATGAAATAAAATGTAATACAATCACTGATTCTTATGCATTTTGTAAAGCTCAGAATAAATATGTAATCTAAATTTGACATAAATATATCCGTTTGCTGAGTGATGATAGAATCGAACATTATTTTATTTTCACAAATGTTATTTGAAACAGACAATTGTATATATATTAATATGGCAATATATCTTTTTATTTGTATATGGTAAAGTTACTGTATTAGTGTTGACAAACCTAACCAGAGTCTAAGGCCGCAAATTAGTCATTGGCTGCTTTAAACTGTAGCAATGTTATACTGCATTGTTAAATAAACAGAAATAATAATGTTTCCTGTGCATATAAAAACACTTGAAAATGCAGATACAAAAAAATGGGACATCTCAAACTCTTTTGTTATGGATACAAAAATAATATTACTTATAATTTTTTATTTCATATATTAAATTTTTAGTTACGATACTCCCAAAATCATTCTGCATAAATTTACAAAATTCTCCACAGAAATAGCAAAAAAAAGTCAGCAGATTCTGGCTGGCCCTAGTCATGACCTTTCAAAAAAAGTGATGTGATGATGATCATGATGCATTTATGATTATTAGGAAATAAAAAGATTTGTAATATTAAACTTTTTAACATGTGAATAATAAACAGTAAAATATTATAGTGTGTATTAGTGCAATATTATAATGTTTATTAGTGCATTTGGGAAATGCTAGCCCTAAACTTAGTCTTATAAATAACAAAAATATGAATAATAAAATTACACTATAAATTAATGTTCAAAATGTACATTCTTTCTCACACGGGATCTTAATATAATAGTGCAATCTTAAACTAAACATAATTGGAGCTAACACTATTGTGTAAATGGCCATTGTGTTTTTTAAGACTTATGATTTTATTTTACATTTAAATCAACATAATTCTAACACGCTATCTTTCTTCATAATATCAAGCATCCTGATGAAAGAAGAACATGTTTGGTCTGTCAGGTCTTCATCCAGTACACACCGATGCTAAAGCAGCATTAGCAGCCTAAACATGCTAAACAGCCAAAACACACTGCAGCTAATGGAGCCTCTGCTAGCGAGCCAAATAAACGGGCCCGCGCGTTAAACCGCGTTTTTCCCGCGTGACTGTGTCGCGTCTCCCGGTTTCTACCTTCGTCTCCGAGTGTGGTTTGGATGGTGATGATGTTGCTATGCTCCGTTTGGTCGGTAACTGTTGCTGCCGTATTATTATTTTCTTCAGTCATGTCGTTCCAGACCTCCGTCTCTGTCGCAACGCTGCAGCAGGGAAAACATGGCGGATTTACGACCTCGTAGTCATAACAACAAAAGGGCGGCGAGCAGGCGGAGGGAGAACCAGAAGGCGCACCACGTCACAGTAGATTTAAAAAAAAGGCGCGCTCATTTTCTCCAGTCAAAAAAAAAAAACACACACACACTCCGTGAAAAATATGAAAAATGGGGTTTCAATCTAAACACACGGACCAAATGTACACTATAAAAACAATATTCAGGGTGTCCACGGGGTCTTAGCAAGTCTTAAATTCACTGAAATGTTGTGTTGTAGGTCTTAAATCATTTTAGACAGGTCTTAATTTTAAAAGGTGTCAAAGTAATGTTACCCAATCAGGCCGAACTCATCTAATCACCAATAATCTATCTAAATATATATATATATATATTTAAGTTTTTGTATTGGAAAAAGATGTTTATTTCACAACAGATGTTAGACATTTTGCTCCGGGTGCTCCGGTTTCCCCCACAGTCCAAAGACATGCGCTATAGGTGAATTGGGTAAGCTAAATTGTCCGTAGTGGATGTTTCCCAGTGATGAGTTGCAGCTGGAAGGGCATCTTGTGCAAACATATGCTGGCAGTCCTTATTGTTGAGCCCTAATGTGTATAATAATATTTAGGGCTGTATAATCATATTGACTATTAAAATGCATTCAAATATCTATAAATCTCTCTCACTTTGTGTGCGTGTACATAAAGTAAACCAATGAATAAGTAAAAAAAAAGCAAGAGATGCCCAAACTAGAGCAAAGCTGGCCCATGGTATTTGATTTGGCCTGCCATCCCATCTGAGAAGAGAGGGAAAATAATGGGCATGGTTTCGAGATTGCCAATTCAAATTTAATGTAACCCTTTGTTTGTATTATTGTTAAAAGCTAGCTGAAATTAAATGTTTCAATTAAATGGTGTAAATGAATCAGATTCTGTTTAAATGTACATACTGTCACCTGATACTGCAGAGACTTTGGTGAGAAAATCAAGGCAAAGGCAAATTCTGCGTGACTAGTGTATTCAGCATTGACCTCCACTGTTAACAATGTGATTGTTTATGATTTTATTGCCATAAGTTATCAATTAAAAACTTATACTGCATTAGTTCATTTAATTTACAATTATGTAATGTTTTTATTTATTTTGAAATGTTATTAAATTAATTATGAATTACCCATGGAAACGTTAATGTACTGTAATATAGTTTGGTGTATTCACCTTCGGCCAATGGCTCTAACATTTGGTTTTTATCCCTTTATACCAAAAAGTTTGGGCACCCCTGGTTTAAACAGATTCAGTCCGGTTCTTGATTTAGTTTCGAGCTGTTTGTGCAATCTACTAATGTAACAATTGTTTATGTATTCATTCATTTTAATTCTATTACTGGGCGAAAAGACACACTAAAAAGATCTTCATTCATTCATTTATTTATTTTCCTTCGGCTTAGTTTCTACTTCAGATGTCGCCACAGCTGAATGAACAGCCTGCTATTCCAGCATATGTTTTATGCAGCGGATGCCCCTCCAGCAGCAACACTCTCATTCATTTACACACATACACTATAAACAATTTAGGTTTTTCAATTCACCTATAGCGAATGTCTTTGGACTGTGGGGGAAACCGGAGCACCCGGAGGAAACACGGGCCAACACTGGTAGAACATGCAAACTCCACACAGAAATGCCAACTGGCCCAGCCGGGACTCAAACCAGCGAGCGGTGGCTTTAAAGATGGCAACTTCTCAAACTTTGGCATTCACTGTAAAATGAAATATATTGGAAGATACTGAAACCCTAGAGACCATTAATTGGACTCTATTTGAAACAGTAAAAACATTTTTATTAGCGACTCCCGAGACCAATAACTGAAGTGTAGACAACTTATTGCTTGTGATCTGCTCACAATGGAGCACACCAAACATACAGAGAATGAATAAGATCCAATGTCTTAATATACTCACTAGTTTTCATTCTTTGCTTAAAGGGAGTTCACCCCAAAATGTATATTTCCTCACCATTTGCTCACTCTAGTGGTTCCAATCTTTATTGAGTTTTGTTTACTTGAACACAAATGAAGATATTGTGAAAAATGTTGAAAATCGAACAATTATAGTAGGAAAAACAAATACTACAGAAGTAAATGGTTACTGGTTTTGCTTTTGTGTTCAACAGAAGAAAGAAACTCAATCAGATTTGTGACAATGAAGGAGTAAACAATGACAAAATTTACATTTTTGGATGAACTATCCCTTTAAAAGTAAAAGGAAATGCAGTGATATACTGATAAAAAAAAACATCCAAATGCTGTCCACACATTGAATATGATTAATATTAACGAATATGCACTGCACTCATTCCTCTAAACAACAAAATAAACACAATAAAAATGACAGAAGGCCACAGTTAAGAAAGCACTATTCATAACGATAAACAGATTTTGTTTGCACAAGCTTTATACGGCACCACAATATCAACAGATGAGGATGTGATTAAAATGACTCTGATATGATAGTTTGATCATAAAGCAGGGTTAGGCATGTCATAAATGAAGAATAAATAAAAACGAGTGCAAAGGGACCATAACAAAACAATGTCCTCCCACAACACAGCATTTCTTCCACATATAACCCCTTTAAAGGAATAGTTCACCCACAAATTTTTAATTCAGTCACTGAAGTAAAACCTTTATGAGTTTCTATATTTTGTTGAACAATAAAGAAGATATTTTGAAGAAAGCTCAAAACCAGTAACCTTTGACTTCCATAGTATTTTTTTTCCTACTATGGCAGGTCAATGATTACCGGTTTCGAGCTTTCTTCAAAATATAAGTTTTATTTGGTCATTTAATAGACCTACAATAATCACAAGTTCCAGGATTAATTTTCTGATAGGCATAAACTTACAAAAACAAACAAACAAAACAAAAAACACCCCAAATCCAGCCTGTAAATAAACAATACAGTGATAATCAAAACAACTTTTTAGATACACATTGCTTTAAGGAAAAGAATTCCCCATGAAGTGACAGATGAAATGGCCCCAAATCTTGTGAAATTGTCCAATGTTGCCTTTTAAAAGATATCTGGTTCGTTCCAGTACAATATTTTTTACAACATTTAAGATATTTCCAGTACAATAATAATAGCTTTTGGGCTGTTATCAAACAAAATGTAAGGAATTTCTGTTGTGCACTGCTCAACGAATTTATATAATCAGAATGTCCTAATATAATAAGCACTGGGTCAGGATCTACATGTAGATCAAGAACATATGAAAGCACTTTAAAAACCTCATCCCAGAATCCCTGTATGTTATTACAGAATACAAAACTATGAGCTAAATCGTCTTCTTCTGATTTGCACTTATCACAAATAGGAGATATATTGGGGAAAATCATATGTAATTTTGTTTTGTTTTAGTCTATAGGACTTTGAACTAAATGAGGCGTAATGTATTGATTGATTTTTTATTCATATCCTCTAAGCTATTCTGCCAAATCTCCTCCGAACAACATATCTTCTTTTGCATTCAAGAGAAAAATGAAACTCATACAGGTTTGTGACAAGTGAGAATTTTCATTATCGAGTGAACTGCCCCTTTAAATATAAAAATACCGAGATTTCTTCATAAAAAACAGTAAAAGCAGCTACAAGTACAAAGCTACCTTCCCCATTTTTATTATATGTTGCAAACCCCATGACCAACAGAACAGTTTTATTGCAGTCTTTTGTAAATACCTATAAATCTAAACCAAATATTTGTATAATTGCAAGTTCTTCTGTAATAGCGTTAACGCACTAACATTTCTTAGCATCTTTATGGGAAGCTCACACAAAATGATCACACATTTTGCATTTATACAGAATTGCACAATATTTGTGCTCCTTAGACTATACAATTATAAAAACTGTTTATGAATGATTGCATTTCAACCCTTTACAGCAAAGTCTTTAGCAAAGCCAAGTCATAATTCTGAGTCAACTCAAAAACCGATTAATTAAACACATCAATGCAACGTTGTGAATTCATTTCTTCAAGCAGTTCATATGTAATGTAATTTGAAGCACATTTTTCTGTGTTCGTCACTTCCAGTCAAGTCTTAAGTTAATAAGCAAGGTCCCTGAGAGGGGAAACACCTCCTATTTTGCAGAAACAAGAGGTCTGAATGCCATGTTTGGAATGTCTTTTATATCGATTTTAATGTTTCACCTATTTTTGGAGGGGTCCACCTTTGGCTGTCCGTTGAGTTTAATGATCCGCTCTACATCAACCACCATGTTGTGAAGCATTTCAATGTGTTCATTCACATTCTCTTCCAACCACTCCTCTAAAGTGTCCTTGAAAAAGATCGCCTCCATGCCTTCCCGAAAAGTCAGCAAAAAGGAATCCCATTCATCCATCATTCTGACATAGAAAAGGCGAAATATTTATTTATATAATCTGTTTATGCACTTCATTTCATGAACATGTCATCAAGATCACAGTCATTAAAAGGGATCGTTCACCCCAAAATTAAAACTGTCATTTTCTCAAAAGAAGAAATTTTGAAAAATGTTGGAAAACCGGTTACCATTGACATCCATAGTATGAAAAAAATACTATGGATGTCAGTGGTTACCGGTTTCCAACATTTGAAAAAATATCTTCCATTGTGATTAGTATAAAACACTCAGAAACATTTGGAGCCACTTGAGGGTGAGTAAATAGTGAGTACATTTTAATTTTGGGTGAACTACCCCTTTATCTCCTTCTTCTGCTTGCAGACATACAGGGTTCCCACATTATTTCCATGACTTCTGCATAAAATCTGTCAGGCCAGCTCATTTAAGGAATAAATCACCCATACATGTAAATTCTGTCTTCATTTACTACACCAAAACTTGTTCCAAAATCAAAAAAAGATATTTTGAAGAATGTTGGAAAATACAATTTTTTTAAGGGTAACCACTGTTCTCCAAAGTAGGAAAAAGACTGAATGGAAGTCAAGGGATACTATTACTATCAACTATCTGATTACAAACATTCTTCAAAATATCTTATTGTGTTTTCAACAGAAGAAAGAAATTCTGTCATGTTTGAAACAAATGGAGGATGGTAAATGAGGACTCATTTTTTATTATTATTATACTTTTCCCCCTCCACTTCAATCTGATTGTTGACAGAATTTAGATTTTTCTGAATGAATAAGTTTAATAATAAACAAAAGATAATTGGAAAACAAGCCAGATAAATTGAAATAGAATAAAACATAAATTCATTATCCACAATGACTGGAAATACTGCATAAAATCAAAATCAATATGCGAACAATATAAAAGAAATTAAATGAGAGAGCTATTTAAAGAGAATCTTACTTTTTCAGATCGTCTTTGAAAAATCCAAGATTTCGAGGGTTGGCAAAGTTGTGTTTGCGATGATAAAAGCTGAATGATCCTTTGACGTGACTGCAAAACAACAGAAAGCCCAAGTTATAGAGAATAAGTATCAGCCTGTGCTCAGTGTGAATGTCATTTAGCCTGTATTCATCTTATAATTCACTCACTAGTTTTGCTTGATGTTTATAATTGAACTCTTAAGGCTGTTGTTGATCTTCTTCACCATTTCATAAATGTCTGATCCAGGAAAGGATGCACCCTTACTAAAGAACATTCAAAAGAGCATCAGTTACAATCATTGCAATTCCATCAACTACTTTTATTTGATCATATAACGTTCCATAGTTTGGAGTGGCTACATTTTAAAACACGAGCTGCTTATCCTCACCAAAGTAAGAATTATAATTATATTATAATAAAAATATTTCTTATTGAATGTATGTTAATATTACATTTATTAATGTAGTGGAAATGCCATTACTCTAGATTTCATAAATCATTGTAATCAGTGATGAAAATAGTACATTATATTTATATTATTGTAGAGGAAACAATAGCTTTATTTTCTGTATTATAACACATGATTTAAAAGAGCATCTTTTCTTACATTATAAACACCTTAACCACCATGTTTTTATCAACTTAATGCATCCTTGCTGAATAAAAGCTTTTATTTATTATATTTATTTCCAAACAAATAAAATTCTACTGACCCTTAACATCTGAATGGTATATATGGGTCAAAACTTAGACGTCCAATTTTGGTGTCCACAAATCAAATGTATAAATATTATTTAAATGTTTTACAGGAAGCATATTAAATGCAGGTAAAGTGTCTGCTTGGATGGTCCAAAAACATTTGTGGAAAAAATTATGTCTAAATATGGGTCTGTTTAATGTAGCATGAAAATTTCCTTAGTATTTGCAATAATATTTTTTTCTTTTGGAGAAAGTTTCATATTTTTTTAGTTTGGCTATAATAAAGGTGGTTTAAAAAATTCAAACAATCTTAAGGTCAATATTATTTACTCCCTTAAGAAATATTTTTTTTCACCAGCTAAAGAACAAACTTTTCCGATGACTGATCACTTCACTAATTACCCTAACTTGCCTAATTAACCTAGCTAAGACTTTAAATTAAACTTTAGGTAATTTGCAAGATACTAGTATTCTTAAACTTAAAGTATCTGTCAACATGGCAAAATAAATTATTTATTAAAACTGTTATGTTTAAAAACGTGTCGAAAAAATCTGTTAAACAGCACTTTAGAAAAGAAAAGAAAAAAACACTACAAATTTTACAGGAGGTCTAATAATTTTGATTTCAATTGTATATACAGTTGAAGTCAGAATTATTAGCCCCCTGAATTATTAGCCCCCCTGTTTATTTTCCCCCAATTTCTGTTTATCGGAGAAAAGATTTTTTCAGCACATTTCTAAACATAATAGTTTTAATAACTCATTTCTAATAACAGATTTTTTTTTTATCTTTGCCATGATGACAGTAAATAAATTTTGACTAGATATTTTTCAAGACACTTCTATACAGCTTAAAGTGACATTTAAAGGCTTAACTAGGTTAATTAGGTTAACTAGGCACGTTAGGGTAATCAGACAAGTTATTGTATAACGATGGTTTGTTCTGTAGACTATCGTAAAAGAAATAGCTTAAAGGGGCTGATAAATTTGACCTTAAAATGTTTTTTAAAAAAATTAAAAACTGCTTTTATTCTAGCTGAAATAAAACAAATAAGACTTTCTCCAGAAGAAAAAAATATTATCAGACATACTGTGAAATTTGTTTGCTCTGTTAAACATCATTTGGGAAATATTTAAAAAAGAAAAAAATTCAAAGGGGGGCTAATAATTCTGACTTCAAATGTAAATAACATATATACTTTTATTTAGATGCTATCACTGGTACTGACATTTTAACAACAAAGCCATTGAAAATATAATACCAGTCATTTTTGTCGAGCTGAACTTCACAGCCAAGCATGCGCTGTACCTCACCCTGGGCCTTAGCATTAAATGCACCTAAAGCAAAAAAAACACATGACAGCATAATCATATTGCAGAACTGATTTTAACTCATTTACACTGCAGCAATAACATTATATTACACTCATCAAAAGGATAGTTCACCAAAAAATAAACATTGTTCATCATTTACTCACCCTTCAATTGGTACAAACCTATTTGAGTTTTTTTTTGTTTTGTTCTGTTGAACACAAAAGAAGATATTTTGAAAAATGTTGGAAACCTGTAACCATTGACTTCCATAGTATTTGTTTTTCCTATGCTGTATGTCAATGGTTACAGGTTTCCAACATTCTTCAATACCTTTTTTGTGAAGGGAGAGTTTATTTTTAGGTGAACTATGCCTTTTAATGTGTTGTCTCAGACTAGGCTTCTGCCAATATCAAATTATCTTGTTGCGATTAATTGCTGAAGCTTATGTAATGTTATATATACATGGTATTATCACGATATTGACCTTAACTGCGAAAAAGGCTTACTTTAACAGGTATAATACTGTTATACCAAAAAAATACTTGGTGTATTGTTTTATTGTATATACATGACTCTAGTAAATTAATGTTTTGAATAAATTTAATTGGATTATACAGTATAATAGCTAACACTTTACAATAAAGCCTCATTAGTAAACGTTAGATGACGAATTAAAATCAACAGTGAGAAATAGTCAATTGATCATTCATTCATTTTCTTTTCGGCTTAGTCCCTTTATTAATCTGGGGTCGGCACAGAGGAATGAACTTATCCAGCATATGTTTTACGCAGCGGATGCCCTTCCAGCTGCAACCCATCACTGGGAAACATCCATACACACTCATTCACACACATGCACTATGGACAATTTAGCTTACCCAATTCACCTTTACCACATGTTTTTGGACAAACCGGAGCACCCAGAGGAAACCCACGCGAACATGCTAGAACATGCAAACTCCACACAGAAATGCTAACTGATCCAGCCGAGGCTCGAACCAGCGACCTTCTTGCTGTGAGGCGATTGTGCTACCCACTGCGCCACCATGCTGCCAGAAATTACAGTTATATAAAAATGCAGCTGAATTGTTTTAGTTATTATCTCCACTTAATAAAATTATTAGGTGGGTGCTCTGGTTCCCACCTCAGCCCAAAGAAATGCAGGTAAGGTGAATTGGGTAAACAAAACTGGCTTTAGTACATGAGTGAGTCTGTGAATGCAAGAGTATGGATTATTGAATATTAAGAGTATGTGTATTTTTTAGTACTGGGTTGCGGCTGAAAGGACATCCGCTGCATAAAACATATGCTGGAATAGTTGGTGGTTTATTCAGCTGTGGTGACCCCTAATAAATAAGGGACTAAGCCAAAGGAAAATGAAGGAATGAGTTAAATAAATTATCATCACCTAAGATTAATAAATAATGGTGTAGTTGTCATAACATTGACTTTAGTTAAGTTAACAGATATTAACAAATGGAGACTTACTGTACAGCGTTAGGTAATAAAAGGGCCTTAATAGCCACAGAACTATCAATGTTGTTGGCCAGATTAATGTAAAAATGCTACCTTTTAACAAATGACCTATTAAGCATTTGGTGCCGTGATGAACAAACCACTGAAATACAACAATCTGAATATACTTAAAAGACAATCTAAAAGTGTTCAATGCATTTTGAAGTGCCCACGATATCAATATTGTGCATGTTCATTATCACGATACTGGATAAATCTAGCATTGCAATATTTTTTTATTTTGTGATATATATATATAAACAATTTCTTAAGCCTGAATGCTTTTAAAGTCATTATACAACCACAGGCATTAAAACACATACAAACGATGAATTATAATACAAACTCAACGAATCCTGTGATGTGACTATTGCGAATGATTACATTGTGATATCAATGCTGAAACAATGTATTCTATATTGAATTACTGAATATCGGCATACGTCTAGTTCAGACACTCACCAAATTTCAGTGTCTGCAGACAGACAGTGAGAGAAGGAATGGCCACCGGGAGAAGCTCGCACAGCACTGTGTGATGCTCATACCTTGAACACATTGTTTTGTATTACTCCTTTACGTCTGAAATATCTAAATTTTTGTTGTATGATTTTGCATGTTTGCAAACGGCGCACTCACCTCTGCCAGCCAGTCAGTGCAATACCTTGAAATTTCACCGACTTGTACTGAGGCATGGATGCGATGACCTCCTGCCACTGTAGATGGTTTTTTAAATGGTGATCAATTGGAGTCCAGATTTGGTCGATTCCAGATGCTCCTTTAAAAGCACTAGCAAACCACACGCCACGAAATCCAGCCTGTTCATACTTGGAGATATACTTAGCTACAAAGTAAAAATGAAATAAGGCAAAAAAAAAGATGGTTGGTCTTAACCTAACCTTAACTACTTAAAAGTAGTCACAGGTAGACCTGTCACAATAATCAATATATGGACTTATCGCACAACACGGACATGACCTCAATCATTTTGGTGATGCAATTTATATCCCCATACATAAAAACTATTTTAGCTGAATGGCCATTACCTCTATCTCTACTGGAGGTGTCAGTGTCAGTACGGTTAAAAAAACACTATAGTATTTACTATAAATGACTATAGAATATTTTCATGTGGGTGTCTGACATCTGAAAATAGATCTGGTAGCAGATATCGCAGCCTCTGTTACATTTTTACCTTGCACTTTTTTGTTAACATTTATTATTATTTATTTAGGACTTGCGTTTTCACATTCTGATTCCAATGCCTCATATTAAATTGTTAAAATAACTATAATTAAATTAAATATTCTAAAGAATAAAATGTTATGTGTTCTTAGGAAGAGTGTACTTGCATTGTGATAATATTATATTGTCATTCTGGCATTATATAATATATAATGAGTCTTAAAATGACAATGATATTATCACAATATATTTTGGTGCAATATATCGTACAACAAAAAATAGATATCATGACAGGTCTAGTCACAGAGCTTACAAAGTGTTTTTTTATTTGATTAAAATACCGATAATATTTTTTCTTTGTCAAATATTAATCAAAATTGAATTTGCTCATGGGTATAAGAGCACCGTTTAAAATAAGGAAGATAATTCAAGCTAATACTTGGGTGAGATATTTCATATTGACTTTTGTCAGGTATAAGAAACAGAACCGGGCCTTACCAATGTCCTTCACGTTCAAGTTCGCATAGTAGTTCCATATCATGGGTGAAGCATAATCTTGCAAACCTGATTCTGAAAAGTGAAAACTCAAGTCAGGATCAAAAATGTGCTTTTCTGTCTTGGTAAGGATGTTTTTTTTAAAGTGATATTAAAAACTGTGTTCTCTGTTTGTCACTCAACAGAAAAATCATGGTAACAACCTTGCCAAATTTTAATTATTAAAAAATGCCAAATGCCTAAAATAGGCAGCACTCGAGGCAGCACTCAGACTGCTCTCGAATGCTACTGATGCTAACACTAGTAACGTTAGCTTAATTAGCTTTTTACAGCCATACTTGTTTGGGCTTCCAGATCCAATTTTTGGTTACCCGAGAATCAACCATTTGGTCTGCAGCAGAATGGTAATTTTTTCTTGCTTTCATGCATGTTAGCAATAGTGGTGAGCAAAGCGAGGCTTCATGAAACAGTCGAAGCAAATGCGTCGAAGCTTCGAAACGTTTCGAAACCTGTCTCTACAGTGACACCTAGTGGTCATTTTTTAATGTATTGTTCTGGAGCAGCTTCAGCAAAGAAACAGTTATGCAAATTGAGGTATTAAACCCCACGTTGTAGAGTTGAGGTTTGAAGTGATTTAGCAAGCAGTGAGAGTTCCAGACTAGCATGCAGAGATAATGGGTTCGAATCCAGAGTGATGCAGTTATAGATGTTAGTTTTTAAATATGTTTGGGTTTTTTTTTTAACATTGGTCTGACATTTGAATGAACACTTTGTGAATAAATATGTCTTGTTTTGGTCATAAAAAATTTACATTAATAAAATACATCAAGTCACAATTTCAGAATATTTGTGCAAGTTGGGATTCGAACTCGGGCCATTCTGAAGCACAGTTACTCTGTTCACACGAACGGTCCACTAAGCTACAGAAGATTATTTTTTCGACCCTGTCAGTCAAACGCAGATTCGCCAGGTCTCGAAATGCTTCTGAATTGACAGATGCTTTGAATTGCTTTATTCAAGTGACCTGTTGTTTCGAAACACTTTAGTCAAGTGACCTGGGTGTTTCGAATCACCTTCATCACGTGACCTTGGTGTTTCGGATCATGCTTCGGTGCAGTGTTTTGAAACACTTGCGCTTCTGGATCTCGACACTGTGTCGAAACGTCAATTTCATGTCGGCCATACCTAGTTAGCAATGTGCAAGTAGCATAGCCTTAATAAACTACTGTTTATATAACAGCTTCACTGCTTCATCAAGCCACCATTTTAACCTAAACACAGAATTAGTGAAGAACTCCACAATTCAGTTCTACATATAATTCAGAGTCTTTGTAATGTATTCCAGCAATACATTTATAATATTTTTAGAAACAATTCTCTGAATTCTCTTTACCTGGACTTTAAGATTAAAGGGTACACTCATTAACTTTTCTTCATCACGCCATTTAAGATTTCTTCTACTTTCATCATTTAAATTTACAGTTAGCACACAATGTGCACAATATACAGACCTTTTATAGTGTCGGGGCTAAATTTCCTGAACATGTCATCCCACAATATCAGCTTGATTCTTTGCTTCTGTTTGGTCATAAATTTTGCAACTGCAGTCACATGATTGAGGTACAACTTGCCCATGTCTCCGTTATTGGATTCTAACCATCGCTTCGAATCTTCACTTTCACCCAAACCACGCACCTAAAATGATTGAAACAGACTGCTGTTATATTTATATATTTATAAAATGATGATCTGCAAAGAATAGAAATCCACAGACCTCATCGGCACCAATGTGGAACCACCGTGCTTCTGGGTGCTTCTTCATAACCTGCGTTAGCATATTTTGAACAAGTTCCATGCTTCCTTGAGCCAGAGAGTTTAGGCTATTGGGAAACGTTTCCACTTCTCTCAATTTGAAATACTTTTCATGTTTTAAGACGAACTGAAATGTGAACAGAAAGCCTGGTTAAGCAGAGCTGCAACGCATCCACAGCATTTGAATGATTTTTGCCTCCACACATCCATCATGAATGGTTGAACTAGACATTATGTAAAGAATCTACTTGTAAAACTAAATGTAAATGTCCTTTTAGCACTGCACTGAAGTATGTAGTATGCACATATTTGAGATTTTTTTGTTGATAAAATCTGTACTTGCCTCCATGTGTCCAAATACCTGCACCAAAGGTATCAGTTCAAGATTGTGTCGTTTAGCCAGAGACTTAATTTCCTCTATATCTTCCGGACTTTTTTGTGAATAATAAAAGACAAACAAGTAATAAATATACTGCATTCATAAAACGTAAATATATACATAGAAACTGTCAGCTTATGATCTCTAAGTATATTATAGCAGTTTATCCATGAATTGAAAGGTTTAGAGATAGAGAGGAAGATTCAATAAATAATAATTACTCAAATTTACAAATGTATTAGTGATATTTTTTTATCATATTTGAAGTTTGATATACAGTGCTCCTCAGCATATATAATTACACCCCGCACAAATCTATCTTTTAAATTCATATTTTTAATAGGAAGCTATACAATATTATATTTGTGCATATATACATTAGATTAGTCAGTACTGAAGCCAAATCTGGTGCTTATCTAACAAAATAAGTTACGACAATGGTTCAAAACTAGTACACCCAAATTTATGTTTTATGGAAAAAAATTTAATACAAATTTTAAAAAAGAGGAAAAAAACAAGAGAAGCAAAAAAGATTGAAAATTTTAGTTAAAATTTTGTAGGTTGTAATTTATTTATTTATTTATTTTTTTGCAATATTTTGCTTGAAATGATCTTTAATTGTATTATCTTTCAATTTCTAACTATGTTTGTTGACTAAAATATTATTTTAATAATTATATCTGTTTAACAAATTTGTTTTGTTTAAATGCACCAAAATACATTGCCTATATTCACTGAGAAACAGATAAAAATATTCGTTTTCAAAATGGGGTGTACTCAATAATGCTAAGCACTGTATATGGCCACTTGATATGGTCCACCAAATGTTGTTTAAATAACTTTTTGCAAAATGAAGTTGAAATAAAATTATATGAATATAATAATATAAAAAAACGAACAGAAGTTTAAGAACTTCACATAAGTGCCTGCTTCTCCTGTTTTCAAAATAAGACTACATAGTAAGTTTAATACAAGCTTAGATGAACTTTAAAAAAGGGAAAATATTGTCATTGTTGTAGTCTCACTAGAAAATGTTGTGGCCTATCAAACGCTGCCTGGGCATTCATATTAATGATCTCTTGTGTATAATAAGAGTCTTGTGTTTTGTTCAGATTGGCCTCTTTTTCACCAGGATTTACACTCACGGAATTTACATGAGAATGAGGAAACAATGAAGTTTAAGGCTCATGGTGCATCGTTTGCATGTACTGAACCCTTATTATTCAGCACAGATAGTTACATTAGATATCGCATACAGACCCTGAGCATGCGTCAATACTGCCGCCACATTTGTACAGTGCTCCCAGGACAAATGTCATCCACACTAGTCAAGACTAAAGCCAATCTGAAGATGTGGGACTTTTGCAATGTGTACGGGTGTAGTAATGAGCAAACAAAGAAAACAAAGCATAAAGACATAACGTTTCATAGGTATGACCTCATTTTTTACGATTTGTATGTTACGAATTTTTGTGCTCAACAAGTGATGATAATACAGTCTCTTACTGCCCTGACCATAAGGCAAAGTAGCACCAACTTGCACTAAATTCTAGACTTATGCTAGTTTTCTTGAATAAAATCATCAAACAATGTAAATGAAATATGACAAGACGCTGCGGAGTTTGCATGTTGCAAGTTTGCATGTTCTCCCTGCGTTTGCGTGGGTTTCCTCCGGGTGCTCCGGTTTCCCCCACAGTCCAAAGACATGCAGTACAGGTGAATTGGGTAAGCTAAATTGTCCATAGTGTATGAGTGTGAATGTGTGTGTGGAAGTTCCCAGAGATGGGTTGCGGCTGGAAGGGCATCCGCTGCGTAAAATCGTGCTGGATAAGTTGGCGGTTCATTTCGCTGTGGTGACCCCGCAAGGGACAAAGCCGACAAGAAAATGAATGAATGAATATATATATATATTCATTCATTCATTTTCTTGTCGGCTTTGTCCCTTGCGGGGTCACCACAGCGAAATGAACCGCCAACTTATCCAGCACGATTTTACGCAGCGGATGCCCTTCCAGCCGCAACCCATCTCTGGGAACTTCCACACACACATTCACACTCATACACTATGGACAATTTAGCTTACCCAATTCACCTGTACTGCATGTCTTTGGACTGTGGGGGAAACCGGAGCACCCGGAGGAAACCCACGCAAACGCAGGGAGAACATGCAAACTTGCAACATATATATATATATATATATATATATATATATATATATATATATATATATATATATATATATGGCTCCGGATGGCCAGTCCTCCACTGCACCTTGGTCTCACATTCATTTCAAAGGAGCGCTACCCTGTATTAAAATGGCAGCTCTATTGACACATTCCTTCCAATAGACAACAACAGCGTAGGCATCATCTAATGTAAATATCTATTGTTATTCAGCTATTCCTAGCTATATCCAGATTTTAATTCTATAGCGCCTATAAGCTAATTTTATTTGAATACTTAAAATGTATATGAATGTATTAATATGTCATGTTACAAAATATAATACTCTACAAAATAAAAACTAAATAATTCTTGCATTCCACAAAAATCTGCTTGTTAAGTGTGACTTCACGCAAAGCAGCTTTCGGGTCCAAGCGCCATATCAAACTGTATGGTGAGACTCAACAAATAGTAATAATAAACATTTACGAAGCGATGTAATACTTTCGAAAATCCCGATCGCTATATATATTTACCGATTACTTTTTTATAAATTGAAAGATGTCTGTGATGCAGCAAGTCCGGAGACTCATGTGTACACCACGATTCAGGGTTCATACACATTTTCACGACTAAAATTCCATGACTTTTCCAAGGCTTTTCCAGAACTTTCAAGTACATTTTCATGACGTAATGTTTCATGTAATGTCTACATATACATGGTAAACAATAAGAAAAACAATGATGTTCACATTTATTACAGTGTATCATAGAACATGCAACAATCTATTTTGTTTAAATTTGTTTTTATATCTATGTAAAATTAATTTTGATAATGCTTACACAGCACTAACAATGTGAGAGTAAGTTTTTGGTCAAGGACAGAAAAGAAGTAAAGACAACTAACCATACCATATATATAACCATATAACTAACTATATTCAAGTTAGGGCTGCACAATATATCGTTTCAGCATCGTTATTGCAATGTGTGTATCTGCAATAGTCCCATCGCAGGATATGCAATATTGGGCATATAGTTTAATATAGAGTTTAATCATAATGGAGTAAAAGTTTATCATCTGCATGCATTTTTAAAGAGATCGTTCACCCAAAAATTACTTCCCATTTTCATTACACCCTTCACTTGTTTCAAACATTTATGAGTTTTATTATTATTATTTTTTTTTTATGAACACAAAAAGAATATCATTTAATAACTCCTATAGTATTGAAACAAGTGAAGTGTGAGTAAATAGTGAGTACATTTTAATATTTGAGTAAACTGTCCCTTTTTAGGCCTGTGACTGTGTGAACATTTCAATATTAATATAATTAAATTTTAAAACATCCGGGCATAAGAAACTTTCTGTAACTTTAATAAAGATTAAATAATATGTAATAAAGACTATGCAGTGTTGATTATTTAATATCTGTACCTGAATAGTGAATACCTGAAAACTATAACTCACTTTTATCTTTACTATATTTTATTTATTTATGCTTGTAATTTATTTGTTATATATTATTCGAGATTCACTCCTCTACAAAATCCCCCCAATCAATCCAAATAAACCTGTTAAATCATCTGGTGAAATTGTATTCACATCGCAATATACATCACAGAAATACAAAATAACATAATGTCAGATTTTTCCAATATCGCGCAGCCCTATTTCAAGTCTACACATATTTGTTAAACTAATTTCCATGACTTTTACAAAACTTTGTAGGTTTTTCAGTTTTTCCAAAACTTTTCCAGGCCTGGAAAATGCCATGTCAAAATTCCATGACTTTTCCAGGTTTTCCATGACCGTATGAACCCTGACAATTTTATATAAATTTCACTTTAATGTGTGATATGACTAAAAAGTGGTCATAAACCAATATTTTTTTCAATTCAAATGAGTAGCGGCTTGGACCTGAAAACAGTATTCCTTACGTCACGACTTAACAAGCGGATAACATCATAAAGACATGAACATTAGAGTGACATGAAAGTGAACAGCCATTGCCAAAATGTAAATGTAAAGTCAAGTTTAGTTAACCACACGCACAGAATCATTCACCCACCTGTATGCAAAGCTTGATTTGAGTATTTCAAGGTCTCCCTCATAGGGAAACATGTCCTCATATTCCAGCAATATCCCATTAGCACCCAAAGACGACAGTAGAGGGAATATCTAGAAAACAACATTACTGTTAACAAATTTGTTTTGGTTGTGCTTTTATTACATTTGAAGTGCAATCTGATACAACCTGCATACCTGCTCGAGGTATTTAACTTTGGGTGGGGCACCTTTCAGATCTAAATGCACAATCTTTAGAGGATCTGTGTTTTCAGGAACTTCTGGCTTTAATTGCTCTTGGTTTTTCTGAATCTTCTCACTTTCCTCTTGCTCAACCTTTGACTGTTGTTCTGTTTTCACAGTATCCTCTTTATTTTCAACCACTTTTATCAGTGGGATTCGTTGGCTAGCCCAGAATTTACCACCTTGTATGATCTGGTGGGTCTTTTCACTTTTAGACTTTACACTTCCTCTATAAATAGAATGCAAACAAATCACAATACAAGCTTGTTCGGGACATTGAAGCATGGATGCACAAAGAGACCCTTGTGAAATGCAATGCTCACCTGGGGGTGAAGAACAGTTTCACCATGGCCACAATCACCAAGGAGCCGATGATTAACCTAATAAGCTTTTGACTGCTCATGCTGCAAGTAACGATAATACATCTTATTTATAATGCAAGTTTCTTATGCCCAAAGCACTATGAAGAGTTACAGAAACAGATATACAATTGGAAGATTCTAAGAGAAACATTGGGTTTAAGTTGGTTATATATTCAGACTTTCTCCTTAATATAATTTTAGAAAAAGTATTCTTTGTATATCTTTAATGGTGAAATCATAATAGCAGGCAATGGCTATCAAAGTACAACGTTGTTCACAGTCAATTAAATAGAGTTAATGTGTTGTTTTGAAGTCACACTTACTGTGCATTTGATTTCAGACAGAATATTTAAAGTAACATAGTAAACAATAAGACCAGGTCACAAGTTGTCACTGTTCAAAAATGAATGCATGTGTGAATATAAAACCAACTAATGGAGGCAGGTGTTAAAGGGATAGTTCATGCAAAAATGAACTAATTTACTCTTTAATACTCACCCTCAGTTTGTTTCAAGGCTTTATGGGTTTTCTGTTTAACACAAAATATGTTATTTTGAACAATGTTTAAAAAACCCAGCAACTATTGACTTTAGGCAAATTCAATTCGTAAATTCAAAAACACAATTCAAAAATACACAAATTCATTTTGAAAATTAAAAAAACGATTAAAAAAAATACACAAATTCAGTTCGTAAATTCAAAAGACAATTTATAAATGAACAAACTCAATTTATAAATTCAAAACACGATTCAAACATTCATAAATTCCAAACACGATTCAAACATTCGTAAATTCAAAACACGATTTAAACATACACAAGTTCAATTCGTAATTTCAAAACACGATTCAAACATACACAGATTCAATTCGTAAATAAAAAAAAATTATTTAAAAATACACAAATTCAATTCGTAAATTCAAAAACGATTAAAAAATACACATTCAATTCGTAAATTCAAAACACAATTTTGTTAAAACAATGTTAAAAAAACAGCAACCATTGACTTTAGGGCTGCACCATATTGAAAAATGTTTATATTGCGACATTTTGTTTTTCTATGATATATACTGCGATATAAATAAAATTTCACTAGAGGGTTTAATAGCGCTATTTTAGAAAGAATTCTTCGACTGATCATGGTGATTCTGTAAGGATGTGAATCATAGATGAAAAATATTAAACAAATTGGAAGCAAAAATAATTGCAATAGAGCAATAAAAAAAATAAAACAAAGAACTTTATGGTTTTTTGGAGAGTCAAAAAGGATTCAGGTACAGAAAACGAATGATCAAATATAATGTCAAATGTAAAAAAAACACTGCATAGACTTCATTGTGTTAATAATTCTGTAGAAAGTTACAAACGTTGTATATTTTTGTGCCTGAATGCTTTAAACTTTTGAAATACCTTTAAAACACATGCAATAAATTATGTTTCACTCTGTTTTGGTTAATATTTGCAGTGACTCCACAAATCTCGTGTATTCTGAATTGTGGTGCTGATCAACTATAATAATCCAAACTCAACATTGCATATTCTGCGATGTGACTACTGTGGACACACACATTGCAATATCGACCAAATAGACCAAATTGACTTCCATAGTAGGAACAGCTACTATATTAAAGTCAGTGGATACAGGTTTACACATTTTTAAAAATATCTTCGTTTGTGTAGAACAGATGAAAGAAACTCATGAAGGTTTGTGACAAGTGAAGGGAGAGTAAATGATTATGTAATTATCAGTTTTGGATGAACTGTCAGGCTATCAACAGTATTTTGCATTGAAAGTTGCACCACAATGACACGCAATAAAACATAAAAACAATGTAGAATATTACCCTTGTAGATCATAAACGTACAGAAAGATCAAGTTATGTACGTATAATACTTTTAAAAATAATGCAACACTTCACAAATTCAAATGTGTGTAAAAATGCATCAATAATAAAAGTAGATCAACAAATTAAATGCAATATGTTTTCGCAGTTTTAACTTTTCCGCATCAAAGCTGAATTGTTTGTTGCACAAATAAAACATATAAATGACTCCATATTGTTACTATTCTAGAAAATATCGAACAAGTGCACTTACTCTGTTAAAAAATTCTCGATCCCTTTGGTAGACGAGTTTATAGTCATACAGACATGTATTTACTTCCGTGCGGTGTTGAAGGAGCATCAAGCGTGTTTGTGTGAGTTACAGCGACAAGCTCAACCTGTTTAACGTGTCGGTTTTACAACAGCTCTTTTGAACAATTAATACATGGTGGTAAACATGTTTCTGCACTTGTCCATTGCAAACACCTTAAACCGCGAACGATGACAGTGAAAGTATGCGCGTCACATCGACGCTTTACGGCAGGTTTTGTTAAGCGAAAGCAAATAATGCGCGGCCGTAACATGTGTTATATATGCGCAAGTAAACAATGCATTGCAATTCAGCATATGACAAATGTCAACCACAAAATCAGTCTTATGTATATATTTTAGCTATAAATACACTGCCTGGGTCTAAATGATAGATATTGGATCATACCTGCCAACATTTGGTTTGTAAATTCCGGGAGACGGGGGGGGGGGGGGGGGGGGATTACGTCATACGCTAATTTGCATATTACTGACGTCATCACGTTCTACCATTTCTGTTTGTTTAACAGCCTATGGTAAATAAATGGGCAATTTTATATTTGCACTACGCTTTATCTAAGCTTGTCAGTTTAACTAAATGTCTTGCTGTTTGAATACAGTATATCATTATAGATGAGTAGTGAATTTGCAGTAATCTCTCAGACGTAATATACTCAGCCAAGTTCTGAAACTCTCACTTTAAAACATCTCTGATTGTGAACAAGAAAAGAATAAACGGTCAAATTAAATTGTTAAAATAAAGGAGAAGCAGATCAGTTTGACTGTACAAGGGAAATACCTTCACACTCCCGGTGCTAAATCATTTGCCGTTGGTACGCAGAGGGGTGATCTGCTGTCAGGCTGCAGGTGGGAGAGGCTGCTGTACGAGGACTGGGCCACCTGTCAGTGCTCTAAGGCGGGCATCCGCAGCTCGTTGAGAAGAGTAGGGACGGTACAGTATGGACAAACGACAGTCTATAAACATCTCCAGTAACACACAAAAAAGTCGCTAGATTTGTCGCTAGTCGCTTTTTTGAAAATTTGTCGCTAGGGGGGTCTGAAAAGTCGTTGAGTTGGCATCATTGGCGCGAACTAAAAGCATGGAGCGGGAGGGGTGAGAGGTTTGGGGATATGGAGGCGCGCAAACTGTAGCGCGGAGAGGTTGCGCGCGACCGGAAGAGCACGCGCACAAGCACCAGGTTTCAGCCCGGACTGTACCAAAATGCTGAGGAGCGGGGGTCGGATTCCGGGAGTTTACCGGGAGACAGAACAATACGGGAGACGGGTAGGGTTACCACTTTTGATACAAAAAAATAAGGGACGCATACTGCAGCGGGGGCCACATCCCCAATCACAGGCCCAATAGCATGCCAGTGGTGGTAAATCGCAACTTAAAATATGTTTTCAGGAAAGTATGAACAGTTGGACATTAAAATAAACTGTCTTTTATTGAAATCTGTGTAAACAGATCAGATACAGTCAGTCTTTCTCTTTTACAACTCTGCAGCACTGTTATAGCTGATGTTATGTTTAATAGTGTGGTACACCTGTGTTAACTCAGCTGCTGTAACCTAGAGGAGAGGAGAAAATACTAATGAACCTAATTTTAAAGGGTGGTATTGATAACAGATTTTGGCTAAAATATTTGTCATTATTTGCAATAACACCTATCCAAACATGGAAACAGCACATACATAAACTAGCTACAAACATTAGCTTGTAAAGTTTCCAAATAGCCTATTTCTAATTTTAAAAAGTTGCAATTTACTAGTTTATTTTCTTTACACGGGCGTTATGTTGTTTATAAATGTAATAAATGTGTTTCATGTAATAAATTAATGCGTATGTGCCTGACTTAATCTTAACAAGCAAATCATAATATTACATTGGACCGTGATCCACTTACATTGTATTTACAGAATTTATACAAACTACAATTTGTGACCCAGTGTGTGAAAACCAGGCCAAATCTAATTCTGAGAGAAAGTTTGATTGTAGGCATTATTTTCACAGACTGTTCTTTATTTTATGTAGAAAACAGTAAATGACAAAAAAACTCCAGCTAGATTTCCACAGGCTGGGTCACTGTCATTACCATCTTCGGGAGAGACTTGGGGTACGAAGAAGAACTGTCTGACTGTGCATTGATTTTTGTGAGCTCTGTCATTGCGGGAATGCTGCTTTCCGGAGGCATGTTGTCACACGTCCCGCATGAGCCACAGAGAACGCTCTCCGCCAAATCGTGCAGTTGGCTTGATAACAATATCTACCACTCTGCAGCCAGGTATTTGTTTACTCCCGCTCTCTGCGGTACTTTTGCAGCCTCTTGCGTTTAAACTCTAAACTTTAAGACGCGGGGGTTACCTGGAGAAGCATCTGCCATTAGGCTACTCTCTGTCAAGACTTGACAGACTCTGCTTAAAAGACACGCCCTCCTCACTGGAGGAGGACCAATCAAACTAACGATTACATGAAGTATTACCCAATCAAAAGTAGGAAGTGAGGCATCTTCATAAAATGCGTGTGGGATGAATTGCATGAAAAGCTACTTAAAAAAATGATAAAAAATACGGGACAAAAGCCGTCCCGTATTGATTCAAAACGGGACGCGCAATTTTATCCTCAAATACGGGACGATTCCGTATTTTAAAGGACGGGTGGCAACCCTAGAGACGGGTCTAAAATACGGGAGACTCCCGGGAAAAACGGGAGTGTTGGCAGGTATGTATTGGATATATAATATTGAGTAAAGGTCATGTAGTAGTAGTAGTAGCAGTAGTAGTAGGACAGGAGATTTGTAATGGGCATCACCATATTGCTGCGGACTTTCCATAAAAACGAGCAATAAAAACAATACAAAATGCAGTATTTGCAATAATTAAGATAAATTAAGCTAATTAAGATAAACTCTTGTTAAATTAACCCATGGAAACAGGTACAAAGGATTTTTTATATCGGTTCAACCAACAATTAGGGACTCTATATCTCCTACCAGAGGGATGCAGTTCATAATGTGGAAACAAAACAAAAAAATCAAATCACTTTTATTGTCACATCATCTGCAGCACGTGTGCTATGATGAGTGAAAAGCTTAGGTGCTGGCTCCAGACAGTGCAAAATACAGACAGTGTAAATACAATGACAGTGCAAAATACAGACAGTGCAAATACAACGACAGTGCAAAATACAGACAGTGCAAAATACAGACAGTGCAGAATACAGACAGTGCAATATACAACAACATACTCACAAAAAAATCAAGACAATGTAAAATTGGCAATGTTGACAGCGATACGTAGGCAGTATGAATTGGATCATTCAGAATCCTTTCCACCTGGTTAAGGACACAGTGTTTGGACTTTCAGCAGTGAAATTTAAACCACACTGAACTGAACTAAACTGAACTTCAACTCTGAAAACTGGACTGACGCAGTTTCAATTTACTAGAACTTCTATGTTAAGCTGCTTTGACAATCTACATTGTAAAAGCGCTATAGAAATAAACACGAATTGAATTGAAGTTCTCATATAAAACTTGAGGATTAAAATATTCATTGTGCCTAACAATTTTCCAGCCTGTCTTTAAGAAATGCATCCAGTTAGATTTACACTGTACAAATAGGTTGCCAAACCACATTGTGATGATACCATACCTGACAATGCTTTCAAGAACAGCTAAATAAAACAACATCATAAGCTTCTTGTTATCTCCAAAAACACGTAACCTTTATATACCTGTTAAAAGCTAATAGTTACTAGTTAATTAGGTTAAGTTATTAGTAACTAATATAGTAACTAATAACCGTAACATTTCCGAATTTGATTGTAATGCCTTATTGTCCCACATAGCAAAATTTATCTGGCCCAAGATCTGGCCCACACAATCAGTTTTGCTTGGCCCACATGCCGCAGTAAATTACGGTACATGATTGGACCAAGTCTGGCTCTGAGCCAAGTTAATAACCCGTAATTGGGCCAGATATGTTGGTGTGTCATGGTAGAATGTTTTCTTTACTCAAAAATATTTTAAAGGTATTTTAAAATTGGGTCAAGATAGGCCAAACTTACATGGCCCACATATACATTTTTAACATCTGGGCCAAATACTACATTTGATCCGGTCCAAGTCTTATGTGCCGCCTTAAAAAGGGTACCTCTGCTAAACCCGGACCATGTTTGGCCCACATGCTGTATGCCAGTGCCGGACAAATGCCTGCTGTGTCAGCTTTATGCCAAATCTATGCCAGAATTTTTTGCTACCTGGGGTGCACCTTATGGAAAGCTGCTTTAAAACAATAATTATTGTGAAAAGCAATATACAAATAAACTTGAATTGAATTGAATATATAATAAAACTTAATTTCTGTTTAACAGTAATGTGCATTGCTAAGAATTGAATTGAGATAATTAAATTTTTTATTTTTATTTGACCTTTAAATTCCAGATGTTCAAATAGTTGTATCTTATTTTCCTTTCCTAACAAATGATACGTCAATTGTACTTATTTAGAAGTGTGCATTTATTTGTTAAAAAATATACTGCTCAAAAAATAAATAAATAAATAAATAAATAAAGGGAACACTTGGGAGTTACAATGTGTTGTTTAAGTGGCCCTTTATTTTTTGAGCAGTATCTATTAAAACAGTAATATTGAAATAATTTAAAAACTATGTGAATGTGTTTTCAAATGTAATTTATCCAAGTACATAATATTATTCATTCATTCATTTTCCTTCAACTTAGTCCCTTTATTTATTGGGGGTCACCACAGCGAAATGAACCACCAATTTATCCAGCATTTGTTTTACACAACAGATGCCCTTCCAGCTGCAACCCAGTACTGGGAAACATCCATACACACTCATTCACACACATAAACTCCGGCCAATGTCTTTGGACTGTGGGGTATATCTCCTACCAGAGGGAAGCAGTTCATAATGTGGAAACAAAAAAAAATGAATTGGATCATTCAGTATTCTTTCCACCCGGGTTAAGGACACAGTGTTTGGACTTTCAGCAGGGAAATTTAAACCACACTGAACTGAACTAAACTGAACTTCAACTCTGAAAACTCCAGCATATCTTTTACACAACAGATGCCCTTCCAGCTGCAACCCAGTACTGGGAAACATCCATACACACTCATTCATACACATAAACTACGGCCAATGTCTTTGGACTGTGGGGTAAACCGGAACACCCGGAGGAGACTCATGCCAACACGGGGAGAATATGAAAACTCCACACAGAAATGCAACTGGCCCAGCTGCGACCTTCTTCTATTTAAATTAAATGCTGTTCTTTGAACCACAGACATAAAATACATTTTACTTTCAAAATTATAATTCACAATAGTAGTGTTTATCTTGATAAATTTCAGAAAATACAGGAAAGACAAGTATTGTTTTCCCCAAAATGTCTACTGGATTGTTTTCATCTGAGTCTGAATGCACTAGTGAAGACATTTTAAGGCCTTTTTAATTTATAATAGTTTAATTGAACTTAGCCTTTATGGTTTTAGAACCAAATCAAAAATATGTCTTTAAATTATATGAAATAAGTTATCTAATGGATATTTTTAACGTGAATTGTCTGTAATACTTCTTAACGTCTACGCTGAACGACTTCCCTCAGCGTAACCTGACAGTTGACCTTTATAACAAAAATGTTTTTCTTTAAGTCCCGCCCTTCACCTCTCACTCTTTGTTTTGATTGGGCAGAGTCACTTTAGCGCTGTCTTTGATTGGAGGATTCAGACGTCATTCAACTGACCCCTACCAACCATCTCACAGGAAAGCGTCTAGCACTAAAAACAATGGCGTCGCATTTCAGCGGAGTGCTTCAGCTCACGGATCTGGATGATTTTATCACTCCGTCTCAGGTTGATTTGTTGTTTTAGAGCCTAATTACACTATAAACAGATACATTTATGGACATTCAGACCATTTACTGGTTCTCCGCTGAATGTATTCGTTGGTCAATGGACATTTGTTTAAAAAACACCGGTCAGATGATCATGAGATAAACCAATGTAACTGTAGATATGGATAATTTGTATATAAGCGTTCTTGTCAAGTCTTGTTTGTGAGTTTTGTAAAATACTATAATATAGCAAGGACTTATACTTAGAGCTCGTGTTTGTGTCTATTTTATTTGCAATATCAGATACAGAAAATGACTGTAAACCTAACTCGGTGAGCTTTAAAGTAATTAATGTGTGTAAGAATGCATGTAAAGTTTCAGTAGCCCTAATAAGTACACTGAAATAGCCGAATGACATCGCAGTAGGTAACAGTATGTAAAACCAAGTGTTTTATTTCTGAAAAAGACTGTGAAAACAGCTTTAAAGCAAATAAGTTAATGAATAAGTTATTATTTATATTTAAATTTTCATATTTGTCATCTGATTCATTGATAGTCATACATTTTTTATTATCACATAAGTGTCTGAAATTATTTTTGGCCACTGTAAGTACAGTACTTCAATAGTTTACTTGAAGATATGTTTTCAGAGAGTCCGCGGGGTCTTAAAAAGTCTTAAAATGTTCAAAAACAAAATTTTAGGACTTAAAATGTCTTAAATTTACTGAAATTTAGGGTTGCATGTCTTAAATAATTTTAAACAGGTCTTAATTTTCCTGTGTCTTATGGACCAACCAATCACCAATGATTCTTATCAATAAAACTAATTATCTTCCTTACAATAACATTTGTTTATAAGCTCTCCATAGACTGTTGTGCATAAATTTAGTTAAATTTTATAAATTTATCGTTTACTAGCTTTAGCTTGTTTTGACACATTTAAACTATGTGCTTAAGAAATAACTGAATTTTAAATTGTTTCGATGAGGCAAGTTAAGATCTTTTTCATTGACGCAACCATGCCATTAGAAAAAATCCTTAGCGTTTAGCCCTGTATAAGTCTGAAATTTTCTTCATAAGTGTCTCAAAAACGTCTTAAATTTGACTTGGTGAAGCCTGCAGAAACCTTGTGTTTTTGCAAACTAAAGCTGAATTTATTTGATCACAAAAACTGTATTTTTCAATCTAATTTTGTAAAGAAAATTATGAAAAAAAATGTCGAATTTAGTCTTCACTGTCACATACTTTTGCTGCTTTCCTATTTATTTTTTGACATAAAAAAGACAGCAAAATATTAGCATATATTTTAAATATCAATAATAAATTACTTTCTTACTCTTATGATCAATTCAATGCCTTCACGCTGAATAAAAGTAATTTAATTTCCCTTATCCACAGGAATGTGTGAAACCTGTAAAAGTGGAAAAGAAACAGGGTCGATCTGTGGCGAAAATCCAGATAGAAGATGACGGCAGTTATTTTCAGGTCCATCAGGTGAGTTTTAATAAATGTGACTTTTATTTTGAGCCAGCATTTTACAAGAGATGATGGTTGTATAAAATAAATGCTTGGTTCTCAGGATGGTCAAAGACAAAAGTTGGAGAAAGCGAAAATTACTCTGAACGACTGTCTGGCTTGCAGTGGCTGCATCACATCTGCTGAAAGTGTCCTAATCACACAACAGAGTCACGAGGAACTGTACCGCGTGCTACGCTTTAATAAGGTGATCAGTACATTACACTTGTTTAGCTGCAGTTTCTGTCCTTGTTGAATAGTTAATCTAAAACATGCTTGTGTCTGTCAGCAGCAGGTTAGCAGTACTGAGCAGAAGGTGGTGGTGGTGTCTGTATCGCCTCAGTCCAGAGCTTCTCTTGCTGCACACTATGGTATCGGCAGCAGTGAAGTGGCGCATAGACTCACCAGCTTCCTGAAAAATTTGGGTGAGTTTGAGTCTGCAGTTCATCAGAACAGTCATTTTCCTATAGGAAAATTTATTAATGGACTCAGAATTAAATATAAAATTTTACAATTAATTTTGAATTGAATTTGAATTTGAAATTTTGAATTTATATTTTGGTATTTTGACTATTGTCTCAGATTTTTCCATTTTGTCTTTGAACACAGTTTAAATCATACAGTTCTGTTTAGACTAAAAGAGTAAAGTCAGAATTATGAGTTCTCGAATAACTTTTTGTATTACAAAACACAAAAAATTGGAAAATCTGATGAAATGCCAGGTTTGTCATTTGTAATCTTGGATATTTGAGAAAATAATGCAGAATTTTGAAACAAACTTGTGATGCTGATTAAGAAAAAAAAAAGGTCTAACAAACAGTACTGAGGAAAAACATCAGAATTTCAGGTTGCAAAAAAAATGTAACTAAGGGCGTACTCACACTATGTACAGTTGCGTTGAACCGGGCCGAAGCACGCTTGTCCCCCCTCCCGTCTCCCCCGACGGCCCGCACTCACATTACATTCGGGCCTGGGCACGTTTACGTCATCGATGACGCGCTGTTCAGTTTAGGAAGAGAAGCGCTTTCCCTCAGCACAGTAGAGATTTCTTTAGTTATATCGTTTAAGTCATTTGATATGTGGTGACACGCAGTCAAATATTTCGCCGAACAGATCAGCCACCTTTGACGCTCATAAAAGTCCTCGTGCTGCAGGAATTAGGAGGTTTGCTGAAGGTGCAGCTGACGTGCAGTGAGGGGTTTGCGTCTTTTATAAACTACGACAGTTTGCGTTCATTGAACAGTACGAATGATTAGTTAATCCATATCAAACAGTCCCTTAAAAGTCACGTCTCGCTCGGGCGCGTTTTGCACTCACACTGCAAGCGTACCGCGCCTGAGCCCAAGTGAACCGCGCTCTGGCACACCTCTTCCAACCGGGCCAGGGCCGGCCAAGTGTACCGTGCCTGAGCCCGATTCAGAGCACTCACACTTCTCAAACGATCCGGGAAACGGGCCTGTGCACGGTACGGATAGCATAGTGTGAGTACGTCCTAAACAAAACAGTGAACTCCCAATACTTTGGTAAAAAAAATCTGAAATGTAAAATCACAGTACTGAGGGGGAAAATGTCAGAATTGCAAACTGGATACTCAGAATTCAGAGGAAACATTAGACAAAATGTTTGAAAAAACATCAAATTTCCAAACTAGATACTTCAAATTCATAGGGAAAAAAATGTAATTTCAGAAAAAATATCAAATTTGCAAACTGGAGCTCAGAATTCTGAGGGAAAAATAAAATTTGCAAGATACAAACTTATGATTATTTTTCTTGCTGTTCTGAGTTTATATTTTGATATTTTGACTATTTTCTCAGATTTTTCTATTTTGCCTTTGAACAGCTCATAGTTTAAATCATACAAGTCTGCTTATATCGTACTAGTCTGACTAAAAGAGAAAAGCCAAAAGAGAGAGTTCTCAAATATATATTTTTTATTACAAAGCTCAACGAATTGTGAGTTGTGATGAAAAGGCCAGGTTTATCAGTTGTGATCTTAGAAATTTGAGAAATAATGCAGAATTTTGAAACGAACTTGCGATGCTGAATAAGAAAAAAAGATCTAACAAACAATACTGAGGAAAACATCAGAATTTCAGGATGTAAACTAAATGAAACTCAACAAAACAGTGAACTTGCAATACTTATGTAAAAATAAGAAAAACTGAAATTAAAGGAAAGAATTGCAAACTGGATACTCAGAATTCAGAGGAAAAATTAGAAAACGTCAGAAAAATATAAAATTTGCAAACTGGAAACTCAAAATTCAGAGAAAAAAGTTTATGTCAGAAAGAAATATTAAAATTGCTGACTGGAAACTGTTGCGTGAAAAATATAATTGCAAGATACAAACTTCTGAATAAAAAGTTCTGAATTGTGAGATGTGAATACTCAATAATAAGAGTCTGAAATCACAAGCATGTAGTTGAAGTTTCTATTATTCTTCTGTTAATCTTTCTTCCTCTGTATATTGAGATCATGGAAGTGTCATTCTGGTCTTTCAGGTGTGCATCATGTGTTTGACACAGCCTTCAGTCGCTCTTTTAGCCTGATTGAGAGTCAGAGGGAATTTCTACAGCGATTCAGTCGGAGGGAAGCAGACAAGAAGGCTTTACCGATGCTGGCATCTGCATGTCCAGGTAGCCTCATCTCAGGGTTCCCATGCTTCTTTGAAGTTCTTGAATTTCAGACATATGGATTGAAGAGCTGGAAAGTACTTAAAAACTAAAAAAAGTGCTTGAATTAATTGTGAAATGCAAGTTGTTTATGGTGTTACTTCAACTGTTGTTCTGTGCTGCTGTCAAAAACAGAATGAAAAAAGAGAAAATAAATTAATTTCAAAATCTTAAATTTAATATTGTACAAGAATAATGACAATGGTCTTTTTATCAATATTTCAGAACGTTACTAGTATTAAATTCAACAAATCTGATTCAATGTGACTGTTTAAAAACTACATTTTATTTTAATTTCCAAATTTTAATGAAAATGACACGTTCAAAACATCATCATTACTACATGTTTTTACTATACATATTTTTAATGTAAATGTTAAATGTAAGTGTAATGTTAAGTAAAGTAGGGACTTTCATGGTGCTATATAATGCTGGGGATGTGAATTACAAAGGTGCTTGATTTAAAATGAATTGTGATTTAAAAAGTCATTGAATCTGCTGTTTATGAAAGAGTCATCTGCTCATTATTGCTTTAGATATTCACAACAATGTGTCTTATGAAAGTTCTAATATAAATCCGTGTTAAATGACTCCTTTATTTTTTGCTCAGGGTGGATTTGCTATGCTGAGAAGACTCATGGAGAATTCATCCTGCCATACATCAGCACGACCCGCTCGCCCCAGCAGATCATGGGCTCTCTAGTCAAAGGATATTTCGCATCTCAGAAGGTATTAAACAATGAGTATGTTTACATGAACAACAATAATTTTAATACGATTAAGAAAATACTCTGATTAAGTGTCTACCATGCAAACAGAGATTTTTGATGATCTTAATCCGACTAAAGTCATAATTGAACTAAACAGAAATCGGATTAAGACATATGTATGCCGATTTTAGTGGCATTATTGAAGTGTAGTACAGACATGTAAACACCTTAATCAAACTATTACCATCGTGTAGTCGTTGAGCTACAGTTCAGAGACAGAAGACCTGCCCACAATGCTTTGTGCCAAACACAATTAAAAAATGTTGAAATATTTTCCGAGCCTGATTTGAATGTTATGCAACACTTAGTTTGTTTTTAATATAAATGTTTTTTTTGTGACTTACTTGTGTTGTTGCTCTTATTTGTACTACTAATTGTAAGGTTTGCGTAGGTCTTTGACATTTTGTACGTGTAAAGCTTGCCAGGTTTCAATAGAACTCCAGAAAAGACCAATAATGCACTCCTCTATTTGCATTGAATATTGACATTACTAAAGTAAATACAGTGCCATGCGATCTTCACAAATCTTTCACTTGAGTTAACAGCGAGTCATATTTTTAAAATAGTTTTCACTTAATAGAGCATACTTATATGTTTGATGTTGGATTTACTTGATTTAATATTAACATAACAGCTTTTTTATTTAAATGATTAATTAATTTTGAAAGGGAATTGATGTTATTGTTATTTCAAATATTTGTCAAAGATGTTTTATATATATATATACACACACACACACACAAACATGCATACATACAGTTGAAGTCAGAATTATTAGCCCCCCCTGTTTGTTTTTTCCCCCAATTTCTGTGTAACAGAGAGAAGACTTTTTCAACACATTTCTAAACATAATAGTTTTAATAATTCATTTTCTAATCACTGATTTCTTTTATCTTTGCCATGATGACAGTAAATAATATTTGACTAGATATTTTTCAAGACACTTCTATACAGCCTAAAGTGACATTTAAAGGCTTTACTAGGTTAATTAGGTTAACTAGGCAGGTTAGGGTAATTAGGCAAGTTATTGTATAATGATGGTTTGTTCTGTAGACAGTTGGAAAAAATATAGCTTAAAGGGGCCAATAATTTTGTCCTCAAAATGGTTCATAAAAAAATAAAAACTGCTTTTATTCCAACCGAAATAATACAAATAAAACTTCCTCCAGAAGAAAAAAATATTATCAGACATACTGTGAAAATTTCCTTGCTCTGTTAAACTTCATTTGGAAAATATTTCAAAAAGAAAAAAAAATTCAAAGAGGGGCTAATAATTCTGACTTCAACTGTACAAACATACATGCATACATACATGCATACATTCATACATACATACATACATACATACGTACATACATACATACATGTTCCTATAGACATACAGTTGAAGACAAATTTGTTAGCCCTCCTGTGACATGAATAAAAAAATAAAATAAGTATATGCTAAGGTCAATATTAATAGATTTGTTTTCTCAATTGGCTACAAAACAAACCACTGTTGTCCAATGGCATGCCTAATTAACTTGGCTATTTAAAATAAGTAAACTAGTTATGGCTAAATAGCAAAGACAAAAGAAATTAGTTGTTAGAAAATAGTTATTAAAACTATTATCTGTAAAATATGTTTTTAGGAAATACAGGAAATATTTAAAAAAGAATTAACATTTCACAAGAGGGATACTAATTCAATCTCTGTTATCTAACTGATAACTATATATATATATATATATATATATATATATATATATATATATATATATATATATATATATATATATATATATATATATATATATATATATATATATATATATATATATATATATATTTGATACTTAATTAAATAACTATTTTTTGACTTCTTTTTATTTAAATGACATTTCTGATGTGAATATTCATTTCAAACTCGGGATATGTTGAAGTGTTACTATGTCAGATGAGGTATAAGATCTTTATTCTCCATCTTTTGTTTTAATAGGGTGTTTCACCACAGATGATTTACCATGTAACTGTGATGCCCTGCTATGACAAAAAACTAGAGGCTTCCAGACCAGACTTCTATCTCAGTGAGCACGAGACCAGAGAGGTGGACTGTGTCATCACTTCAGGTGAGTGAATCCAACCACGTTAAAAGAACAGTTCACCCTTCTAAATTAGCTGCTAAATTAGTCCCTCTCAGGACAAGATCAATAAGATATTTGTTTTTGCTTGATGGCTTCCCCCCCCCTGATCAGTAAAGTAAGACTCACCTATTTGCACTACATACAGTCGAAGTTATTAGCCCCGCCTGTTTATTTTTTTCCTCAATTTCTGTTTAATGGAGAGAAAAAATTTTCAACACATTTCTAAACCTAATAATTTTAATAATTCATGTCTAATAGCTGATTTATTTGATCTTTGCCATGATGACAGTAAATAATATTTTACTAGATATTTTTCAAGACACTTCTATACAGCTTAAAGTGACATTTAAAAGCTTAACTAGGTTAATTAGGTTAACTAGGCAGGTTAGGGTAATTAGGCAAGTTATTGTGTAACGATGGTTTGTTCTGTAGACTATCGGAAAAAAATTAGCTTAAAGGGGCTAATAATTTTGTCCTTAAAATGGTGTTTAAAAAATTTAAAAATGCTTTTATTGTAGCCAAAATAAAACAAATAAGACTTTCTCCAGAAGAAAAAATATTATCAGACATACTGTGAAAATTTCCTTGCTTTGTAAGAAAAAGTAATTCAAAGGGGGGCTAATAATTCTGACTTCAACTGTATATTATTAATAACAGCTAGGAAGATAATTACAGTGAACTGGATGAGGACCCGCCGACCTACTTTGACAGAATAGACACAGAGGCTAAATCATATATATATATATATATATATATATATATATATATATATATATATATATATATATATATATATATATATATATATATATATATATATAGTTGAAGTCAGAATTATTAGCCCCCCCCTTTGATTTTTTCTTTTCTTTTTTAAATATTTCCCAAATGATGTTTAACAGAGCAAGGAAATTTTCAAACTATGTCTGATGATATTTTTTCTTGGCAAAGATAAAACATTATGTTAGAAATGTGTTGAATTTTTTTCTCTCTCCATTAAACAGAAATTGGGAAGAAAAAATAAGCAGGGGGGGCTAATATTTCTGACTTCAACTGTATATATATATATATATATATTTGAGAAAATAACAGCAGATTTGCAGTTCAAATCAGACATTTTCCTACAGACCTGGGCATTGACCAAAACATATTTACTTGATCTTTGAAATGCTGTCAGGGGCTTTGTTGTAGTTATTGTCTTTATATTGGAGTTTATTTATTTATTTATCTACTTTTTTCTTCATTTTTATTTAAAGTAATGTATCATCTTTTTTAAGCTGTCACTGATATTTTCACTGATACATCACTGATTATTATAATTTATCTATTATTATTTTTATCTATTTGTTTATTCTTTGTGAATGTAAGTAAACATTCTATGTAAATGTTATGTGTATACTATGTTTATAAAAACTTTAATGAAAACACAATTAAAAAAACAAACATAAGTTTTGGTCTTAGACTTTAAGCATGTGAAATTTGTTTGGATGGTGTGGGTTAAAAGGGGCCGGATAAAACAAGATGATGTGAAGGACCTGCAGCTAGGTCACCGTTTTGCCTTCACAGGATGCGAATTCGCAGGTCAGCGTTTACCAAGCTTGAACTTTGGAATGCAGCGAGGCGCAAACCTCACGCACAAGTTTTCATTTTCAGTCTAGTGCGTTTGCATGTGTATGAATAGAGGTCGATAGGGAGTCAATAGTTTGACCGCACCTTTACTTGTAATCATTACAGGGCTGTGGTTTGTCTGTTTAAATACAGTAGCTTGTAGATCTGTGTTGACAGAGGAAACTGGTTAATCCAGTAATCTAAAATAAACCGGTTGTAACTGATGACTAGTGCAGAAATCAGATGCCACTCAGGACTATTTGTCAAGTCTGTGAATTACAGGTTATAATGCTAAATATAACATTCAAATATTTGGACAGAGTTATTGTTTTGTCTAAATACTTAAATGTTTCACCAGGAGCCATAAGTATATTTTTGTTTTGCCTGTATATGTTTTTCAGACTAACATAGTGATGATTACCATTGACCAGGGCCAGACTGAATCTACATTTAATATTACATTTAGCTCACATTTGCATGAGTAAATATATATGTGTATTTTTTTGGGAGCAGATTGCGTGGGTCTGCCATTGACAATTCGTTTCATGGTCAGCAATAATCACCAAAAACCTTCTTTAATGTTCTACTGAAGAAAACAAATCTTCTACATATTTGATGGTCTGTGAGTGAGAAGCAGCAAATGTTTATTCTGGTGTGAACCATGCCTAAAAAAGACAAACTAATGTCCATCATTATGGCTAAAAGAACAAGACTGAAACACTCATACTGGATTTTCTCTGATTGACAGGTGAAGTTTTGAAGATGCTGGAAGAGGAGAAGGTGTCCTTGAGGGACGTACAGCCGGCACCTTTAGACACTATGTGCGTTCTTCATCTCTTCACAGTCTAATTCAGCTATACATTATGAAATGGAGTCATCTGGTGAGTTTTGTGATGTGAATGTGTGTTTTAGGTTTAGTAATGTGTGTGGTGAGGAGCTGCTGGGCCACGCAGGAAGTGGATCTGGAGGATATCTTCATCACATCTACAAACATGCTGCCAAACAACTGTTTGGTGTCGACGTTGATGAGCTCACTTACAAGATAATGAAGTATGTGCTGCAAATGTGATTCATGTCTTTAAATGTGCGTCATGTTTATGTTTTTAAATGTATTTAAAATGTCTTCTGCATGTAATGTATTAACAAAATGTAAATAAATTTGACCATCATTCATTTTGCATTAATGAATTTGGTATTAGGATTCTGGTATAATTGCAATAATTGCATTGTTTATGACTTGTATATTGCTTTTTGTTAATTATATGACTTGTTTTTACGCAGATTTAGATTAGAAAATATTTCCATGAATATTGGTACTAACATGGCATAAAAAAAAATTCAAAACCTATTTATTTACAGACATCATGCATTTTAACAGGTGTATGTTCTACTTGAAACCTCCAGAATTACCATAGTGCTTTAATGGTTTATTAGACATGTACTGGGCGAAACAGTGGTGCAGTAGTTAGTGCTGTCACCTCACAGCAAGAAGGTCACTGGTTCGAGCCTCGGCTGGGTCAGTTGGCATTTCTGTGTGGAGTTTGCATGTTCTCCCCGCGTTCGCATGGGTTTCCTCCGGGGTGCTCGAGTTTTCCCCAAAAGTCCAAAGACATGCGGTACAGGTGAATTGGGTAAGCTAAAAATTGTCCGTTGTGTGTGTGCGTGTGTGTGAATGAGAGTGTATGGATGTTTCCCAGTGATGGATTGCAGCTGGAAGGGCATCCGCTGCGTAAAACATATGCTGGATAAGCTGGCGGTTCATTCTGCTGTGGCGACCCCAGATTAATAAAGGGACAAAACCGAAAAAAAGAAAATGAATGAATAGACATGTACCTTGGTAGCTACTCAGCAGTTTTTTTGTAAGAGATCTTTGTGTCTCTCTTTTTTTATATTCACATAGAAATAAAGACTTCCAGGAAGTGACTCTAGAGAAGGATGGTCAGGTTCTGCTGCAGTTCGCTGCTGTCTACGGCTTCAGGAACATTCAAAACCTGGTGCAGAAGCTGAAGCGAGGAAAATCGCCATACCACTTTGTTGAAGTAATGGCGTGTCCTTCAGGTAGGAAATCTCAAAACTTCTTTTTCTGACTTTCTTAAATGTGTAATGTAACTTCAATTTGAAATTAGTGTCAAATGAAGTTCAAATTTGCTGTTTTATTTATTTGAGCTGTATTAAATAATACATTTTGTGTAAATATGTATTATTAGTATTACTAGTATTCAATTATATTTTAGTTTTCCAGTACTGGATTGCAGCTGGAAGTAAAACATGATGAAATAGTTGCCGCTGTGGTGACCCCTGAAATACAGACTAAGCCAAAGGAAAATGAATGAATGAATTATTTTTTTGTGTTTTGTGCCACTTGGGTTTTCCTACACTATTAAAATACTTTACTTATTATTATTTTTTAATTTAATTTATTTTTTCTTTTTCAGTTTTATATTTCCTTGCCATTTTTAATGTAATGCCATTCACAATGCTTAATGTGAATGCACCTCCTTTTGTCATTAAAGCTAAGACTCCAGTCTTGTATTTTTATGTCATTTTTATATGTAAAGAGTTCTTTTTAATTTAGTTTGTAATTTTGTAATTATACTTGTAGCTGGTTGATTTGGTTAAAGGCTTAAATGCTTTATCCAAGATATTTTTAAAATCCCTAAATGACAAATAAATGGGAAAACTACTATTGGAAAGCTAAGGCATTGATGTATTTTAAAGTGTGTATTTCTCGAGGCTTCAAGACCATGTTGTTGATTTATTTATTTATTTATTCAACTTAATTTCCAGACAATAGGTCCATTAGCAACAGAAGACAAACAGAACATTACAAACCAAACAATACACATTAAAAAGACCTATTTCACTAAAGGTGACTGATAACATCAGCAATATTAAAATGCTATTATGAGAATTCTCCAGTCGACAAATAAGTTTACATTAAATCCTCATTAAATTTGGAAATTATTAAACTCTCTTATCTTACAGAATAATCCCTTGAGCTGCACCATCTAGGTTTTTGAAGCAGAATCCTCGTACAGTCATTGTACACAACCTGCAGCTTATGGAGACTTTTATTTAAAAAACTGCAATATATTCTAAAAAGCATCAGTCCGGATATTAATTAATACATTTATTTATTTATTTGTTTGGTTGATAAAAGGTGAAAAATAATCCAGCTTATGGATTTTTTTTTTATTATTATACCACAATAGAGCTGCATATAAAGAACTGCAATATAATCTAAAAAGCATCAGCCCAAATATTAATTATTTAATACATTTAATCATTTATTTGTTTATGTTTGGTTGATAAAGGTGAAAAGAAAATCCAGTTCACAATTACTTTTTATATTGAAAATACGTCATTTTGTGTTTTTTTTTTTCACCAAATCAGTGACATCATTTAGGAATTTGGCAATCAAAGAGTTAAAATCCTGTAAACAATAAACACTTTAGTAGTTTTGATCAGGACTGAAGTTAATTAACAGATTTATGCAAAAACAAATTGAAAAAATATTACTCTGATGTATTTTTACAGCAGTTTAATTCAGTGGATGTTTTCATCCCGAATACAATGAAAGGGTAGTAAATTTGCCCAAAGTATATCGTTGAGCTTCAAAGCAATCAAAGCGTTTTCCAAAAATATGTGTCAAAATAAGATTTGTTGCCAAAAATCAAACACAGAAAAGGTTGTAGTCAAATTAAGACTCAAAATCACCCCAGAGTGAATGAAAACATCCCCAACAGAATATAAGAGATATGTCATACAGAACAAAATAACCTCTCTCTCTATATATATATATATATATATATATATATATATATATATGAATAATATAGTTTGGCTTTTGTATTATTGCCAACCGAATCTTTTCCATCCTGAGAGCATGTAAGTCATGTTGAATTTGGATGATTATCAGAGAGTGTCCGTTGTAAATTTGCATGAATGTTAAGTGGCATTTTGCTTGTTTTATCAGGATGTCTAAATGGCGGCGGGCAGCTCAAGCCTTCCACAGATCTGTCCAACAAAGAGTTACTTCAGCAGGTGGAGGAGTTTTACCACGGTGAACATCCCTCAGTGCCAGAGGACGACTCACGAGTGGCTGAACTATATCAGAGCTGGTTAGAGAACGTGGGAGAGGAGAAAGCCCGACAGCTACTGCACACACAGTATCACGCTGTTGAAAAAAACGCCAATGGACTGAGTATAAAGTGGTAAGGAGCTGCCCAGATACTGATCGACCAATTTATTATGTGTTTGTTTAAAAAAAACACTGTATTAAAGGGATAGTTCACACAAACATGTACATATGCTGTTCATTTACTCACCCACTAGCTTTTAATGATATGAGCAATGCTTTTCTTTTCTAAAAAGAGATTTTTAGTTCAGATGTGGTCCTCAATTGTTCATAAAATGAAAGTCAATGAAAAATCAGTAAATAGGCTCCTGATAACACAAATATTTTTAAATAAGGGTGATGTTGAAAGTAATAATGTTGCAATTTTGTAAATAATGTATTAACTGTGTTTTTCCTGTATGTGTCTTTTTGACTCTATAAGTCCCGATGACCATTGATTAGTATTTTATAAATCATTAAGGACCACAGTTTCACCTAAAAATCTTCTTTAATGTTCTACTGAAAAAAGAATTGTGTGAACTAAGCCTTTAATATCTTTCTGTGGGTTTTAAATCAACGTGCACTGACACTACACCAACTAAACAAGCAATAAATGCAGTTATGTATGTGGATGAAGTATTATTTCCTCCCAATATGTTTCTACAAGGTATCTGCTGAAGAACTACACATCAGATCATTTATGTATTTTATTTCTATATTCATGAATGTTGCCTTGCGTCATTTTTCATTTACAAATAAGTCTGTTTCTCTTAAATTGTTAAATGCAAAAGATTGAGTGTCTCTAAATGGACTTTATTTGTTACTGTGTGGTATGGACTGAAAACAGTATCTTGGTCTTGTTATTGAGAATATATCTTGAATTTTTGATGGTATTAAAAATATGATTGAATGTATTCATTCCAAGTTAATTATATTTATTGATAAAAATAAACTATGCATATATTTTTCTTGATACATGTATGGTGTAGTTGATTTTTATTTATTCAAATTATATATATATATATATATATATATATATATATATATATATATATATATATATATATATATATATATATATATATATATATTTAAAAAGAACTGTAGATAAATACGGTTATTTTTTTATGTTGTCACAGTTGTATTAAACAGTATAATAACTTGAGTCATGGAGCAATTTATCAAACATACTTGATAAACGTCAGCTATAATTTAGCAACAAGAAAATGATATTCATATTTTATAGATAGATAGATAGATAGATAGATAGATAGATAGATAGATAGATAGATAGATAGATAGATAGATAGATAGATAGATAGATAGATAGATAGATAGATAGATAGATAGATAGATAGATAGATAGATAGATAGATAGATAGATAGATAGATAGATAGATAGATAGATAGACTTTTAATACAATACCGATGTGTGGTTTAGTTTAAAACAGTAACAACAATTTTGTGTTCCATGTAGCCTAAATGTCTGATAAATACCCACCAAAAAGCCTAATTTTAGGCTACACTACAGTCAATATTATGATTTTACATTAATTTGTAAACCTAGTGCGGTTTAAAATGTGTTTCACTTCTTGTCTTTGCTTTATCCATCAAAATAATAATAATTTTTACGTTTTAATCAGTTATGGCCTTTTATTTTATTTTTAAATGTAGTAGACTGAGAATGTTAATGAAAGTCTATCAGGGGGGTGCATTTTGCGGCAGGGGTGCGTTTCTCGGCACAACACCTGTGCTTGATGTTGATTGGCTGAGACGCGTTCGAAAGCCGTTGAAAACACCTGTGATCTCATTATTAATTTGTACGTTACTTTTGCTTGTTTATGTTAGTGTCAAGTATGTAATTTAGCTAAATTAATTGTTATTCATTTAAAGAATAATTAGTGACCCCTGCTGGCTTTATATCTGCTCATTCACCAATTATAATGACCCCCAGCCTTCCAACCCGTCGAAGAAACTCGTTTAAAGTGTCATGTAAGTGTGGAAACCTCTTTTCTCTTACACACAAACGAGTATCCGTTATGTCTATGCAATAATTCAAAAGTTTTATATTTAAGATAACGTTATATAAATGTATTATTACATGTATAGACCATTTTGAGGGATGTTAACGAAAACAATGGTCCCAACATAATTCCAGTTTTACATTTTTATTTTCTAATGCTTCCGAAAATCCAAAAAGAGCCACGTATTGATTAAATAATGTTATGATACCTGTTTTAACATTTAAGTTATGATTGCCTCTTGTTACAGTTATGAAATAGTTTGATAGCAAGCAGAAAATGTTCATGGGGCAATGACATGACCACATTAATATCACCTTATTCTCCGCTTACGAGCGGGCGCAGCCGTTTGAATAATTATGGCACAAGACTTCCGGTCTCATTCACTTCCATTCATTTTTAGACGTTAAAAACAGCCTCGTTCTGCTGCTTGATGTTGCAAACTGAGGTTTTCTTATTATATTATTCTATTTTGTCTGTATAATCATGCAAACACTTGTTTGTAGAGCAAGTAGTTTGACCGTTTTCAGCCGTTTATTATTCCTAGTCATTTCTCTCACAGGCAACTGAATCGGAAGTTCTAAAACAATCGCAAAAACGAGCGCACTTCCGCATTGAAGAAAAAGGTTGTTTGATATGTCTCTGTTAGGGACTTTTGTTTTACCTGCGGATGTTTAGATAACAGTACGTTGGGGTTTACCGACATATCACTATTATGAGAATAAAACATCGCAATATAAAAATTCGACGATAGTTTACACATTTTATTAACGTCTATACCCCCACCCCAATCCTAAACCCAACCGTCACAGTAATGTCAAAACAGTAGCCTAGTTGTGCAGAGTGAAATTACCCTATAAATTGTATTTTATTAACGCCTACCCCCACCCCAATCCTAAACCCAACCGTCATAGTACTGTAAAAATATTAATTATTGTTATACAGTGTCATAAAAAATTATGATATATTGATGTGCGTATCCGCAGCTGTATCCTATCTATACTTTACCCTAGAATCCTGGTGGCATCTTGAGCTAAATTAATCTCAGATATCATTAAAAATACTTATCCGTGTTTAGAAGATGACCAGAAAGACAAGACGAGTACATGATGACGGAATATATATATTCCTGGGTAAACCGCAGAACTAAAATATACGTTACATTTTAAATTTAAAAAGTAACATAAGCTGACTAACGTTACTGGATAAAACGAACGGTAATGTTACCTAAATATCGCGAATCAATGGAAAATGTAGTCCCCTAATCACATACGCTGAAGTAGATTGATAAATATGGTCTTATTTTACAGAAAACCCTCCCAAATATTACGATGCATATAGGATATTGCATATCTTTTATTGATTGCATTTTAAGGTTTTATTTGTGTTATTTACAATTTAGTTGGTCCATGCTTTCTGAAGGTTTCACTTTATTTCACTAGATGGCAGTAAATTATTTTTCTAATCTTGTTTTGAACAAAATAAAAAGTTTAATTTATAAAAATGACAAGGCAAGTTAGCTAAATTTCACAAACAAATTTATTGGCCTGGATGCTGGTACTTAAGCACAATTTTCCCCCAAACAAGTATATTATTTGGAATAATAGATGCATTCAATATATAAAAATAAATCTCTCTTCTTCCAAAATTGGTATGAAAATGATATTGTATTAGTTAGACAACTTCTAAATTTACATGGCAATGTATTATCTTACAGTGAATTTTTAGATAAATTTGGTTTTCCAGTTAATCCAAAGGAGTATGATATTTGATGCCACATCTACCACACATTTAAAGCCACATCCATTATTTGATGCCATATCTCAACAGCTTCTTCATTTTATAAGAGTATGGAAATTAACCTTTAGAAGGAATATGTGTTAAAGAAACCCTTTTTTATGAAATATCGATATTATTAAACAAAGTTTAATAAACGCGTGGCTCCACTCGTACCGTCGGTATTGATCTAACCTTGGTCAAGTTAGCAGCAACACGGAGACAACTGAGAGAGAACTGTTGAGCTTTATGAGAATGCAGATCGAATGTTTAGAACGCGACGTCACTGGCTGAGACATGACGTCAATCTCTTTATAAGTGCAGAAGAGTTTAGATTGACAACAACAATAGAAACCGCCAAAGCAACTCATATGCACACATATTGGTCATTCCAATGGTCTTCAAAAATGTGTACATGCCGCATTTCTTTCCGTTTTTCAGCCGGTTTCTTGAACTTTACCTCTTCATGAGGAAAAACCTTTGGAGTTCTATAAAAGCTGTTCGGCATTTCTTATTGTGGCCGATTTGAACAATTATAAACAACATAAAACATAAACATGCTGGTGTTCTGATAGCGATTTCTATGTAGAAAAATCACATCCAGCTCTCCATCTGCCGTGTCATCAACGTCGTCATGTGGAAACAACCTATTTTCATCACATTGTTGTTTTCAAAAATATACTGTGTGTGTGTGTGTGTGTGTGTGTGTATATATATATATATATATATATATATATATATATATATATATATATATATATATATATATATATATATATATAAATAAATATATATATATATAAATAAATATATATATATATATATATAAATATATATATATATATATAAATAAATATATATATATATATATAAATAAATATATATATATATATATATATATATATATATATAAATAAATATATATATATAAATAAATATATATATATATATATATATATATATATAAATAAATATATATATATATATATATATATAAATAAATATATATATATATATATATATATATATATATATAAATATATATATATATATATAAATAAATATATATATATATATATATATAAAAATATATATATATATATATATATATATATATATATATATATATATATATATATATAAATATATATATATATATATAAATATAAATAAATAAATATATATATATATATATATATATATATATATATATATATATATATATATATATATATATATATATATATATATATATATAATGACTTTTATTGCCTGTACTAAATATAGCTGTATTATAATTTTATAAAAACAAAACAAAGAGCTGTGTATATTTACATTAAGACTTTATTCAGTTTGAACACTGTAATGATTATTAAATCTTCTCTTTGTTACTTTTGATGACAAAAAGTGCAAGATCAGCAGAAAAACAATTAAAACTAAATCAAGAAAAAAAAGCTGAAACCAGTACGCAGTGCTCAATATTTTCTACATTCAGAATCATCCGGACACAGCAAAATAAATGCAAATTTTTTCTATCATGGACACAAAAATACACCAAATATAATTTTGCTGAAACACCTCGTTTTGTTTATAAGATCCCATAAAATCTTTAAAAATAATTAACTTTTGATTTACAAAATAAAACATTGCACATCAATACAAACACTCTGAAATAAAATTATCATTTACCACATATCATGACCTGGATTCTCGCGAAAGCTGAAATTGGCCAAAATAAAAACTTACATATGTGAATTTTACCTACAGCACAGATCGGGTACCTTTTATATTTTCTTTAAATGCATAAATGTATATTCTTTCAAAGACAAAAACATTGGAAATCTTGTTTTTGATTGATCTATTGCTTACAACAATGAATTACATTGTTTTACAGCATAACATTCTTGTGTATTGCTTATTGAAGATGATACGCTGCCCTAAGAAAAAAAAAGATATGGAAATTAACAGCTGAATAATTGTGCTTTTGCTATAAATGAAGCATAATGTATGTAAAAACTAGTGGAGTTTGCACACGTGTGTCTCATGTCCTGTTGTGGTTAATGAAATGATGAGTGTGTAAAAGTGTAGTGGTGATGACCATCACAAACACAAGTCTGAAAGCTCAATTCTTCGGGACTCTAAAGCCGTCCTTCTCCTTGCGGATACTTCTCATGGCTTCAATCGGGTCACTGGTGCCAGCATGCTCCAGTACTGACTTCTCTCTGAAATGCAAACAATACATTGATATAGCGCATGAAATGTTTAATGCATCCATATATATACATATATATTAGTGCTGGTCAAAGATTAATCCAAAATAAAAGTTTTGTATTTACATAATATATGTGTGTGCTGTGTATATTTATTATGTATATATAAATACACACATGCATGCATATATTTGAGAAAATGTGTTAAGATTTATACAACAGTTCTGTCTGGTTCTCGGATCTCGGAAATATAAATTATACAAACTATATATAAATTTAAATATCCATGTAACTAAATTTTTGGTTCTATGTATGTGTGTGTGTATCACATATACATAAGAAATATACACACATACATGGTTTCCACTTTATTCATTCCTCCATGGCGGGGCGCCACACCAAATTTCATCCCGCCACGGCTACATCACAGCTTCTCATTCAAAACATTCAGTCTTTTTTTTTTTTTAATAGCGGGTTATAAATCGCACCAAAACGTAATAAAAGGTAAGTGAATTAGAACAGCGCAAACTTTTCTGTTACCATAGTAGTGCTGTGCGTTATTCGTTTAACCCTTTAAGGTGACATGCTGACTGTCTGACTGACAGGTGCGTGATGCGTGAAGCCAGCAAACATGACGTAGCTTTCAGTTATGATAAACAGTTTTCATAATTATACTTTATTTATAGATAAAGGTCTATGGCTCTGCATACAATGACTTTATCTTGCTAGGGTTTATAGCCGTTACACTTTACCTCAGGACGCATTAATGTCGCTCTGTAGGTCTATTGGAGACATTCATCAATATTCCTAGCAAATCTAATAAATGTTGGAGACATACTCACTACATAAATGTGCTAAATCGCACTTCAGCAGCGTTCTTTTGAGAGCGCACAAGAAAATCTGCACTTTTGTTTCTGTTTTTTAATCCAGTCAATACATTTGTAAACAGTAAAATACTTAATTTCTTGTAATAAATAAATAATTTCTTGTTAAATAATATTTCTTTGAAAATAATATAAACTAATATATAAATATACCTTTTAAATAAAAAAAAAAGACAAATTTTAATCAAAACTATTTTATCAGGTTTACTCATTTGTTTGTTTGCTTTACCTGTTTTTGTAAAGTTCATGTCAGTATTTTAATATAAATCATTATTATTATTATTATTATTATCATATACTAAATATTAACTAATGCTGTATTAAAAATTTAGTTGCTTTTAATGATTTTTAAAATTATATTAATTGGTAAAATATTTTTTTAAAATGTAATTAAATTACTTTTAATTGTATTTTATGTTTAAAAATATTAAATTATATAAAATTATTCAAGATTTCATTACAAATTATTTGATTAATATATATTTTTTAACATTTTTTATCCTAAAGTTCAAACCAGTATATTTGTAACAGTATATATATTCTCTGTGATCTCATTTGTAAAGAAAGATGATGGCTGTGTCCAAAATCAAATACTTCCATACAGTATAGTACGCTAAAAACAGTATGCAAGCCAAGTAGTATGTCCGAATTCATTGAAGTTCAAAAACAGTATGCGAGAAGTACCCGGATGACCTACTACTTCCGGCAAGATTCTGAAGTGCGCATCAGATGAACGCTATGCATGTCATTAGAATTCATGAATGGGAGTGAACCAACGCAACTGACGCAGCTAGGTCATGTGATCATGACAAAATGGCGGATGTAGTACGACAGAGTTCCATTCATACTACTCGCACTCATACTGTATAGAACGTACTTTTCTAATGGTCGAGTAGTACATTTAAATTTAAATGCAGTACCTACTGAGTAGGTGATTTTGGACGCAGCCAATGTCAGAGAGTTGATATGGGAATGATTTGAACCATACAGTACCTCACTCTCATGAAGGGGTTAAATGTGAACTCTTCGGCCACTGTAGATGGAATGGTTGGCTCTCCGTTATCATATTTCTCCTAATCAGCATAAGAGAAGGTTATTCAAACACCTGTGCCATGATAACTAATGTAAATGTGCATCAAAGAAGAGTTCGACACCTTAGCCCATGCTAACTTTGTCCGGATGGCCTCGTTATTTGGCTCAACGTGTCGTGCAAACTTCAGATTGTTGATGGTGTATTCATGACCACAGTACACGCGCTGTAACACCACATATAAAGCTTGGTTAATATAGACACTGTTTAGAGCAGCCACTGAAGACCATTATTCAGTATTACAATAGAAACTGGAATTATTGACCACTCGTTTCAGCAATACAGAATATCTTGCTTAGGAGACGAAGGCACTGCTTGCCAAATATCAAAATTTATAAGGTTTTCAATGAAATAACATTTGTTTTCTGTCACAGACATTTGAATAAATATATTTACCAGCAAAACGAAACATTGACGGCTTGTAGAATATACACTAATGTCAACGGTAGACAATTACTTTCATATATTTTGGGTGAAGTTGATGTATTAACATGTTGTAAATCCAGCAGCAATAATCTCTCAACTGCAGTGCAGACTCACATGGAGGCACCATATTTGAGAATCAGAATATCATGCATTTCTAATTATAACTACAAAGTTTGTGAATATTATCAAACAAAGCAAACTAGAAACAAAAACCAATGCATGCTTAAATCATACAGTGCTGTCTAGGTTGCAGCATGTCATGTGATAAAGCTAACGCATCACCATGGAAATATAAATGTGATGTATTTTAAATAATGATCACATTAAAAAAGCAGGTCAGCTGTAGTATTCAAAACTCACATGTTAAAGAGTTCAAACTTTGCAGACATTTTACATATTCAAACAGCTTTATTACCTGCTACATGAAAGGTAAAATTCGAAAAAGCATAATAGGGGCACTTTAAATCAGTGTTTCTCAACCACGTTCCTGGAGGACCACCAACTCTGCACATTTTCCATGTCTCCTTAACCAAACACACCTGATTCAGATCATCAGCTCATTAGCAGAGACTAAAAGAGCTGTAATGGGTGTGACAGACAAAGGAGACATACAAAACATGCAGTGTTATTGGTCCTCTAGGATTGTGGTTGAGAAACACTGCTTTAAATAATCTGTAATATTTTACTGCACAAATTCTTAAGGTTAGATGCAGAAAATGTTACCGTTTCTGGTGGAAGTCGGCCTAAAACCTCAATTAGAGCTTTGTACATCTCATCAGCGGTGCCTTCAAAAAACTTCCCGCAGCCGGCCACGAACAGAGTATCACCTGTTTGTAATGTGAACAGAACAAGTAAGAGCTGCATGTTAAAGGACTCGTTAAACCATGTTAAGGCTACGGTATACTTCAAACAAAGTTCGTTTTTCATTTGAGGGCAAAAACTATTTTGAAAAGGTTGAGTGATGATACTGTTTTCAAACAGTCTGACAGGAGGCGGGGATTTAAATGTGCCGCGGTGCTTGAGTGTACTGCTAAACACAATAACGATAGCGGCTGAGAGAGAAATATCTGACAAACAGCCTTCTCAAGTGAGAAGTGCCCCGGTGGCACGTCACATTGCTTTATATTTGCCGTGGACAGACCCCGAATGGAGTGGTTGTACTTTTCAACTGGTGTGTGTGAAACCCTCCGCGAGTAATAGTGCAGGTGCAGATACATCTGTACCAACTCTGCTACTCGACTCTCCAGTGTATTCATGTTGCTAACTTGGTGTTGTTGTACTGGATATTTTTCTCTGTTCTGATTCTGAACTCAGAGAATACTAAACACGTCTAAGAAGACTGAGTTTCAGAACACACTCACAGACTAATGGCAGCTCAAAGGTGTTTAGTATGGAGCCAGATCATTTACGAAACAAAATTCATACATGCACAGCACAATTCACATTTACAAAATCCAATTTGTAAATACAAATTAATACAACACACACAATCTGTGAATTCACAGGTAAAAATCATGAACATTTTCACCAAATTAATTTGTGCAATTATGAATCATTTTTTGAACTTACGAATTTTATTTGTGTATTTTTGAATCGTGTTTAGAACTTATGAATTGGATTTGTGTATTCACAAATTGTAAATTGTTTTGAACTAACAAATTGAATTTTGTAAATGTGAGTTGTGTTGTGGAGGTATGAATTTTATTTTTTAAATGTATTATTTTTGAGACCGATCTGGCTCCATAGGGACCAAAACGAATTCCCCCAAAAAGTTTGCTTTGGTGAGCTGTTTTGAACCACCGAAGGACACTCAAAAAGAATGAATTTTGTTCTTTAAAAAAAAAAAAATTAAGGTTTCCTGGGGCCTTAACTCTCCCTTAATTCGTTCCAGATTTGTAGTTGTTTGGATTTTTCTTCTTCTGTTAAATCTAGGGCTGGGCGATATGGCAAAAAAAAAAAATCTCGATTTTCTCATAAAGTTTGACCGATTCACGATTTCGATTTTTTTATTTTTTTTTTATTAATTTTGTTTTTACTGTGTAACTACCTTACCAGTTTACCTTGTTCATTTAAATTTAAATAAATGCCGAAACTAGTTTTTTTCATGCTCACTTGTAAAAGAAAAGCAACTGTGTGACTAAACGTGGTTATGGCACTCTCTCATGTAGGGATGCTAAACATAGCTACAATAGAAATCACAGCACCCGTATTTATTTATTTAATAAATATTTCAAATAACAGAAAAATAAACAATGATAATGCAACAATAGTTTATCTGTATTAGTGGCATGGCAGAAATATATATTTAGACAGGCCTTGTCAAAGTGAGCGGGCACTTTCACTAATAAAAAATATAGCACTTAAATTATTTCATAACAATCAATAAAATAACAGCGGTTTTATATCAAAAGTTGGTAATGATATAAAATATACTACATTTTGATGGTAAAATATAACCATTTAATGATTTCAGTATTCAAACATTAAATAACGAATGCATCAAGTTAAATATAAAAAAACAAATGAATCAACACAGCATATCAGGATATAAAGGACTATATTTAGCAAAATGCTGCTCTTTTGTTTTATGTTTACTTCAGTAATTCCACCCGGGAGCTGTTTTGCACTGTGAAACTGAAAACACTGAAATAAGTAAAAGAAGGGCATGCATCGAGTACTTTTGTCCGTCTCATCATTTGCTCGAGCATGAATTAACGAGCTGTTACTCTGCCGCCGGACATTGCGGAGAAAGTTACACCTATCATCATGCTTAAAACAAAGAATTAGAATTATTAAAGTGGCGATCGGGTGCGGATATATATATCAGATAAAATAATATGTGCGGGCGGGTGGATGATTAGAATGAAGGAGGCAAGGAGCGGACCTCCGCCTGTCGAGCCTTCTCTCCTCTCCTCTCCTCTCCTCTCCTCTCCTCTCCTCTCCTCTCCTCTCCTCGCGCGGGAGAGACAGGCGGCTGCGGGACAGAGCCGCGACATCAACACACAGAATCAGCACAATTCAGCACGGTTGTCTAACAGTTTAGAACGGTTTGGCACGATAGTGGAAAAGCGGCTTTAATATTTTTATTTAAAAAAATCGCGATTTCTCGATTTTATAAAAAATAAAATCGTCTTAAAACGTAAATTCGAATTAATCGAAAAAAATCGAAAAAAATCGCCCAGCCCTAGTTAAATCATATTAAAAAGATATTTTAAAGCAAGCTGAATACCATTGACTTCCATAAAAGGAAAGTGTTCAATGGAAGTCATGGGAGAGTAAATAATGACTGAATTGTCCTTTTTGGATGAAATATAATACAGTTCGTCACAACCTTGGGTTTAACACTGGTTAAAATATTGGTGATGATGAAATGCTCTCCAGTTACCGTACTTTCAGTCAGTATTTGGCATTAAGCTAGCTCACATTGTTATTCTTAAGGTGAATAATTAATCCGTACAGGTTAATCCACTGAAAAAAAAAATTCAATCAAAATCTGACCATTTATTTTCATATTTGAAGTGGCGGTCTTTCTGTTGACATCAACTTTAGGGCTTCCACAGCAACTGTATATTAAATTGAACCACATCCATCCATCTTACCATTAGTTTGCTTTGAGGGACTTTTGAAAAGCAAAGTTTAGAACAATGATAACATGAGGTTAACCACAGTGTGAGAAGCCCTAAATGTCCATATGTCACACACACACACAAAAGTTCCTTAAATTGTTGCATCATTATTATTTACTTAGAATACAGTACTGTTCAAACATCTGGGGTGAGGAAAATCTTTTTTATTTTGGAAATAATTCAAAATAACTATTATATTATTTAAGAGCATGTTACTCATGTTACAAATGTTTTTTTGTTTTTTTTTACTTTATCAAATAAAATGTATGGCAGTTTCTACTTAAAAAAAAAAAAAAAAAAAAACATTATTGACCCAGGATATAATCCTAAAACATGTTAAATGATTTCTGGAGGATCGTGTGACACTGAAGACTGGAGTACAGCTCTGAATGACAGAAATTAATATTAATTGCATTAAAAATACTTTAGCATTTTTGCCTTTTATTATGACAGGACAATAAAGTTGAAGAAAGAGACGGTGGGGTGGGGGTTATGGGTGATTGGGAAAGGTCAGAAAGTTGAGACTCGAACTCAGGACACCTGCAATGCAGTTGCATTATATATGCCACGCACTGATCACTAGACTATCAGTGATGACATTTTGCTGTATTTCTGCTAGAATAAATGCATCCTTGGTGAGAATAAGTAAAAAACAATGTTCGAAAATGAGTGTATGTAAAACATACGTCTTACCCGTAAACACAGCTGGTGCTTCAGTGCTGTTTTCTTTTGTTACAAAATAGCAGATGTGACCGCTGGTGTGACACGGTGTAAACAAACACTTTACATTCAGAGAGCCCACCTGAAATGAACCAAAAAATAATAATTTATTACGAAAATGAAAATAATATGATCATTAAGACTGCATGTATCTGATTAAAACACAGTCAAAATTTTGTGCAATTTTGTGAATTGTGAAGTGTTTTTTTATTGATTTTGTTTCTCTGAACATAAGAGCTGATTTTTCAGATTCACTCCTACAATCTTCAGTGTCACATGATCCTTCCTAGTATTATCAGTGTTGAAAAGAGGCTTTGTACTTTACTCGCATTCCAGCAAAACATCATCACAAGCACACAAGGCAGGCTCTGCGATTACTGTGAATGAAACAACTGTTTTTGGGTAACACTTTATAATAAGGTTGGTTTAGTTAATGCATTTATTAACACAAACAAACATTAAACAATACATTTATTACTGTATTTGTTCATGCAAGTTAATGAACATTGTTAGTTCATGTTAACTCACGGTGCCTTAACTAATTTTACCAAGCAGGAATTTGGATTTTATTAATGCATTAGTAAATGTCGAACTATGCTTTATAAATGCTTTACAAGTAATTTCATTATTAGTTCATGTTAGTAAATACATCAACTAATGAAACCTTATTGTAAAGTTTCACCAATTTTAGTCGTACAGATATGTGCAAGACATCATTCAAAACTTTAAAAGGTTTACATTCTCTTGTGTACATTTGAAGTAGATGATTTTTTATAATTCTCCTAAAACAAGAATGGGTGTTGTTTAATAGTCTTACGACAACTTTGATGAAGAGTTGTGATCCGCTTCAAAGGCTGACTACTGTTTACACTCCCCAAAACAAAACATTCTTCCTTTATAAATAGAAATGAAAGTAATACTAGAGCTTACTTTACTATATTTTTTTCTTCTCCAGATACGGAGGCACCACATATGTGTGATGTATCTCTGTTGTTAATGCTATCCATTTGACATACATTTAGGATTAATTACCAGTCAGAAATATAATGAAATGAAAAAAGATCTAAATAAAATGAAACCATCATCTGCAATCCGATCAGAAAAAAAAAAACACATGAAGTGATCAAAAACAGCCCTTAAAATGCTTTTTTTGTCACTTTTAATTAACTTTTTTTTATATTTTATTTATCATGGGCAATGCTCATTCATCAATAGTTAAAACTGTAAATAAGCGAGAGTAAATCACATGGGCTACTTTTCACCTGTTGCCTCCTGCCCGATTTTAATAAAGGCAACCTTAAATCAAAAACACATCGTTACACATACAATATCAGTAAAATTACAAACAAAAATATATATAAAATTGATAATAAATTCATTAAAAACAAGACAAAAGAATTACACATGATTACAAACTTGATTGCCTTTAACTTGTATTTAAATGTTTGAGTAATTTGTAATACCCTTTAATTCAATTGGAAGTGTTTTCCAGAAATGACTGTCTAAACTGCACAGTATCCTCTAGTCTAGATCATGCCATTATTATTATTCTGTCACAAACTCACATAAAGGAGATGGAGCATATCCATTTAAAATGTCAAAAATCATACAAGCATCGGCCAAATATTTAATATTATCAAAGCTCAATAAATAACGTTTTTGTATTGTATTACAGTGATGAACTTACTGCCTCCTCGCTGACTAAAACTCACCCTAACCCCAAACGTTTGAACAGTAGCACATGTTATATAAATCTGGCTTACTTTAAAGGTGTTGTAGTGTGTGACTTTTTGAGTTAAAGCCCCGACTCGATCATCTCCGCCATACACCGTCAGTCCCGGCATGAGCTTCACCAACTTCTCATTTCCTCCAGCGTGATCCCTGCAGGTTATCAAACATCTGCTCTGATTCCCTGTGCATATTGGCTTCATGTGCAGCAAATAACAATTGTTTTATTTAGTTATTTATTTAGCTGTGCCTTTACTGAACGAGCACTGTGCTATGTCCGACAGATCGCACTAGTATGTCTTTCTTTTCATTTCTTTAAAACGTGTTTTAACACATTATAATCATGTTTTTAATCATTTTTATTCTTTGTTTTTATTTTCTTATACTTGTATGTTATGTTTCTTTTATTTTTGTTTTTTTTCTGCATTATTCTTGTTTATGTAAAGCATAAAAAAATGGGTGGGAGAAAAACAAATGAGTGGGAGAAAAAAAAAGGGGATGATAGGAAAATATTTTTTTACGTTTTTGCGTTCCCTCGCAAAGATGTTTTGCGTTTCGTTTTTCCACAAACATTTCCTGTTTACTTTATACATGTCAACCCTTCCATTTTTGCCGGGATTCTCTCGTATTTTACCATTCTATCCTGCTATCATCCTGTCATTAGGTATTTTCCCATATTTCTCATATATTTTTAATCTTGAAAGCACGCTGAAATTAATATAAAAATGTCTGCATTCATTTTCTTTTCAAGTTGTGCATCGATCATCGCCTTTCATACACAACCTCTGAATCAGCGAATGAATGTATAAGATTAAAAATATATGAGAAATATGGGAAAATACATAAAATATGGGAAAATGGTAAAATACGGGAGAATCCCGGCAAAAACGGGAGGGTTGACATGTATGAAGTGAACAGGAAGTGTTTGTGGAAAAATAGTTTTGCGAGAGAACGCAATACATATTTTCCTATATTTTTTTTTTCTTCCACCCTTTTTTCTCCCCACCATCACGTCCCTTCCGGGTCTCCGTAAATAATAATATACATAAAAACATCAAATGATAAGAACAACTTCATATTTCAATAAGAGATTATACACAAACAAATCTATAAACTTCTAATAAAATTTGCAAATGCTGTATATTAAAAGTGAATAAGTATGAATTTTCACTTCAATATTTGATAGATAACTTAAAATTCCTCTTTAAAAACATCCATCAAAGTGTTTTCATTGTAAAAATCGTGCCTAACAGTACTTAAACTTTCCCATTCTACTAAAATATGTTTTTTGTTGAAAACACCCTGACAGTAATTACTTAAACAGTTAAGTTTACCAGTGATGGTGAGTGGTCATGACAGTTTTGAGCTTCACACCGTGCTTTTTGACTGCATCCACCACCTGGAAAATATGACAATTGTGAATTAGTGCAATGCAATGTGTGATGTATGATACATGTAGACAAATGTTCATACTTTCTGTGGCTCTACAGGGTCAACTATGGCTGCTTCTTTTGTTTCTTCATCGATGAGGAGGTACATGTAGTTGTCAGTGAGAGCAGGCAGCAGTTCCACCTTCATGTCGGACTGTTCCACCAGAGAGGATTTCCGAAACGCGGAATGAAACAAGGCTGTGGGGACTTCAAAACAAAGATACAGGTTCAGTGTATGTTCATGACCAAAAAAAATGCATTTGCAAAATTCACTTTTTTGTGGAAAATGTGCATGTAGTTTACAATAAATATGGTTTAAACCAGAGATGCCAAAGTTGGTCCAGTTGGTCCTTTGATTTGGCCTACCATTCCATCTGAGAAGAGATGGAGAATGAGGGGGTGGTTTAGAGACTATCATTTCTAATTTAACGTAACATTTTGTTTGTTTGTTTGTTTTATTGCTAAGCTAGAAAAGCTAATGCAAATTAAATGTTTCAATTAAATGAATCAGATTTGTTTTTTAAAATGTACATACTGTCACCCGACAGATAGAGGACAATGCAGAGATATCAGTGAGCAAATGAAGGCAAAGGCAGATTTAGCTTGACTAATGTATTGAGCATTGAACTCCATATGATTGTTTTTATTGCAATAAGTTATAATAAAAATATACATATACTGCATTAGTTATTACGATTTAAAGTAATAACTCAATTTATTATATTTTCAATTTATTATAAGATTCAATTTGTTTGTTAAATATTATAAAATAAGTTAGGAAATTACTTATGGCAACTTTAATGTAATGTAGTTTGGTATAATAACCTTTGGCCCACAGCTCATATGAAGTTTGGGCACCCCTCAATCTAATTTTAATAAAAAAAAATAATCTTGTTTTTCATGTTGACATAAGATTATTTAGCTTGTTTTAAGAAAAAACACTTAAATTTGGCTTATAATTCTTTTAAATAAGATTAAGAATATATGCCAAAATTAAGTGTTTTTTCCTTAATCTGCCAATGGGATAAGTAAAATAATCTTGTTTTTGGTAGATTGGCAGATTATTTAGCTTGTTTTAAGGGAAAACCTACCGAATTTTGACATATTATTTCTTATAACAAGACTATATCTTTTGCTTGTCTAGAAAATGCTTCTTGATTTAAGATTTTTTAGATATTTGGACTAGAATCTACACAAAATAATCTAGGTAAGAAAATTGTTTTACCAAGTCAAATTTTAGACTTTTTTTTAAGACCGTTATTAACAACATTTCACATCACAATGTTGGTACAATTTGAAGTATTAATACAGTGAACTATTTTTCATCTAGTGAAAGAAAGAACTATAACACTATGGAATCAAAACGAACGAAGCATTTTAAATAAGTAGCGTTTAATTTTATGACCGGTTTAAAGTGGTTAAGAAACAACTATTTAAGACATTTTAAGGCCTAAAATTTTGATTTTGACTGTAACTGGACAGTAACTGGAGTATTTTGATACAAACAACAGTTAATGTGGTACGTTTCTAACTTCTAATTTGAACAAAGATTAAAAATCTGTGTGTGTGTTTGAAGAAAAAGGGTATTTTTAACCAAGTCTGCATTTATTTAGTAAAAATGCAGTACTATATACTAGTATATATATAAATATAATATAATAGGTACTATACAATACAGTAACTATAATTATATATACATAAATTTGTGGAGACCATGATATATTTTTGGGGATTCTTTCTTTGATTAACTGAATGTATAGAAAGAACAGTATTTAATGCATTATATAGTTAATGCTTATAATAAACACATAATGCATATTGCTGCATAAAGCAAAAAAAAATCTAATAAGAATTTACATGTTACTGATTCAAAACTTTTAAACATTTAAATATGAGATATTTAAATATTAACATTATACAAAACTTTTACATATTAAATGATATGACAACATTGCTATGTTTATAAAACTTATCCAGACGCAAAATGGTGCCCACTAGTGTATATTTCAATATTAACACTATGAAATGTAAAGATCATCTGCTAAAGTTCATCTATAATTTGCCTAATTTTTATTTTGGACAATTCGGATTATGTTCAAATTGATAACGCTTCAATATGCCAATGCAATGCCTCTCTTCACACTGCATTTGATTCAATGTCTTAAAATAATTCATGACAGATATGACCGCAAAACTCGTCTGTAAACACTAAAGTAAGATGTAATAAAACTTGAGTTGCACAACATCGAACAAACAGAAAGCGCGCTGTGTGTTTACATTACGTCCCTCTTAACACACGGCACATACAGCGTTACATACTTACTAATATATATTACACGATAGCTGTAATCGTGCGTGTGCATTAAATACATGTCATGCTTGATGACGTATGCCAACAGATAAGATGATGTAACTCTTCCCAGTACAGGGAAACACTGTTCAACTCGATCAAAACATTGAAGCGCGAGTCTGCGAATACAGTAAATGTTCAATGACAGCGCTCATATGCTGATGGATATTGACCAGTGGGATATTATGATGAGGATCCTGGTGTAAACATACCGAATTTCTGCGATAAAGCTCCGAGGACTCCAACGGTGCAGGCGCTCACGGCCAGCGACCTGAACCACATAGCAGGACTTCAGCTGTGTCTGACAGTACGGCCAGCGCTCGGAGGAAGAGGAAAGGCTGATTTTTACACTCAAACCCTGCCCACTTTTTCACTTTGACCCCTTGCTTAACCAATCCTGTACGGAGGAGTGTCTTTCGCGTGCTCTGGCGTGTATGTGGTTATTTACTACAGAACCTACTATGATGAAGGCTGCTCGTGACGCGGACATCACATGATCTATTTAACATTCAAGAAACAAATGCATTTTATTTTTTTACCCTTTTCTTTTCTTTGCTTTTCAATGTTTTTTTCAATTTAATTTTTACAAGAGTGTTTTGGGCGTCACGGTGGCGCAGTGGTTAGCACGATCGCCTCACAGCAAGAAGGTCGCTGGCTCGAGCCTGGGTCAGTTGGCGTTTCTGTGTGGAGTTTGCATGTTCTCCCCGTGTTGGCGTGGGTTTCCTCCAGGTGCTCCGGTTTCCCCCCAATCCAAAGACATGATGCGCTATAGGTAAATTGAATAAGCTAAATTGTCCGTAGTGTATGTGTGTGAATAAGTGTGTATGGATGTTTCCCAGTGATGGGTTGCGGCTGAAAGGGCATCCGCTGTGTAAACATATGATGGTTCATTCCGCTGTGGCGACCCCAGATTAATAAAGGCACTAACCCGAAAAGAAAATGAATGAATGAACGAACGAAGGTGTTTTCATCTTAATTATATGCAGTTTTTTTCTCTTTGATTGATGGAGCGCTTTGGGTAAAATGCCTTATTATTATTATTATTATTATTATTATTATTATTATTATTATTATTACTATAATATTATTGTTATTATTATTATTGTTATCATTTTTTTTTTCAAATTAATATTTTGTTTCCAGAACTGCGCTGCCGCTATCCTAATCATTTACCGAAAATGAGATGACGAATAAAAAAAAGTGCACATACAATTTACATAAAACAAGATTTTTAAAAAAATCTCATTTTTGTAGAATTATGAGCATGTTTTAATAACCTTTTGCCTAAATTGAATTAAATTGTGTTTATTTTGGTGATTTATTATGGAGGACGAAACACGCAAAAACAATAAATAAATAAATAAATATGCAAATATATAAATAAATGAGTAAATAAATTCATAAATTCCTGCATAAATAAAATAATAAATAAATAAATATGCAAATAAATAAATAAATGAGTAAATAAATTCATAAATTCCTGCATAAATAAAATGATAAATAAATAAATATGCAAATAAATAAATAAATATGCAAATATATAAATAAATGAGTAAATAAATTCATAAATTCCTGCATAAATAAAATAATAAATAAATAAATATGCAAATAAATAAATAAATGTATATAAAAATTACTGCATAAATAAATGAATAAATAATTAATAGTACGGGCAGGTAAATAATTAAATTAATTACATGAAGGTTGGGGGAATACGATAATTTTTTTTCCCCCCTTTTCAAACATTTATTCATTCTTGAACATAGTTGCGTATTTACTTTTCCTCAGGTCAACATGCTAATAAGGTGTCTATCAATCATCAGAAGGCATAGATATTTACATTAGATGTCGCCTACTCTGTTGTTGCCTATTTGAAGGAATTCGTCAATAGAGCCGCCATTTTAGTACAGGGTAGCGCTCCTTTGAAATTAATATGGAACCAAGGTGTGGAGGACTGGAGTGGCCATACAGAGCCAGAGATATATACACATATATACAGTATATGCAAATATTTTTTTAAATGATAAAAATTATAATTGTACATCACTTTTCTACATCAACGGATAAGTGTCCGCACGGCATTGCCGACAAAGAGCATGTGTTTGTGTGCATGGAAATGTATTATCCTCCCTACCTGTTAAATTTGATCTAATCCGTGTCCTGAAACACAGCCCCTCTCCTGCTTTCACTTCTCATTCTAACAGAGGGAGCGATTAGTTTGTGAATGAATCCTTGTTATGAACGACTCATTCACTTATTTAATTAGCCGACAATAAAACAAGTTTCTGGCAGCGCAGTGTCTTGTTGTCATATTTCTTTTTCATTGTTTGCTTATTTTATTTAACAAAATTAAGCCTAGAATTTAGTGCAAGTTGGTGCTACTTTTCTTATGGTCAGGGCAGAGACTGTATTATCATCAATACCGTGACTTGTTTAGCACAAAAGTTTGTTCTGCCTCTGGGCTTTGTTTTCTTAGTTTGCTTTTTACTACACTTGTACACAGAGCTAAAAGTCCCGCATCTTCACATTGGCACATTGTCTTGACTAGTGCGGTTGAATGACTTTTGTCCTGGAAGCACTGTACAAATGTGGCGACGCTATTGACGCATGCTCAGGGTCTGTATGCGATATCTAGTGTATATATCTATGATCAGAAGCCAGTCAAAAAATCAAATGCAAAATTTTTCTACCGATCAACCAATGATGGCACAAAGACTGCCTTCTGATGATTGACAGACACTCTCTCATTAGCATGTTGACCTGAGGAAAAGTAAATATGCAGGAATTTATGGATTTATTTATGCATTTATTTATATATTTGCATTTGTTTATTTATTGTTTTTGCACGTTTCGTCCTCCATAATTTATTACCTACTTTTAGGTTATTTGTTAATAATTCCTTAGCTAATGTATATCGCATTTTTACATGACTTTCATTTTACTAATGCTACCTCACTTCAGGTAAATCGTGAGCACAATTTACTTGTTTGATCTTGATCATCATGAAATCAATGAAAATAAGTGTGCATATATACATGGTGATTTATTTTAAATATATATTGAAGAAACACCCATTTTAAGTAACTTTATTCATAAATAAATCATTTAAATGATTACCTATTTCATCACCATTCTCACCAGCTATAACATTTTTGTTTCTGTTTGTGTTTCCTTTAGTTTGTTTACCCCCCCCCCCCCCCCCCCCCCCCCCCCCCCCCCAAGTGACTTTACAGTTAAAAAAAAAAAACTTAGTAAAGTAAATCGTGATAAAATTCTGCTTAAAAACAAAGTAGTAGCGACAGCAAAACGTATTTAATATTCAATGACGCAAGCTTCGCTATAGGACAGATGTCAAGAACGTCAGCGAGACCTAATAAATATTCATAAGGTAAGCCTTCGCCGTAGTACACAAAGCCAGACTTTCGTGTATGTATGTTGATCGCGATGAACGACTTAACAGGAATGTGATGTCATGCTTGTCATTTTGCTCATCATGTAAAACCCGTTTGTTTTATTCACACCAAATTCACAATAGTAATTCGCTCCGTACTGTACAAACGTGTCTGTCCGCCCTCGGCTAAGTTAACCAGCCGTCCAAAGGTCATTTTGACTTCCGGTCGCAGGTTGAGCTCGTGTTGGACTCAGAAATGAGCGCAAGGAATATTACTCGCTTTTGGGAATGGGGAAGGAAAATCATATGCGTCGGGAGAAACTACGCAGATCACGCAATCGAGCTCAAAAATGCAATCCCCAGCGAACCCGTGCTCTTCCTGAAGCCCCCGTCCGCTTACATTAAAGAGGGCTCCCCAATTCTGGTACCGTTCTACAGCAGCAACCTCCACCATGAAGTTGAGCTGGGGGTGGTGATTGGGAAAGGGGGAACCGCTATACCTCAGGCTTCAGCCATGGAGCATGTGGCTGGATATGTGTTGTGCCTGGATATGACAGCTCGAGACGTCCAGGACGAATGCAAGTCCAAAGGTCTTCCATGGACCCTTGCCAAAGCCTTCAACACCTCCTGTCCCATCAGTGACTTCATCCCCAAGGAGAAGATCCCAGACCCTGGGAGCATCAATCTGTGGTTGAAGGTCAACAATGTCCCGAAACAGAATGGCAGCACGTCCCAGATGATCTTCTCCATCCCGTATCTCATCAACTACATCAGTGAGATCATCTCTCTGGAGGAGGGAGACCTCATCCTCACCGGGACCCCCAAAGGAGTGTCCAGCGTCCAGGAGCATGATGAACTTCAAGCTGGCATCGATGACATCGTGACCATGACGTTTAAAGTGGACCGGAAAAGTTGATGGACAGAAAAGTGTTGCCATTTGTTGATTATTAATTTTAGTGATTTTAGAATTATTCAAATTGGGAAACATCATGTTTATGTTTTTTAAATAAAAAGTGAATCATAATTTGTGAGAAAATGTATATTTGAGACTGATTTAACCTCACTTTACATTGTAAAAAATATCCGTTAATTTGTAGGATCCGTATTTGTGTAAAAACATAGTTGTAAAGTTTACAGTATTACTGGCAATGTTGGTAAAATGTACAAGGGCACTGTAAATTAACAATTTCAACTGTGGTGTATTTTACAGCACAATTGTAATTGTTAATTTACAGTGCACTTGTAAATTTTACAGTATCAGTCATTTTTACAGTACTGCCAAATTTTAAAGTATTACTGGTAATTTTTACAGTACTGCCACATTGTACAGTATTACTGGCAAAATTTACAAGCACATTGTAAATTAACAATTTCAACTGTGGTGTTGTTTTACAGCACAATTGCAATTGTTAATTTACGGTGCGGTTGTGAATTTTACAGCATTACTTGCAATTTTTACAGTATTACTGCCAAAATTTACTAACTCACTGTAAACTAACAATTTCAACTGTGCTGTATTTTTAAAGCACAATTGTAATTAGCTTACAGTGTACTTGTAAATTTTACAATATTACTAGCAATTTTTACAGTATCACTGCCAAATTTTACAGTATTACTATAAATTTTTACAGTATTACTGGCAAAATTTACAAGCGCACTGTAAATTAAGGGCGATGCAGTGGGTAGCGCTGTCGAGAAGGTTGCTGGTTTGAGTCCCGGCTGGGTCAGTTGGCATTTCTGTGTGGAGTTTGCATGTTCTCCCAGTGTTCGCGTGGGTTTCCTCCGGGTGCTCCGGTTTCCCCTCATAGTCCAAAGACATGCGGTACAGGTGAATTGGGTGAGCTAAATTGTCCGTAGTGTATGTGTGCGTGAGAATGATAGTATATGTGTGTTTCCCAGTGATGGGTTGCAGCTGCAAGGGCATCCGATATGTAAAACATGTGCTGGATAAGTTGGCAGTTAATTCCGCTGTGGCGACCCCAGATTAATAAAGGGACTAAGCTGAAAAGAAAATGAATGAATGAACTGTAAATTAACGATTTCAACTGTAGTGTAGAACAATTGTAATTGTTAATTTACAGTGCACTTGTAAATTTTACAGTATCACCGGCAACCAAAATTGCCAGTAATACTGTCAATTTTACAGCAATTTTTTACAGTGTGATTTTTTTACATTTATTTATAGTTATGAAATGCATTATGGAATCTTTGTGCTCTGTCGAGTTTTGATGTTGTAAATTCAGCTGTGCATTTAACAAAGTGACCTTTTATTGACATTTTATTAGTTCAAAGCAATATATTGTATAAGAAATAATATAGAATTAAGTTTGTAAAATAACAGGAAAAGTACTGGCAGGTTATTATTAGGTTTTGTAACACCAACCCAGGCAATATATCACTCCAAATATTTAAAAATTCAGTAAAAAGTAACCTTTTCAAAACTTTTCAACATCAAAAGTTGATCGAGGTCCCATAATGCAATACAAAACATTTTCACAATACCAAACATCTTCCAAAAATTGGACGGGCTCAGACTATAAAGTATAAGCGGTGTCGTGGAAATCTGCTGAATGACTTCAGTCAGACAAGGGTTAGAGCAAAGCAAAAATGTAGTTAATAAAATAATCTTGCAGGATGACACCTGTTACACACACAGAGAGAGTGAATGTGTGAATGCCTTAAACAGTTTTATACCCATCAGTGCAGGTACACTCACATTTGTGCCAAACTCCTGGAAAGATACATTTCTGATGGGAAAGAAAAGATGTGTTGTGGTTTTCGAACTCCTGACTAGGAGTGCTACAGTGTATCCGGCTTTGGCCTTGGCCAGTACAAAAGAGCTTAGTTTCTGTCTGCATTTACCGAAAACATTTTGTTCATTAAAAATTTCCATCACAGGGGTCAAAATTTTGTTAATAATACAATTACAATATTACTTTCAATAGGGCAAAGGCTATGTTAAAAATAAGCAAAACATGGAGTCCAGACTTTGTAAAACTGGCCTTGTTTTTCATGTAATACGCTCTGGGGAATTAAGTCTAAAAAAAAACTGGAATGATACTGGTGGTTATTACAAGACATTTGAATTATATTAGAATATAATTAAATTCTATTGTAATCAATGTAAATTTAGGTACAACCATATATGGTTTCTTGTCTGATAAAGGGTTCAAATAGGTCTAAATGTACTTGGAACAATGGAAAAATACTAATTAATTACTATTAATAATTAATTATTTTATTAAATCTTTGTGCTTTACCACTATCTTTCAAACCACTACATTATATGTTTAGGGTATTATGTTATGATGAATGATGGTGGAACATTTCTCCTCCCATGCATTGACATCTTTTCATTTCGGAAAAGTATGTAAAACTTAATCTCCTGGTCCTAAAAGTTAAAATATGTCAAATTAATTTGTTTACCAGAGCTAAATGTACTTTATTCAGAGCAGATTTGCTGTGTACACATCACAAATAGTGACATATTGACTAGATTGTTAACACGGGGGCATATCAGTAAAGGCAAGAAACATGTAAAACACAAGTATTCACAAATGAACGATTAAGCAGTTTAATGTGAAGCTGATGAATATTACAGATATGTTTTGTTTGTTTCTTGCTGTCCTGTTTGCTTTTACCATCAAGGCAGTGTGGATGTATTTTTACATTCAAAGTGTCAACAAACTCATTACATATTTAGTCACACCAATAATTGATTTACTGATCCAATTTAAAGAAGAGATTTTAGACTTTGAGCATCTTCTAGGTCTCCATCAATGTGTAACAACAGAAACATCCAGCAGTTAATGTGCAAACAATGTTTAGTGATTAAAGGACACAAACACTGATATACGGATGGAAACTACAGAAATAGTGTCCAAAATAGATTATTTTGCATTGTGCGATAGTGCTTTTATTTGTATTTTGAATATTATGTGTCCTGATGTATATTTAAAAAAATCCGAGCAAACAGAAATTACTGTCAAACGTTTTTACCATGATTTAAATAAGACAGTGGCATTTAGTGTAACAATATATTACATAGCACAAAAATGTTTTCTTTTTTAAAGCAAAAATGATCTGATGACATATTAAAAGACTCTTTTTGTGACCCTGGAACACAAACCAGCCATAAGTGTAATGTTTTTGAAATTGAGATACATAAATCATCTAAAAGCTGAATAAATAAGCCTTCAATGATGTATGGTTTGTTAGGATAAGACAATATTTGGCTATCTGGAATCTGAGGGTTCGAAAAATCTTAATATTTAGAAAATCATCTTTATAGTTGTCCAAAATTAAGTGTTTAGCAGTGCACATTACTAATCTAAATTATGTTTTGATATATTTACAGTAGGCAATTTACACAATATATTCATGGAACATAATATTCTAATATTAATATTCTACAGATTTTTTGGTATAAAAAAAATATAATTTATAAAATATAATATATAATTAATATAATATATAATATAATAAAATATAATTTATTAAAATAAAAAATATAATTTTGCCCCATGCAATGTGTTTTTTGCTATTGCCAAAAATGTAACCGTGCAACATAAGCCTGGTTTTGTTTCAGGGTCACATCTAAGTATCACTGTGTAGCACCAAACTACCGATTACTGTAATTTTAGATACCATCTTTTGTCAATCAAAAAGTATTTGGTGATTTAAAATATAATAGAATTGAATATGATCACCTTAATATTAAATGTATAACAATTGTTGTGTTTCAAGTTTTGTATCGATATGTTACACCGAACATTATTTGACCCATGTTTTATCACATACAATTGCTTTTGTAAAAAAAATTCCCTTGAAAACACCAGAATGGCTTTGACCTAAATTCATTAATTATTTAATGTGATAAATGTGCAAAAAAATATGTCTAATTGGAGCAGCATAACTTATCAAGTCAGCATTTGGGATTTCTACATTAGCCGAAACATGTAAAAGGTTACCAATCCATAAAAACTAAGATAAAAGGTGCAATATGGTTTAAAAGTTTGGAGTTATGTCCACAAAAAACTGTTTAATCATAATAGCAAATGTTTCTTGAGCATCAGCATGATTTCTGAAGGATCATGTGACAAGAATTTTTGATAACACTTTACAGTAAGGTTGTATTAGTTAATGTTAGTTAATGCATTTACTAACATGAACAAACACTGAACAATGCATTTACTACAGTATTTGTTCATGTTAGTTAATGTTAACTCACAGTGAATTAACCACATGTTAACAAGTATTGAATTTGGATGCTAATAATGCATTCGTAAATGTTGAACTATGATTAATAAATGATGTACAATTCTGATATTTGATATATTAACTAACATTAACTAATGAAATCTTAATGTAAAGTGAAATTCTTTGAATCACGAAAATAAATGACACTTTAAAATATATTCAAATAGAAATAACATATTTCAAATGTTAATAATATTGTTCATTGATCCAAAAAAGCTTTGACGAATAGTTTGATCACAAGAATTAATTACACTTTAAAGCATATTTGATTAGAATGATCATATGTAACATTTTAATATTGCTCAAAATAAAAAGTAACAAAATATTCTGACCCCAAACTTTTGAACTGTAGTGTATTTTGTGCTTAATCCTAAAAGAATTGATCATGCATGGTTGTGCGTGTTGATTGTCAGTAGCAGTAATTGCGAGTGAGCTTCTTAATGTGTCCCATTAGGCTGTTTTACACATCCTCGCTCTGAATGTTCCTCGCTGGGCTTTTCTTCAAAGCGTTTCATTCGCCAGCCACACGGTAGACACATCTGAGCTCCTCCATCTACTCTCAAATCCATCCAGCTCTACTGTTGCTCATTCTTCACTGGAAAACAAACGCAACATAATATTAACTGACATACTGTAGGTTATTACAGTTAACCAAAACCATAAACCTAAAGCCATAAAACTAAAACCACTTAAAATATATGTATTACACCATACTAATGAATTATTGTGGTCTAAAACCAGGCGTTTCAATTTCATTGTTCAACCCCTGTGTGTGTGTGTGTGTGTGTGTGTGTGTGTGTGTATATATATATATATATATATATATATATATATGTATGTGTGTGTGTGTGTATGTACGTGTTGTCTATTTATATACTAATAACATACTAACGCTAATATAATACAAATGCTTGGACAGAAGTAGTTACTAATACCTTACTTTAAGAAATAAAGAATACTACTAGGCATATTAAAGTAATGGGCATCACGGTGGCGTAGTGGGTAGCAGAATCGCCTCACAGCAAGAAGGTCGCTGTTTTGAGCCCCAGCTGAGTCAGTTGGCATTTCTGTGTGGAGTTTGCATGTTCTCCCTGTGTTCATGTGGGTTTCCTCTGGTTTCCCCCACAGTCCAAAGACATGCGCTATAGGTGAATTGAATAAGCTAAATTGGCCGTATTAAATGAGTGTGAATGCAAGAGTGTATCGGTGTTTCCCAGTGTTGGGTTGCGGCTGGAAGAGCATTCGCTGCGTAAAACATATGCTGGATAAGTTGGCGGTTCATTCCGTTGTGGTGACCCCTGATTAATAAAGGGACTAAGCCGAAAATGAATGAATGAATATAAAAGTAATCATTTTTAACGCCCATTATTATGTTTTCTACCACAGTGGAACATTAAATACTTTATTTGATACTAGCATAAATTCCAGTATTTTTATAATAATAATAATATGCATGTATAGTTTGCAGTAAATGTGCATGTAACCTTTAGGAAGGAACTTCAGAGAGCTGCTGAATATTCAGAAGCGTGAGAGGCCGTGTTTGGGTCCGTCATTCACAAACTCATGGCCAAGACCATTTCCACACTTTCCACATTTGACCTGTAAAAGATAATGAATTATTTCTTATTTATTGTTCACAATCTCCAGATGCAAGATTAAGAAATTCTCTCAGTTAATGTGGTATATTCGCACAGCCTTTAGTTTTAAGTCAGCCAGCCTAAGTCTTTCCATTGCAAAATCGCCACGTTTTTCTTTAAAAAATCAGTGATCTTCACTGCCTGATAGATGTACGATACAAAGTGAGGGCATACTCTCACTAGGCACGGTTGCCTTGAACCGTGAACGGTTGCCATGCCGAAGCACTGTTGTACCCCCTACCCTCTCTCCTGACGGCCTGCACTTACACTGCATCTTTACTTTCCGAACCTGAGCACACTTACATCATCGATGATGTGACTGTTCAGTTTAACAGGAAAAGAAGCACTCTCGCTCAACACAGTGGAGATTGCGTTAGTTATATTGTTTTGTGTTATTTTAGTGGGATGCAGTGACACACAGTCAAATATTTTGTGGAACAGATCCACCACTTTTGACGCTCATAAATGATCATAAAAGTCCTCGTGCTGCACGTATTAGGAGGTTTCCTGAAAGTACAGCTGTCGTGCAGCGAGGGGTTTGCATCTTTAATAAACTATGACAGTTCGTGGTAAGAATGATTAATAAATCCATATGAAACCTTAAAAGTGATGTCGGGTCTTCAGTTTCTGTCTCACACCGGACAAAAAGCACTGCATTAAATTCCATTTTTCCGAGGCCATCTTTAAAATATGGAAAATTATTTTACCACAGTATTTTCAACGGAGTTCCTGTGCTAGCCTGCTGCTCCTGATGGCGTAAGCATTTACACAGTCTTTCATCTAGGTTGATGTTGAACGACTAAATAAATGCTTAAGTCTATTTAACTGATTGTATTTTAGTTACATTACAACATCAGTGCTGTTAAAGAAGCTTTACGAAATTGAAAATAGTCAGATAAACCTTTCATCGCTGGCTGAAAAACACTAGCTGTGCATATAGCCCATTGAGCTGACCTTGTAGGCGCCCCATCTCTCCTCCTGTTTAGACACACTGTCTTCATGGATGGTTTCAGTGAAGGCTGGCCAGGGGGACGAGTGCTCGTATTTGGATCTGCTGGAGAACAGCTCGTATCCACACTGAGCACACACATACATCCCTGCAGTAGAAAAAAAAATCTCATTCGTTACTGTTTTTACAATTCACTGAAAAGCATGTAGGCTAAATAGGAGTCCAGTTAAAGCATTGAACAAAATAAATAAAATATGGATTTTGTGACAATGAAGACTGGAGAAATGATGGCAAATATTCAGCTTTGAATTACAAGAATAAATTACGTTAAACATAGTGCTGGACAAAAATTTAATCGCATCCAAAATAAAAGTTTGTTTTGACATAATATACAGTTGAAGTCAGAATTATTAGCTCCCCTTTGAATTTTTTTCTTTTTTAAATATTTGCCAAATGATGTTTAACAGAGCAAGGAAATTTTCATAGTATGTCTGATAATATTTTTTCTTCTGGAGAAAGTCTTATTTGTTTTATTTCGGCTAGATTAAAAGCCATTTTTAATTTTTAAAAACCATTTCAAGGTCAAAATTATTAGCCCCTTTAAGCTATATTTATTTCAATAGTCTACAGAACAAACCATCATTATACAATAACTTGCCTAATTACCCTAACCTGCCTAGTTAACCTAATTAACCTAGTTAAGCCTTTAAATGTCACTTTAAGCTGTATAGAAGTGTCTTGAAAAATATCTAGTAAAATATTATTTACTGTCATCATGGCAAAGATAAAATAAATCAGTTATTAGAAATGAGTTATTAAAACTATTATGTTTAGAAATGTGTTGAAAAAATCTGCTCCGTTAAACAGAAATTGGCGAAAAAAATAAACAGGGGGGCTAATAATTCAGGGGGACTAATAATTCTGACTTCAACTGTATGTGTGTGTACATTTATTACGTATACATAAATACACACATGCATGCATATATTTGAGACCATGCTTATTTATAATTAGATAGAAATTCGATAGGTATATGATACAAATTATATATAAATTAAAATATCTAAGTAACATAATTGTTTTTTATAGCTTTGTTTTTGTCTATGAGTGTGTCAAAATGTACATATATATACACACACACACACACACACACACACACACACACACACACACACACACACACACACACACACATATATATAATACAAAGAGATATATCAAAACAAACTTTTAGTTTGGATGAGATTAATCGTGATTAATTATTGCCCAATACTAATAAAAAATAAAATAAAATATTGTTTAAAGTTTAACAACAAGTTCAAGTTCATTTATTTATAGAGCACATTTAAAAACACAAGACAAAGTAAAAAAAAGACAGATCATAAAAACATAAGAATAAGACCAGAGAAACGACTGGAAAAATGTAGCAGTAGACAGGACTATTAAAATAATATTAAAAAGCCAAGCTCAAATGTAAGTTTTTAGGAGTGATTTAAAAATAGATAGAGATGTAGCCATTCTAATCTTAAGGGGCAAGGTGTTCCATAACCGAGCACCCGCCACAGAGAAAGCTCTGTCCCCTCTATGTTTCAGTCTGGATTGAGGAACTAAAAGAAGATTTTTATCACTTGATCTAAGAGATCTTTTGTGAGTGTAAAAGTGCAACACCTCTGAGAGATAGATTAGGGCTAGATTATGAAGGTATTTATATACTAGTAAAAGCACTTTAAAATCAATTCTGAATTGGATGGGCAGCCAATGGAGGCCCCTTAGAAGAGGGGTAACGTGGTCATGCTTCCTGCTATTACAAATAAATCTGACAGCAGCATTTTGGACGAACTGAAGGCAGGAAATTTGAGATTTTGAAATGCCACAGTAAAGTGCATTGCAGTGGTCTAACCGCGACGCTATAAAAGCGTGGACAGCCATCACTAGTGTGGTAGGATTTAAGAAATGTTTGACTTTAGATGGCAAACGAAGTTGATAAAAACTGGAGCCAATAAATGAACTGATCGGTTTGTCTAATTGTCTAATGACTCATCAAGGATGACACCCAGATTTCGCACACGGAGGGATCTGAAGGCAGATAAGCAGCCCAGATCTAGGCAGGTGGCCTGAACATTATCAGTAGGGCTGAAGACAATCACATTGCTGTTTGACCAATTAAATGGATACTTGTTCAATTTCTTACAAAAAATAAATACATTTTAATAAACATTGACAAAATATTCAGCGATAGTGTACATCATGACATTATAATGTTTATTCAGTATTAGCATAACAACAAAAAGAAGAACAACAAAATATGATATATATAAAGAAAGTAATTAAAAGTTAGTGATTAAAATCTCTGATCAAAAGTGTGACACAAAAAGGGGGGAAATAATAACAATTACAAGAAATTGACCAAAGATTTACCAAAGGTTACACTGCTTAGAATAATATATATGTAACAATACATTTATTACAGTATTCATAAATCTTTATTTATTATAAATTAATATAAAAATATTATAAACTTTTAATGTATAAAATATTATATTATATATTATAAAAATAAAACTATTGATCGTTGATCCACCTTAACTCATGTGGAATAAATATTAATATGAAATTAATAAATATTATCCTGATCATATACAACTTTAATAACACACAATTAACGACTGATATAGAAGTCATTAATAATATATCAGTAAACAAAGAATATGTGATTACCTATTATTAATAAAAGCTGATGAAGTTAATGTTAATATAAACATCTAATGTTGAAAGATTAAACCTTATCTTAAAATGTCACTGTGAGCCCTATATTTTATTACATTTAAGTAACAATGATGTTCAACAATAAATATAATATTATATCTTCTAGAATCAACAAGAAACTCGTGTAAAACTTTATTAACAAGACATTTCCGTAGCTTAAACGTTCAAACGACACAAGTTTTATACATACCTACACATTACATAAGTTGTCTTGTTTACATGTTACAGCACACAGGGACAACTTACCGCTCTCAAAATGATCTTTATAAATCTCCCCTCCAGAGAACGAACAGAAAGACATGTTTAGACGGACTGTGATCAACTAAAAGCGAACGACTGTAACTTTCTGTGTGTCAGCTGGTGTTTTATAAAGTCAGTCTGGATCAGGTAAATGGAGGAAGCGTGTCTGTTGTACCACGTGTTCGGACGATCTGCGACAAATGACCGCATGGTGGCAGTAGAGATCAGCAGCTAAAAACTGGTTATTTATGCAAAATAATGGCCAATATCATAATAATGATGCAAGAAAACCTTGCTATTTTCCACCATCTGCAGGATGCAAGTGCACAATTTAAGATGTTAGGAAAATTACTGAGTTCTGGCCTTTTTACATTTATAAGGCAAGACAAGTTTCTTTATATAGCACATTTCATATGGCAATTCAAAGTGCTTTACATAAACAAAGAATATAAAAGAAACAAAATACAAGTTAAAGAAATACAACAACAACAAAAAAAAAGAAAGAAAAACAGATAAAAAATGTGCTAAAACAGGTTTTAAAGGAAAAACATACTAGTGCAGCTCATTCAGTAAAGGCACAGCTAAACAGATGTGTTTTTTTAACAAAGTCAACTTGAATGTGTCTAATGTTAAGCCTAATATACCACAAACACACATTAATGTTCAGTCTATACATAAAAAAAATATGAAGGATCAATTATTTGACAACAATAATTGTTTACATTATTCCTGAGCACCAGATCCTCATAATTTCAGAATGATCTTTCGACACTGAAGGAGTAATGAAGCTAGATATTCAGCTTTGAAATACAGGAATAAATGACATTTTAAAATATATCCATGTATAAAATGTTTATTTTAAATTTAAATGAAGTTTAAAGTTTGGAAACATCGCTTTTTGACAAAATGAATGCATCCTTGTTGAAAAAAATATATTTAAATTGTAATAAACATTGGCAACATTTTCTAATAAAGTACATCCAGAGGCGGACTTAGTGATTTGAGGGCCCTAAGCAATTCCAGGTATTGAAACTCAAAACATTCTCTTTCTCTCTCTATTTTTTTCTGTATTTTTGTTTGTAAATAAACTGCATGCTAAAAATATTTTAAGTGGAACCTTTATCTTCTTAGAGTACAATACAATAAATTCACAAATACAAATGAAGTTCACAAACTGTGTAGTTAATTAGCCATATTTGTGATTAGATTTTAATATTTGCATGTGCAGTATGGAAGGAGCGTTCTAGGCTATTCATGGAGGCTCCTGGTTTTCAAAAGAATAACGTTAAAATCTTAGTGGTTATAGGCAGATTTTACAACATATGATAGAAAATTTATAAAAGAGCTATATGATTAAAATAGGCTTTTTGGCATTGTTTGGGGCCCCCTAAATTTCCTGGGGCCCTAAGCTCCTGCTACCTTGCTTATTGGTTTTTATTTTTTATTTTTTTTTATTTTTTTATTTTTATTTAAACAACAGCAAATATACAATTTAAACATGACATCCAAATAATACAAACATAACTAATAACAAAATAAACTAAAAAATAAATTATATAATCAAAATAAATAAAAACACAACTTCAATATGGACACCTTTACAATGACAGTATAACTAAAGGATTATTTAACCTACCAATTGACAGCAAGTTTACTATTCAATTAATTTGAAGCAGGCGCTTCAGGCTCCCCCAGACAAAAAAAGGAACAGCTTTTTCCCCAGAGCTGTCTCCCTTTTGAACCCTGCCCCCCACTGACTCTTTTGCTTCCTAATACACCCCCACCCCCCTCATAATTTATACTCCTCATAATCACTGCACCATTTAACATTTGCACTTTTAAAAGTTAAAAAATTGCACATATTCATTGCACTACATTGCACTGATTCATTTATTTGAACTGTACATACCCACTGCACATGTACATTTGTAATTATGTACACACCCACTGTACATATACATTTGTAATTATGTTTATCTATCTGCACACTTCTGATTATTAATAGTAACCTGCACATCTATCCATCTATTGTAAATCTCTGTTCATAGCTAATACAACCTGTATATAATGTTCATAGTAGGCTACATCCATTTGTAAATATCACCATAGTTTTTCTATAACTGCACTTTATAACTCATACCTGTATCCTGCACTTGCTGCCATTGCACTCCTGGTTAGACCTAAACTGCTTTTTGTTGCCCTGTACTTGTACACGTGTAATGACAATAAAGTTGAATCTAATCTAATCTAACCTAATCTAATCTATCTAATCTAAAACTTCAACTCTTTTGCAACTATAATTGTATCTTGACATTTCTTACTATTAATATACTGGAGCGGGTTTATACATAAATGAAAATCTATAATAAAAACTTTTAAACAAGGTTTAGAATTATTCAATCTACATTTATGAATATTAAATTTACCAAATAAAGTCAAAAGATTCATTATAAATTCCACAGATAACTTGTTCGAGACCTCGCTTATTGGTTAAGTCCACCCCTATGTACATCATGACATAATGTTTATTCAGCAAAAGAAAGAAATTAAAAGTTAGTGATTAAATTCATCAAAAAAGATGAATTTAAGAGGAGGGGGAAAATAATATGAATTTAAATAAATAAATCAAATGCAAAATAAAAATGACAAATTTTATTCCAGTTTTTTTTATTGTATCATGCTGAACATACAAACAAAATTGTACATATTTACAATATTACATATTTTCATCTCAAGGCTGAGTAATAAAATAGGCAAACATAATATGCATCTCAAGAATAAAAAAAGAACAGTTTTTAAATAAATTGCAATAAAATAAAAAATAAAAATAATAAAATAAAAATAATAAATGGCCTTTGAAACTTAAATTAGCTTATAAAAGTCCAGAAAATATATAAGCTTAAGGGATTTTAATCATTCACCAATTTTACAGATTTGCAAAGAAGTTTTACCTCATTCAATCACTGATTAAAGTTAGGAGTAGATTTGAACCATCTGCATTTGTGAATAAAGAATTTTCCAAAACATAATAGAACATTGACAGCAAAATGACAGTCTTACAAATGTCATTCTAGTTACACGGGTGTTTAAATATCTGTGAATACATGGATGGCAGATTAAACAAAAAACCCTGAAATGACATTAGCCGCGTTAATACCATACACTTTATAAAGGTTAATACGCTATTTTAATATGTATATTTGACGTATTGTGTTTCGCTGTGTTGCAGTTTCGTTCGTGGCTCGATCAATAAAAAACGACGACATCTATTGGCAGAAAACAAAACTGCGTGCATAACCTTTCACCTTCAACCTGTCTGTTTAGAAAAGATCGAGGAGATAAAACAGGCAATTGCATTCATTTTTATACTGTTTTAAAGAATTTTATGTTTTTAATTTTTGTATGCCTAACATTTTTACAAAGTAATGTCCATTCGGTTTATTAATCGCAGCTCGGTGACCTTTCGCCATGTTGTGAGAAGCGCGCATGCGCACTGTGGAGGAGAGAGACAGACTGAGGTCGACTAAAGGGTTTTAGAAAATTCCCTTCAAATTAAAGGCTGAAAATGCCGCAGGATTACAATAAAGATGCGTATCCAGAGCCACCCTCTCGGACTCCGATGGAGAATAAACAAACGGCTGTACCGAATCCCGTTGTGCTGATTACAAAGGTCTTCTACTACACGGTGGATCTGCCAGTGAGCACATTCAGAGGTGAAGTACTTCACACTAGCGCACTTGAAGCGGTGTTTACCTCTGCTTGTTCATCTGCTTTCATTTACAGTTGTCTTTGTGGTGTTAAAATCGCATATATAATAATAGACATGCATTTGTGTGTTTATATAACGTAATGCATTGTGTAAGGTTTGTATTGATGCTGGAAAACTATTTTTATGGAGCAGTAATGTAACTTAAATGCTGTTAAGATTAGCTGGTGCAGGTTCCTAATTGACCATATGTGGATAACATACAGTCCACCAAATATCACAATTCGAATAAAGATTGGTACACAGTAAACCCTTAACACTAATACTTCTCAGAGGTTACTAAAAAACGCTTTAACTTCATAAATGAATAAAGACATCTTATTAACAGTTGTTCTTACCAATTTATAAATGTTCTAAACAGTTTTTAACCTTTTAAATTAAATAAATGTAAATAAAAGCACTTATTTTGTGTGCTTTACTGAATCACAATGCCACAATGATGGGTTTGATTCTCAGGAAAATGACTAAAGTACAATCTGATTAAAAAGTCTTTAGAGCAAGGTATGTGTCCTCTTATAAAAGTCTTCTGTCAAATGCATAATCTAAATGCTCTCAGAAATGAGAAACTGACGTATTTTATTTTGTGTTTGTGCATCATCATCATCCTCATCATCATCATCAGGCCATACAAGATTAAAAAAAAATTTTTATCAGTTGAATAGTTTTGTTATCTTGCATTTAATGAATCGTCAAGATCCACAGTTTCAGCTACGACTGAAGTAGTACTTTCTTCGACTGAAAAAGAAAAATCACCTGCATCTTGAAAGTTACATTGCAGAATGTGTAAATGTTTTTTAATGAAAGAAGTGCATTTTAGTTTAGCTTCATTAGTTTATGGTTGTAATTACAGCCATAAACAAATACAGCCATATTATATGCCTAAGTAATTTGAAAGACTAGTACAATACACATCAATATAATAACAAAACACCGTTTTGTCGTGCTATAACAAATAAAACCTTCTACTTGTCTTTTCTTGTATTTCTTGATCTTTATTTTATTATTTGATTCATGTTCTACCAGGCATCGTTGAGCGCTTCCGGGGGGATAAAAAGGCCTACTACTACCACCAGAAGTTTCGCCGTGTTCCTGAACTGACCCAATGCCAGCAGGGAGATTTTCTGTGCTATTATGAGGCCGAGATGCAATGGAGGAGAGACTAGTATGTTACTTTTTTTTTTTTTTTTTTTTTTTTTTTTTTTACAAAAATATTGCAATTATATTGCATAGGTATGCTCATTTCGGTTAATTTTTGCCAACCAACAACCGCTGCTCGTTAACCGAATATTAACGGTTAACTGGTCAGATTAATATTAAATGATTATTTAATAAAAAAACAATTGATCGGTCTATTTTGTGTTTGACACATTAAATATTGCATTTTAAAATACTGATTTATTTTAACATGTGAACACACATCAGCACATCTTCAAGCACTTGCAGAGTTTCCAAAAGCATAAAACAGAATAAACTAAATAAAAAGAATAAAATAAATAGTCCTGCCCTAGATAGTTTTTATTCAAATGACAAATTTAGATTACAAAACGAAAACACTGACTGAATCCTTTTTAAGAACCGGCATTTTCTTTTCGGCTTAATCCCTTTAATAATCAGGGGTCGCCACAGCGGAATGAACCACCAACTTATCCAGCACATGTTTTACGCAGCGGATGCCCTTCCAGCCGCAACCCATTACTGGGAAACACCCACACACACTCACATACACTACGGTCAATTTAGCTTATTCTGTTCATGTCTTTGGACTGTGGGGGAAACTGGAGCACCCGGAGGAAACCCACGCGAACACGGGGAGAACATGCAAACTCCACACAGAAATGCCAACTGTCTCAGCCGGGTCTCAAGACAGCGACCTTCTCTCTGTGAGGCACTTATGCTACCCACTGCGCCAGCCTGCTGCCCTGTATGGATGTAAATATCAAATAAAATAAGTCTTAAGTCTTCATTTAATTAAACAGAAGCCATTTCATTCAGATAAACATCGCAACAGGGTTGAGAAGACAGTATTTAGTTTCATGCTGACTTGGAACTTTCTAGGTTTATGTTCACATGCCTCAATTTATGCTTACAATTACATGTTTGTTGTCTTTTCTTCTGCAGTAAGGTGGATCAGGAGATTGTGAAGGTGATACAGAATCGCCTGAAGGCCTGTCAGCAGCGTGAGGGTCACAGCTACGTGCAGAACTGCCAAAAGGAAATTAAGCAGTTTAACGAAACGTCCAAGGCCTTTCAGTCACGCTGTGAGTATTTACTGCAGTATTAATGTGTTATTGGTGGCCAAACAGAGGATGCACAGGCATCTGTTTTCTTTTCTGTTCTTCATCTTCTTCTGCTGCTCTTGAGTCTAGAAGCTATGTCTATGAAATTGCTTGCAGGAAAGTTACAAAATTTGGCTCACATATAGACTTTCTGAGTCTGGTGGGAGCTCCTTTAGCTGAGCTTAGCATAAATTATTGAATCGGATTAGACCGTTAGCATCTCGCTAAAAAGTATTGATAATTTATTTTATTTCAAGCTTGACCCAATGTAGTTATATTGTGTACTAAGATCGATGACAAATGTTATTACGCAACACTGTTACCTACCTGGGGACTATTTTCTGGTGCTGTGTAATATTGTGCTTTCTGAGCCTTGGTACGTTGATTATTATCCTAGAATGAGAGTGCATTTCCTAGCAATATCACCTAGAAAACATAATTTTTCAGTCTTCGTACATAATGTAAGTACAGGAGGGTCAAGCTATAAATAGGACAATTACCGACACACTTTTTTGAGCAGGATTGCTAATAGTCTAATTCGATTCAGTGGTTTATGCCAAGCTAAGCTAACAGTGCTCCCACCAGACCCTGAGGTCTACTGAATAGATTCAAAAATGGTAAAACTCAACTGTTTAACTCTAGGGGACTAGTAAAATGAGCCTATTTCTAAAAAAAAGTCGAGCGTTCTGAATTCTCCTAACTCAATCCCTCTGTTCGCCACCTGCCCTAACTTGTTGTTTATTCTAATAACCTTTAAACTGGGAAATTTGGAAACAGAATTAGTTTTCCCTCTTATTCTATGTTTCAGGACAATGTCTCAATGACATTTTTCATTATGACAAGTTTTTTTCTGATATTCTGAATTAAAACACGCACAAATCTTTGAGACTATTGGTCTGATATTCGCAAACAATGAATCCAGTGTTCTTCAGATAATGGCAACAAACAATTACACTTTACTTAAAGTAGTTATATAGTTAAATAAAACACAACAAATTGGACAAAGGGTTTACCAAATTGGTTATGACAACAAAGATATGTAGTTTCTTTCTCAGTGGGTGGACACAAGAAACATTTATATTTTTTATGTTTAAGCGTGTTACTAAAGCATAAACATTTGACTCTGGCCAACAATCACAAAACTGGTATTTTTATATTTGATGCAGCATACCGATATGACTGAAATATTGTCTTCCTGTGTTGACCATTTTTATATATTTATTCAGTGTATTTTATTAATGCATAGTTGAAAAGTTACAAATCTCAATGTATCTTTTCAACAGGAGCTAAAGATTTAAACAGTTTTGGGCCAGCGTCTGCCCTTAGACATTTCAAATCTATCCTAATAGCTTTTGATTAGTTTTGCCTAGAACGTTGATACCAATTTTGTCAAAACTGGTGGACGAAAAGAGCTTTTCAGATGTAACAATGTTTATATAATTTTTCTATATTTATTAATGGTGTGTCTGTATTTATGGTAGATGGGGACCTGGGTGCATACGGAAGCGCTCGGAAGTGTTTGATGAAACAGAAGGAGAGAATGATGAAAGAGGCGCAGAAGGAATAAAACTCCTCTCCTATGGCTTTTCCACGTCAGTCTCTCTCATCTGTGCATCAAATTGTAAAATAAAGTTTATCGGAAAGTGACTTCTCAGTAGCTGTAGTTATTTAATAAAATACTGTCTGCCTCAAAATGCTTTTATACATGGTTCCTTTTATTACTTCTATACAGTGTAGATTTCTCCTTTTAGTATTTCTTTTTTTACAGTATATTTTATGTGCGGCTTATATTCCATTTCCTGCTTAAAATCTGTTAAACACATTGTGGCATCCATTTTGTTTCTATTAAAATCACAATGTTCAGAATTTTGCAAGTGGATGCATGACCTCAGTGAACACTAGGCTATTTATTAGGGATTTAAGTTATAAGAATTTCTATTTGAAAAAGTTATGATTATTTATTTAATGCAGGGGTGTCCACACTCGGTCCTGGAAGGCCGGTACGCTGCAAAATTTAGTTCCAACCCCAATCAGACACACCTGGGCTAGCTAATGAAGCTCTTAATATGCTTTCAAGAAACAGCCTTGCAAGTGTGTGAAGGTAAGTTGGAGCTAAAATCTGCAGGACTCTGGTTCTCCAGGACCAAGTTTGGACACCCCTGATTTAATGAGATTTTATCCAAGGTGACTTTACAAATTAATATAAATTATTCAACCTGAAAGCATTAATATTTTATAATATTTCTGCACTTGTAAATGCATTGAGCACTATCAGGATCCATAGTATGGAGTTTAAATAAATTTCTTAAAGTGGATAGGTCCACTAATGCAAAAAAAAAAAAAAGAAAGCTTTGTTTTAATTCAGGTATTACTATATTTGCATTTACTCACTACAGGGAGTGCAGAATTATTAGGCAAGTTGTATTTTTGAGGATTAATTTTATTGTTGAACAACAACCATGTTCTCAATGAACCCAAAAACTCATTAATATCAAAGCTGAATATTTTTGGAAGTAGTTTTTACTTTTAGCTATTTTAGGAGGATATCTGTGTGTGCAGGTGACTATTACTGTGCATAATTATTAGGCAACTTAAAAAACAGATATATACCCATTTCAATTATTTATTTTCACCAGTGAAACCAATATAACATCTCAACATTCACAAATATACATTTCTGACATTCAAAAACAAAACAAAAACAAATCAGTCACCAATATAGCCACCTTTCTTTGCAAGGACACTCAAAAGCCTGCCATCCATGGATTCTGTCAGTGTTTTGATCTGTTCACCATCAACATTGCGTGCAGCAGCAACCACAGCCTCCCAGACACTGTTCAGAGAGGTGTACTGTTTTCCCTCCTTGTAAATCTCACATTTGATGCTGGAACACAGGTTCTCTATGGGGTTCAGATCAGGTGAACAAGGACGCCATGTCATTAGTTTTTCTTCTTTTAGACCCTTTCTTGCCAGCCACGCTGTGGAGTACTTGGACGTGTGTGATGGAGCATTGTCCTGCATGAAAATCATGTTTTTCTTCAAGGATGCAGACTTCTTCCTGTCCCACTGCTTGGAGGTGTCTTCCATCCTCAACCCGAAAAGGCCCCACAAGCTCATCTTTGATGATACCAGCCCAAACCAGTACTCCACCTCCACCTTGCTGGCGTCTGAGTGGGACTGGAGCTCTCTGCCCTTTACAGATCCAGCCACGGGCCCATCAAGACTCACTCTCATTTCATCAGTCCATAAAACCTTAGAAAAATCAGTCTTGACGTTTCAACTCGTGTGTCTTGTTCAGTGGTGGTTGTTTTTTAGCCTATCTTACCTTGGCCATGTCTCTGAGTATTGCACACCTTGTGCTTTTGGGCACTCTAATGATGTTGCAGCTCTGAAATATGGCAAAACTGGTGGCCAGTGGCATCTTGGCAGCCGCACGCTTGACTTTTCTCAGGTCATGGGCAGTTTATTTTGCTCCTTGGTTTTTCCACACGCTTCTTGCGACCCTGTTGACTATTTTGAATGAAACGCTTGATTGTTCGATGATCACGCTTCAGAAGCTCGGCAATTTTAAGAGTGCTGCATCCCTCTGCAAGATATCTCACTATTTTTGACTTTTTGGAGCCTGTCAAGTCCTTCTTTTGACCCATTTTGCCAAAGGAAAGGAAGTTGCCTAATAATTATGCACACCTGATATAGGGTGTTGATGTCATTAGACCACACCCCTTCTCATTACAGAGATGCACATCACCTAATATGCTTTATTGGTAGTAGGCTTTCGAGTCTATACAGCTTGAAGACAACATGCATAAAGAGGATGATGTGGTCAAAATACTCATTTGCCTAATAATTCTGCACTGCCTGTATAGTACTTTTCACGTTCCGTCAACCAAGATAATGACAATTGAAAGCATTTTATTCCATATTAAATTGTACTAGAACATTTTACTCATTTATGGATTTAAATAGATATTAAGTTTAAAATGTAATGTAGGATTTAAAATGGAAAGGTCAGTAGTGCCAGTTTTAGGCCAGTAAATCAGACACAATGCGCATATTATAGGGCTCCCACATTTTGGATAACTTCAAATTCAGGAATTTAATTGCAGAGCTTATAGGCTCACATAACCAGAGGTTTAGATATAAATACTTTTCATGTTTCTATTGCTCTGTGGATTAACATGATCTTAAATTATTTAGCCAACAGATTTAAGTTATGGTATATGAAAATATGAGTCATGGCAACAAAGCTCCTTGTGTGAAAAAACTAAATGTAATTAAAAAAAAAAATGCATTAAACATGTCAAGAAGCTAGTTTGCAGAGGCCAAAGTGTTAGCAAGAAAACGCATTAGCAAACCTTAGGGAATATGGAATTTGTCTCCAGAAAACCTGCTGCATCCCAATTTGCATACTTATACTACACCCTACAAGTATTCACTTTATTTGTAAAGGAAAAGTATATACTTTGAGTAAGCTTTGGGACACACTACCTTGTTAACAGATCACCATGTTGTTTAGTTACATCCAGTCAATAATCTCAACACATTTCTTTCATATTCATTTATCTACCTTATTGGAGAAGCAGCAGCAGGTTAATCTGCCATTAACGAGTCTTTCATGCAGAGAAATCTCAGCTCTTTGGGTAATTATGAATTCAGAAATAATGTCCAAACGTATCTTAATACAAGTTCACATTGTTGCAGATGAAATGTAACACTGAAAATGCAGTTTAAATACGTTCAAGTTAGATATTGATTAACAGTCATTCAAACAACTTTACCGACGCTCATGTACGTGACCGTTGGTCTCGTGTGTCCACCATGTTCGTTTGCAGTTATCAATTTCACATCCAACGTGCAGTGCACTGAGGGCAATATCAGCAATAAGAGTATGGATGCTTCTAAAGCAAGGTTTTACCGGAAATAGTAAACCATCCGGGAACCTTTGGTGTATCCTTTTCAACATACTATGCTTTGGGACATATGAATTCTATTTTCGAATACTATTAAGGATGGATAGCATGCGTTTGGGATGCAGCATTAAACTTAAATTCAAGCAAGGACCATTATCAATGCTTATTTTCCCAAACTTTCCAGGATCTAGTATCATCACCAGAATCATAAACTTTAAAAAAAATTAAGGACCCATGGGAACCCTGATATTATTCAGCAGCTTTCACACAACTTTAACGCCCAAGAACAGACCATACACTCAAAGATGGTTTTACTTCTGGACTTTTATTTCAATCCGTTGTACAAAATTTAGGAGGTTCCCTGAGGAAGAGCTCCCTGAGTCCTCTGAACGGAGACCCTGGTGTGAGTCTTGGCCAGATGATCAGTGAATTCCTGGAAGACAAAACACAAATCAGCTTCAAGAACCACGAGACAGGTTAGCAGAAACGAACATATGAAAACACATTACCTGGTAAGGAGACTTGGTGAACACCGTTTCCTTCCAGAGGTCAGGGGTCAGGTAGCTGTAGGTCTTTGAGATCGCATCAAAGGTGGCCTTGGCTGCAGATGACATGTCAGTTATTAACACTCATGCATGGATTGCTGCATCCTAAAATGCTGGTATTCAAACACAATGACTTACCAAAGTTGCCCAGAGTAGCGGTGCAGCCCCTAGCAGAGGTGTAGCAGTCGTCAATACCAGCCATCATCAGCAGCTTCTTGGGCACAGGAGCAGACACGATACCAGTACCACGGGGAGCAGGAATAAGACGCACCAGGACTGAACCACAGCGACCGGTCACCTGAACAAACACGCATTTCAGCCATTAAAGAAGCTCACTTTCGGAATAAAGCCGCGGTCACACTGGATTTTTCCCTCTGCGATGCAAAGTTCAAGCTTGGTGAACTCTGTCCTGCAAAATCGCATCACTTGACTGCGTGAGACCAATCCAGGATCAAAACATGACCTCTCTGGACAGAAATTTAAAACATGGAGCAAACGCTCGCTTTTTTTTAATAACTAATCATCTTGTTTAATCCCGCCCCTTTTCGCAGCCTGGTGCGACAGAATTTCGCAAGCTCAAACTCTAGTGTGACTGCAGCTTTAGACTCACCCTCAACATCCAAGATGTTCATTTCTTTTAGGTGTAGAGTAATTAAGGTTGAAAACACAGATTGTTCTTCATATTATGGTCTTTGGTGGTTCTTTCAAATTGCAGTTAACGCAGCTTTAATAGGTCTCAAAAAGATCTTACTTCACCAAACCATTGGTTGATTTCATAACCCCCTAATCATGGTCACCCCACTTTTAAGCCGAAGTCACACTTGAGTTTGAGCTTGCGAAATTCTGTCGTATGGTGCTGCGAAAAGGGGCGGGATTAAACTAGATGAATAGGCATTTAAAAAGTGAGCGATTACTCCATGTTTTAAATTTCTGTCCAGAGAGGTCATGTTTTGATCCTGGATTGGTCTCACGCAGTCAAGTGATGCGATTTCGCAGGTCAGAGTTCACCAAGCTTGAACTTTGCACTGCAGCAACCTGCGAAACTCGACGCATGACCCTGCGTTTCCGGTCTGACGCATTTGCGTGCGTATGAATGGAAGTCTATGGGGAGTAAAGTGCAGTGTGACCGCGGCTTTAGAGTTGACACTTAAATTCTAGGTCAGTTGTGCTCAACCGTGTTCCTGGAGATCGACCTTCCTGCTGAGTTCAGCTCCTACCCTGATCAAACACACCTGAACCAATTAATTAGGACCTGAACAACACTTGATAATTACAGCCAGGTGTGTTTGATATGGGCTGCAACTGAAAACTGCAGGAAGATCGATCTCCAGGAATAGGGTTGAGCACCCCTGTTCTAGGTGATGCATGCATTGTGTTTAGTTTATAGAGATAAGCTGAGGATTAGGCAAATTTTTACTAAGTATGTACCGAAAAACCATGCACCTGTGTGAGGGTGATCGTTAAGAATACTGAAGAGTTAAAGAAATGGACTATTTAACTACAAAAGCTGGTCTGGATATACAGTAGTCACTGTTTGAAGTGGATCTAAACCTTTTATTAAATTGGTCCTTAAACTACTGAACATCCATTCTTGTCTTTTTAAATCCATCTCAAATGTTGACTACTGTATATACACAAACACATTTGCCATGTGGATTTTCAGTACAAATGTAATAAACTCACCTAAACCTAGACTTACCTTTACAAATAAAATGCATACCTAGAATCCACCTAAAGCTTCCCTTTGACTATTAAGGGCTTAAATAAAAAACAGCAATGATTTGGCTGAGGGTGAGCTTTTTTCCTCATCTGGGATCATGTAAAGCCATTTAAAGCTACAATTTGGAAGATCAAACCACTGACGTTCAACTAGGGCTGCATGATTAATCGAAAAAAGATCACGTTCTCGATTCGACCCTACACACCATCTTAATTCAGCTTTTCTATGATTCAGCCAAATATATGTTCAAGGTCAGGAGAGAGGAGTAAAGGCTGTCGCACAAACCTTTGTTTTAAATTCGCTGCTCAGCAAATGGACAAATGACGTTAAAAGTGTCACATACTGTATAAGGTATAATTCACCCCAAAATATCATTTCTGTTTCTCTTAATGTAATGACTTATTTCGTGGCTGCGAAATAACACAAGCTGATGCACTTTTTGTTTACTAGAGAGGACACGCGCAAGCCACCCAATGATGTCTACTTAAGTGAAGTCGTAAATAACGTTCAGTTTGTTGCACAGAGCGATCGTTAGGGAGCCGCATGGGAAGTATGATTTGCATGCATGTTTTTTTTTTTTCCTTAAAGTGACGGTAGCCATTAGTGCACTCGGCAGTGAAAGTGAAACCAAAAGTGCGCACATCATTTAAATTATCATATCGCATTTTACAGTTATGATGATGACAAGCATTTGATGTGTTTTTATCTTTTATAGCGAACACATCTACAAAATCATGAGAAAATCGTGATCTTGATTAAGCAAAATAATAATAATAATGATTCTTATTTTAGCCAGAATCGTGCAGCTCTACATCAACTATATGGAAGAAAAATCTGGATGTTTATTAATTTCATTTCTTTTAGACTGAAGCGATAAAATTTACAAATAGGGCAATTTGACTTCTTCCAGAAGCGTGGTAATCCTTTGTATTCCTATTTAATGTAATGTCAGCAACAGAGGCTATTATTATGGCAAAACATTTCACTAATAAATATCCACCAAATCAATGCAGAAATTAGATAAGATTTTCTTTTAAATAAAGTGCAGAACTCATTATATTGTGCAGCAAATAATCTCTGCAGACTGACCTTGCATGGCACGGTGTGTGGCTTTCCGATCTTGTTACCCCAGTATCCTCTTCTGACGGGAATGATGGACAGCTTGGCCAGGATGATGGCTCCTCGGATGGCGGTGGCCACCTCTTTAGAGCACTTCACTCCCAGACCAACATGGCCATTGTAGTCACCGATAGCAACAAAGGCCTGGAAGATGGAGATGCATCAATGATTAAACAAATATGCATGCAATCGGGCTGCTGATTGTCAGTCAGGACGAGGTCAAGTCACCTTAAACCTGGTGCGCTGACCGGCCCTGGTCTGTTTCTGGACAGGCATGATCTTCAGGACTTCATCCTTCAGCGCCGAGCCCAAGAAGAAGTCAATGATCTCAGACTCCTGGAGAAAGAGACATTATGATAGTAAGTGTGTGTAAGCTGCATCTACAAATCTTTTCATAACGTGACATGCATCAGGTCAAAAGTGTGATGATGAAGTTTGAAAAACATTTTTATTTAATGCCATGTCAGCAACAACGGCTAGTTTCATGGCAAAAATAACTTATTTGTTGGAAGCTTTTGTTTATTTTTGAATAGATTAGATAATACTAACTTTTTCCCCTTGTAAACCTTTAGTTTGAGAAACAAGTCTGACTTCTATGCATTGGTTAATTACATCTAGCATATCTGGGGTTCTCGAAAGCAGATAGTTAAAAACATGTCAATCATGTTCACATTTGTTTACTGTATATAAAATAAGAAAATAACTAGTCCAACTTTAAAAATCGGGAAAACTTTATATTTTGATGTTATAGTAAAACAATAAACTAGTCAAAAACAGGCCTAAAGTAACTCACCAGGTATCAAATAAGAATTAAAACAATAATTGGTGACTATTAAAGTGTTACTTGACAATTTACAGGAAACTTTATTCCAATGATGCTTAACTGTTACCAGGGTTTGACAATTTGGCTTGGAAACTGTATCAGGTCTGATTGTTTCGGACATTTTTCCCATGTTTTAAAATGAATTACATGTTATCAACATACATAAAGCCTCTTAAAAGAATTCAACTATTGGTCAATGTGGCAAAATGTTCATTTTAGGCAATGAAAATTGTACCCAAAATATTATGCTTTTTTTTTATTGTGGATTCATGTCACAGTCTGAAAACCCCCTTATGATACTGATTAAACATTATAAAGTAAAAGCTAGTAATTATAATAGTAGGTAAATAGAAAATACCATAATACATACACTATAATACATATATAATTGTCAGTTTTCATGCCAACTTCAATACCTTGATTGGCAGAGAATACAGATAGATCTCCTCCAGGGACTTGATCTTCATGTCCTTCACCAGACGACCAAGTTTGGTCACAGGCACCCACTACATATGATGGAGAAATATAAATGAACACATGGAAACTGATGATAAACTACACAATATGCATTTTAACAGCTTTAAGAAGACATTTAACACAATTTGTGCAGAAAGTCTTTGAGTATGATTATCTTAAAGCTTTAACTCGCATAAATTAGAGTATATATAGCAATGTTTCACCTCCTTATCTTCGGATTTTCCTCCCCGGGCACCGCGGCCTCTTCCACGGCCCCTGCCACGGCCACGACCGCGACCCCGGCCGCCAGTGCCGAAACCTCCGCGAAAACCTCCTCTACCACCGGCGTCGTCCGCCATTTGCTTTAGAATAGAAATTAAAAATTTTCAGTAAATTAACAAGTTATGAATATCGTTATGACACATGCCGATTAATATGCGCTTGTTGTATTACTAACGTTACATTAACTATCATGTACACTATAGCTGATAAAACAAATAAAACAGTACGCATTAATCATTTTAAACAACTAATATTAACAGAATCATGCATTTATACGACATATCACCCGTGCCGCCATTTTTTACGATCATCTAGTCAAACTACGATAAAAGCATATATACTCAAATCATAGAATTAATTTCTCCGTCATGTGGTTAATAACCCACGCGCACACGTTTCCTGAAACACGGTCATGTTTTTATTTTGCGATTGCAGGGATACGAGCAGATGCAGATAATGAGAGCGAGAAACCCATGTTGACTTACGTGATGTGTATTCAGGAAGAAGAAGGCCGCACGAGAGTTCGCGCAGCATTTATTCAACGCCAATCCTCGCGAGATTTCATGACAGCCGCTATGATGATGATGATGACGACCTCTAGCGGCAGTGGAGAAGTCTGTCAGTTTCGGACCAAGACGATATAAACAAAGTAAGGATTTTTTTGGAAGATAAAAAGCATGTTGTCAGTTGTTTCGTGTCAATTTTGATGCTAATTAGCTAAAACAAACATATAATTCGAGTCAATGTATGAACTGTACATACCCGTCAACTCTCCCGTTTTTCCCGGGATTCTCCCGTAATTTACAGTTCTATCCCGCTATCATCCCGTAAAGGTAATTTCCCGTATTTCTCCCGTATTTTTAGTTATTCTCTGAAAGGTGGCAAATAAACATTAAAGAGCAGAGCCTCCCTATACGCAACCCATACCGCCGAACCACAAGGGGCCGCCCTTGCTCTTAAATGTTGGTCTGTTCTGTGCTTTTGCTTTGTTTAGGCATAAAAACACTTTGAAATGAATATAAAACCCGCGGGATTCTCTTGGCTTTTCATTACAGATGCCGTCTCCCCTTCATATGCAATCCTCAAAACAGTCATATAGCGGAGCATGACTATCAGCTGACGCGCTCCATAGTGATAAATAGACGCTGTTTCCCAAACAGATTCTGTACACACGATTTGAAGCGGAGGCTGGGTTTTGGGTGCGTGTTTAAACAGACATATACACATAATTAATAATAATAACATCTAAAGATGTCAATCTTGGTGGGGTTTTTTTTTCAAACACAACTAATTTTGTCCTAATGAGCATAAAAAGTTAGGAAACCAATCGAATACTTTCTTTATAACGTTAGATGGTTGCATTTTTAAAGTGACACTGTTATTTAATGTAATCAAACGAAACAAATCTAAATAATAAGAGATTCATCCGTTGCTCTTTAATCAGAATGTGTAAGTTGAAGAAACGGCTAATGAGATTTGATAGCTTGAATTTATTTCATTATAATAGCTATTAATTTTAATCAGCTGAACTGTTTGCTAATTTATTTGCTGCTAATGTATATTTTTTGTAAATAATAATAATAAAACATATTACTGACGATTTAACTGTTTATTTACAATGAAACAGCTCCAAATGAACATATTTAGTAATTTGGGGATTTTTTTAAGGGGGGTCGGAGTAATCCCTTATTATGGTGGGCATATCCCTTATTTTCACATCCCAATGTTGACAGGTATGACTGTATGTTCAGTTGTTCAGGGAGCAAATGTGGTGTGGTGTGGTGTTGTGCTGTCAAACTGATGAAGATCTTTTCTTAATTTTTCTGGTGTTTTTTGTAATTGTGTTTTCCTAAATTGCAGCATGTTAAGCTCTCTTGGCCACCATAGTTTTTCCTATGAAAGTCAATCATTTTCAGTTTTCCAACATTCTTCAAAATATCTTCTTTTGTGTTCAACATAAAAAAGAAACTCATACAGGTTTGGATCTACTTAAGAGTGAGTACATTAAAATACTTGGTTAAACTATCCCTTTAATACATTTCAAATGAACCTTTTTTACATTTTAGGGTTTCTCAGTGGTGGAAGTCGTCATAGTTGTTTAAACTTATATAGCACAACAGGAGAGTACAACAAATATTTTTTTACAATCCTATTTTCTAAAATAAGACAAGAAAAACTCGATTATGGTGTTATTAAGTGGCTGTCCTGTCCATAGACGCTGCATTGCAAACGTCTCACATAAGCAGTATTTTGATGCAAAGTTGATATAATACATACGTAAATACACATACATACATTAAGAAAAAAAAATATATAATATATATAATACTTATATATATTTATGATATATATACAGTTGAAGTCAGAATTATTAGCCCCCCCTTTCAATTTATTTTACTCTTTTTAAATATTTCCCAAATGATGTTTAACAGAGCAAGGAAATTTTCACAGTATGTCTGATAATATTTTTCTTCTGGAGAAAGTCTTTTTTGTTTTATTTACTAGAATAAAAGCAATTTTTTTTTTTAAACACCATTGTAAGGTCAAAATTATTAGCCCCTTTAAGCTATATTTTTTTCCGATAGTCTACAGAACAAACCATCGTTATACAATAACTTGCCTAATTACCCTAACCTGCCTAGTTAACCTAATTAACCTAGTTAAGCCTTTAAATGTCACTTTAAGCTGTATAAAAGTGTCTTGAAAAATATCTAGTAAAATATTATTTACTGTCATCATGACAAAGATAAAATAAATCAGTTATTAGAAATGAGTTATTAAAACCATTATGATTAGAAATGTGTTGAAAAAGTCTTCTCTTCGTTACACAGAAACTGGGGAAAAAAATAATCAGGGGGGCTAATAATTCTGACTTAAACTGTATATAACTTTCAAGGATTTAAGATGCTTATGACTGTTAAACGCATCACAACAGTCTTGTGAAAAGGGTCCAATATTAATGACCACACATGAATTGTTAAACACTTGTGACAGGAAGGTCATCATCAGACATGTTGCAATTTTGGGTAAGCCAACAGCCATATTACGTATTACATAACATTTCAGCAGTAAAAATAGCAGTACAAAAGTGAACATGACTTATTTTTACATAAGGCAAAAATTCCTACGTGGAGGTTAAATTTACTTTCCCAAAACAGAAGCTTCCTTGTTTTCAGGAAGATGTAGGCTTTGCAGATGAGCAGGACAGGAATGATTGATTAGGGCATTTGTTTTCTTTTACTCATTAGGCTGCACGTTGTCATGACCTTTCGCCTATAGGGAAGATTGAAAATATAAGTTAGCAGTTAGCATATAAAAGAAGTGATCAAACATGTCAGCAAAACTCCTCCAATATGGAGCCAGATCAGTCTCAAAAATAATACATTTTCGAAATAAAATTCATACATGCACAACACAATTCACATGTACAAAATCCAATTTGTAAATACAAATAAAAACAACACTCAATTTGTAAATTCACAGGTAAAAATAATGGACATTTTCGCCAAATGAATTGGACTTGTGTATTTTTGAATCGTGTTTTGAACTTATAGTATGTGCATTTGCTTAAAATCTGCATGCGTTGTTTTAAAAGAATAGTCTGCAAACCTTGTCATGGGGATCTTTGTAGAGCGTCTGTATTTTGCCATGTTGTGGTAAGTTCCTCTTGTGCAGTTCTTGCACCACTCCACTGAAAATCACTTGCTTTGAAAAATCCTCCTTAAAAGACAAACACTTGTTGATATTAAGCAGTGCAGATGAACATTGAAAATGGTAGGAAATGTTTCTTGAGCAGCAAATCACTGTATATTTATAGTAGATTTTTAAAGGATCATGTGTCCTAATGCAAATCACAATAATTTACATTTTCAAATGTACATGCATAGAACATTATTTTAAATTGGAATAATATTTCATAATCATACTGCATTTTTAGTTTCTTTGACAACTTTTTCTTGCAGGGTTGTCAAACATAAGAAAACATTTTTTTTCTAAAGCATTATAAAATCATATCAACCCCAAAGTTTAGAGAATTATAATATATATATATATATATATATATATATATATATATATATATATATATATATATATATATATATATATATTTTTTTTTTTTTTTTTGTTATTTATTTGATAGATTATTTTACTTTTATTTTACAGAATAAAAATAATACCTTGTTTTTATTTTTGCCCAATCTTCTTTTGAAGACTGATTTGAACTGTCCAGTCTGTGAAATAAAAAATACATTTATGCAAAAAAAATTTAATTTCTGTTAAACTTCAAGAATGCAGTTGTGTTACAACACTGGCCAAATGTTTGGAAATATTATAATTTTTAAAATGCTTTTCAAAACTCTTGTGTTGCTTTATATATTCGTGAAAACTGTGATATTTTAATATTCAGAAATAAGTACATTTCCCAATTATTTACAATAATATGAAGTAGAAAAAAGTTTTCAACGTTGATAACAGAACGAATCAGTATTAATATCTAAACACCAACGATAATTGATTTATTGACACTATTATGATTGTTCATAATAGAGCAGCAAATCAACATATAATGACTTCTAAAGGATTGTGTGACACTGAAGACTAAATAATAACAATGATAGGAATAAATTACATTTTAATACTTATTAACCTAGATTTCAGCTTTGGTAGGCCAAAGAGCCTTCTTTCAAAAACATTAACAAATCTTAATGTTTACAAACTGTTGACCAATAGCACAGCACTTTAACAATCATTGCATGTTTTAAGTACACAATTTTATATGCATTTATCAAATATAATTTTCAAATTTGAACCTAGGGTGGCTCAGTGGTTAGCTCTGTCGCCTAACAGCAAGAAGGTAGCTGGTTCAAGTCTCAGCTGAGCCAATTCGGGTTTTTCTATGGAGTTTGCATGTTCTCCCTTTGTTGGTGTGGGTTTTCTCTGGATGCTCCGGTTTCCCCCCACAGTCCAAAGACATGTGCTATAGGTGAATTGAATAAATAAATTGGCCAGTGTGTGTGAATGTGAGAGTGTATGGGTGTTTTCCAGCACTGGGTTGCAGCTGGAAGTGCATCTGCTGCGTAAAACTTATTCCGGAATAGTTGGTGATTCATTCTGCTGTGGTGACCCTGATAAATAAGGGACTTAGCTGAAGGAAAACGAATGAATCTGAATCTGAAAGTTGAGTGTAAGTTAAGGGGGTTAAGAACAGGTGTGTATTGTAACTTGAACTTTACCTTTATGCAAATGAGGATTCCCAGGATGAGCAAACTGTACACCGATAACAGGACTAGCAGTGTAAACAGCAGTACTTGACCAGTGGTAAACCCTTGCTCTGGATAAAAAACACAGCTTTTTAAAAACAAGAATATTCAAATAATGTGCTGATACTCTTTTCCTACGACTCATGAAGGTTTGCATGAATTATGGTAGTAACTTGTTTAAAACTGTAAACAGTTATGAAGTATTTAACAAAGCTGTTGTCATTTCACCAGTTCAACCAAATATTAAAAAGACACTTAAAAACTTCAAATGAATAACCCCTTACAAAAACTTACTGCAGTTTTTTTAAAGAATACTGCAGTTTTTAAAGGAATACTGCAGTTTTAGTTAACTTGAAAAGTGCAGTTTTTTGGACACGAAAAAACTGCATTATTTAGGTATATTACAGTATTACTGCCAATCAACTGAAGTTATACAATACAATCAAATGCAGTACATCTACTGCAATACAACTGAAGTACTACTACAGTACAAATGCAGTACATCTACTGCAATACAACTGAAGTACTACTACAGTACAAATGCAGTACATCTACTGCAATACAACTGAAGTACTCCTACAGTACAAATGCAGTACATCTACTGCAATACAACTGAAGTACTACTACAGTACAAATGCAGTACATCTACTGCAATACAACTGAAGTACTACTACAGTACAAATGCAGTACATCTACTGCAATACAACTGAAGTACTACTACAGTACAAATGCAGTACATCTACTGCAATACAACTGAAGTACTACTACAGTACAAATGCAGTACATCTACTGCAATACAACTGAAGTACTACTACAGTACAAATGCAGTACATCTACTGCAATACAACTGAAGTACTCCTACAGTACAAATGCAGTACATCTACTGCAATACAACTGAAGTACTACTACAGTACAAATGCAGTACATCTACTGCAATACAACTGAAGTACTACTACAGTACAAATGCAGTACATCTACTGCAATACAACTGAAGTACTACTACAGTACAAATGCAGTACATCTACTGCAATACAACTGAAGTACTACTACAGTACAAATGCAGTACATCTACTGCAATACAACTGAAGTACTACTACAGTACAAATGCAGTACATCTACTGCAATACAACTGAAGTACTCCTACAGTACAAATGCAGTACAACTTCTTTAAACAAATAATTCTGATAAGTTAATCAGGTTTCAACTACATTTCTTTAAGTTATACAAAGTTTGACTTAATATTCTTAGTCAGTTTCATTGATCTAAGTTGAGATGACAGATATGTATTTTTTGTATTTAGGGCTGGGTGATTAATCGAAATAAATTTGCAGCCGTGATTAACTAAGGGTGCTTTCACACTAGAACTTTTGGTCCGCACCTGGGTTCGTTTGACATGAGAGTACGGTACATTTAGCTCAGGGGTGACCAACATGGATCACATGAGTTGCCCGCGAACCTGTTCTAAAAATCGCTCACCATAGCACCACATACCAGTAAGCTGCATAATACTTTTTGTAGCTATTCTATTTAAATCACACTTGCATTGGTGTTAAATTGAAAATGACATTAAGTTATATATATATAAAAAAAACTTTAAAAACTATTTCAGACAAATGAAGTGTTGCATATTGATATTTATCTGTTTCCTACCTTGTTAAATCATTGTTGAAAACTATTATGAGAAATCATTAACATGATCAGTGTCTTCACATAGATGAATATCATTAATTATTAATAGTAACAACATATAGTTAAACCTAAATTGAGAACATTTGTTATTTAAGAAGTGTGTATCAAACTCTTAGCCCTTCACATTAATCGGTACCCCAGAAGTAGCTCTCAGTCTCAAAAAGGTTGGGGATCCCTGGTTTAGCTAGTGTGAATGTGTTTTCTAAACATGGGTGCACACCCGTGAACCGTACCCGAGTCTGCCTTAAAGAGGTGTTCTGGGGTACGGTTCATGCGAACTCTGGTCTGGTTCACTTTTGGTATGAATGCAATCTACCAAATAACGGAAGTGAACCGACAACTGTACAACAAACTAAACTTTTCATAACGTTCATTCATGTGTGTGTGTGTGTGTCTTGGTGACAAGCGGGACTGAGCCAGGGCAAACACAGTGTTAATGTCTGCTTATTTCCTCCAAAAAACAGCTTCTGCAGACATCGCGTTATGTTCTGAACTTTTATAATATTTTTGCGGCAGATGGACGCGAGTCGCTTTCTCTACATCCAAAACCAAAAGACTCAGTAAAAGCAGAACGACCACGATGTGCGTACGTCTTTCCATTTTGGCCCTTTGTTTCCGTGGTCATCACCTAGCAACAGCTGTACACAAAACAGCAGCTCGGTGATGCAATCGTATCTGAGTTCAGAAGGAAAAAAGAAAGTGTGAACACAAACCAATCGAGAAGGTGGCAAGGGGGGACAATCGAACTTGGGTACGGTCCAGGCCAATTGAACCAAGTGTGAAAGCACCCTAAAGCTGAGATTGCACATCTTGTCAGTGATGATCAGTTCTATGATCAGTAGTAAACCTGCTCCGAAAGCCAGAGGGCGCTCTCACACTGAATCTACAAACACCCATAAAGAAGAAATCTAGGAAATCTCCAAAGCGTTGCATTATTAACAGAAGATTTAACTGCTTTCATTGATTCAGCATGACTAATAAACACACGACACGACTAAGGAATCATCTCACATAAGTATTTATTTCAGACACTCGACTCGACTGACGTTACGAAGTGTGTTTGGGGTAAAAACGTTATTATGATCGGTCATCTCATGTGCTTTCAGATGTAGCAGCATTTACCCGCAGTTCACTGAGAAGCTATGCAGACTCCTGTCATTATCACAGAAGGTGTCACGATCACCAGCGATCTAAACACCACAGATCGCTGGAAAACATTCACAATCGCTAACAGACTACAAATCTGCCATTTCATGGACTACATTTTCATACATGCACTCCGCTCACTCACACACATGTTCCTGATCCTGACTGATTGCATACACATCACCAGAGGAGTGTCAAGGACTGATTACACACACTATTTAAGCAGCACAAACACTCACTCTAGTCGCTGAGTCTTGTTTACTGTTTAGTGACATTACAACGCGTTTCCTTTGTCTTGCTTTGCCGTGTCTTGATCCTCGCCTTATCTGTTTATCCCTTTCTGTTGCCTGCCTTCTGACCATCTGCCTGTGTATCTGACTACGACTCTGGATTGCCTGCATACATCTGTTTGCCCCTGTTTTGACCATTGCTTACCTGATCTCCCTAATAAACCTGCGTTTGGATCCGCACACCTGTTGTCAGTGTCACATCCTGTTACAGAAGGATTATCTCCATTTCAGTATTAAATCGATTTGATTTTGAACTTGATTTTGCCTAGCTTGTCAGTAAACTATGATTCTGTAAATGCTGCTCCATCTGGAAGCACATGATGGAGGTTTACAATATCTGACTTTACTGACAAAATGCACATGAAAATCACCTTTAATTAACTGCCTGTAATCTTATACTTAGTTCCACTTCTATTAAAAGAAATTCCTCAAGCTGGACGTTCAACACATAATTTGAAACACATTAGGAAACAATGGGACAGTTCTTACCTGAGACTTTGAGAGTGGTTCCCTTTCCGATGGCCTGCGCCCCTTCATTCGTGTGCTCCAGAGCCGCGGCACAATAATAGACCCCACAATCTGCTTTTGACAGAGACTGGATTGTCAGATCCCCCTGATGCAGGGTGAACTTCAGTGACTGACTGTTCAGATTGATCTGGTGGTTTGAGTCTTTCTTGAACACAAACCATGAGATATGAGGGTTGAGATTCAAGCAGGATGTGTTGACGGAGCAGGGAATGGAGACGGATTGTTGCTCAGTTTTTCTCATCAGCCTCGCTGTCTGTTGGACATCAACCTTACATTCGTTCGCTGTGGAAATTCACAATTTAATGTTAACATTAACACAGAGCATTTAAGAGTAGACAAAACACTTATAACTGTAATAAATTCACTGTAAACCAAGGCTTGACTTGGCTTGTAGCCAAAATAAATCAAAGCAAAACATTAAAAAGTCTCAGGCTGCGTCTGAATTCGCCTGCTGCTCGAGTAGGTACTGCATTTGAATTGAATTTACTACACAACCTTTAGAAAAGTACATTCTGTACAGTATGAATGTGAATAGTATGAATTGATTGATGTAATTTAATTTGATTCAGCTGAAATATTTAAGGCAGCTAGAATTTTTTAGGGTGTAATTAGGGCTGGGTTAATAATCGAAATATATTTGCTATTGGAAACATCATTGGCAAGAATTAGGATTGTCCTGCACATCTTGCCAGTGATAATCAGTTCTATGATCAGTAGTAAATCTCCTCCGATAAGCCAGAGGGCGCTCTCACACTGAATCAACAAACACCCATAAAGAAGAAATCCAGGAAATTCACGTAGCTTTGCATTATAAACTGAAGATTTAACTGCTTTCATTGATTCACCATGACTAATAAACACACAACACGACTAAGAATGAATTAAATGGAATTCGGACATACTACATCCTCCATTTGTCATTATCACATGACCTACCCGCATCAGTTGCGTCGCTTTACTCCCATTCATGAATTCTCTTGTGTGGCATCATAGGATAGGATTGGAGGCGAACTACAGAGTCTCGCTGGATATAGTAGGTCATCTGGGAACTTCTACTGTTTTTTGAATACTATGAATTCGGACATACTACTTGGCTCAGATACTGTTTTTAACATGCTATATAGTAGGGAAGTATGTGATTTCGGATGCAGCATCAGTACTTATACTTGAATGGTTGCCAAGCAACTGTAACTCATATATAGCAGAGCCATAGAGAGAGAGTTGCAACAATGGAAGTCCAAAATCTTTAATCATCATGTGATTCATGTAGACTCAAATAGTTCTAGGAAGTGCTTTGCGTTTAATTCAAATAATGTTGAATAACGTTAAAACACACACAGTCTTATTTATAGAAACTTCATACCTTTTAAAAGTGCAAAACCAGCCGTCTTCAGCAGTAGCATGGCTTTAAGCACTAATTTCCTAGTGAGAGGCTCTGTGAGCCGCCATTTGTGTTGAAAAAACATTCCATTAGAGTCAACTCTTTCTATAGCTGTGGTATATAGTTATGTCCCAATTAACACACTATGCACTATGCATCCAAAATCTACTACTCCAAAAAAGTACTACTTGAGTAGGTACTACATTTGAATTTGAAATTACTTCACTACCAATAGAAAATTGTGCTCTATATAGTATAAATGTGAGTATGAATGGGATCTGGACGTACTATATCCGCCATTTGTCATTGTTTTCAAATACTATGAATTCAGACATACTCGGCTCACATACTGTTTTTAACATGGTATATAGTAGGGAAGTATGCGATTTCAGATGCAGCTTTTGTACTTTAGCAAATATAGTGAGAGGAAATTGTGAGCCGCCATTGCTGTTGAAAAAACGTTCTATTGGAGTCAATGGAGTTGTCGCAACTCTTTCTCTCACTCTATGGCTGTGGTATATAGTTATGTCCCAATTAACACACTGTGCACTATGCATCTGAAATCTAATACTCGAAAAAACTACCACTCGAGTAGGTACTACATTTGAATTTGAAATTACTTCACTACCAATAGAAAAGTGTGCTCTATATAGTATGAATGTGAGTATGAATGGGATCTGGACGTACTTTATCCGCCATTTGTCATTGTTTTCAAATACAATGAATTCGGACATACTTGGCTCACATACTGTTTTTAACTGTTTTATATAGAAGGGAAGTATATGATTTCAGATGTAGCCTTAGTACTTATAATTGAATGGTTGCCAAGCAACAGTAACTCGTACAGTATATAGCAGAGCCATAGAGAGAAAGTTGCGGCAATGGAAGTCCAAAATCTTCGATCATGTTTCATGTAGACTCAAATAGTTCCAGGAACTGCTTTGCAGTTAATTCAAATAATGTTGGATAACGTTAAAGCACCTACTATTTTATTTTTAGAAACTTTGTGCCTTTAAAAAGTGCAAAACTACTACTAGCGAGAGGCTTCATAAGCTGCCATTGCTGTTTTAAAAACATTCCATTGGAGTCAACTCTCTCTCTATGGCTCTGGTATATAGTTACAATTAACACACTGTGCACTATGCATCTGAAATCTACTACTCGAAAAAAGTACTACTCGTGTAGGTACTAGATTTTAATTTGAATTAATTTCACAACCATTAGAAAAGCATGCTCTATATGTTTGGCCGACAGCTAGCTCTCTGCAACATGGTCACCTGGTCAGTACCTAGATGGGAGACCACATGGGAAAGCTAGGTTGCTGCCGGAAGTGATGTTAGTGAGGCCAACAGGGGGTGAGAGTGTATGGGTGTTTCCCAGTACTGGGTTGCGGCTGGAAGGGCATCCGCTGTGTAAAACATATGCTGGAATAGTTGGCGGTTCATTCCGCTGTGGTGACCTCTAAAATAGAGACTAAGCCGAAGGAAATGAATGAATGAATGAATAAATGAAATGATGACTGCTATGATCATCACTTTAAACACCTTGTGAGCTGATAATTTCTGTCATGCTCACACTACGATTTCAACACCACCTTGTATTGTCTGACTTGAACAGTCTTTGTGATTCTTCTTAAGCAAGGGTCTTCTTGTTTCAGAATTCATTACCATATTGTCTGCATAACTTCATCTTTTGTTTGTATAATGTGTATATATAGTGAAATTTGCTGTGTATGTTTACAATGAAGCAACAACATCAGTGCATTCAATGGCTTCTTTAAAATAATTTCTTCTTAAGTTGATTTTAGTCACGTAAGTATTTTATTTTATTAATCTTTTTTGCCCTGATGCTCCAGTAAGCAGTGGAAGTTGCATTTTGTTTTTGGGCTATTTAGAAAGCAACCTGCTTAATAATTATAGACATCATCAATAAGTGATTGTATATAGATCACTTTTTAAGCAGTATAAGGCATACTTAAGAGGGAAATATGATCAGTACGAGCATATGTCCTCATTTGCAAGTCGCTTTGCGTAAATCATCTGCTATAAATAAATAAATGTAAAGATAAAGACGTGTGGTATTTCGCTAAAAGCTGAATCTCTGCTCACCTGAGTTGAAAGTGAGGAATATGAGGATGATGGTGAAGAGGAAAGTGAAGTGCATGATGCCACAGGAATTTGTGGCTTCTATTCCTTTCATTAACGTCTGTTTTTGATTGTTTTTCATCTCGCTAGACATCGGAAACACAGTTATCTCGCCTGAAACTGAAATGACAAACCACACATAAAAATGAGAAGTAAGACAGGCCCTCCCCTCACTTCTTCCTTCCTTGTGAGAGAGTGTTTGTCATTATTTACTGCTACATTGGAATAATGGCCTTAATATTCTATTACATATGGCTGTTGTGAGGAAAATTATTTGTTTAGAAAAGAAGTAAATAGTAAATAAATAATAATATACATATAATAACGGCACAGTGGGTAGCACGATCGCCTCACAGCAAGAAGGTCGCTGGTTGGAGCCTCAGCTGGGTCAGTTGGCATTTCTGTGTGAAATTTGCATGTTCTTTCCGTGTTCGTGTGGGTTTCCTCCGGGTGCTCCGGTTTTCCCCACAATCCAGACATGCGCTATAGGTGAATTGGGTAAGCTAAAATTGTGTGTGTGCGAATGAGTGTGTATGGATGTTTCCCAGTAATGGGTTGCAGCTGGAAGGACATCCGCTGTGTAAAACATGCTGGATAAGTTGGCAGTTCATTCCGCTGTGGCGACCCTAGATTAATAAAGGGACTAAGCCGAAAAAAAAAATGAATGAATTAATGAGTATAATAACATTTTTAATAGATTTCTTTCACATGAAATGCCATTCAGAGTAAAACTAAATATTTCCACAGAATATTTGGACTTCAAATGTATTCAAATTTTGTTATTGCATTACTACAGCTATTATTAATAATGAAATTGCATACAATTGCAACAGAAGAAAAAATATCTACAACATTTGCAGATAATAAACTAATAACAAAATAATAATACATATTCCTTATGTGCTGTTGGGGATGTTTTCATCTACTCTGGGTTGATTTTGAGTCTTAATTTGGCCACAAATTTCTCTGTATGTCAGCAAACTGATTGATTTTTGGTGATAAATCTAATTCCGACACATATTTTGGGAAAATGCTTTGAAAACTTTCAAAAATTCAATAATAAACTTTATGTTGGAGGCTGTTTTTGCCCCATTGACTTCCATTATATTGACATTTTCTGATTACAAAGCCATGACAGCATATAATCATGCGTCTGTTGCTAGTATTCCCTGTTGGGAAGAGGTAAAATTGGTAATTTTGGTGTGTGTGAGAGAAAGAGAGAGTGTGAGAGAGATCTTTGCGCACTTACCTCGATGTTCGTGATAAATAAAAATAAAGAAGCTCAACTCTCAGAACATAGTAAACATAGTAAGTGTATTTGCACGGCCACAATAATCTCCTGTTTTACTCCATCTAATAGTCAGAAACCTTTTTGCACAGGCCTATCTAAAGGGTTAATGGTGCCAACTGGTGATCGACCTTAAAAAAAAAAAAAAAAAACCTCTCCACAACAGTGAAAACCACCAACAATCAAGAATGCATGATTATATGGTGTCATGGCCTTGCAGTCAAAAAAATGTGCTTATAATGTAAGTAAATGGGGCCAGTGTTGCCAGATATAGCTGACCTTTTCCAGCCCAAAAGCTGTCCAAAACCTGGCTAAAATATTAGATAGATTTATTTCATTTTAATTCATTCAAATTGAAATTAACCTAGTTATATTAACTGTCGGGCAACCCAGTGGCGCAGTAGGTAGTGCTGTTGCCTCACAGCAAGAACGTCGCTGGGTCGCAGGTTCGAACCTCGGCTGGGCTGGGTCAGTTGGCGTTTCTGTGTGGAGTTTGCATGTTCTCCCTGGGTTTGCGTGGGTTTCCTCCGGGTGCTCCGGTTTCCCCCACAGTCCAAAGACATGCGGTACAGGTGAATTGGGTAAGCTAAATTGTCCATAGTGTATGAGTGTGAATGTGTGTGTGGAAGTTCCCAGAGATGGGTTGCGGCTGGAAGGGCATCCGCTGCGTAAAATCGTGCTGGATAAGTTGGCGGTTCATTCCGCTGTGGCGACCCCGCAAGGGACAAAGCCGACAAGAAAATGAATGAATGAATATTAACTGTCGTGCGACACAGTAGGTAGTGCTGTCGCCTCACAGCAAGAAGGTCGCTGGTTCGAGCCTCAGCTGGGTCAGTTGGCATTTCTGTGTGGAGTTTGCATGTTCTCCCCGCGTTCGCGTGGGTTTCCTCAGGGTGTTCCGGTTTCCCCCAAAGTCCAAAGACATGCGGTACAGGTGAATTGGGTAGGCTAAATTGTCTGTAGTGTATGAATGTGAATGAGTGTGTATGGATGCTTCCCAGAGATGGGTTGCAGCTGGAAGGGCATCCGCTGCGTAAAAACGTGCTGGATAAGTTGGCGGTTCATCCTGCTGTGGCGACCCTTGATTAATAAAGGGACTAAGCCGAAAAGAAAATGAATGAATGAATGAATATTAACTGTCATAATTTTTTAACCATACAGCAACCAACACCAACAGTCACAGAACCACAACATAACCGGATCATATAGAAACACTGCCCCCTCTCCCCCACACACTGCCCTTGTTGTGTAGATTACACTACCTATTAGAGTATGTTTTGTGCTGCTTTTCAATCCGACAACGCTTCTATGTTTGTTCATGCTGTCAATTACGGAAAAAAGTTATTGATAAGTGTTATGATAAACTGCTGTGAGTTTAACTGCAGGCGCTGTGTGATGTGCGTGCACGGGATTCAGATTTGTCCGGGGAGTCACCTCCTCTTGCGGGTGGGCCCATGCGCTTTGCACTATGCACTGGTTACTACTAACTGAATGGAGAAGGAGCACACACTTATGTTTGTTAAATAAGTTGCATATAAAACTCACGTTTTTCATTCATTGATTTTCTTTTCTGCTTAGTCCCTTGCCCCACAGTGGAATGAACCGCCAATTTATCCAGCACATGTTTTACGCAGAGGATGCCCTTCCAGCTGCAACCCATCACTAGGAAAAACGTATGTTTCAAAACCACCCAAATTTTGTCAACCAAAATCCACATTATTACATTATTTACACGACAATAAAATTCCAAACTGCCCAATCTGGCAACACTGATGGGGGCAAAAACAGCCACCAACATAATCAAAGGGTAGTAAATTTGAACAGTACTCAAGGGATATTCACAACAATATCTATTTTTTACAAATAACAATTGAAATGTATGTTTATACATAACATGTTACTTCTCAGCAGAAATATACACTTAAAAATTACAGAACACAAAACAAAAACTAGCATTTTCAGATTTTTCGTGAAATTTTAGCGGGAGTGGCCAGACTTGACGCGTCGGTCCGCATACAACTACTCTTCCCAGCATTCATTGCGGGTTCGCAGTAGGCCACGTCACGTCCACCGGCCACGTCGCCCCTTGTTCGCCATATTTCGTGGAGGAATGATCTGGAGGAGAGCGGCACTGAGCCGGTTTACACATCTCACACTCACCGCGAGCTCTCTTTACCGCCACTGAAAGCCGCCCGAGAGGGAAAAAACACCATGAATATCTTTCGGCTAACCGGGGATCTGTCTCATCTCGCCGCCATCATCATCCTGCTGCTCAAGATATGGAAGACCAGGTCCTGCGCAGGTCAGTGCAACTCAATGGCTACAAATATAGCATTTCCTCGCATTTCTCTGATTTAAAATGTGCATTTTAAAAAGAGAGGAAAGACTGTAGACTGAATTATGCTGTCCTGAAAGCTCTCGTGATCTTTTTAATGCAAACACGAAGCGATAAATGAAGTTCAATTTGTGTAGCATGTAAGCTAGTGGGTTAGCTTGAGTTATTATAAGCAGATGAAGTCTTGTCAGTTGGTTTAATTGAAACGCAAATTGGGAGTTTAATAGACTAAATATGGATTTAAGATATTTAATTTAACGGGTTTTGACCGCTAATGTTGTGCAAGTGTGTTGACTGCTTTTATGTTCTTGCTGAAGTGACAGAAATGGCTAAAAACTTCAGGCCTAGTTACTTATTGCAGATCAGTTATCAGTGAACATCAAATCCGATCAAATATCAGTATTATTGCATATCGATCTATCTATCTATCTATCTATCTATCTATCTATCTATCTATCTATCTATCTATCTATCTATCTATCTATCTATCTATCTATCTATCTATCTATCTGTCTCTGTCTGTCTATGATCTCGTTATCAACGTAATTACTCTAAATTAGTATACAGAAGACATGTTGCATTTTCAGTTTTTTACATTGTAAGAAAGTGTGTTGAAAGTGAAATTCGTCCATGTCAAATTATTTATGCATATCCAAAGTGCATTGCGTTACTTGGATTGACGTGGCAGGTCGGTCGTCTTAGGAATCCTCATACACTTGCATTAAACTTGCTCTGAGAACCTCAATGCAACTCCTTTGCAATGTTTACTGTAGGCTTAAAGGGGTAGTTCACCCCAAAATGAACATTTACTCACCCTGAACTGTTTCCAAACCTTTATGAGTTACTCTCACTAAAGCAGATATTTTGAGGAATGTTGGAAACTGACAACTACTGATACTCTGCAGCATTTCCTCTAGCATTCTTCACTATATATTTTTGTGCGTATTTAACTGAAGTAAATATTTGAAACAAGCAAAGGGTGAGTAAACAATGACTATTTTAGATTTTTGGGTGAACTATATCTCTTTAAGTGAAATATTTTGTGTCCTCAGGTATCTCTGGGAAGAGTCAGATACTCTTCGCATTGGTGTTCACCACAAGATACCTGGATCTCCTGACGTCCTTTATTTCTCTTTATAACACTTGCATGAAGGTAAACGGATTAAATTGAATGTAAACATGCACTCGTTAATATATTTGGTTTCTAAAGCAATGGTTTGCCACATCTGAGTAAGCAGTTTATATGTACGCTGACCTTTTATGTGTAATCAATGTTTTGTGTCTGTTCTGTGAATCAGGTCATCTATATTGGATGTGCCTATGCTACAGTCTACCTGATCTATGCAAAGTTCAGGGCGACCTATGATGGGAACCACGACACTTTCAGAGCAGAGTTTCTGGTGGTTCCAGTGGGAGGTCTCGCCTTTTTGGTCAACCATGACTTCTCTCCGCTGGAGGTGATTGTTAAACTTTTGGTGATTTGACTATCAGTATGTGTTTAGACTGGGGCTGCACAATATTGGAAAACTCTGATTATTGTGATATTTTATCTATCTGCAATAAATATTGCGACATGAATACAGTTTCATAAGATTGTTTGATGATTTGAAGTGTATTCAGGTACAGAAATTGAATAATTACAATGCAAATAGATGCTTTTCTTACTTTGCTTTGTCCCATTTCTAGTCCAAATATCTAAACATTTTTAGATCAAGTGGAGTTTTTCCTTAAAACAAGTAAAATTATCTGCCAGTGGGGTAAGTAAAAAATCTATTTTTTTCTTTGAAATGTAGATATTTGGACAAGAAACGAGAAAAATTCTAAGAAAGAAACTTATTGCATTGTATAAATTCAATATAAATACATTAGTTGAATGCAGTTCTGTAGCTCCTGGTCAATTATAATTCAGACTCAACATTGCATGGCTTGCAATGTGACTATTCCGGATGTGCAGATTGCGATATCAATCCTGAAACGATATATTTTGCAGCCCTAGTTAATAGACTTTATTAATTTTTTTAAATGTCAAATTATTAGGATTTATTTGGACACACACTTTCATGCTAAGCAGCACAGTTGAAAGAGAACCCCCCCCCCCCCACATACATTAGAATGTAACATGTATGTTTTATTTAACACATCCTTAAAATGTGTCCTAACAAGATTCCAGCGACAAGTGGTTTATCTGTCTGCAGCAGACGTGACATTACAGAAACATTTAAATACCTGTTACGTGATGTGAGTGCAACAAAAGATTAGATGCAAAAAAAAGGTTGTCTCACATATAAAGAATCATTTAATGCAGGGGTGTCTAAACTCGGTCCTGGAGAGCCGGTGTCCTGCATATTTTAGTTCCAACCCTATTTAAACACACCTGAACCAGCTAATCAAGCTCTTTCTAGGTTTACTAGAAACTTCCAGGCAGGTGTGTTAAAGGAAGTTAGAGCTAAACTGTGCAGGACACTGTTACATGGTGTGAGTGTAACAAGTTCAGAGCAAAGATGTTGTCAGTCACATATAAAGAATCATGTAAAGACATAAGGGTCTGTTTAAGTGCCAGAGTGCAGCCCCAAAAATATTCAGTAAATGTCATATAAAATTGTTATATTATGCCAGTATGCATACAACCTGTAGGTTTTGCTATTTGTATTATAAAAACATAAAAAATAATGTGAGGGTCAGATTTACATTTAAATAGTTTAGTACTGGTCAGAATAATTAGTATAATTTTTGCATAAATGTATCTATACAACATTTTCACCCATGTTTTGACGTTAGTTTAGAAATGTTTATGTATGCATGTATGTATGTATATGTGTGTGTATAAATCTATTGATATATAATATAAATTGTTGCATTTGATTTTCAGTTTGATGCAGAAACAAAAATGTTATGTTTTACAGAAAAAGTATAAATAAAACATAAATTAAATTAAAAACAAAAATAAATTAAAACAAATAATAATGAGACAGATTATAACACAGATATACCCCTTTTGAGTACTTGTTTTTCTTATTAAAATATTGCTATGCATAAATGTATTTAGATGAAAAGTTTATTGAAATAATCCTTGCTTTGTGCACATTAACTCAAGCAAAATGAAACTGTCTACACTAGATGTCGAATTGGACATTCTAGATTGACTCATTTGTATTTACTCAATAACGAAGACCCACCTAAATGTAATTACTGCCAGGCTGCTCTTATTATCAAACATGTTTTGTTAGAATGTGAAAGTTTGAATACAATTAGACACAATTTTTATAAAGAGAGTACTTTGATGGACATTTTGAAAACAGTACCACCAGGAAGAGTCTTAAATTATTTATCAAAAATTGAAATGAAAAATCATATTTAACTTTTTGAATATATTTTTGTATAAATTTTTATTTAATTATATTTGATATATTTATCTAAGTGATTTTTTTTATTAAAATACGAATTTGTTTTTATCATGTAATATTTTTTATGTATATTCATCTTGCCATAAAATAGCCATAAGTTGCTGATATGTCAATAAATAAATAAATAAATGAATAAATAAATAAACTCAAGCAAAAAGATTTACAGTAAAATTGTCCAAATAAATACTGAAACAGACGCAGATTTAAGTAACCAGGCTGTTCTCAGGTTCTTAAAGTCTGTAATTTCCAAAATAAAAATTTAGACCTTTAAAAATGTCTTGAATTTGCTGAAATATAGTGTTGTAGGTCTTAAAATAATTTTAATCATTTTCCTATGTGCAAGTGAAGCTACCCAATCAGGCCGACACCCTATAACCAATAATCCATGTTGAAACCTTTTTTTTTTTTTTTTTTTTTTTCATAATTTTTTTTATTGCTAAGACATAAAAAAAGAGCAGTTTTTAATTTTTACAGCAAATTCTCTGAATTAAATTCCCTAATCAAGTAAAGAAAACTAAAGCAACACATCCCTTTACATGATCTTCCATTATCACACAACTTATTACAGAAGTAACCGGGCCATTAGAAAAAATATCTTTAGTGTTTAGCCCTGTATAACATTTAATTCTTAATGGTCTTTTTGTGGTTTTTGCTTATGGAATGTTGCAGGCAATTTATACAGTTTTGGATTATTACTTTATATCGCAATAATGCAGTAACCATAAGAAATCTGTCTGCTCAAAATATTAGTACACAAAAATAAACCACCTTGGCCAGAAGTTAATGCATATTTTTCTGATTTTTCACGGCAGATTCTGTGGACTTTCTCCATCTACCTGGAGTCGGTGGCCATCCTGCCTCAGCTCTTCATGATCAGTAAGACGGGCGAGGCCGAGACCATCACCACCCACTATCTGTTCTGTCTGGGGGTTTATCGCGCCCTCTACCTCTTCAACTGGATCTGGAGGTTTTACTTTGAGGGCTTCTTTGACATGATTGCCATCGTGGCTGGAGTCGTCCAGACGATTCTCTATTGTGACTTTTTCTACCTTTACGTCACAAAAGGTACATTTACATAAAATACACTTACATCTTAGAAAGGCTGTGAAATGCAATTTTTTTTAGGGGTGATCTTGATCTGAAAATGAGGATGATATGAAAAAATTGTTCCATTTACTTTCATAATACATGTGTAACTGTTAAATCTGGAATTAAATGTATATATATACACATTTGATAATTATTGTTTTTAGATTGATTATTATTCCATTTAATAATTATTTATTAAAAAGTGATTTAAGAGACATATAATTAGGGTGTTGCACTAAAGTAAATCTTTAAAGGTGCACTAGAATGCATTGATACGTTAATGCATTGTTCTTGATATCTATATAGAAGGCATGTGGTTTGAGTAAGTGCAAAAAATCTGTGCTTTCTATGAAATATTGGCTAAATTCTAGTTATATCCAACTCAAAATGTGTCGACAGATGTATTTAGAGTTGTATTTTGTGGATTTAATGTGTATGATAACAAAGGCTGGAATAATATAAACCTCTGTGTAAAAAGAGGAGTTTATCGAAGTCAAAGTCAGCTTTATTGTCAATTCAACCACATGTACAGGACATACAGAGAATCGACATTGAATTGCGTTACTCTCAGACTCTAGGTGGCAAGGAGTGCAAACCAGAGTTGTGCAGATGCAAAACAGTATATAGTGCAAAAAAGCTTGTAAATATGATAAAGTGACAGTGTCTTAATATACAGGGAGGTAGTATGAGGTAACTAGCAGTCCAATCTTACACAAAGTGACCGATAAGTAAACAGATAAGATGCTGTTGCATTACTTGAGCCTGTCTCGTTTTCAAAATAAGAGTCACTCAAACACCGGAATAACAATAAGCTCCGTTAAACATAAACATGAAGCTAAAAGGGTAAAAAATTTGTCACTGGGAAACTTTGTGGTCAAATTCTTCCTGAGGTGTGCATAAATCTGATAGAGTCTGTGTTTTGTTATTATTGGCCTCTTTTTCCACTGCGATTTTTCCACTCATTGGATTTACATAAAAGTGAGGAATCGATGATGTTTGAGGCTTAAGTGGTATGTCATTAACATCTACTAAACTCTTACTATTAAGGTATGCCAAAGTCTTCCTTCTATGGCACCTTTTGAAGTATTTAGTTAGACGAAAGCTTGCCCCGCTCCTCCTTCGCTGTGATTGGAACGCAGACTAAATGGCAACTGTGATAAGTGTGGTGTTTTAGCTAAAGTCACACATTCTTAAACACTAGTGACCAAAACAACTTTCTTAAAAGCTTCATCATGCTGCTGTAGTCTTTTTGATGGATGGACAGACAGCCTCAAGGAAGTAAAATGAATTGCAAACAAGGTTTTTGTGGTTGACTAAAGGCTGATATATACTTTTGCTCGAGTGATCGGCATGACTCACAGCGCCTGGTTTGCGCAGCTCTCGGTCCTGCCCACACTGGCTACCAAGCGTGCGAAGGCTGCGCTGGAGCATACGCTGGACGCAGAAGTATAAATCAGCCTGATGACCAAAGAAAAAAATATTTAGTTTTTTGAAACATAAGCATTAACTGAAGAATATTACATTTCAGATAGATATCCGTTGCTGGTTTTTGTTTATTTTATATTGATGTAAAAATAACTAAAACTAAATTAAAAACTACAGAGTTTATAGTTCAAGAAAAGTTGCCTTTACTAAAAACCCCCAACATTTTTAGCAACTTTTGAAACATTTTTACTAAAATTACTAAAACTCATGTAAAATATAAAACTAAAATCAAGATGAATCAAATTTCTATCTAAAATGATATTTGAACCCAAAACCGACCAGTCTGTCAGATGAAGAAGAGCCAGAGTCAGAGATTCAATAAAATAAGATAGTTTGCAGTTTCAGATAGTTTGCAATTTCTCGCAAAGAGTTTGCAGGCTGCTCTGCTTACAATCTCAAAACATCAACAATTATACTCTTACCTAACATCATTAACTGTGTCACACATATAGGTGTTTTAACCTGATTGGTTAAAACACAGATAGACAAACGTCAGACAGCCACTTCAGAGCTGACCCCAGACCTGTGAAATGATCCAAAAATGAATGGAACGCACACACTCAAAGTACAATCAGTTTCTTACCCTTATCAAAAGACTCCACAGTCTTATCAAAACAATCTACATCCAAACTGACAGCTTACATGCAAAGGAAATTACTTTAAAATATTTAACACATAAAATGGCAAATAACTCCGGAAACGGTTGTTTCCAATTCTTCAAGAGTCCAGGTCCACTCAAGAGGTCTCCATGACCTCTGACCTGGCTCGGTAGATCCTGAGGAAACAAATCATTTGACATACAGAAAAGCAAACACACATATTAGTCTAGTTTTACTCTGAAGTGGGATGACACTAAGGTCATCATATAACCTATGCTCTTAAACATTCAACTTTATTAATAATCATACAGACATAAGAAAGAATATGTGTTACTCTATCCTGGAGCGGACATCCATCAGAAAATCCATGCCATCACTATGAAAGATACTAAAATCATGCTACATTTTAGAAAGTAAAAATGACGTTGTTAGCCAAGAATTTAATTTCTTTTCAGAATTAAAACATTTTAATTTAATTACAATGGAAATTTTGTCTCTTTTTTTTGTTTACTGTATGCTTTATTTACTAGGATACCATCAGTACAAGCATTCATTTAAGTTTAAGCACTTGTTAAGCTTCAGTTTGAAGGATTTGGCTTGCTTTTAGGATGAAAATCCTCTCCCTGCCTCACATTTCTTAACATCTGTTCATCTGTTCCACAGTGCTGAAAGGAAAGAAGCTGAGTCTACCAGCCTAAAGTGCCAAAGAACAGCGAGGCGTGTCTCAATCAGACTTATAGAGGGGGCACAAGCCAATGATGCCACCGCAAGATGCCCAAGACAAGGAACGCAGAACAACGCCACCAATTTATCTCTCTCCGCCTGGACACCAACCATCCCCATACAGAAACCAGGACGTTTTCGAAAACTTTTCTTCTGTCTTTAAGCATCTTGCAATACATCTTTTTTTTATTGCTATCAAAACGAGAAAAAAAAGACAAAATCTTTTCTATATGCAAGGTGTATTGAAATATTGAACAGTGTATTGTACACATTAACTCCAGTTAAATGCGCCATTTGTAAATTTGTCCATGATCAGTTCCCAGAGTGTCAAATAAGTTTGTGGTTCGGGGGAAAATGAAACGCGTATGTTCAATAATTCAAACAATTATATCCCTGTCTTTCTTTTAAAAAAATTTTTTTTTCCCCTTAGCTTCAATGAGAGGTTTAGCTGCCACTTTATGGAGCCAGATCAGTCTAAAAAATAATACATTTTCAAAATATAATTCATACATCCACAACACAATTCCCATTTACAAAATCCAGTTTGTTAGTTCAACACACGCATTCAAAAATACACATCCAATCCGACATGATTCAGAAATGCACAAATCCAATTTGTAAATTCAAAACACGATTCAAAAAGACAAATCCAAATCGCAAATTCAAAACGCATTTCAAAAAAAGACAAAACCAATTCGTAAATTCAAAACACGATTAAAAAAGACAAATCCAAATCGTAAATTCAAAACGCGTTTCAAAAAAAGACAAAACCAATTCGTAAATTCAAAACACGATTAAAAAAGACAACTCCAAATCGTAAATTCAAAACACGATTCAAAAATACAAAAATCCAATTCGTAAATTCAAAACGCGTTTCAAAAAAAGACAAAACCAATTTGTAAATTCAAAACACGATTCAATAATACAGAAATCCAATTCATAAATTCAAAACACGTTTAAAAAAAAAAAGACAAAACCAATTCGTAAATTCAAAACACGATTAAAAAAGACACAAATCCAATTCATAAATTCAAAACACGATTCAAAAATACACAAATCCAATTCATAAATTCAAAACACGTTTCAAAAAAAGACAAAACCTTTTCGTAAATTCAAAACACGATTAAAAAAGACAAATCCAAATCGTAAATTCAAAACATGATTCAAAAATACACAAATCCAATTCATAAATTCAAAACACGTTTCAAAAAAAGACAAAACCTTTTCGTAAATTCAAAACAGGATTCAAAAATAGACAAATCCAAATCGTAAATTCAAAACCCGATTCAAAAATAGACTAATACAATTCATAAATTCAAAACACAATACAAAAATAGACAAATCCAAATTGTAAATTCAAAACCCGATTCAAAATATTTACAAATCCAGTTGGCGAAAATATTTATGATATTTACTTGTGGATTCACAAATTGTGTGTTGTATTTATTTGTATTTACAAATTGGATTTTGTACATGTGAATTGTGATGTGCATGTATGAATTTTATTACGTAAATGTATTATTTTGAGACTGATCTGGACCCATACCACTTTGTTTAAAAAAAAAAAGTCCTTTTCATCACATAAATGCCTTATATTATTTCAGTTTCTGTACAGAACTACTTGTGTCAAAGCCCCCGTAATATGAGCTGTAAATAAGAGGAAAAATCCAGCACATTTCTCCTTATGTGACCCAACTTTATTAATAACATGCTATTATTATTATTATTATAGTAAGGTTGTTTAAATATTCGGTTATTACCTGCAGACATCAGCTTGTTAAAATGCAGTAATTTATATGGTATAAGAACATTAAATCTAGTGGTGTGGAAACTGTCAAAGCACATTTTGGAGTGAACATAAGTTTTGTAGCGTAGTTTGTTTTTTTTTTTTTTTACGCACTACAACATTTCTTTTAATTTCAGCATCCCCAATGTTTTCCCTCTCGAGTCATTCCTGTAGGGTTTACAGTTATTTTTCTAGTTTTTACATGTCTCCCAATAAATATTTTAAGGGACACTATTTTGAGTTTTTTTTTTTACATTTGTGTTATCAGTTGTCTAATGTATGTTGACAACAATAAACATTCAAGTTTTCGAATATAAACTATAAAATAAACACCTTTGGATTATTATTTGCATAATCAAATAAAACTTTTGCAAAGTTCAAAAGGCAAATCATGTAAATATGAAAAATACTAGAAAACATAAATAAGAAAAACTAATGAATGAAAAGAAACTGTTCAACAGTCTAATCTTTTAAAAATAATGTTAATATTATGTCTTGGTAATTATAGTTTAAGTGTCTTTATAAATAATAAATATGGAAAAGAAATGAATGAGGGAAATGAGTACAGAATATATTGAAAGTATCTAATGTTTCAAATAACGGGTGAAATTACGGTCTGTCGTTCAGCATAATTAGTAAAATAAACTGTTTCTGATGTACTTACTAATATACAGGGAGTGCAGAATTATTAGGCAAGTTGTATTTTTGAGAATTAATTTTATTATTGAACAACAACCATGTTCTCAATGAACCCAAAAAACTCATTAATATCAAAGCTGAATATTTTTGGAAGAAGTTTTTTAGTTTGCTTTTAGTTTTAGCTATTTTAGGAGGATATCTGTGTGTGCAGGTGACTATTACTGTGCATAATTATTAGGCAACTTAACAAAAAACAAATATATACCCATTTCAATTCTTTATTTTCATCAGTGAAACCAATATAACATCTCAACATTCACAAATATACATTTCTGACATTCAAAAACAAAACAAAAACAAATCAGTGACCAATATAGCCACCTTTTTTTGCAAGGACACTCAAAAGCCTGCCATCCATGGATTCTGTCAGTGTTTTGATCTGTTCACCATCAACATTCCGTGCAGCAGCAACCACAGCCTCCCAGACACTGTTCAGAGAGGTGTACTGTTTTCCCTCCTTGTAAATCTCACATTTGATGATGGACCACAGGTTCTCTATGGGGTTCAGGTCAGGTGAACAAGGAGGTCATGTCAATTGTGTTTCTTCTTTTAGACCCTTTCTTGCCAGCCGCGCTGTGGAGTACTTGGACGCATGTGATGGAGCATTGTCCTGCATGAAAATCATGTTTTTCTTGAAGGACGCAGACTTCTTCCTGTACCACTGCTTGAAGGTGTCTTCCAGAAACTGGCAGTAGGACTGGGAGTTGAGCTTGACTCCATCCTCAACCTGAAAAGGCCCCACAAGCTCATCTTTGATGATACCAGCCCAAACCAGTACTCCACCTCCACCTTGCTGGCATCTGAGTCGGACTGGAGCTCTCTGCCCTTTACCGATCCAGCCACGGGCCCATCAAGACTCCCTCTCATTTCATCAGTCCATAAAACCTTAGAAAAATCAGTCTTGAGATATTTCTTGGCCCAGTCTTGACGTTTCAGCTTGTGTGTCTTGTTCAGTGGTGGTCTTTTTTCAGCCTTTCTTACCTTGGCCATGTCTCTGAGTATTGCACACCTTGTGCTTTTGGGCACTCCAGTGATGTTGCAGCTCTGGAATATGGCAAAACTGGTGCCAAGTGGCATCTTGGCAGCTGCACGCTTGACTTTTCTCAGTTCATGGTTCAGTTCTCAGTTTATTTTGCGCCTTGGTTTTTCCAGACGCTTCTTGCGACCCTGTTGACTATTTTGAATGAAACGATTGATTGTTCGATGATCACGCTTCAGAAGCTTGTCAATTTTAAGAGTGCTGCATCCCTCTGCAAGATATCTCACTATTGTTGACTTTTCGGAGCCTGTCAAGTCCTTCTTTTGACCCATTTTGCCAAAGGAAAGGAAGTTGCCTAATAATTATGCACACCTGATATAGGGTGTTGATGTCATTAGACCACACCCCTTCTCATTACAGAGATGCACATCACCTAATATGCTTAATTAATAGTAGGCTTTCGAGCCTATACAGCTTGGAGTAAGACAACATGCATAAAGAGGATGATGTGGTCAAAATACTCATTTGCCTAATAATTCTGCACTGCCTGTAGAAATTAATAAATTTGATTTGATTTTAATTTTTCTAAACTTCTTGTGGGCAGAAGAGTAAAAGTGGTTTAAAAGATGTCCTCAAAGTAAAAAAGATTTAAAATTACAATTATGAAATGCATAAATATAGATATAAATCTTCTAAATGCAAAAGTTACATCTTAATTTTTATCATTTTTATTTGAATACCCTCTTCATTGACAAATTTCACAGTTTAAATTAATTCATTTAAAAATTCATGTGATTTAGGCATGAGTAAACATTTTGATCAATGCCAACGTTTGGTTGAAATTAAGATAATATAGTATATTTTAATCAACACTTACAACAATTTATTTTAGTGACAAATCGCAAAAAAAAAAAAAAAAATGTAAAACTTTATTTTAAAACAAGTAATATTGGCTATAGGCTTTATTAGGTAGACTTGTCCAACTGCTCAACGCAAATTTCTAATCAGTCAATCACATGGCAGCAACTCAATGCATTTAGGCATGTAGACATGGTCAAGACGATCTGCTGCAGTTCAAACCGAGCATCAGAATGGAGAGGAAAGGTGATTTAAGTTACTTTGAACGTGGCATGGTTTTTGGTGCCAGACAGGCTGGTCTGAGTATTTCAGAAACTGCTGATCTACTGGGATTTTCACACACAACCATCTCTAGGGTTTACAGAGAATTATCTGAAAAAGAGAAAATATCCAGTGAGCGGCAGTTCTGTGGGCACAAATGCCTTGTTGATGTCAGAGGAGAATGGCCAGACTGGTTCCAGCTGATAGAAAGGCAACAGTAACTCAAATTACCACTCGTTACAACCGAGGTCTGCAGAAAAGCATCTCTGAACACATAACACGTCCAACCTTGAGGCGGATGGGCTACAGCAGCAGATGACCACACCGGGTGCTACTCCTGTCAGCTAAGAACTGGAAACTGAGGCTAGAGTTTGCACAGGCTCACCAAAATTGGACAATAGAAGATTGGAAAAACGTTGCCTGGTCTGATGAGTCTCGATTTCTGCTGCAACATTCGGATGGTAGGGTCAGAATCTGGCATCAACAGCATGAAAGCATGGATCCATCCTGCCTTGTATCAATGCTTCAGGCTGGTGGTGGTGGTGTGATGGTGTGGGGGATATTTTCTTGGCACACTTTGGGTCCATTAGTACCAATCGAGTATTGTGTCAACGCCACAGCCTACCTGAGTATTGTTGCTGACCATGTCCATCCCTTTATGACCACAGTGTGTGTATATATATATATATATATATATATATATATATATATATATATATATATATATTATATATATATATATATATATATATACACACACACACACACACACACACACACACACACACACACACACACACACACACAAAAAGTAAAATACTGTCAACAAACATAGCATACAGTGTCTATACACTGTTACATTTTATATTATATAATAATTTTGTTTTATACATATCTCAGATTGTTTATATAATTTTTATATTATTATATTTTTTTATTATCAAACATGAACACAATATGCCAACACTACATATTATTACAAGTAGAGGAAATTAAGCCAGGGGAATAAAAAATAATTTAAATTAGGATAAAACATGTTGTGATGCTACACTTGTCAATTGTGAATTTACAGCTAACATTAGAGGTCCTGAGTTTTACGACGATTTTTCAGCGTGTGTTACGGTACCGAGCGTGACGTCACCGCGCGATTGTCTGGTCAACAACTCAGCTGCTGTGGGGCGACCGCGGGAAAATATTCCACGTAACACATCGGCCGGTTCCAGGGAGGGACTCCGGGACTCTCTTTCTCGGCATCACCGTGGCTGTGTTTTCAGGGAACATAACGGGAACACGTCTCCGCAAACACGCCGAGACACGTCTGTCCGGAATAAAGCGGAGGAGGTTTTTCTAAATCTAGGACAGAAGGGGGAAAATGGAGCTGGATGACGGAGTTGTGTACCAGGACGACCCGGGGACATCGGCGGTGATGTCGGAGCGGATCTCGGGCCTGGCCAACTCCATCTACCGCGAGTTCGAGAGACTCATCCGCAAATACGACGAGGACGTGGTGAAGGAGCTGATGCCGCTGGTGGTGGCGGTGCTGGAGAACCTGGACACGGTGTTCGCCGAAAACCAGGAGCACGAAGTGGAGCTCGAGCTGCTGAAGGAGGACAACGAGCAGCTCGTCACTCAGTACGAGCGCGAGAAAGCGCTGAGGAAACACACGGAGGAGGTGAGCTTTATGATTTATCATCTTCATCTTCAGGGGCAGAGCAGCTTTGTTTTGTTGCAGCAGACATGATCATATGATGCACGTGCGTGAATGGCTTTGTCATCATCATCACCATCATCATCATGCCTGCCCTTTGATGACCAATCGGGCCCTGAGTAGATATAAATGCATTTAAGCATCCTCAGTGCTGCAGGCAGTCTCATGTCTTCCGATGATGTTTGTTTGACCCTTGTTAAATGCTTGAACCTGTTTGTTTGCATGTAAAGGGTGCAGACTGTAAACAAGCAAAAATACAGCAAGCCTGTTTCTTGTTTCAGCATGTAAACTACATGAGAGTCATGTGGGACAGTAAGTTGTCACAATGGCTAACTTTAAGGTTTTGTTATTTTTATCATCTGTTTTTATTACCACATATTTATTATTATATATGTGGCTATAATATTGACCGTAGCAGTTTTTACATTTAAAATATATAGCCTACAGTTGAAGTCAGAATTATTAGCCCCCCTGTTTACCCCCCCTCAATTTATGTTTAACGGAGCGAAGATTTTCCAACACATTCATTCTCACTCTTTTCTCAGATGAGATGGTGGGCCAAATCAAAGGTTACAATGGGCCAACTTTGGCCCGCAGGCCATACTTTGGGCATCTCAGGTTTAAATGCACCAAAAAACATTGCCTATATTTACTGAGAAATGGATAAAAATATTCATTTTCATAATAGGGTGTATTATGCTGAGCACTGTATATAGATAGATAGATAGATAGATATAGTCTGAATGAGAAATCTAATTGTTTTTTTTCTAGCGTTGTTTAAAAATAAACACCCAAAACAATATAATAAAAATTCTGTTAAAACAATCGATATTAGCAAATGACATTAGTTTCAACTTTATTGTCATTGTGCGGAGTATAAATACAGATCCAATGCAATGCATTTTTTTTAAGTTGTCAATTGCATAGTTAAGGTTATAAATTGATAGAAAATAATCAGTTATTACAACATTTGTTTGGCATAAATGATGATTTTTGTTTCCACATTTAAAGTTTGACAATAAATCACTTATATACTATATAATTTACAAAAAAAAGATCATCAGTGCATTTTAGCATACTCAATTTCCATCCCATTTTGTTTACCCAGTGGTGTCTGATGTTTAGAACCGGTCATTGGTTAGAACTTCAGGTAAATGCTTTTTGTTTAATGTAGAGATTTCCCTGAAATGCTGGTTGCATGTTTATAGGTCAAAAAACAGTAGGCTACATATTATTTACAAGACACAAATAGCCTAATTAAACCAGCCAGAGGAATAAAAATAAATTAAAATGGAGACAAAAAATCATCATCATCATCATCATGCCTGCCCTTTGATGATCAATCGGGCCCTGAGTAGATATAAATGCATTTAAGCATTTCCATTTCAGCATTCCCATTCCCATTTTGTTCACCCAGTGGTGTCTGATGGTTAGAACTTTAGGTAAATGCTTTTTGTTTAATGTAGAGATTTCCCTGAAATGTTGTTTGCATGTTTATATAGTAGGGATTGGCCGATAAACGATATTATATCCAATCTCAATAAAATGTGTCAATAACAAAGATAAGCTTTTTATTCTATATTGATCTAAGAGCCACTCACACAACAGAAATGTGCAATTATGGGTATCTAGAAGTGTGTTGATATTAGAGATGCACTGAATTTTTCGGCCACTGAAAATAGGTTATGCTCTAATGTGTGGCTTCAGTAATTGTTGGGGTTAAATCCGGAGGAATTAACAACTGATATTGAAATGTATATCGTTATATTGTTCAATATGGAAAACAATTAATCGAGATTGCATTTTTGCCATATCACCCAGCCCTATAGTTTATAGACCAAAAAGCAAAACTAAGAGTGTGTCAGGCCTGTTTGCTTTGTTACCATGAAAACTACAGACTCATGTACTGTATGACAGACTAGGGGTCTCATTTATGAAACTCTGCATAGAAACCTTCCTAAAAGTAAACATACACCAGAATAAATGCTAATTTATTGATGATTATGCCTCATATGATAATTAAAAGTGGTTCAATTAGGTCAGTATTTAGGTGAAATATGTTTACTTACAGCTGTGCACATTCTCCCATCACGTGTGTTTTTTATAGATCGCAACCTTTGCATGGGAAGTGACAAAGGGGATTAATTTAATTTAACAAATGGATTAATTTAAAAATGTTTGATTAATGCAAGTCTCATTTATAAACATGGCATACGCACAAAATTGGGGAAAACGTTTATGCGCCATGTTCATAAGGGGGTAATGAATTACAAGTAATAATAATACTTTTCTGGGTAACGAGTAAAGTAACGTATTACTTTTAAAAAATAGGTAGTTTTTTAAAAAAGTATTGCGAGTTACTTTAATTAATTAGCTTAAAAAAAATAAATTGCTGAATTAAAATTAAAAGTAGTCACAATAAATGACGCAGTCAATGAGAGATGTGTTCATTATTTTGAACGCATTAAAGAAAAGGAAAAGGGGATTATAGTCTCAATGGACAGTGATTTTATCTAGGACACATAGTACAAAAGTAGCAAATACATTGCTTTAAATTTTCATATTTTCATATATGTGGTACATATAGCTCTGGGGTCAGGAAGTTCTGAAATAACATCCTAAAATATAATTTTTTGATGTGTTTTTTAAAAGGTAAATGTAGGTGAAGTTTATACTGCATGTTATTAATTGCAGAGCTCCTCTATTAAAAAAAGAAAAAAGTTCTGAAAGAGATCAAGCCTCAGCCAGGTAAGAAAAAGTAACGCAAAAGTGAGTCAAAAAGTAATGTGACACATTACTTACCATAAAGAGTAACTAAGTAACGCAACTGGTTACTTTTTTGCGGAGTAACTTGATATTGTAATGCATTACTTTCAAAAGTAACTTCCCCCAACACTGTTCATAAGTTTACATTTATGTGTTTTAGCAGACACTTTATATATATATATATATATATATATATATATATATACAAAGTGACTTATCAAAGACGAACAGAAGCACTCAAGCAGAGAGCCAATGTTTATAATAACAATACCAGACTTTTAGAAGATTGATTATGAGCGAAACATTTTTGAGTGAGAAATCCAGGAGCCTGTACCATGAAGCTGCATTAGCTGGTTAATTCAGAAGAATGAACTTGCTCTAAACTCCACAAAAATAACCCCTTTTCACTCACTCTATAGTGAAATATGTGTGCAAATTGTGTTTTTAGCAACATGCTACACAGTTGAAGTCAAAATTATTAGTCTCCTGTAATTTTTCCCCCCAAATATTTCCCAAATGATGTTTAACAGAGCAATGACATTTTCACAGTATGTGTGATAAGATTTTTTCTTCTGGAGAAAGTCTTATTTGTTTTATTTCGGCAAGAATAAAAGCAGTTATTAATTAATTTTAACTTGCCTAATTACCCTAACTTTCCTAATTAACCCAGTTAAACCTTTAAATGTCATTAAGCTGAGTACTAGTATCTTGAAAAATGTCTAGTAAAATATTAGTTACTCTAATCATGACAAAGATAAAAGAAATCAAGTATTAGAAAATAATTATTAAAACTATTATGTTTAGAAATGTTTACCGCTAAACAGAAATAGGGAAAAATATACAGGGAGGCTAATAATTCTGACCTCAACTGTATGTGTCGTAATAAGGTGTTTAGCAATGTGCAATACCTGTATATCTGTCAACATCTCAAAAAATGTGTTTTAGAGTTTCATGACCCTTTAAGTTTCAGTTTAGTTTGCACCTGTCTTGTGTTTTAGGTAGCATGAAGGGATCTCGTCTTTCTCTTTGTTGCCTTGGTATTATAGAGATACCTACATGGTAGCTGGATTTGGCGCAAACTAAACTGAATCTTAACTGCTAGCAAGCTAATCTGGCATCTTCCCTTGCTGTCTTTTGTAAAAGAGGATGTTGTGTTTGTAAGATCAACAGAAATGTCTTTAATAATGTAGTTGAGAAATGCTTTTTATTTTTTGTGTGGAACAAACTGTAGGACATGCATCTGTAGATAAATGATTTTTATTTAAAAATGTATGATTTATTTAGGCGTCACGGTGGCTCAGTGGTTAGCACTGTCCCCTCACAGTAAAAAGGTCGAGCCTCGGCTTGGTCAGTAGGCGTTTCTGTGTGGAGTTTGCATGTTCTCCCTGTGTTCGCATGGGTTTCCTCCTGGTGCTCCGGTTTCCCCCTGTCTAAAGACATGCGCTATAGGTGAATTGGGTAGGCTAAATAGTGTGAATGAGTGTGTATGAGTGTTTCCCAGTACTGGGTAGCAGCTGGAAGGGCATCCGCTGTGTAAAAAATATGCTGGATAAGTTAGCGGTTCATTCCGTTGTGGCAACCCCTGATGCAGAAGGAAAATGAATGAGTTAATGAATGATGTATTTATTTATTTTTATTTTTATGAGCGTTAAACAAACAAGAACAAAAGAAAATAATAAATACAAATAAATAACAATGCAAAAGTTTTGTTCAGAAACATAGATAGACCCGATTTCAACCCAATATTGTGCAATAAACAATATATGATGCACATAATAACTATTCAGGCAAATAAAGAGCGGCAGCATGATGCATAAAGCAGTAAATTAATAAATAATTAATAAATAGTGAAAATAATAATAATTATAAATAAGTAAATAAATAAATAAAAAGTAAAATCAAATAAAATGAATGGGTTAAGGGGGAGAAATTAATTAAAAACTATGAATAAAATATTAATGATTAAATCAAAATGATCTGGGTAGATAAAAAAATCTGCTCTAATATTAACTCAAGTCAAAATGTGCATTTGACGAAACTGTGTTAAAATGCATGATTATCAACCAATTTTCCAATTTAATCCTAGTGAATTTTTAATTTTCCCTGTATCATTGGTTTTGAATGAAATATTCAACCGTTCTTCGTTGGTAACGTGCATGAGTTAATTGTTTACGTGACTTTAATCTGCTTTAGAAATAAGATTACAGTGCATTGTACAGTTTTGGATGTGTGTAAGCCTGAGTTTGGACAGATTAATGCTGCTCGGTGGCTTTGTGTGTGGCTGATATACAGTGACGGACGCTTAACTGGGATTATGAGCAATATGCCTGAAACATTCAACTATCAAAACACAAGTGAGCATTGAGCTGCATTAATCTCTCTATTTGTGTGTGTCTGTGTGTGTGATCCGCCGTCATCTGACAGACTGTGTGTGACAGACTGCTGCGCTCATTATTCACTGCTCAACATTGATCTTCTACTCGCATGTCAGATCACTGATAAACTAGAGAAACTTTTAAGACGGTTTAGGGTGACGAGGACAGGCCTGATGCGTTAAACTTTCATGCTGTGTTAAATAATATATGGAAAATTAATTACTGTCTTATTGTATTTTAGAATTAAAAAAAGAGTATAGTATATGTTATTAATATAACATATTAATAATATGTTGAATTAGTTTTATAATTTCAGTATTCTGTTTTTTTTGTCGTCATTTTTGTCATTTGCATTTGTTTTATATTTGTTATATATTTGTTTTCTATTATAAGTGTTTTCAGCTTTTATTTATTTTAATTTATTTAAGATTTATTTAATTCAATTTATTTTTATTTATTTAATTCATTCATTCATTCATTTTCTTTTCGGCTTAGTCTCTTTATTAATCTGAGGTCGCCACAGCGGAATGAACCGCCAACCCATCCAGCACATGTTTTACGCAGCGGATGCCCTTCCAGCTGCAACCCATCACTGGGAAACATCCATACACACCCATTCACACACATACACTATGGACAATTTAGCTTACCCAATTCACCTATACCACATGTCTTTCGACTGTGGGGTAAACTGGAGGACCCGGAGGTAACTCACGCAAACACTGGGAGAACATGCAAACTCTACACAGAAATGCCAACTATACCAGCCGAGGCTTGAACCAGCGACCTTCTTTTTGTGAGGTGATTGTGCTACCCATTGTGCCACCATGCTGCCCCTAATTTAATTGAATATTTATTTAATTCAGTTTAATTTTAATTTAATTTTATACAATTTTATTTAATTTAAGCCTTATTTGATTTAAATTTTATTTTATTTAAGCCTTATTTTTACTTTAATTTAAGCCTTATTTAATTTTAATTTTATATTATTTAAGCCTTATTTAATTTTATTAAATTTTTATTAATTTTATTTTATTAAAGCCTTTTATTTAATTTTTAATTTTTATTTAATTTTATTTAAGCCTTATTTAATTAAATTAAATTTTTATTTTATTAATTTAAAGTCTTATTTAAGTAAAATTTCATTTTATTTTAGCCCCATTTAATTTAATTTTAATTTAATTTTCTTAATTTTTTTTATTTAAACCTTATTTAATTCAATTACATTTTTATTAATTTTAATTTAATTTTATTTGTTTTATTTAATAAAAATTTTATTTAATTTAATTAATTTTATTTAAGATTAATTTACATTTTATTTAATTAAATTTTAATTTTATTTTAATTATTATTTTAATTGAATTAAATTTGTAATATTTAAGCCTTTTTTATTTTACCAAGCTAATATTTAACATTTAGCATAGTTAATTTAACTTGATGTATTAAAATGACCAATACTTAAATAATAAAAGCTGTGTAGACAGTAAATAAGTTAATATTTTTGTTCCAGTCTTTTCCCAAGGAAGCATTTTTCATTTTCTGTTAGTTCATAAGATAACTAAAGCTAAAATAATAGTAAAATAAATACAATAAGTAAAAAAAAAAAAATCAGAAAAACAGTTTAGATAGTAATAAAACTAAATGACACTAGAACGGCACTGTGGCGCAGTGGGTAGCACTGTCACTTTACAGCAAGAAGGTCACTGGTTCGAGCCTTGGCTTTGCCAGTTGGCATTTCTGTGTGGAGTTTGCATGTTCTCCACATGTTCGTATGGGTTTCCTCCGGGTGCTCTGGTTCCCCCATAGTCCAAACACATGCGCTATACAGGTGAATAAAATAAGCTAAATTGTCCATAGTGTATGTGTGTGAATGAGAGTGTATGGGTGATTCCCAGTGATGGGTTGAAGCTGGAAGTGCATCCGCTGCATACAACTTATGCTGGATAAGTTGGCGGTTCATTCTGCTGTGGCGACCCCTGATTAATAAAGGGACTAAGCTGAAAAGAATGAATGAATGAATGACACTAGAGGGTGGGCCATTTTTATGGATACACCTTAATAAATTGCATAAACAAATTGCCTTCAGATGACCCCAAAGATAAAAGCCTAAGGGGGTCAGATCGGGAGATCTTGGGGGCCATTCATCTGGCCCACAATGACCAATCCACTTTTCAGGAAACTGTATTCAGGAAACCATTGCCATTTTATTAAGGTGTATCCATATAAATGGACCACCCTGTAGAATGACACCATTGCCAGTGTGTTTGGTTTTCAATTTCCATCAATTTTTTTAATAGATGTTCTGTGCAGATACAACTATTCCAGCTTTATTTCAATTATTTGTAATAATTTTAGTTTGTTTATGCGTGTTTATCACTGTCTCCATAATGGATGTCAAATCAATATGAGATAAAAGTTTAAATCAATATTTGGCCTCATCTAATAAAATTTGAGTCCATTGCTTTGAGTTCCTCCATGGTTAATGCAGATTTGTAAATATATATATTTGGACAGCATATTGTGTGATTATAATGCAATACAGTTTATTTTGATGACCTAACTTGCATCACAGAATATTCACAGTTAAAAAAAAATCTACCTGATTTACTATAGTGTTAAATTATCTTAAAGTTCATAAACTTTAAATCTCAGACTACGTATTTATAAGGGTTTGGCGTAGCACTGAAAATGAAAGTGAATTGAAAGCGACATGAGCCTTATGTTTGTTGATGTCTGAGCTCTGGGGGTTGCTGAATGAGTTTTGTATGGCAGTGTGATGGAAACCTAAAGTGACACCGAAACGGCTCCATTTTTAAAATACTTGCACTGTACCGGGCTCTCCAGGAGACCCCTGTACTCCAGGCATCAAGCATGAGCTCTGTAGTTTAGAGTTTGCTGGAGAGAGATTCCAATTAGGGAAAAAACGTCAGGATGTTACTTCCAGGTCACGAGGTCCTTTACTATGTGACCAGACTGAATATCTCTTTCTGTTTTTTTTCTTGTTAAATATTACGACTATTTTGTCAATGCATAATGCACATTTTGTTGTTTTCATATGTCACAGCTCGAATGTTTGGGATTAAGAATTTATTTCAGAATTATTTCAAAGTAAAATAAAAAATAACAGTATATTTAATAATAATAATAATAATAATAATAACAAATATAAATAAAAAAAATACATTAAAAAAATAATAGTAATATGAATTTAGAAAGAATGCATTAAATTGATTAGTTTTGTTTATTTATTTATTTTGCATTAGCATTATTTGATAGGGACAATGCACTTTAAAAATAACGAAATGTTAAAGTGTCAGAATTAGCTAAACGGCTTCTGACGGTAAAATGTTTTACCTAAAAATATAAAACAGTTAATCAATGTATAATAAATGAAAAATTTCAGATTTCAAAATACATATCAAATTTACTGCATTTATAAAAGATTAACAATCTACCAAGTAATTATACTATGCCTACAATTACACTGTAAAACCAATAAGAATATTATAAACATTATTAAAGCAACACACACAACTGTGATTCTAATTTTAATCAATCCTACTATCTAACAGAGATCATAGTGCTTTTTCGGCACAAGGCAATCTCTTCATAGATTTGGCTTTTAATTTATCCATAAAGATCTGGAACAATCATGAAACTGAATATGAGGTACCAGGCTTCACATTTATCCTAGATTCTATTTTTAATCATCTAACAGAAATCATAGTGCTTTTTCAAGGTTTTGTATCCTTTAGTTAAAGAGTGCAATCAATATCTGTGAAGTTGAATCAAAGTTAGCAGACACGGCTTTAGTTTTTTAATTTTTTTTGAAAGAGGACCAAAGATGTTGCTGACTCATCTTGCTAATACTGAATAAAAGCAGCCACTTTTCTTTTAATGCAAGTGTTCACCCCCAAAATCATAATTACTGTTAATGTATCCACCCTCACCCCATCAGAACATTAGGTATTTTAGCTGAAACTCTGGTCTTTGGTGATTCATAAAATCCACGTTAGCTGCTACTTGCATATTGAAGTACACACTAAATTTAGCTTTTATGGTGAACATGTAAGTTGTAACCTTAAGTTTCCCAAGCATGCCAAATAACATTTAAACTATCATTTTGATACTATTTCTGCTTGTTCATGTTTAATTTGGGTAATACAAATTATATTTATTCATTTTAATCTGGGTTTGCACCTAGGTTTGCATGGAAATTGCTAGTTTATAACACAATGCCATTTTAATTTTGCATTGGCATTTTAAAATAAATGCGCTTCCATAACCTGCTGATATATTGAGATCATATGAAGCAAAATGAAACGCTATTTACAGCTAGATCCTGTAATGGTTATGCAATGTTGCATTTTTCTTTTGTCAGAGGTTCATTGAATTTGAAGATTCCCAAGAGCAAGAGAAGAAGGACTTGCAGAACCATCTGGAAAGCCTAGGATCACATTCCCGTCAGCTGGAGCTGAAGATCAAAAACTATTCTGACCAGAGTGAGAATCCTGCTTTTATTTCACATATTCTTTCACTATTTCCAAAACCTTCATACATACAGTACTGTGCAAAAGTCCTAAGCAAAATACCAGCTTTGTTGGCCTAAAACTGTCTGCAAAATATAAATCAATAAGTCTCTTTATTAAAAACAAATGAAATATCTAGGAAATATGTAGAAAAACAACAACAGCACAACATTCCCTCCTCAAGCAAATGTCTATGTTTAATGTGGCTTCCCTTGGCATCAAGCACACAATTGTCCTGACATTTTCTGAAATAATGTGCTGTGTAATATCAGGCTTCTTTCAGCACTTTCCAGAGTTCTTCTTTAGGTTTAGAGAGTCTTGTGTTTCTTTTTCTGTCCAGGTGATCTCATACAGCCTCTATAATGTTCAGGTCTGGACCCTGTTTAGGCCATTTCATGACTGTCTGTTTCTCATCAGCTGTTTTCTTTCTCAAAATAGGATTTCACTGCAATTAGCGGATCATTATCATGCTGAAAATGAAAACTATTACCACTGACGTGCTTTCCAGACGGAAAGGCATAATGGATTAAAACCTATCTGTACTTTTCAACATTCACAATTCCATCAGTTCAGACAATATTGCTATAACAACACTGGTAGAAATGCAGCTCAAACCAGGACAAAAACAGCCTCTCTACAACATTGTCTTTTACATGTCTTAAACAATTAAACCAAACTCTAACCTAACTCATATCCTAATAAACCGCACATAAACTGAAAGATCATTTCTTTACCCTATATAAATGGACAAAAATATTTACACTTATGACTGGTTTTGTCACATATATCCATTATACCATCAGTAAAACAACAGATTTAATGTTGGCCTAAAACTTTTGCACAGTGCTGTATGTCCATGCATCTGCTCTAAATGCCCTTGTGTTTTGCTATGACAAGATATATTCCACTCTTATATTAGCTGTTAGGTAAAGTGTCTTTACATTTTTATTTTTATTCACACATGCTCCATAATGGAGTACTGTGCCATTATCCAATCCGCTATCGACCCCAATAATGGATCACTGATAATGTGCAATGGGCCATTTACACAAGAAAGCTTTGCCCTTTTCTCTGGGTTCCTCGTGTAGATGTTTGATTCCTCTTGTTCTGCGATTCATTGAAGTAGGCGGTTGCTGATTTACGACAGGGTTCACTCTATTAAATTAGATCATACTGTGTGTGAATGTGAATGTGAAACATGTAATGTTTGTTTTCTCTCAGTATTCCAGTATAAAAGTCCCAGCAAGCACATTTGTATTTATAAATGGACAATATATCAGTATCCTATCGCTTCTCAGGGACTGGTTGTTTGTTTGTGTGTGTTTTTTTTATTGAAATGTTTTAGGATATTTACTTATGGGATATTTATGAAATATGGGATATTTACTTTGTTTCTACATATTTTAAGATCAGTTACATCATTTAGTGTTGGTTTGTAGGGGTGCTGTTATGTATTTTACACTTAATTTTCTTTAGATTGTTGCTGTTTGAGCTAGAAAGTAAAAAAAAGCCCATGCTCCATTCCAAATGGGTTGTTTTGTTATCTGTAAGATCTGCTGTGTCATCAAATGGCTTCATTGTTGTCCAGAGTTTTTTAATTTAACTGAATCAATATTAAATAATTAATTATTAAATAATTAATGTTAAATAACAGAGCCTGGCTACTGTGCTGTCATGGCAATGCTGGTAAAATGATGCCTCTCTAGACTTGTTCACTTTCAATAAAATATTACTGCCAATAAAATGTAGTTATTTTATTGGCTTGTTAAAGAGAAATTTATACTCTTATTGGTTTTATATTACTTTATTATTTAATAAAATGTTTTTTGTTAATGACAAAATGTAATAGGTACGTATTGTTTTTGCTGTCAGTTATTTCTTTGGAAATTTGGATTATATTTCAGATTTTAGAATAGTAATTATATTATAGAAAACTGGATTCTGCAAAAATCTGTTGGCAGGTCACACTTACCAAAAAATCGGAATCAGCCAAGAAAATCGCTTAAAGGTGACATAATCAGGGATGGGCAAAAACACACTGAAATTAGTTTTTAAATAAAATACCAAATACTTCAGTTTTACGTGTATCAAAATAAACTACAAAATACAGCAGCCACAAATGTATCAAAATAAAATACTGTATTTTGAAAATACTACCAAATACTTTTACATGGGAGCATGCCATTTCTTCAGAAACCTTTCATCAATATGTCTATTAGATCAGTCCCTTCGTCATTAAACTGACTTAGTGAAGTAAGCAATGACTGACAGCAGCAGCGTTTTTCTAAGCAAGTTTAATTCAGCTTCTCTGCCAACTCATTCACCTCTACTCCTGAACATGAGGTGTTGTTTATGTAATGTAATGTGTATTTATATAGCTCATTTATTGTGTATGGCCATACACCCAAAGCGCTTAACGATCATGAGGGGGATCTCTCCACACAACCATCAGTGTGTAGCATCCACTTGGATGATGCGACGGCAGCCACAGGACAACGACGCCAATGCGCTCACCACACACCAGCTATTGGTGTAGTGGAGAGACAGTGATACAGCCAATTCAGTGGATGGGGATCATTGGGAGGCCATGATGGTTAAGGGCCGATGGAGGGACTTTGGCCAGGACACCGGGAGTATACCCCTACTCTTTACGAGAAGTGCCATGGGATTTTTAATGACCACAGAGAGCCAGGACCTCGGTTTATCGTCTCATGCGAAAGACGGATTTATAAACCTAAGTTTCTCTTTGATTTTTCTACAAATTTTGTTCAAATTCCATGCAAAAAGTCCTGTCCTAAAGTTGATTTCTTTAATCACTGTAAAAACCATGTAATGCAGTTAATGAGTTGGAACTGTATCTCTTTATTATGTTTCCATTCATTGTGTGGCCGGTAAAATTGACACCATCCCTTAACAGTCTTATATTTTAAAAGGATGATATATGAAGAGGTTATTTAAATTTTTTTGTAATATTAAATATTATTACAATAGTTTTTTTGCAATTGAAATCTTCAATAGTCAATGTAAAAACATGATTTCTAAAATCTTCAGTTTTAGTCATTTCCATAAATCATGTTCTTTGCAATGCACACCCTGCAGATCAACTACTGGTATTTGAAATAGCCAATAAAGTATTGTAGGCATCACCACTGTAGGACTTATTTGTATGTTGTTTGTCTTATTGTCTTGACATCTACATCTGCAATCCATCTAACACTACTATTATTTGTACAGTATCTTTATTCTCCCAAGAGTTTATTAGTTCTTCTTTAACTGGAAGGGTCTCAGTTTACCCCTTAGTGAACACCAGTGCATTTGTATTCGTATTCATATTTTACTTTTGAACTTCATTTGCATTTCCAAAGAGTCTGAGAAGGATTATGTGCTGTGGGCTCCATATTTTTGTTTTTGGACTGATATTTTATTCCATCTCATTTCCTAAGCTAAGATGCTGATGCATTGTACACTATACTGCAATTAAATATGACTGGTCTTAGCATTGTGCAGTATACTATTTTCAATGATTGTGGACTTGCTCCCACATATACGTATGCATTTTTCTGTTTTCTTTATGTGTGTTGCATAATTTCCATCTATACTCCAAGCATTGACCACCTTATTTAATATTAGTCAGTTTTCTGTTCTGATCTCAAGCTTAGGCAAATAACTGAGAAAGCACCAATCAGAGGCCACATTTTTATGATGTCACCATGTATAGTTCTTACTAAGTATTTTACAGTATTTTAAAAATACAAAAGTACAAGACACTAAAGTATTTTGATACAAAATATTAACCCATTTTCATAAACCCAATCAGATACAAAATGCTTTTTTTTGTATCTGAAATACGTATTTTAAATACTCCCCATCCCTGCTTATAATGCTTTTTTTTTTTTTTTTTTTTTTTATACAAGATCTAAAATAAGTCTCTGATGTCCCTAGTATATATGTGAAGTTTCAGCTCAAAATACTCATAAATAATGTTTTACAACTCTTTGAAACTGACTCTTTTAGGCTTTGATCCTATTACGCCCCAAGTCTAGGGGAAAACAACATGGGCATAATAAACGAAAAAAAAAACAAATGTGTTGGGGTGGTGGATTTCCCAAACCAAACAAAAACTCACTGCAAAAGATCCCCTTCGGTCGACAACCAAACTTGAACACTCAGTTGAGAGTAATTGAATAGGTTTATTATAGAATAAAGTAGTAACATTTTCAGGGTGGCCACAGGCCAAAATAACAAAAAAAAGCGTCTGTAAAGTAAATGAACTAATTTACCTATAAATATTTAAAGAAAAATAAAGGAAGCTTACCTTTCTCCCTAAACATAAACATAGTCAAAAGTAATCAAATAAATAGGCAGGCCACCACTACATGCTCAAACTCTCAAAAAAGGTTAAACGCATGAACAATGGTACAATATTAAATGTTGGTCGTCGGCCGGAGGGGTACGGAAAATCCAGGAGCTCCACTCTCAGCAGCCGTCGCACAACAAATGAACTCCCCGAACCCTGCCGAAAGCTCCTTTTCATACAGGCCTCCGAGACCAGCAGTCAATCAGACCACGAATCACGCCGGAATGGGAGCCTATGGGATAACAAAGAAAACAACAAGAAGTTGGGACAAAGAAAAAAGACATATGCAATGCGTAATAAAAAAAAACATCATAATAATAGTAATAAACTTTAGTCGTAACAGATCCTAATTGTACCATTTTGGTGACTGTCGCTTTAAATTCAAATGAGATTGTGCTCTTTTCAAAAGAAGGCGGAGCTACAAAATGCCTGTGTGTAAGCATAGTGGCAGATTCAAAAACAAGACTACAGTCCTATGCTAATTAGGTAGGGCTGGGCGGTTTTTCCGATTTTTTCGATTAATTCGAATTTACGTTTTAAGACGATTTTATTTTTTACAAAATCGAGGAATCGCGGTTTTTTAATAAAAATATTAAAGCCGCTTTTCCACTATTGTGCCAAACCGTTCTAAACTGTTAGACAACCGTGCTGAATTGTGCTGATTCTGTGTGTTGACGTCGCGTCTCTGTTGATGTGCTGCCACAGCTGGTAGCGGAAGCGCGCCAGGGCGGACCGGCCTTTGGGAACACCGGGACATTTTCCCGCTAGAGCAACAAGCGCCCCGCAGTCAGCCTGCCAGCTTCGCGAATGTTTCCATGCGCGTCGTGCTGTTGTTCGCGTCCCGCAGCCGTCTGTGTCTCCCGCGCGAGCTGCGAGACGGGGACCCGCGCACCATCCTGAAGGACGGTTACGGCGTGTTGTAAATGTCGGTCACCGCAGAAAGTCAAATCTTTCTTTAATTTGGACTTTTGCTTGAATTACGGAGTGGCACAGTAGCTGTCAAGGTACTGTATGAATTAAATCATAACCCATATGTGCACCAATAAACAAGTAAAATGAATGAAGGAATAAAATAAATATGGATTCTTAAATGTCGGCAGTTTTTACTCCAAAAAATATCAATACATATCGACAAATGTTTTATAAAAATAAAGCAATTTCCAACATTTCAGCTATAGGCCATTATACGATTCAGTTAAATATAAGATAGACCTTTAAATGTATATAGATATGTAACAGGTTTCTGTGGGGTTTTTTTTTCACGGTGATCTTTAATATACACTGGGTGGTGTAGCTACGCACAAATATTTTCTAAAACGTCAAGCAGATATTTGTCTATAGCTCGTTAGTTATTTATGAAGACAAAAAATAATTAAAATAACAAAAATAAAACTATAAAATTACAAAGATAAAAGAGCAGCATTTTGCTAAATATAGTCCTTTATATCCTGATATGCTATGTGTTGTTTCATTCGTTTTTTTAGATTTAACTTGATGCATTCGTTATTTAATATTTAAATACAAAATCGTTTAAATGGTTATATTTTACCATCAAAATGTAGTATATTTTATATCATTACCAACTTTTGATATAAAACCGCTGTTATTTTATTGATTGTTATGAAATAATTTAAGTGCTATATTTTTTATTAGTGAAAGTGCCCGCTCACTTTGACAAGGCCTGTCTAAATATATATTTCTGCCATGCCACTAATACAGATAAACTATTGTTGCATTATCATTGTTTATTTTTCTGTTATGTACAGAGATTTGAATATTTATTTCCCCTCCAATCCTTTTTAATCTTCAAGTTACATTTTGGTCATTTTCTCTCCAAATAAAATTTGCCCAAAGCTGCACAACATATGACCTGCTGTGACTTCTATTGTAGCTATGTTTAGCATCCCTATATGAGAGAGTGCCATAACCGCGTTTAGTCACACTATTGCTTTTCTTTTACAAGTGAGCATGAAAAAAACAGACTAGTTTCAGCATTTATTTAAATTTAAATGAACAAGGTAAGCTGGTAAGGTAGTTACACAGTAAAAAAAAAAAATTAATAAAAAAATAAATAAAAAATCGAAATCGAAATCGTGAATCGGTCAAACTTTATGAAAAAATCGAGATTTTTTTTTTTTGCCATATCGCCCAGCCCTATAATTAGGGTAGAGATCATCACTAGTGGGCGGGGCTTTCCCCGTCTGATGACATGTACAAAGAGAGAATGTCAAACGAAGTGTTTCTGCAAACTGTTTTTATCAAGTGTGAATATAAAAAAAATTAAATTAATACGTTTTTACCATTAGAATCTGGCTATATTCACAGACTTCGGCCACATAACTGTGTTTAAATCCTTTATTAAAGTGATTTTTGCATAATAGGCCCCCTTTAAATTATTGTAACAAAGCATTTTTGGTTTTGGTGCATCTCTACTTAAATCCTTAAGCTTTTGGATTATTTGTTTAATACCTTCAGTCTAATTAAACACAGTGTTTTCTGAATCACATGACTCATGTACTGTTGTTCAAACACTTTTGTAAAAGTGCTAAAACAAGGACAATTCAGACCGAATGTTTGCTAGAATTGGACTGTGCTTGACAAGATTCCAGAGGGTGATAATGAAATCAGTCAAGCACCAATACATGCTAATTACAAACATCTGCTGTTTTAATCTGGCACTAATGAATTAACTCTGGCATCAATTAATAGTGTGTTGCCAGCAAGATTTGAAAAGGATATCAGTTGCACTAGAAATCACTGTGCTGAAATGACAGTGAATTAGCCGGTCTGATGGTGGGAACTAAGCATCGGGCAGTTCTCCTGTAGGCTTACATTTAAACCTGACAGCTAAAAGTGGATTACGTCTTTGTGTCACCTCTTAAATCAAGCCTGTTTAATATCCTCTGCTTATCCTCTTTGCAGAACTTGCCAGTGTTTTATGTGCCCCACTGAAAGCATTATGTAGTCTAGCTTTCAGGCCAGTTTAAAGTGGTTTTACAGTGCTGTACAGTGAGTTGTCATTGCTCATTTGGGACAGTCTAACCTGTTACAAAGATGACTGATATTTAATTAGCCTCATTTCTCTGTCCTCATTTAGTTCTAAGAGCTTCAGCATTGCTTGCTGAGCAGTATTAGGCACCTTCCTTTAGAAGAGTAATTGGTTATAGTTTCTAGTTACTTCTCACAAATAGTAACTGAGTTACATAATTATAAAAGTAACTAATTACCAGGCAAAGTAACTATTGCGTTACTTAAAAAAAAATCTAATTTGTCAAATGACTATAAAGTAAGTATAAAACATCGTACACTAATCTACACTATTATAGTGTTGTTGTGGGACAATGTGAGACAATGGCAGCATGTCCTCAAATATACATCTAGATATTATTTTGTTCAATTCTGTCTGAGTAATAAGTGTTTGCGGTGGAGAAAAATTAAGTTTTATTTGCTTTGACGTCGTGGCTTCGTCTCCTCCTTTGGTAGCAGAGCTCACGTTATCTGCGTATCCACTAACTTTGTGGAGGCATTTAACGACATGAGGCGCTTCATTAGATTAGAATTACTTGTCATTGACGCAAATAGACTGGCCATAAGTTGCACGATACAGTGGGCCGTGTCAGAATCCACTTTTGCTATTTTAAGGATGGAAAATTCCACTTTGCGCCACGGCGCATGGTCTAAGAGGGTTGAGTTTATTCTCTTAATGAGTTATAGGTGTGTTTTGAGAATAAACCAATCAGAGTCTCATCTCCCATTCCCTTTAAGAGTCAGTTGCGTCCCGCCATAGCACATTTGCTATTTACATGGTGGACTTTGTAAGTGGAAAAACTGAACACTTCACTAGTGAGAAAACAGTTAAACAGGCCATCTACAGCGCAAGAATGAGAGAATGAGCCTCCCCATTCTTTACTTTCACTTTCACTCTCTGGATAAGGAAACATGTTGTACGCACACACATCCATTAGATTACACATAATTAATTTAATTTGTTATGCGCAAAGATTTGTTTCAAAACTATTTCTAAATTCAGTTCTAATTTCCAGCAAACGAATAAATGAACAATAATAACGAAGTGTGGTCAAAAAACTGAGTTATTTCCAAATACACATGCCATGCCCCATATGATCTAAAAGCTGACAGGTGAGCAAATCTAAGCTTGTTTTTAATACAACAAATATAAATATGCATAGAATAAATAATACTGCTAATAATAATAACATTATACAAAAGCAATTTGTCATGAATAAACTGAAAAAGCCCCCCGAAATGAAGGCATGAAGGCAGTAGTTTTTATATTTATATAGGCTAGAAAGTAATCATTTTTGTAATATTTTGATCCTTTAATTATTTTTTATTTGTAAAGATATTTGTGTATTGCTCTACATGCTGTGTGTATTAAGCAATGTTTAAGCGAGGCGCACAACTAACGCGCTTTGCGCTGGACTTTAGACCTCTAGCTGATCTATTAAACAGTCTATTCTAGTTTCTCAAGATAGCAACGCGCCAGCAATGCACCTCAACACACCTTCTTTTTTAGACCAGAACGCACATATTAGCGCAAATGCATTTGCTATTTAAACAGCGTGGTGCAAAACATCAAAATGACTCTTGCGTCGAGGTAAAACTAGCAAACAACAATTGCGTCGCGCCTTGCGCCGCATTGCGAAGGGTGTATGATAGGGCCCATAAACTTTCTTGCCTTTCACATCAACGAGGGAAAAGTAGTGCTTATGTTTCCAGTTTGCAAAAGCTACTTTTGAACTTACAGCAAAAATCAGCCCAAGGCACTCAAAGTGTGGAAAAAATATTAAAAAGCCTTTATTCACATGGCTAATCCTTAAAAAACTTACACGTTTCAGCAAAGAACTGCCTTCATCAGGGTAACAGTGATCAGGTGCGTTCAAATCTACCTTTGAACTTGTTGGATGTGCTATCGCTCTGACTCCTGGCCGTTGGTGTGTGTGCGACTGACTTGTGTGTAAACACTTGCACTACTCTGCCTCTGATTGGCAAATGATGGAAATGTACAACAATCATCATCACTGGTTGGTTATGTGTCTCGCCCCAGCTCTGAACACACACACACACACACACACACACACACACACCCCAGAGAAAGAGAGCTCCTATGGCTGAGAGCGATGCTGCTGGCATGAAAACCGCTTTAGTGTTCTCGGTTATAGTAATGCGCATTTTGTTGTCAGTAACGGTAACGACATTGTAATGGGGGAAACAGTAATTCATTTGACTACTCATTACTGAAAAAAGTATCGCCATCGGCCATCGCTATTAGTAATGCCGTTTATTTATAATGCCATTATTCCCATCACTGTTGTTGAGTGTAACATGTGCTTACAGGACACTAAACATTTTGCACACTGTAAACAATATCCGGAAATTAGCAGTTTCCTGTATTTTGTGATTTACAGTTGAAATCAGAACTATTAGCCCCCCTTTGAATTTTTTTTCTTTTTTTAATATTTCCCAAATGATGTTTAACAGAGCAAGGAAATTTTCACAGTATGTCTGATAATATTTTTTCTTTCTGAAAAAGTCTTATTTGTTTTATTTCAGCTAGAATAAAATCAGTTTTTAAATTTAAGAACCATTTTAAGGTCAAAATTATTAGCCCCTTTAAGCTATTTTTTTTCCGATAGTCTACAGAACAAACCATCATTATACAATAACTTGCCTAATTACCCTAACCTGCCTAGTTAACCTAATTAACCTAGTTAAGCCTTTAAATGTCACTTTAAGCTGTATAGAAGTGTCTTGAAAAATATCTAGTCAAATATTATTTACTGTCATTATGGCAAAGATAAAATATATCACTCATTAGAGATAAGTTATTAAAACTATTTTGTCTAGGAATGTGTTGAAAAATCTTCTCTCTGTTAAACAGAAATTGGGGAAAAAAATAAACAGGGGGGCTAATAATTCTGAATTCAACTGTATGTATACTTTTATTTCTGCTTTTGAATTGCATTGTGGGGCCCTCATCTTTCTTTCTACAACTTTTAACCTTGAAAAGTTTGAAAAGTGACTTTTATTAACACTTTTAATAGTTTAAAGTGATCTACTGTCTGGGTTGGTGTTGAATATTACGCTACAAAAACCTTGTAATCAAATGCTAGTACATTTTCTGTGATTTCTGACTTATTTCTCTACATGTTATTTCTACTACTACTTAACTACTAAAATGTCAATAAAAGTTACTTTGTTAAACTGTAGAGTTGAATTTTCAACATCAAAATGGAGGTCCCATAATGCAATTCACAACCATAAATAAACAGAAAATATTTAAAAAGAAAATAGAAAACATGTTAATTACTGATAATTTTTTACAGCGCAAAATATTTGCAAGCAAACAGAAGATTATAAGTTTTTTAAAACGGTTGATTGTATATAAAAAGCAAAATGATCAATTTGGAAATGTTTGTGAAGTGTACTAAGTACAGCACTGAACCTAATTCTTTTGTGGTGTTGAACTGATCAGGTTTCATTTAGTTCTTTTGTCATTTTCGGTCTTTTTCAGTAAGTCGATTAGAGGAGCGAGAGGCTGAACTCAAGCGAGAGTATAATTCCCTTCACCTGCGACACACAGAGGTAAGAAAGTGCTATTTCAATGCCATCTATTTAACAAAACCCATGTACACTGCTTTTTGCCACCAACAATGGTATTAATAATAATAATAATAATAAATTACATTTCTGATGCTGTTTTTTTTAAGCTCAAAGCATTACAAAACAAAAAACTGAATATCAAACTTGCATAAAATCACAGTAATAATCAGTTAAAACAATAAATGATGCAAAATTACAAATTGATGGTGATGTATAACAAATTAAACGCTTTACATGAATTTCCATGATTGTAGAGCTCTTTTCAAAAGTGAGGCTTTTCATTTTATTAAAGAAATTGGTACTTTAGGGATCTGTTGAATTAGTGAAATGGTGTTCTTTTTTATCTTTAAATTTTGTTATAATTTTCACAGTTTCGACAATTATCTTAAGATTAGATTAGATTAGATTCAACTTTATTGTCATTATGTACAAACAAAAGGCAACAAAGTGCAGTTTAGGTTTAACCAGGAGTGCAATAGCAGCAAGTGCAGGATACAGGTATAAGTTATAAAGTGTAATTCTAGAAAAACTGTTGATATTTACAGATGGATGTACTATGAACATTATATACAAGTTGTATTAACTATAAAAAGAGATGAAAATTAAGCCGCATATTATTCAAGTATTAGAATGAAGGAGTAATGATGCTGAGAATTCAGCTGTGAATCATAGGAATCAAATACTTTTTAAAATGCGTTACCATCTGAACAAGTTGTAAAATTGTAGTAATATTTCTCAATATTACTGTTTTATTGTATTTAGGTGAGCAGACAGGACTTTTGATGTCATTAAATCGGGCTTTAAGATTGATTAACCCACCTATTTTTTTTTTTATGTTAATTTGTTGATCAGATGATCCACAATTACATGGAGCATGTGGAACGTATTAGGATGCAGCAGACGGTAGGAGAGGCTTCTGACACGGGAACAATGGGCAGAGTTCGGTAAGATGCACATTATGTTTGTTTGTTTAAAATTGATTGTCAGTTCTGCTGGTCACACTGTGGAAATTTGTCTTTAACACATACAGTAAATAAATACATAAGTGACATAAATACAAGCACACAAATAGGCCTGTCACAATAATCAATATTTCGACTTCTCTCACAACACATGGCCATAACCTCAATCATTTTTGGTTATGCAATATATATCGCCCATACATAAAAACCAATTCTAGCAACATTTTAGCTGATTGCGCAACATTTCTATCTCTATTGGAGGCGTCAGTGTTAAAAACACTATAGTATTTACTATAAATGACTATAGTATATTTTCATGTGAGTGCCTGACAACTGAAAATAGATCCAATAGCAGATATCACAGCCTCTGTTACTCTGTTATAGGGCTGCACGATTCTGGCTAAAATGAGAATCACAATTTATTTTGCTTAAAATCAAGATCAGAATTTTCTCACGATTCTGTAGATGCAAAATAAAAGTTAATATCAGTAGGCTAATATTATTGTTATTTCTCAAACATGTTGTAAAACAGTAATATTAGGCCTTTGTATGGGTCTACTGTCGGTTAAAGTGCTAAATTTTGTATAGACCATTTCAATGTGGTCGTGTCATTGGCCCATGAACATTTCCTGCTTGTTATCTAACTGTTTCATAACTGTAACAAGAGGCAATTCAATCATAACTTCATGTTAAAACAGTTATCATAACATTATTAATCAATATATGGCTCTTTTTGTATTCTCGGATACTATAGAAATAAAAAAATGTAAAACAGGAAATGCGTTGGGACCATTGTTTTTGTTTACATCCCTCAAAATATGTCTATAGACTTGTAATGGTGGACTTGAATGGACTTTGTCCTGGTCGTTAATTCACAGTAAAGTGAAGGCATCAGAATACATTTCATAACTCTGAAGTTGAATTACTGTTTAAACGTACGCTTGCAATCTGTCATTGACAAAAGGATTACACTATTTTTTCACTGGTAAAAATGAGACATTTGTCATTATCAGATTCCCTCATGCATTACATTAAACTTTATATAGATTATAGTATTTATACTGACACTGTTAAACATTTATTCTCACCCACAACACTTTGTGTTCGCTATGAAAGAAAAACATCAAATGATTGTTGTAATCATTACTGTAAAATGCGATATGATTCTTCAAATGATGTGTGCGCTTTTGGTTTCACTTTCACTGCAGTGCGTTCATGTTTTGGCTGCCGTCATTCAGAGAAAAAAGAAACATACATGCAAATCATACTTCCCGCACGGCTCTCAAATGATTGCTCTGTGCAGCAAACTGAACGTTATTTACATCTTTATTACCTTTTATTCACAGCCCATGCAGGTTCTGTTCACTAAAGTAAACATCATTCACCTGTGTCCTCTCTGTGGTAAAACACACTGGTCACAGTCAGCTCACGCGTGATTTTGCGGCCGCTAATACGTCATTAAATGAAGACAGAAATTACATTTTTGGGTCAAAGCAGATTATTTAGCTTGTTTTATGGAAAAACTCATCTATTTTTGACTTATTTCTGAAAACAAGACAATATATTTTACTTGTGTAGAAATATTTTGATTTAAAGGTGCTGTATGTAAGTTTTTGACTCTTCTAAAGCATAAAAATAGCATAATATGTTTGCAGATATTAAAGAAACATGCTAAATGAACTTTCTTGTTTGTCTGAAAAACAATGCTGAAGTCAGATATTCTGCTTTTGAAAATGTGAGTTACGTGCCAGGTGGGTTGTTGGTACGTTTTGGTTGTTTTAACCCACCCAATGCCAGTTTATCCAATTATATTTCAGCACCCCAGGTTGCCTTGATGAAAAACGTCATATTTTATTCATTCAGTCAAGAAGGCTCTCAAAGTATGCAACCACGACCAAAATGCAACCTCCAGTGGACAGTAGCAGACTCCGAAATGAGATGCAGATTTCCAGAGTTCCACATGAGGTTATTAATTAGCAAATAATATAAATATTATGAACGTAAACATTAGGTGAGCAGATTACATTGTAACTCGTGTCCTAAAAATATTTGCAGTGATAAGCAATTTGACTGTTTGCACCAGGCGAAACACGACAGAAATGTAAATACAGCCATTCAGAATCACAGAATATGCACTCACTCATGAAATGGTAAGGTTTATAATCTAATTAATACATATTAAATTTCTTTAACATTATTAAAATTAAATACACATGCTGAGTCACTGATATGTGTTTAGTTCTAAAGTTCAATTTCAAGCGGTTTATTTTGTTTTCAAGATCTGAGGTGAACTATCTGCTGCTGCTTTTAGTAGTATGGTAATAAATCTCATGGTAAATGGCATTCAAACTCCCACTATTAGCATTTAACACTGAATAAAGCACATGAGGTGTACTTGAGGTGATCATTGTCAGATTTCTGTTGTTAAGCTGTAAGAAATAGAAGCCGTTTCTAACATATCAATTCTAAGTGTTGGTTAGAACAAAAAATCCTTTTAATATGGAGAATATTCCCTCTATCGCATGCCGTTGCTTTTATTTAGAACATGATTTAAATCAGCCTTTAGACTCGATCGTCCGACTGGGGTTTTTTGATCCTCAATCTGGCAACCTGCCCTTGCTTTTGTTTTGATCCTGGAATGCAATACCTAGTTCAACCACTGGATGTCAAACCTACCTACTGCACCTTTAAGATTTTGTTAATATTTGGATTAGAAACATGCCAAAAACTCTAAGTAAGTCAAGCATTTTTGCAGTGTAGAAAGAAACAAAAACATCATGTAGTCAGTTTACAAAAAACTGACAGTACTTTTGCATTATTGAGAAGCACTTCACCAATAAGACTATTTGTTTTTCATATTTATTATAATATGTGATGCAGATCTGCTTGATTTTATAAAAATTCTTTAAAACTCATGCTCTCCATCTTGCTGAACAGGAAAGAGCGTCCCCTGTCTCTGGGGATCTTCCCCATGTCTGCAGGAGGCTCTTCACTGACGCCTGATGTCCAGGGCAGAGCCGAGACTCCTGGGATGGAGGGCTGGAGATTTAACAATCTCAGCCATCAGCGCTCTAATGCCAGCCTCAAGGTATGAAAGATATCAATCTAAAGATAGAAGTCAAGGGAATTTACACCAGGCCATGACAGCTGTGTAGATCTCTTTACATTTACAATAATCAAATCAAATATACAGTGTCCTGGTAAAAGTGAATGATAGATATGTCTTTGTTTTGATTGTTTTGTGTGGACATCCTCTGAAATGAGCTGTCTGCCTTATGATGGATGTTTGCTGGTGGATTGGGAAGACAATATGAGCAATGGTTGGTCGACAGATGTTGCCATGGAAACGTCAGGCAGTGATGAGGCATTCTTAAGCATAATGCAACATCCACAGTGACCTATTTTATCAAATTTACTACAGCTTTAAAGGGATGGTTCATCCCAAAATTAAACTTTTCTTATCATTTACTCACCTTCATATGGTTTCAAATCGTTCTTTTGAGTTCAACAGAAGAAAGAAACTCAAAGAGGTTTGGAAAATGAGTAAAGTGAGTAAATAATGGTAGATTTTTCCATTTTGGGCGGCACTTTAATTGCTCTTCATGTGAACTGATTTGATGCTTCGACATCCACATTCACCAGCATGAAACATGGCAGCCATAAAGAATACGAAGCTCTCTTGAATGGTATCTTGCTGCTTTAAATGCTCTCATGCACAGTAATAGTTGTTTTTCCATCCACCAATGCTAAATCACAGCACAAACTAACACATGCGAGAGCTATTGTGTTTTTGTGTTGTGCCGGTGTTGCAAAGAAATACACAATGCCACATCCCGGTTTTCTTGTCCAAGCAGCTGGAGGCCGAGGACACTCCTAAGAAAAGGGAGGGTAAGGATGTTCTGGAAGCTTGGGATTCGCTGGCAAACGACTGCAAGGTAGCAAGGCTTCTGCGCCGGCGAGCAGTGTGTAGTGCAAAAATCATTGTTGTCCTCTAGTAGTCCGAAAGTTTGTTCACAACGTTTTCTGGTGTCTTAGCTGCATGCAACTGCACATATAAAATATAAATAATGTAAAATTAGTGACGTAATAGAGCTGCATGATTGACAATTAAAATGAAGAAGACAATGTCAATTCAGATTAAAATGTAATTTAATTTATTGGTAATTTTCAGTTTGAGTTAATTTTTTTTTTTTTGCTAGACTATCAGTCAAATTTGCTTTTAGAGAGAAAAAGCTTTGAAGTTCAGAACAAGATTAAAAATAGATTCAAAAATTTGTATCTATAAAGTAATAGTGCAGAATGATACATGTAAATATTAATCCAAACATTTTTCATATGCTTATAATCCAATGAGAAAAAGAGAAATAGTAAAGTTATAAACAGTGGACAATGACTCATTTTGTTAGTGTTGTTGCGGTTTGGGGGAAGCTGAAATGTTTATTCTAATAATTATTTTTTACATTGTAAATATTGAATTTATTGTTTATTAATGTTAAACTAATTTCAAATAATTCTGTAATATTAATATGATTTTTTTATATGAAAAGTATATAATTGTGTTTGTATATGCTGTGAAAAAACGGTAAAAAACAACAACAACAAACAAACATAAAACTGAATTTGCCAAAATGGTAGAAAAACCCCCAGCATAAAACTAAATCTGCCAAAATGGCAAAAAGAACTGCATAAAACTGAATCTGCAAAATGGTAAAAAAAAGAAAAGAAAAAAAACCAGAATCTGCCAAATCAGTATAAAAACAAACAAAATAACAAAACCAAAAAAATACGTAAAACTGAATCTGCAAAAACGGTAAAACCCAGCCCCCCTACACCCTCAAAAAAAAAAAACGTAAAACAAAATCTGCCAAAATGGTAACAAAACAATAATAATAATAATATTAATAATAATAATAATAATAATAAAGAAAATTAAAACGGAATCTGCCAAAACAGTAAAAAATAAATAAATAAAATAAATTATATATATATATATATATATAAAGAAATAATAATAATATAATAATAATTAGTGGTGGGCTGTTATCGGCGTTAACGTGCTGTCTAACGCGCTGTCTAACGCGAGACATTTATCGCGTGATAAAAAAATATTGTGTTAATCTATTCTCAAAGTTGGGTTGGGAGCTGGGTCTATTCTACACAAACTATGGTGATTTTCACCTTGATATTTAGCGCGGATGTATACCTGACCGGTGAGCCGTCTGGCAAAAAAAGTGCCCTTCTGAATCAAATCAGCAGGATGTCTGACTTTAACTGCAGTTCGGCAGTTTCACTTTAACTCACGAACATTTCATTCATGCCCCGTGACAAACTGGGGTATTAGACGCAAATAAGGTGTAAGGATTGGTGAGAGTGTTATGGAATTTAAAAAACGCACGCCAAATGACAGCCACGTGTGGCGAAAATATGGCGAAAAGTCCTACATGACGGTAATAGTTTGATCGCCGTGTTTACTTCAATAATGTCACTAATATATGCATACTCCACATGTCTTAATTCCATTTCTGTTTAGTTCAGTTATGACTTTAGTCGGATTAAGGTAATCAAAAATCGCTGTTTGGAGCTTATGTAGGCCTACAGTGTCAAATTCATGTTTAACTGAATAAACAGTAAACACAAGTACATCTTATTGAACATCATTTATTTTCATCACCAATTATCAAAGTAGAACAGTTTCTCAAGCAGATGAGCCCCTGGTCTAATTCGCCACCTGGCTTGAGAAACCCTTTCTCAAAGAATTATTATTTGGGGAGCACACATACTGTATTCTGAATGCCTTTGGCAGAATTCAAATGAGCCATTTTAATCTCGATTAATCTAGATTAAATTTTTTTTATCTATGCCCACCTATAATAATAAATAATAATAAAGAAATGATAATAAAGAAACATAAAACTGAATCTGCCAAAACGGTAAAAAAACAAAGCAAAAAAAAAAAAAAAAAACAACTTAAAACTAAATCTGCCAAATTGGAAAAATAATAAATAAAAACAACAACAATATAATAATAATAATAATAATAATTAAGGAGATAATTATTAATTATTAATAATAATAATTAAGGGGAATAACAATAGTGGATTTGCCTAAGGCAAACCCCTCCAATAATTAAAAAAAAAAAAAAAAAAAACGTAAAATGGAATGTGCCAAAACTGTAAAATAATAATAAAAAAATGTAAAAAAAAGAATTAATATTAATAAGTATGGAGACTTAACTAAACGGAATCTGCCAAAACGGTAAAAAAAAAAAAGAAAAGTAAAACGCAATCTGCCAAAACGGTAAAATAATAAATAAAAACAATAACAATAATAATAATAACAATAATAAGTATGGGGAATAACAATAGTGGATTTGCCTAAGGCAAACCCCTCCAATAAAAAAAAAAAAAAAAAAAACGTAAAATGGAATGTGCCAAAGCTGTAAAATAATAATAATAATAAAAAAAAAAAGAATTAATATTAATAAGTATGGAGACTAACAATAGTGGATTTGCCTAAGGCAAACCCCACTAATAATAAAAAAAAAAACATGAAACAAAATCGGCAATCAGTGCATCTCTATTGATTTAATCCGCAAATGATCACAATCTTTTCAAGCAAATACACAAATGTCCCCAATTTTGGATTCAGATACTTTGGTCCAGAGAGAGCAGTCATATACAGTTATGAAACAGCTTTAGTGATTTGCAAACACAGTATCATTATTGAAGTTACTAATATTACTTTTACAGCAGAATAAAATGCATCGATATACACACTGATTTCTGTTATAGCAATCAAAATAGGGTAAATCATCATTTTAAAGAACTTGTCAGACTTTATAAATCACTGCTGACTCATCCAGCAGAAAACACTGAATCACAAATCACTGAATCATTTGAATAAAAAAAAAACAATTGAATTGACTGTATTTAGTGTCATTTCAGATGCTGACACTGTTTTTAGTTCGGTATTTGTAATTGTGTAAAGATTGTGATCTCAATTTTAAACCAACAAATGCAATCTTAATTAATCAGAATCCTGCAGCTCTACTATTTAATAGGAGCATGTGCAAAACTGAGTAATTCACAATTATCTGTTTGTTATCAGTAGATGGAGATGTTGCATACAGCTAATGCACAGTATTCATTTAGCTCTCACCGCATGTCATGTCAGCTTCATGCTGTTTTATATTTCATCCTGCTTTTACACTTTTCTCACTTTGTGTGGTCGATTGTGGAAATGGTAGCTGATAGTAGGACTTTTCTTTAGTTGTAACACTCATTGTTATAGTTCTAATCATGTAGTTCATATATTGATTGAGTTTTAATCAGTGTTGGGGAGTGTTACCTTTGAAAGAAATGTAAGAAAAGTAACTGTGTTGCAATGTTTTGTGTAGTGTAGTTTTCCACTGTACTGTGTAAATGTGTGTGGGTACATTTGTGCTAATAACCTCATCTGTTTCTTGAAACATGTTAACAAGCTTGTGGCTTTAACATAGTTTTTTTCTCAAATCACTGCATTTATTTCAATTGTGTTGTGTTGTGTTCACAGCAGTGTTTTCAACATTTTTGATTGTGGGTGTATGCAGTTATTCAGAGTGTGAGATGTGTTTGTTTTTTGTAAAGAGATTGACTGATAATTGGCTTGGATAATTTCCCCCCTTTACTATTTTAATTTAAAGAGGAGCTGCAGAATAATTAATGTTGAAATCAGTATCAATAGATTTCATGAAACGTAACAATCTGAATGTTAAATATGTTCCCGTTACAACCCCTGGGCAGTCTAGGGGAGTGGGGTTGCACACTTGACCAAGGATCTGGGGGGTATTCCAGAAAGCTGGGTTAACTTACCATCTGCTAAACCCTGAACTCTCGGTTGATTAACCCAAAACCTGCTCACCGCGAGTATGTCTTTTCCCAAACGGGTGATAAGAGTTAGTTAAATCAACCTCCTGAAGATAACCGCAGATAAATGCATGTGCACGGTGCATACCTGAAGGCATTTTCAGTAGATCGCTGAATTCACGAGTCACTATGGAATGTCACGGTGAGAAAAAAAGGCAAGGCGCTTTACAGAGGTGGAGTTGGAGGTTTTAATCACAGATTATACATCTGCATCAACGAAGGAAAGAAATATAAGATAAAAAATAGGTAAGAAAAAAAAAAAAAGAAAATTCGTTAGTTCATTAAATTGCACATGCAACCCTCCATTTTATTGTAATGAAAAATTCAACTTCTCTTTAACATCCTTTTTGAGTATGTTGTGTAACCATTCATGCATTTAATTTTCCTGCCATTCATTTTTAAGGCCACAATACTAATTGACTTGTATATAAGGCTTATAGTAATTGTAATCCTTCTGGAGCTAGAAGAACTCTGTCCAAAGTCATAATTAAACACAGAACCATTCTCCAATATTTGATTACTGGAGCTGTATTAAACACTCTATAATATTCGTTCTGTAATGTAGCTAATAGAAAAGAGACTGAGGCCAGTCTAACTGCTGTGGGCCACCAGATAGAGGAGCTGCTCTGTCCCTTAATAAAGGCTAATCAGTGGTTGAATTATTTGACCTTAAACCACACAATCTGTCACAGTTGTAAGTGATTGTTGTCAGTTAGCTTTAGGTTCTTTTTATGCTTTTTGCTTTGCATGCAGATGAAGTTCCTTCTGCCTCAACTAGCAAGCAGTGTAAGAATTTGTCTGCACATTTCCATATTTGAATTTCACTATTGTATCACAAAACAATCTTTTATTTATTTGTTTTAATTCTAAAGTAGCTGTATAAGGTCCATCTTCAAAGACAAAGTCACATGAGCATCACCTTAAGGTGAGAAATGTATAGGAAAAAATATGTTACATGTTAAAAGGTGTTTGTATAAAGCAATGTAAAAATCAAATCATTTATTTTGTTTTAGGAATTAAGAACAGTGCTTCAGACCAGACTATTTAATTAAACATGTTCTTTTGACAAATTATATTTCTTAGCACTTTTCCATCTCTTTGGTCTGCTTGGGTCACTGAGGTTTCCTCTGGGTCAGGCTGCATCATATAAGGCAGAAATGGGTATCCTTTGTCCTACAGCAAGTAACAAATGTAGTGCCCAGTAATGATTCAAGTGTATAATACAAATATAGTAAAATAAAAAACATTGTGTAAAGATTTGCTTTACACAATGTTTTTTATTTTACTATATTTGTATTATACACTTGAATCATTACTCCCTGAAAATCAGCCATTTAGCCTCAACATAGTGATGAGGTGGGGTCATCATCACATATGAGCTAGTAAAGTGGAAGCAGTAATGAGTTTAATAGTTGAAACATCAAAAGATTAAGGACAAAAAATTAAGTTGTTACCTGCACATTTAAACTATGGACAGATATTATCAGTGTCCTTTAGTGACTGATGGAGCTTTAAAACAGGCTGCAATTAATGCAGCCAATAGCATTTGGAAACCCTGAAAAAAAATGATATTAAAAAAATGTATCAAGGGTGTGTGCGTGCAGTGTGAATAGATGTATACATATGAATGACTACATCTTTAAATATGGATATATTTTCCTACAAAGGACAAAGCTGCCACTTCTTATATTATATATATAAGCTACAGAAAAATGTGAGGGGTGCAGAAAGAGAAAGAGAGAAAAACACGAAATCTCTACGTGAGATTCGAACTTGCTTCGTTGTGCGCACCGTTGTTCTTTAATGGCGCACTGCCCACTATGCTATTGCCGCGCTCTGAATCGTCTGTGTAATAATACGCAGTGGTTTATGGCCAAGGAACTGTACAAAAGTGTATAAAACAGTTCAGTGCCAGGCATACTGTACAGTCGGTCCTACACGCTATTGCCACATTGTACAGTAGCCCAAAATGCCCTGACGCAAAAACAAAGAGCTGCACTGAATATTTTCTATGGTAAGCGCAGACCTGCAGTTTGTCACGTTTGATTTGAAAAGGTTTGTTAAATACATTAACGATACTTTTGAAAAACGACAACGCTCATTCAAATATTCATTTGGATATGAAAAGAACTATGCACTTATAACCCTCTCACGGTGAAAAAAAATCATATATCTGTGCTTCTACGTCCATCAAAATTCTCATCAAAAGAGCACGCAATGCTCAGTAAACTCTCTGAAACAGACTAACTGGAACATAACCTGCTTCGGCGTTGCTATGGCTACTCAACATACCCCAAAAGTTACCTCCGTTTTTGGAACCAAAGCTGAGGTTATCCACCTACTTACTCCTAAACTTACCCGGGTATTTCACTTAACCTGCTTTCTGGAATACCCCCCTGGGGTAATGAGACACATAATACAAACATAAATAACTAATATGTTCTGGCACGTAACAATTCCCTTTTTTTCAACATTTGCATTAAACATAAGATGTGTTGAAGAGATAATTGTAGATTCGTATTCTCTATAAGTAAAATAAAGTGAATACACATTTTCGTCTAACTTTCCCCAAGCCCACAGATTTTACTAAAATACTTGGGAGTCACTCACTGTGTTAAAAACCCCCCAGAATGATCCTCTTGGTGAAACATCTTTCATAACATTTTAATATTTCGGCTTTCATAACTATTTACTTACTTACTTAACCTAACTTAATGCACTTTACTGTGCCCTGTGGGGAAATTTGTCTTGTACTCTAGGCTAGGGCTGCACAATATATCGTTTTAGGATTGATATCTCAATGTGTGCATCCGCAATAGTCACATCACAGGATGTTCAATGTTGAGTTGGGATTATAGTTGATTATAATCAATGCAGAGTTGAATAATAATGGAGTAAAAGTGCAAGCGTTTTTAAGAGATAATTCACCCAAAGATCAAACTTGACTCACCATTTTAAAACTTGTGAGTTTCATTTTATGTTGAACACAAAAAGAAGATATTTCAATAACTCATAAATGTTTTAAACAAGTGAGTAAATAGTGAGTACATTTTCATTTTTTGGGTCCCTTTAAGGCCTGTGACTGTGTGAACATTTCTATATTTCAGAATTTAAAACATCCGGCCACAAGAAATTTTAGTGTTTGTAACTTATGTATATTGTATGTGATGACATCATATACAATAAAGACTATGCAGTGTTTATTGTTCATTATCTGTACCTGAATACTGTTAGACTCTCTAGGAGACTATAATTCACTTTTGTCTTTGCTATATTTTATTTATCTATGCTTGTAAATTATTTGTTTTATATTATTCAAGATCCAATGGCCTACAAAATCACCCCAATCAATCTAAAATGAAGAATTCTTTGCAAATAAAGCTGTATTCACATTGCAATATATATGGCAGAAATACAAAACACTCACAATACAAAATATCGTGCAGCCCTACTCTAGGCCCACATTTTGCATACACTGAACAAAACAGACATAACAGAAATCATCACAAACATTCAAGACAAACAATTGCATATTTAAAAGTCTAATTGATTTTGGTAAAAAATGTTTTTATGTTTGTTCTTTTTTAGAAAAAAGAAAAAAATGACAAAATCCAAACATTTGGGCCATTTCTGAGCTCTGAAATTTGTGAAATATGGTGAAATATGGTATTTGATACACATCAAGCCAACATTATTTGAAATCAATTTACCATATTGGTTATCAGACAGACAAAAAAAAAATCGGATAAATCAAATAAATCAGTCAATCTCATTTTTGGTGCTGTTCTCTGTCGTCTTGTTGTTTTCTTTCTAACTTGTAATCTGTATTCTAACTGTAGCATCAGTAAACTGTCAAGTATTGTTTTTGTCTTTCTACTTTCTCCTTTTATTTATTTATTTAAATAATAAATTAGTTATTTTACACCCTATTCAGATTGTGTAGGATCACAAATTCAGTTCTAGCATTTCTGAGTATTATTCCACTTGTGTTTGTTTCTATGTGTGTCCTATGCAGTGGTGGGGAAAGTTACTTTTGAAAGTAATGCATTACAATATTAAGTTACTCCCTCGTAAAAATAACTAATTGTGTTACTTGGTTACTTTTTACGGTAAATAATGTGTTATGTTACTTTTGAGTTACGTTTGCATCACATTTTCTTACCTGGCCGAGGTTTGATCTCTTTCAGAACCTGCAGGTTTTTTTTCCCTTCTTCTTTTTTTAATAGAGAAGCTCGGCAATTAACAATGCACGGTATAACCTACTGTACACCTTCAATGCGTTCAAAATAATGAGAATGCTTTCATCTCTTAATCGAAAGGCTCTGCCATCTTTGTTTCTCTCTGTTCCTGCGGGGAGCTCATTCTCTCATTGAGTGCGGGATTCAACTTGACTAATTTTAATTAGAAATGTATTTTTTAAAAGCTAATTAATAAAACGAATAAGTACCTTATGTTACATTTTAAAAAAGTAACTCAAATATTATGACTTTTTAAAAGTAATGTGTTACTTTATTTGTTACTTAGAAAGTAATATTATTATTACGTAACTCACGTTACTTGTAATGATTGTAGAATATTTATCAACTCTCACATGGTTGCCCACTGAAGCTAAGCAGGGCTGTGCCCGGTCAGTACCTGGATGAGAGACCACATGGGAAAGTTAGGTTGCTGCCGGATGTGGTGTTAGTGAGGCCAGCAGGGGGTGCTCAACCTGCGGTCTGTGTGGGTCCTAACGCTCCAGTATATTGATTGGGACTCTGTACTGCTCAGTCTTACGGATGAGACGTTAAACTGAGGTTCTGACTCTCTGGGGTTGTTAAAAACTCAGGATGTCCTTTGAAAAAGAGTAGGGGTTTAACCCCTGCATCCTGGCCAAATTTGCCCACTGGCTCTGTCCATCATGGCCCATATCATAATTGGCTTCAACGCTTTGTCTCCTCCCCACCAATCAGCTGGTGTGTAGTGTGCGGTCAACATGGCTGCTGTTGCGTCATCCAGGTGGATGCTGCACACTGGTGGTGGATGAGGAGATTCCCCCATTGTGTAAAGCACTTTGAGGGTCCAGAAAAGCGCTATATAAAAATGTAAGGAATTATTATTACTTATTAAAAAGATTGTATATGACTCTTTTCAGTGTTATTGTTATTGGTATGTTTGTATGTATAATGAATGTCGTTTAAGAAAACGATATGAATGCATGTTATATATTGTATATTTAGTATAGGTTTTGCCATTAATATAGAGCAAAAATCCTGTTGATATGGCATTAAAACAAAAGTAAATAAATAAATAAATAACTTATAATGCATTACCCCCAACACTGGTCCTATGTGTGTGTTTGTGGTCAGGTTGTCTGAATATCTGTAGTTTTCTGTCCTCTGTCCTGGAGCGCTGTCCTCTGCTCTTCGGATATTGATGTGTTGAATGATTTTAGGACGAGCTGTCTGACCTCAGCCAGGGCGGTTCCAAGTCTGTGACCCCCATGTCCACCACGGCCTCTGACCTGGCCCTGGACTCACACCGAGAAGACGGTGATGCTTTCTGGAAGAACACAGAGGTGCAGGCTGTTCCCGGGACCAGAAGCGTCTCTGCAGGTCAGACTGTGGTTCTGTCAATGAAAGTAGGGCTGCACAATATATAGTTTCATCACCAATATCTGCAATAGTCACATGGCAGGTTATGCAATGTTGAGTTGGGATTATAGTTGATAATAATCAATGCAGAGTTTAATCATAATGGAGTAAAAGTTAAATTGATAATTCACTTAAAAATTAAACTTTGCTCACTATTTTCATTTCTGTCTTTACAAGTTTCAAACGTTTATGAGCTTCTTCTTTATGTTGAACACAAAAAGAAGATATTTTAATAACTCATAAACATTTGAAACAAGTGAAGTGTGAGTAAATAGTGAGTTAATTTTCACTAATTACAGTGTATAATGCGATACATTTAATTTTTAGTGCGAAAAGAGTCATTCGGAGTAAACAGCTTAACCTAAGAAAGATGAGTTGAAATATTAAACAATGCTTAATCTTAATCTTAGTCTTAATCTTAATGTGAACCATCATAGCATGCATGCTTATTTACTGACCTGTAAACAAGTATCCAATCATTCATTCTGATGATTCAGGTTTGGCTGATAAAGAGGAGAAGTCAGATGTTCAGGCCATTATTGAATCCACTCCAGAGCTGGACATGGACCTTGGATATAAAGGCGCAAGGTAACTGATGTGCCATAAAATCAAACACGGTATCTAACATGTTGGAAAATGTCTATAATGATGCCTAGAAATGCTGTTTAGGTAGTCATAGTACCAGGGTTTGAAATTAATATAGGCTTAGAGCAAAAATGTATACTTAAATATTATAAAGTGCCCAATACACTGTAAAAAAGTTGACAACTTAAAAATCATAAGGCAACTTCTGCTCAGGTTATTTGGAGTTAACTCAATTTTTAACCCAAGTACTGCACTTGACTTGATTTGAGTCAACTGAAAAAGCTCTGCAGAAAGTTTCCCTACAATTTTAAGTTGCTAAAAATTCTACTGTATGTAGAAAGTTGGTTTACCATTTTAAGTTGAGTAAACTAAAAAAAGTAAAAGGTAAATAGGAAAAAGGCTTTGGAGGTTAAATTTAATATTACAAATTCATGCTAAAGCTCATGACTAAAGATAAAAAGCTCATGCTAAAGTGTGTTATATTGAGCTACAGTGTGTGTGAATGATGTGGTAAACTGTGTTGTGTTGTGTTGAAGTACGCCGACCCGAGGGATTGAGAACATGGCGTTCGACCGCAACACAGAATCTCTGTTTGAAGAAGTGTCATCCGCGGGCACGGGATTGATCGGAGATGTGGATGAAGGAGCCGATCTGTTGGGTAGGTTTGTTGCTGTTTGTGTTTAGAAATGTGGAAGGGAGTGCAAAGGGAATGTAAATAAAATCAGTTTGGCAAATTTCAGATGCAAGTAAAAGCATGAACACGCCGTAGAGCTGCTTAGGAGTAGAAATTCTTAAAGGGATAGTTCACCGTACACATTACCATTTAAATTATGATTTATTCTTTTAAACCTTTTTCAGTTGTTTCTGTTGAACACATAAGATATTTTGAAGAACTTCATAAAAGTTTCTGCACTAGTAAATAGAAACGGAAAACAGAGAACATTGCAAAATGCATGTTAGAAGCACCAGTATCAGCTTTTACTTCATTTTGTTATTTTGATATTTACTCAAACAATTAGTTTAAACATAACAAACTATTCAAACTATTCCTTCAATCTTTAATTTAGTTTTTACATAAATTATTGTCTCACCTGAACTAATGTAGAAATTACATGTTTTTTTTTCAGTGGGATGTAATGCTTTCTTAACTGCAGTTTTCTCACAGAAGTCTCTCTTTTTTGTGTTCATTTTCTTATTTAAAGTAAAATGTGCAGCACATATTTACATATTCAATCGATATCTACAGGGTTAATACGGTCATGGAAATCCTGGAAAAGTCGTGGGATTTTGTCATGGCATTTTCCAGGCCTGGAAAGGTTTAGAAAACACAGAAAAACCCACAAAGTTTTGGAAAAGTCATGGAAATTATTTTAACAAATATCTGTGTACGTGAATATAGGTTAGCTGCCTTTACTTCTTTACTGTCCTTGGCCAAAAACATGCTCTCACATTATAAGTGCTGTGTAAGCATAATCTAAATCAATTTTACATGGATATAGAAATACACTTAAACTAAATAGATTGTTACAATGTTTTATGATATGCAGTAATACACTTTGAATGTGCATTGTTTTGCTTACTATTTACCACATATATGTATATACGTCGACATTACATAAGTTGTGAGCAAACTCGGTCCTGGAGGGCCGGTGTCTTGCACAGTATAGCTCCATCTCTAATCAAACAGACCTGCTTATAGATTTCTAGGCTGCGTCCGAAACTGCCTACTACTCAGTAGGTACTGCATTTAAATTTGAACATACTACTCGGCAGTTAGAAAAGTAAGTTCTATACAGTATGAATGTAAGAAGTATGAATGGAATTCGGACGTACTACATCCGCCATTTTGTCATGGTCACGTGACCTACCTGCGTCAGTTGCGTCGCTTCACTCCCATTCATGAATTCTCTTGCGGGGCATCATGGGATAGCGCAGCGTGCATGGGATGCGCACTTCAGAATTTTGCAGGATGTAGTAAGTCATCCGGGTACTTCTCGCATACTGATTTTCAAATTCTATGAATTCGGACATCTTACTCGGCTCGTACTGTTTTTAGCGTACTGTATAATATGGAAGTATGCGGTTTCTGACACAGCCCTAGTGATCTTGAAGACATTGATTAGCATGTTCAGGTGTGTTTGATTAATGTTGGAGCTAAACTATGCAGGACACCGGCCCTCCAGGATCGTGTTTGCCCACCCCTGGATTTTATTACGTGTGATTTTTGCATCAAATTGAGATGAGCTGTGTGATGCTGGCACAGTCCCACGATGCTCTGTTATGCATGATAAACTGACCCAGATCTCTCCCTCTCTATGCCCTGTCGTGCTGTTCTTCTCTAACCGCAGTGGAGTACTCTGGTGTGTATCACATCCTTGCTTCCTTCTATCCCAAAATCAGCATCTTTACCTCTGTCTGACTTCTTAGCATCTAAATCTTCCCTTCATCCTTCTGCATTAACTCAATCAATCAGCTCTACTGTATGGGTTTGGACCAGTGTTGGGTCCAAATATTGTCAAGTAATTAATTACTAATTGCATCATTTGGATTGTATTTAAGTTACTTTATTCTGAAAAGTAGCTCCATTACTCAAAATAATTGAGCTACTTGACTCAATTTAAAATTACTATTTAAAATTCCTATAAATCTCAGTGCCTAGACGATAGAAATTAAACTCTTTTATGTCTTTAAATTGGAGTCACACCAGACTTTGGTTTTGTTTTTAAAAACACACTTAAAAATGTCTTTAAATTTATATGCTTCAATAAAATGTGTGTGTTTTTTTTTTCAAATGAATAACACCATGTTTCATACATATTTTGACATACCTTTCTTACTCCTTTAGTTGTTTCTTAACCATTCACATAGACCATTTTGAGGCATGTAAACAATAACAATGGTCCTAACCTAATTCCTGTTTTACATTTTTAATTTATATAGCTTGAGAGAATCCAAAAAGGTCCACATATTGATAAATAATGTTATGATGACTGTTTTAACGTTAAGTCATGATTGAATTGCCTCTTGTTACTTATGAAAGTAGGAAATGTTCATGGGCCAGTGACATCGCCACATTGAACTGGTCTAAAACTGTCATTATTTTACCTAAAATGAATAGTAATCCTTTAATTTAATTTGAGTGGAAAAGTAATTTAATTACAGTATCTCTATACTGTATGCTACTACCAATTACACCAACACTGGTTTAGACTGAAACACTAACATGATATGAGCAGTTTCACCTACTGTCCTTATTTCTTAACTAGTGGTAGCATTAACAATTCCACACAGAATCTGCTGACGTTTTCATATTTTCTGCTCTGATTATGACAAAAATTCTGTGGATGTACTTTGGATAAAGACTAGAGGAGACTGGGCACTTTTTGAAGATTTTGTAGACCGTTACAGGTTTACCAGCAGTACCATTCATTTTTTCAGTTCCCGATTGTGACAGTGCCTTTTTCCCCTTATTCCTGGAATCTCTGAAAGTGTTTCTGTTCGCTCTGGGCTAGAATTTTTAAATGGAAAAATAGATTGTTTTGATTCAAATGTATCATTGTAATATGACTAGGCATGGGCCGGTATAAAATTCTGACGGTATAATAACCTTGGATAAAAATATCACTGGTATCACGGTTTTGTGCTCACTGCTCTAAAATATATTCTTTTTAAATGTCTGGGTAAAAAACAAAAACTTTTTTCCCCTTTGAAAACAATATATTTTATTTTTTGGAAGCTTTATAATATTTTGGAACAGTAAACATGTCAGGCTGAATAATTCAAATGAATCATTGACTTCTCAGGGTGTCCGCGGGGTCTTAAAAAGTATTAAAAGTTGATCAATCAATGTAGAGAAATTTAAGGCCCTTAAAAAGTATTAAAAAGTCTTAAATGCTATTTAGCAAGGTATTAAATTTTATATCATTTTTGATTATGCAATGCATGGTTGAATGCTAAAGTTTCCCTGAATTAAATCTGCGAATATCAGGACATCATGCTGCTTTGTTTACTGCAGTAACCAAGCTAACACCATTATTTCTGCAGTTCTATAGGCGCTGACCTGCTGAATTAGCTAGATTTAATCGATTTGTATTCAGTATATGAATAATGTTTTAGTTTTGGATTAGTTTCTTACATTAATATTTAGTAAATATACTGTAAGTTAATATCTCACCGGTGTTTCTGGTTGAAAAGTGGTTATAAGGTCTTAAAATGTTGGAAAGAGTCTTAAAAAAGGTCCTAAAAGGTATAGAATTTCACTCTCTGATTCCTGTATATACTCTGCTTCTGCTGTCTTCATTTATTTCAAAAACACAGATTTCTTTACAATTTAAAACAGCATCATTGGATATATTTTCTACTGAAGATATTGTTGTCCTAAAAGAAAAAAATGTAAATAAAAAATCTTACACATACCTTAGGAATGGTAGTACAGAAAATCTTGCCGGTTTTAAAACCTTGACTTTTCCAAACCGTGGTATACCTTGAAAACAGTTATCATCCCATGCCTACATATGACCTGATTAGTTTACCTGCTTCTTTGTACAACTAGTAAATGTAAGAGGTGTATATTTGTGACCAGTAATCAAACACATTGTCTCAATTGAAAACAATTAAATGGCAATTATTTTCTCATTATTCTTTATAAAACCTAATTGAACCAACATAATGCCAAAGGAGACATGAAGTTTCTGGATAGGGGGTTTAAGGAGTTGTACTTATTATTATTTTTTTTAATAATTCAAGTATTGTTTTAGAGTGCTACATGGCTTAGTACGTCCTTAGTAATTATCAAATTGCAAAGACCTCACTGTTCATACATAAGTATGTAATCTGATGCACAGCAATGTTATTGTTTCTGCATGTTAGTGTCTTTACTGTCTTTTTGATTAGCATAATGCATCTTTGCAAAATAATAATACACTGCAAACAATGCTTTTATTACTTAGATTTTTTGTCTTCTTTTTAGGCCAAATATCTAAAAATTCTTATATCAAGAAGCATTTTCTAGGCAAGCAAAACATATTGTCTTGTTTTCAGAAATAATGTGCCAATATTAAGTGAGTTTTTCCTTAAAACAAGCAAAATAATCTGCCAATGGGGTAAGCAGAATAATCTTGTTGTTGACATAAGATTATTTTGCTTACCCCATTGGCAGATTATTTTGCTCGTTTTAAGGAAAAATTCACTTAATTTTGGCATATTATTTCTTAAAAGAAGACAATATGTTTTGCTTGTCTAAGGGCGTACTCACACTATGTACAGTTGCGTTGAACCGGGCCAAAGCAGGCTTGTCCCCCCTCCCGTCTCCCCCGACGGCCCGCACTCACATTACATTCGGGCCTGGGCACGCTTACGTCATCGATGACGCGCTGTTCAGTTTAGGAAGAGAAGCGCTTTCGCTCAGCACAGCAGAGATTTCTTTAGTTATATCGTTTAAGTCATTTGATATGCGGTGACACGCAGTCAAATATTTCGCCGAACAGATCAGCCACTTTTGACGCTCATGAAGTCCTCGTACTGCAGGAATTAGGAGGTTTGCTGAAGGTGCAGCTGTCGTGCAGTGAGGGGTTTGCGTCTTTAATAAACTACGACAGTTTGCGTTCATTGAACAGCACGAATGATTAATTAATCCATATGATAGTCCCTTAAAAGTCATGTCTCGCTTTCAGTTTCGGGCTCGGGCGCGTTTTGCACTCACACTGTAAGCGTACCGTGCTTGAGCCCAAGTGAACCGCGCTCTGGCCCACCTCTTCCAACCGGGCCAGGGCTGGCCAAGTGTACCGTGCCTGAGCCCGATTCAGAGCACTCACACTTCTCAAACGATCTGGGAAACGGGCCTGTGCACGGTTCGGATAGCATAGTGTGAGTAAGCCCTAAAAGAATTCTTCTTGATTTAAGAATATTTAGATATTTGGACTAGAAACAAGGTAAAAAATCTAAGTAAGAAAAGCATTTTTTTTGCAGTGTATATAACACAATCTTACTAACCTCACGGTTGAGCAATAGTAGGAATACTGTTTTAAAAGTTTTATTTTTATCACAGCCTATGGGTCGAGCAGTTTTCAACCACATATTTTTTATTACATGTTTAAAAAATACAGATTTTTCTTTTATAGAATATTGTGTATCATCTGACAACCACTTCAAATGCAGAAGCAAATGAGCAGACTTTGATTGAAGATTACCAAAACAAACATTTATTTTCAGTGGATTAACTTTAAACAATAACAGTGTGCAAATATTGATTTCACACAGACTTTATCAAACCAAACATCAATGGAAAGCTTATTTATTTAGCTTAGAATTGAATTATAAAACTAGATAATAAAAAAACTGATACATATGGCTGGTTTTGTGGTCCATTTTACAAAGTCTCCTCTACTAGTTCCTGTTCTATTGACCTTATTCCCTGAAATAATCCCTGAAATGAGGAAGTGCGCTTGTTTTCCTGTTCAGTTTCCTATGGGAGAAATAACTAGGAATAATAAATGGCAGAAAAGGGTCAAACTGCTTGCTCTACAAACAAGTGCGTTCATGACTATACATAAAAAGTAGAATAATATAATATCAGTTTGCACCATCAAGCAGCATAACAATCTGCTTTTAACATCTAAACATCAATGAAAGTGAAAATGAGACCGAAAGTCCGGAGCCTAAAAGGTTCCAAAGGTGAGATGAGTAAAACTATGAAATAAGCATGTCCGATTCTGTGTGGAGCTAGTTTTAGCTGATCTGACTGTGTCTGAATGTTGGTGCTGATCTGTCCGAGGTCTTTCCACTCTCTCCAGCATCTCTCTTGTTTTTCTGTGACCTGTTAACTTTCACCTCACAGCTGTCCATTCGTGTTTCACTCTCCATGTGTCTGTCTCTCTGTCGAACACACGCAGTGCATGCGCTTTCACACCCGAGTCTGTCCGGTAAGAGCATTCATACTGCCCGTCTGACCTACAAACATCAAACTCAGCTCTTCACTTTTCAAAAATAATCAGTCAGATCTGGATAATTAGGTTTTAAATGTATGCCAAATATGTTTGTAACTTTAAGGATCAATGAAATATCTATTGGAAATCAAAAATATATTGGGAACACGGTGGCTCAGTGGTTAACACTGTCAACTCTCAGCAATAAAGTCGCTGGTTTGAGTCCCGGCTGTGTCAGTTAGCATTTCTGTGTGGAGTTTGCATGTTCTCCCCGTGTTGGCATGGGTTTCCTCCGGGTGTTGCTGTTTCCCCCACAGTCCAAAGACATGCGCTATAGGTGTATTGAATAAACTAAATTGGCCATAGTGTGAATGAGTGTGTCTGGATGTTCCCCAGTACTAGGTTGCAGCTGGAAGGGTATCCACTGTGTAAAACATGCTGGATAAGTTGGCGGATCATTCCGCTGTGGTGACCCCTGATAAATAAGGGACTAAGCCGAAGGAAAATAAATGAATGAATGAATGAAATGTTTTTAATTTCAACCCTCATAACCAAAAATGTATTGTATGAATAAAAATGTTGGGTTTTTATGCCAAAAGATCATCTTCCATGAGGATATTTTGTAAATTTCCTACTTGAAAATATTAGTAATATGCATTCCTACTGTATAAACTTCATTTGACAACTTTAAAGGGGATTTCCATAAGATAAATTTCTAATCGGTTTCTTTATTTAGATTTAACATTTTAGATCTAAAACTTAAAACCTTTTAAATGTGGATTTATTATTTTCGTTGAACTATTAGATTTTACATTTTTAAATAGTTGGGTCTCGGCCAAATCTTAACGTGGAAAAGCTGATTTATTCAACTTTCAGATAATGCAAAAATCTCAATTAAAAAAAACATTTTACTGTTCTGGTTTGTGGGCCAGGGTCAAATATATCAAAATATGTTTTTAAAATGTATTTTAGGGTCAAGTAAATACATTTACAACCTTTCAATAGAATGTGTATGGAGATCTAAAGTATCATTCATTCATTCATTCATTCATTTTCTTTTCGGCTTAGTCCCTTTATTAACCTGGGGTCGCCACAGCGTAATGAACTGCCAACTTATCCTGCAAATGTTTTACGCAGCGGATGCCCTTCCAGCTGCAACCCATCACTGGAAAACATTCAAACACACTCATTCACACACATACACTACAGACAATTTAGCCAATTTAGCATGCCTTTGGACTTGTGGGGGAAACCGGAGCACCCGGAGGAAACCCACACGAACACGGGGAGAAAATGCAAACTCCACATAGAAATGCCAACTGAGCCAGCAGAGGCACGAACCAGTGACCTTCTTGCTGTGAGGCGAACGTGCTACCCACTGCGCCACCACGTCGCCCATCTAAAGTATTTATTATTTAAAATAAATATTTTTAATAAATATTTGATATAATTAAAATAATATTTTAGAATGATTTCATTTTAAAATATAATATAGCTGTGTTTTTTCTTTTTTATGGCAGTCAAGAAGATATTTTAATTTATAAATTTATTTTTTTAAGTGAAATTTGTTCTTTAAATGTTTAAATGTAAAGATTTTCTTCAAATGTTACATTAATATATTAAATATATATAGAAAAAACATAAATAAGTATTAAAATCTATAAAATATATAGATATAATAATAAAAAAGATTGCACTTTGAAGTATAATATATAATAAAACTGATTTATCTTTTTTCATTTTTTTTATTAATTTGAAAAATTAAATGAAATATATTTATGTAAAACTATTTGTAAAATTCTTGTTCTTAATCTTGCTTTTTTGTATATTTTGAAATGAATTTGAAATATATATATATATATATATATATATATATATATATATATATATATATATATATATATATATATATATATATATATATATTATTTTTTTTTTATCATACAGGATTGCATTAGTTTTACTCAGATCTTGTTGTCTTGCATTTTTGCAGGCATGAGTCGTGAGGTGGAGAATCTCATTCAGGAAAATGTGCAGTTGCTTGAGACAAAGTGAGTAATATTTGTTACATTTTCTACTTTCTATATCTGTGTCCATCTCTGCTGTCAGTGCTTAGTTTTTTTGTGTGTGTGTGCAGAAATGCATTGAATGTGGTGAAGAATGATCTGATCGCTCGCGTGGACGAGCTCTCCTGCGAGAAGGAGGTCCTTCAGGGGGAACTGGATGCGGTTTTGCAGGCCAAAGCCAAACTAGAGGAGAAATACAAGGAGCTGGAGGAGGAGCTTAAAAAGTGAGTCACTGTTCTGTTCGGATATTTAAAACGTGCCATCGGGATGTTTTCATATGCGGTTGTCCAGGGTCAGCTCATAATGTGGCCAAAGTTTGTTATAAATCAAATAAGACACATTCAGGTTAGTGGCCACAGGTGATGTTTATCACATTAGTGCGTGTGTATTTTTCATGACATGCTAGTACTACATGAACTGTGTGATTAAATGTGCAATTGCACTTAAAAATGTGGATATTTTATCACATAGAATAAAAACTGAGACGGAGGTGGCCAAACAGAACAATAATAAAGAAGACGATGAGGTGAGTGTTGTTAAATATGTAGTATTAGAATAATTATTCACTTTCATTCTTAAAGACTATTTGGGACTTTTCCATTGTTTTTTTAGTGCAATTTTTTTTGGAGCAAGGATGGATTACAGTAATCAAAAATAACAGTAAAGACATTTATTAATTATTTAATGTTCTAAAATATATATATATATATATATATATATATATATATATTTTTTTTTTTTGATGCCTTTAAAATTTGATTAACTACATATCATGGCTTCTGTAAAAATATTAAGCTGCACCAGTGTTTTCAACATTGACAATAATTAGAAATGTTTCTTGAGCAGCAAATTATGATATTGTAATGATTTGATATTGTAAGGATACTTGCATACTAAACTCTTTGAATCACAGGAATAAATTACATTTTCAAATATATTTGAAATCTTCGAGTATCTTAATTTGGAATATTATTTCACATTATTGCTTTTTAATTAAACAAACCTAGATTATATATATATATATATATATATATATATATATATATATATATATATATATATATATATATATATATATATATATATATATATATATATATATATATATATATATTATTAATTTTGTTTTTATTATTAATATTATTAAAAAATGTATTATAATTTAAAAATATATATTTATTTAACTAAATGTGTTTTATTTTGTGTTGTCTTGTGTATTTTTTATTTTATTTTATTGTATTTTATTTTATTAATATTAATAATAAATTAGTTATAATTTCTTAAAAAATATTTAACTAAATATGTGTTTTGTTTTATTTTGTGTTGTCTTGTGTATTTTTTATTTTGTTTTGTTTTGTTTTATTTTTTTAAGTAATTTTTTTTACTTTAATTTTTTTTTATTTTATTTGTTTTGTTTTTGTTTTGTTTTGTTTTTATTTTAAGTAATTTTTTTATTTAATTTTGTTTTATTTAATTTTATTTGTTTTTGTTTTGTATTTTAATTTAATTTAATTTTATTTTTTTATTAAATTTTGTTTTTGTTTTGTTTTTAGTTTATTTTAGTTTAGTTTTTATTTTATTTTTATTATTTTATTTATTTATTTTTAAAATTATTTTAAAATTTATTTATTTATTTTTATTTTATTCTATTTTTTTTATTTAATTTAAAAAAAATATTTAGCTTTGCTTTATTTTATTTTTGTTTTTTTATTTTATTTAATTTTATAATTTTTAATTTTATTATTTATTTTATTGTATTTTTTATTTAATTTAATTTCATGTAAAAAATTTTTATTAAATTTTGTTTTATGTCTTTATTTTATAATTTTATTTAATTTTATTATTACTTTTTTTTTTATATAAATATATATATATGTGTTTTGGACGGCAAAACACATAACTCCGTGAGGGACACTTTATTCTGTTCATGTTGTTGTTTTTAAGGAATTACATAAATGTCTTATTTAGTTTACATTTTTTTTTTCATAACTAAACCAGCTCTCATCATAAATATAGCCATTAAAGATGGCATGTAAAACTAGCTTTGTGTAAAATAGAAGTAGCTTTTCACAGACACTTGCTGTTGTTTTCAAGGCCACATTTTAAGCAATGCTAGTCTGGCAGATTACATTATAATATTTGAAACCGCATATTGTGTGTCAGCATGATAGCTGATACTAGTGTGTGTTTCTGCAGAGTGATGTACCCACAGCTCAGAGACGGAGGTTCACGCGGGTGGAAATGGCTCGAGTGCTGATGGAGAGAAACCAGTACAAGGAGAGACTGATGGAGCTGCAGGAGGCTGTCCGGTGGACCGAAATGATCCGGTAAACATTTCTGCCCTTTTTATATTTGCACATTTTTTTTCCAGATGCTTCTGTGCATGTTAATAATAGATTTACAAAGGATTTTGTAATATTTTATTTTAATGAAGAATTTTTATTTTTTTATATTATTTTCCTTATTTATTTATTTATTTATTTAAATTGTATTAATTCAGGCATTTGTTGTTATGAAAAATAGATATTCTTGCAAGGAGCAAGGAAATTTTCACAGTATGTCTGATAATATTTTTTCTTCTGGAGAAAGTCTTATTTGTTTTATTTCGGCTGGAATAAAAGCAGTTTTTAATTTTTTAACAACAATTTTAAAGTCAAAATTATTAGCCCTTTTAAGCAAATTTTTTTCAATAGTATACAAAACAAACCATCATTAAACAATAACTTACCTAATTACCCTAACCTGCCTAGTTAACCTAATTAATCTAGTTAAGCCTTTAAACGTCACTTTAAGCTGTATAGAAGTGTCTTGAAAAATATCTAGTCAAATATTATTTACTGTCATCATGACAAAGATAAAATAAATCAGTTATTAGAGATGAGTTATTAAAACTATTATGTTTAGAAATGTGTTGAATTTTTTTTTCTCTCCGTTAAACAAAATGCTGGAAGGGCTGGTTGGTCATTCCGCTGTGGTGACCCCGGATTAATAAAGGGACTAAGCCGAAAAGAAAATGAATGAATGAATGTTATAAAGAATTTTATTTAATTATTTTATTGAATATATTATTTTATATAAAATAATTAGATTTTTTCATGAATGTAAGAATTAGTTTTGTTTAATTTTTATATTTTGCATTTTTGTCTTATTTTACATATCAATTACATATACTTACATATTTATTACATATCATGCTAATAAAATGTCTTTTTCTTTTCTTGTTTTATTTATTTTACAAGTTAAATAAAATAATGTCTATATTTGACACATTATTAACTATTTAATTTACATTTTGTTTGCACAGCAGCCAAGCAAAATCACATTTATAAAGAAGATGCTTTTCTTTTATATCAAAAATTCTATAAGTTTAGTTTTTATTTCATATTAATTTATTCATGTATTTTTTTACTTTTTTAATTCTGACATTTGTTATAATGAATAGATTTTCTTGCATGTTATAGTTAAAAAATATATATTTCATTTTATAAAGAGTTTTATTTTAATTAAGAACTTTATATATATTTATTTTTTATTTCATATTATTTTATTAAATAATTTTTTTCAGTTTTATTAATTCAGACATTTGTTGTTATAAAGAATAAATATTCTTGCATGTTAGTTTAAAATTATTATATGTTATAAAGTGTTTTATTTTATTTTATTTTACATAACAAATATTTTTTTCATGAATGCAATAACTTTTTTGCTTTGTTTTTGTTATTTTAACATTGTTGTTTTATTTTACATATCAAAATAATTATTATTTTTCTCCCATGCAATTAAACATTTATTTATTTATTTATTTATTTATTTATTTATTTATTTATTTATTTTTTATTTGCATAATAAAATTCTTTACAATCTGTAGAATAAAATGACTTTTTAAGTAAACTAAAATAATATCTAAAATATAAATTTATTTGACACATTATTAACAATTTAATTTACATTTTATTTGCACAGCAGCCAAGCAAAATCATATTCATAAAGATGATGCTTCAGTTTTAAATGTTCAGTTTGTTTCTTTATTTCTGCTGTCTTGTGTTTCTGACCAAACCATCTTTTTTACGCTCAGCTTGAGATCTGTTCTCATGCTAATTGTCCAAGAAAGTAGGCCAGTTTTTCTGGCTGATGAACAGAAAGCCCCACGGCACCGCATTGAGATCGTCTGCTCGCTCATGGCTTCTCTGCAGTCATATGTTTTGTGTTTCCTCAGAGCTTCAAGAGAAAATTCAGAAGTCGCAGAGAAGAAGAGGTCAAGCATCAGGCAATTGTAAGACCCATTTTTCTCCAATGGTCCAAAAAAAGCTGTAAGTGCAGAAATGCTAGTAACACACATCACAAATGTTCATCTTTGTGTGTTTGTCCTCTTCCAGCTTTAGTCGCCTGTTCAGTTCATCCAGTTCTACAGCGTCCAGCAGCTCGTCCAGAGCTTTACCGTCCAACGTCAAGTACAACCCACCCAGCATCATGAAGAAGAGCAATACTTTCTCCCAGTTCCCTAGAGAAAAGTCCAAAGCTTTCGACTTCCTTAAAGAAGAGTAGGTTTTAACTTCCAGTCAAGAATTGTTTTTGCACTTGGATCAAGGTGTGACCCAACAGAGCAAAAGAAATGTAGTAAATCAAAATATCTTTAAACATGTATTATGTTGATGTTGGGTAAAAAGTAATATATTACAATTTTAAGCCTTTAAATTTTAAAGTATAAATAAATTAAAATAAAAAAATTAAAATATAAGATACATTTTTAAGCCAAAAAAGTAACAAAGTAATTGATTTTAGTTGCTTATTCTTATACTTTTTTCTTTTTTTTATTAGCAATTGCGTATTTGTTTAGATCAATGTATGTTTAATTGCTTTTTTTATGCCTTATAGTATTGCTTTTTCACATTTTTGATGTGTAAATTTCACTTTTGTCTACAATTATTACTGAAATGTGAATATTCCGTGCAAAGTGTAAAGCTTATTGGTTGTTTTTTGTCACATGACTTCCTAGTTTTTCTTGTGGCATTCTGAAAAGTTGAGATGTCTCCATTTAAAATAACTTATTTTGTACGTGCAAATGGAGCAAAATGTGAACAGTACCTCACTCTTCCTGTCCTGTTTTCAAAATAAGAGTCTCATACACATACATGGTAAGTTTAATATAGACTTCGATAAACTTAAAAATAGGGGGCAACAAATTGTGAAACTTTGTGTCTATCAAACACTTTCTAAGACGTTCATATTAATGATCCTGTGCGGATCAATGGCCAGTGGAGCTTGAGGTTCACGATGTGTCATTACCGTGTACTGAAATCTTATTATTATTCAATTATGCATATTTGGTAAATCCAGATTTTCATTCTATTGCACCTTTAAAAATACTTGTTTATATTTCTTGCCATGCCTGTGTTTATATTTATTTCAAAAGATGATTAGGAAGGATCAGGATTTTGGATGAGATGTTAAACCGAGATCCTGGCTCTCTGTGGTCATTAAAAATTGCATGGCACTTCTCGTAAAGAGCAGGGATGTAACCCCGGTGTCCTGGCCAAAGTCCCTTAATTGTCCCTTACGACCATGGCCTCCCAATCATCCCCATCCTCCGAATTGGCTCTATCACTGTCTCTTCATTCTAGCAATAGCGTGTGTGGTGAGCGCACTGGCGCCGTTGTCCTATGGCTGCCGTCACATCATCCAAGTGGATGCTGCACACTGATGGTGGTGTGGAGAGACCCTCCTCATGTTTGTGAAGCACTTTGGGTGTATGGCCACACACAATAAATGCGCTATATAAATACACATTACATTTGTTTAATGGGCTCAGTCCTATTCACAACCGAGCAGTTACCCTGTATTGACATCTTGCAAATGAAAAGTTTCTCCATTTCATTTTTTCCCTGTGGAATTAATTATTATATTATGTATTTAAGTGTGTATATATCTACCTAAGTATATGTCTTAGTAAGTAAGTAAGTATATACTTACTTATCTGTAATATAAATAAGTATATATGATGTAAAAGTGTGTATAAAATGCAGAACCACCAAATTATCAGTACTCTATTAGCTATTAGTAGGCCCACACGGAATCTGCGCGCGCAGAATTCCGCAGATTTCCTGCAGATTTTCCGCAGATTTCCGCAGATTTTTAGCCCATCATTGATTCTGTTTATTTACTTAAAGTTAACTATTTACAGTTAATCTAATTGGATTTGCATTTTAAACATTAAATACAAGATAAAAAGATATATTTTTTTATTTAACATATTAAGGTTTTAGTTATGATACTTCCAAAATAATTCCGCAGAAATCCGCAGATTTTTACCAAAATTCTCCGCAGAAATAGCAAAAAACGTCCGCAGATTCCGTCTGGCCCTGGCTATTAGCATCGGCTGAGAGATTTAATATCACTCACAAACAGAACATAATGTCTCATATTCAAACCTTCGGTCTCTTCCTTGTTTTTTGTGATCAGGGTGGACTCGAGTGGCTCTCTGTCCCGCCGGGAGCAGAAGCGGGCTCAGTATCAGCATGTGAAAGCACACATGCAGAAAGAGGATGGCAGGGTGACGGCTCATGGCTGGAGTCTCCCGGGAAAATACAAGGTGAGAGTAGTTTATCTAGTTTAATTTACTACATATAACTGTTGTTTGCAAAAAAGGATATTGATTACATACTACTGTACTCTTTTGTAGTTTTAAGTTATTTTGTTCTTAAAAGGTAGTTCATTTTACACAGCCCAATAATGGCGGGTTTCTTTCACTCTCAAAATGCTGATTTTCATTTTTGTGTGTACTACTTAATTAAATATATATTTTTAATACTTTTCGTTTTTACATTGGTTTGCTTTTCTTTTTTTAAATTCAGTTATTTATTGTTCTGTTCATTCCGATAATGTAATATGATCTGAAGTGAAATTGTCCTCCTCTTTTGTTCAGGTTGCCAATGGTGGCCCTGTAGAGAATAAAATAAACCTGCCGGTTCCTGTGTGTCTCAAGCCACTGGAGCAGAAAGATGCTTCTATGAAGGTGAAGACGTGAAGGAAGGTCATTTAGTGAAAAAATATCAAGTACAAATTACCTGTAGATCATAATTACCTGAAATCAGCGTTTGCAGTACTTTTATTGCATTACTTCAGCACTTTTATACACTAAAATGTGCACATTTACGAGGCCATTTTTAACTTGACTCACCTTAAGCAGTTCTGACTGTCTTTGTTTTGCTGGTTTGGTCTGTGCAGCTGCTGTGTGCCACTGGAGTGAATCTCTCTGGAGGACGCTTGTGTGACGGAGGCTCTGCTGTCTCTGCTGAAGACTCCACTGTGGACACAGACTCAACCAAACAGAGGAAAGGCTCTCAGAGCAGCCTAGATCAGCTGGAGCATGAGCATAAGGTGAAATATTGTGATAAATGTTCCATGAAAACCTATATCACTGTTTTATATATGAGCAATATCACACTCGAAGCAGTGCGATGTGGCTGTATATCGGCACTGGTGGGAGGCGTGCCTTAGAGTGTGATATTGCGTTTATACAACAGTTTGACGGCAGAATCTTGTATATAAAAAGAAAATCAAACACGGAGAGTCTAAAAACCCTTTTGTATGAGGAACTACTTTCTTCCGCCATTTATTCACATCTGCAGCTGACATCAGAACAGCAGAAGCTGTTACTAATTCACCAATGTCACTTTAGAGCTAGTTATTTGAATGATTCTCTAGCGTAATGTCTAAAGTGATGACAAAACACTGATTTTGCTGACATTTTAAGATTATAAGGCTGAACAGCATGAAATGCCATCAGTCTACAGAGATATCTCCCTACAGTATTACAGTCTACAGTATTTCTCTGCTGCAATCGGGATATCAAAATAATTAACCCCGAAAAAAGCAGCGCAATCACTACCAGATTGTTGTTGTGTTTGCGATAAGGAAAAACACTAAACACATGCGGGCATTTCTTCTTTCTTTCTGTTAACAGCACACATTACTGATATGCGAGTCCCATCTCACAATCAATACACCACAATTACTATGGTATAAATGCAGCACTACAACATTCAAAAGAGAGAGATCAACATAGAATATCATTTACCAGTTTATTAATGATTTGATCAGCTGTAGTTTAAAATGACGCTGTATTTTTCCTTCTCTAAGGGTTTATTATGCGGTCTCTGATGCCATCTTGTGAATGGACAACGCCAACCGTCTTTGCTCAGTATGACAGGCTAATAACCGCAAATGCGCTGTCTCTCAGAAATTATAAATATTTTAAAATAGACACTATCCTTATAAATAAACTGCATAGTTACAATCTAAACAACTCTATTCCCGACTAAAAAAAGCCTCAAAAGTACATTATGTTGCCCAACAGCAGCAATATTTGTCAAACTGTAGAGTGTCCTCTGCTTGTTGCTGTATGTGGGCGGAGTAATACAGTAATGAAGAGGTGGTACGAGTGCTGTTACTGGCAGAATATGTTACGGCTATCAACCAATCAGATTCAAGAACCAGACAGAAATATATATATATATATATATATATATATATATATATCTGGGAGTGTTACGGTGTGGAGAAGCCCCAAAGAGGCATATCCCCCAGACTGCTACATGTCCAGAAGGAAGCTTGGGGATGGATCAGTGATGGTTTGAGCTGCAATTTCATGGCACTCCCTAGGCCCAAAACTTGTGCTAGATGGGTGCGTCAGTGCCAAGGACTACCGAACCATTGTGGAGGACAATGTGTACCCAATGGTTCAAACAATGTATCCTGAAGGCGGTGACTTGTATCAGAATGATAATGCACCAATACACACAGAAAGACTGGTGACAGAGTGGTTTGATGAACATGAAAGTGAAGTGGCCTGCACAGTCTCCTGAACCAAATATTAATGAGCTACTTTAGGGTGTTTTGGAGGAGCGAGTCAGGAAACTTGTATATATATTTACCTAAATTAAGACTAATTTTAGTGTAACAAACATTGTGATACAAGTAATAAATACAATGAAAATGCAGGCAGAAAGAATTTTTGGCTTGCTTTCCTTTGAGAAAAGGTCATGTTGATGTATAAATATGAATCTATAAGACAGTCTAATTTCCACCATTGGGACATTGATTTATAAGCAATCAAATTTTTGTATTTTATCCCATATTTTTTGTTATTAGTGATTTGATTTTTGGTTTATTTTCATTATAGAAGCCTAACTTTTTGACTATAATATTGTGTATGGATTTCAATGCAGTTTCTGTATTGCAGTGTATAAAATGGATTCCTTAAAGTAGGTATTTGGATTTCCATGAGTTAGTGATTGTGATGTATAAAATAGATTAGACAATGCATTTTTCAAAAAGTGAAGAACTCACAGCACATTTCTAAGTGGCATATTTCTTTAGTGATTCTTTAGTCACACAGAAATGCTGTGTGGTTGTTGGCAGGAGCGGGAGCAGACGCTGCATGTGGAGATGTCCAGTCGAGTCTGGATCTGTACGAGCACTCACTCCTCCACTAAGGTGATGGTCATAGATGTGACGCGACCCGACGACCTCCTGGACAGCTTCTACGTCTGTAACTCATGTGTGCTGTGTATCGCCAGCATACCAGGTCAGAAACGTGTCTTCCTAATGTTTCCGTTAGTCACAGGAAGCAATAGCTAATTATTAGATCTTGATTAATGAGTGGGGTAAATACAGATGATTAACAATGTAATGATGCATCATAACATCGAGATATTGCCAAATGCACCAATGCGTATCACTGATATAAATGATATCATTCACAATATTGAGCTTGTTTTATCCAGTAGTCAGCTTACTGCATGTATAAGGTATAATTTAAGCCCAAATTGTCAATTCCATCTTCACTGCGTAAAGATATATTCAAGGCCATGAAATCACGCTTGGGTTTCTTTACCTTAGAGAGGGAGAGGACTATAGAGCCAGCTCAGTCTCAAAAATAATACATTTACAAAATATAATTCATACATGCACAACACAATTCCCATTTACAAAATCCAATTTGTTAGTTCAAAACACGATTTAAAAATACACAAATCTAATTCATAAATTCAAAACACGATTCAAAACTACACAAATCCAATTCATAAATTCAAAACACGATTCAAAAATACACAAATCCAATTCATAAATTCAAAACAGGATTCAAAAATACACAAAATCCAATTCATAAATTCTAAACACGATTCAAAAATACACAAATCCAATTCATAAATTTAAAACAGGATTCAAAAATACACAAATCCAATTTATAAATTCAAAACACGATTCAAAAATGCACAAATCCAATTTATAAATTCAAAACACGATTCAAAAATACACAAAATCAATTCATGAATTCAAAACACGATTTAAAAATACACAAATTCAATTCATGAATTCAAAACACGATTTAAAAATACACAAATTCAATTCATGAATTCAAAACACGATTCAAAAATACACAAAATCCAATTCATAAATTCAAAACACAATTCAAAAATACACAAAATCCAATTCATAAATTCAAAACAGGATTCAAAAATACACAAATCCAATTCATAAATTCAAAACAGGATTCAAAAATACACAAATCCAATTCATAAATTCAAAACAGGATTCAAAAATACACAAATCCAATTCATAAATTTAAAGCATGATTCAAAAATACACAAATCCAATTCATAAATTTAAAGCATGATTCAAAAATACACAAATCCAATTCATAAATTCAAAACAGGATTCAAAAATACACAAATCCAATTCATAAATTCAAAACAGGATTCAAAAATACACAAATCCAATTCATAAATTCAAAACAGGATTCAAAAATACACAAATCCAATTCATAAATTTAAAGCATGATTCAAAAATACACAAATCCAATTCATAAATTTAAAGCATGATTCAAAAATACACAAATCCAATTCATAAATTCAAAACAGGATTCAAAAATACACAAATTCAATTCATGAATTCAAAACACGATTTAAAAATACACAAATTCAATTCATGAATTCAAAACACGATTCAAAAATACACAAAATCCAATTCATAAATTCAAAACACAATTCAAAAATACACAAAATCCAATTCATAAATTCAAAACAGGATTCAAAAATACACAAATCCAATTCATAAATTCAAAACAGGATTCAAAAATACACAAATCCAATTCATAAATTTAAAGCATGATTCAAAAATACACAAATCCAATTCATAAATTTAAAGCATGATTCAAAAATACACAAATCCAATTCATAAATTCAAAACACGATTCAAAAATACACAAATCCAATTCATAAATGTGTTATTTTTGAGACTGATCTGGCTCCATAGATAGAGGACACACTTCAAATGAAGCCTATATCTGTGTATTCTGACATCATCACTGTCCTGTGCATTGAGGACCAAGTTAAAGTGTATTCACTACCCCAACTCTATGCATAATGTAGCATTTTAACCAACAGTACGCATACATATTATAATATTGTTTTTTAACCATATATGGTATTTTTATAATAACAAAAATAATCCTAATAATAAACATTTTTTTGCATACAATATAAAGACAATATCGTACCATTAGTTCAGTATCGAAATGCATATCGAAACGTGACTTGATTGTATTGTTACAGTCTTACAGATTATTGCTATCAGTCTAGAAATAGCATTACAGTGTACTAAATAAAAATAGTCCATTTTGTTTGGTCACATATTCAGTTTTCACTTTGAATTGTGATATGATAAACATTTCTAGAAAATATCTCCACATTGCTGCTGCTACTGACACATTCAGGTAAATTTATAGAGATAGACTTGTCAATAAAAAATTTTTAAAGATACAAATCAAATTAAACTGTTTTTAATGTCAAAAATTAAAGACTGAACACAGGAGTAAATATTTGCAGAGTTAATGGGCTGTCATATTGCACTTTTCTTTACATTGAATTGACATTTTGCTACATTTACTTACATTGAATACACAAATTGTGAAATACACAAATGAATTTGTATCCTGTAAAACAGTGGTTCTCAACCTTTTTAGCCGTCACTCTGATGCAAGTTTTATTTATAGACAAAATTACAAAGCACTGCAGTGTTTGGCTGTTCTGTGTTTGTCTGAGATAATAAGTCTACCGAAATGTGTATATTCCATACAAGCTGAATGGTCAGTTTTGGAAAGTCTTAGATTTTACATTGTAAAATCTATTGTGATGTCGTTGATTATGATGCGATCTGCAGGAGTGTTGGAGACGGATTATCCCGCGGGGGAGGAGATTCCTCAGGATCTGGAGGCGGGACCAGACGCTCTATTGGCCAGCAGCAGCTCTCAGGGAAGCGAGGGAGTGTTGAGTGACGTGTCGGCGGTCGGCTGTGGTGTTGACGAGTCCAGTTTAGGCTCCCAGATGGGCAGCACAGGAGTCCACGAGCAGTCCGCTGAACAGAGTCCCGCCAAAGGAAGTGGTAAGGAGGAGTTATTTTAACTGTTGTACACAAGGAAATAAAAAACAATCGCAGTTACCATTTTCATGTGATTTGTAACTGATCTTGGGTCGGATTTTTTTAATGTAGGATTTAATGTTTGGTTCATTTAATCATGTTTTGACACTAATGTGTGTTTAGAGGCAAAATATGTAATATTGTTTTATTAAAATAGCCAAAAACCAATAGAACAGTGTTCTATATTTTGCTGACTTACAGGTATGTATTTGCATTATTCCAAATGTTTCAATGAATGTTTAAATCCAGAGAAATAAGCAATTTTAGCGACGCTATTGAAGAAATCCTGTAGGATATGGTAGATAGGATGATAACTCCCATGATTCCACATTCAGTCATCAACCTACACTTTTGTTTGCTTTGAATATATGCAGTATATTGGTAAAATTACATAGTGCCTTTAATAATAATAAAAAAAGAACATTAAATTGGTCCTAATGGGCTATACAGTATGCACAGCAAGTGTTTTTCAGCCACCGATAAACCTCTGGTAAAAGTTTAATGTGACTATTTTCAATTGTAAAAGGTTCCTTTTACAGCATTGATAATGTAATTAAATTCAAATATAATCAAGTAAGTAGACTTAAGCATTTAATTAGTTGTTAAAGTGTAAAGTGAGATGAAAGACAGTTTAAGCTCAAGCGCCGTCAGGAGATGCAAGCGAGCGCCAAAACGCCATTGAAAATACTGGGGTATACTAAATGTCCATATTTTAAAGACAAGGTCGAGGAACAATGGAATTTAATTCTTAATTATGTTCTTAAAAAATGTGCTTCTTGTCTGGTCTGAGACTAACTTTATATTGTATATCAATCAAGCAGTGAAGTTCAGGGTGTGAATTATACATTGACGTTTGGGGGGGTGGTGGCTTCAGTGAATCAAATGTATGTATTCATTTAAATTAATCTAATTTATTAATAAAACTATTTAAGTTTTCAATGTTTTGAGGTATAATTAGTGTATTCATACCTACAGAACCTAGCTATTTCAGAGGTTACTCTGGGTCAAACTATAAAAACTATGCATCTAATTTGACTAATTTGACAGCTATTTTACTAGAAAAGTGTTTTCTGAATACTTACAATGTCTATCGGATTTAGATTGTTAAAGCTTTTTTCCTCACATAGACTGATTGGCGCCATAGGGGTGGTAAAATGTAGATTCATATTATGTATTATTTTTATTATTAATATTAATATTTAAGATACAAATCAGAGAAAACTATTTCTCCCTATTAAAGGGCTGGCCCCCCATACATGTGGTATGTGGGTATATGTGGAAGTATGCTAAAGGACTTTTAATTTGTCAGTTACCTGGGTTAAGTGCTTCCGGTGAACTGTATGCAATTGCAAAATATGCACGTTTATTTTCTGTTTTCTTTAAAAATCAGCGATCTCCAGTGATGTCCGATATAAAGTGGGTCTCAGATTGTACAAGAAGCACTGCATTAAATTACATTTTCCCCGCCATGTCTTTAAAATATGAACATTTATTTTACCCCAGTATATTCAATGGAGCTTCTGCGCTAGCCTGACAATTCTGACGGGCGTGTGCGGGTAAAAGGCTTTTTGTCTCGTTTTACGCTTGAGCAACTAAATGAATGCCAAAGTCTATTTAACTGATTTTATTTTCATTACATTACAACATCGATGGTGTAAAAGGAACCATATAAAATAGAAAAAAGTCACATTAACTGTTCACCGGAAGTTTATCAGTATGGGAAGAAACCAATGACTGCATAAAATATGGACTACGCGACAGCCCCATTTTCCATTAAACGCTTTGAAGGAAAAAACGCCTCATGATGGGCACAAACTGGGTTGTTGCTAGATCGGATACGTTTGCGGCTGGAGGTTAACCAGAATTATTTATGTTATTTATGAAATTTCCAATTTATTGTATTTTATTAACGTCTACCCCCACCCCAACCCTAAACCCAACCGTCACAGTACTGTAAAAATATTTATTATTGTTATACAGTGTCATAAAAAAATGCCGCTATATTAATGTGCATATCGCACTTCCGGCCGGCCGCGTATCCGATCTAGACTTTACCACCAATCCAGGATCAAAACATGACCTCTCTGAACAGAAATTTAAAACATGGAGCAATCGCTCGCTTTTTTAATGCCTAATCATCTTGTTTAATTCCGCCCCTTTTCGCAGCGCCGTACGACAGAATTTCGCAGGCTCAAACTCTAGTGTGACTTCGGCTTTACATAAGAGCCTGCGTTTGCTGTTTTATCAACACAAATGGTTGTAATAACGTTACCAAAGGTGAGGTTTTATATAATGAAGATTCAATCATGCCAGCTTTGGGCCACAGCGCACATTACTCATGGGCCGATTGCGGCTCAGATGCGGCAGCATCGGCTCGCTATCGGCCGCCGCATCTGGCCCGATTGATTGGCCGAGTAGGTAGAGCAGACGGAGTCGGGCCGAGGGGTAAGTCTCCGGCAGGCGAGTGTATTTTGCTATCTGGGTGGTTAGGCGTGTGTCAGCAAACTGATAAAGCCCTGACCTTACCGAATAAACAGTGTTCCACCAGATCCTGTATGTCAGAAACTATAGTTTACAGCTGAGCAACTCATTTTATCATGGTAAAATAACACAGAAATCAAATAGTAATACTTCAGTCTCCTGCCGAAGCTCCGACGTCTGCTTTGAGAAACTGTCAATCACAGCTGTCAATCACGATGACACGCCCAGCATTAAATTACTGCTCAAAACATACTCTTTACAAAAATGAAGATCTGCACCTATATCAGCACCATAACCAGTGCCTTAACTGACCAGAACCATCTTTCGGAACATTTTATTGCAAGTGTAATTACTTTTTTATTTGGTCTCATGTCTCCTTCATTAACACGGAGGAGGCGGGCTTTATGCCTTGTATTGCAGCCAGCCCCCAGGGGGCGATCTAACAGCCGAGACCTTCACCCCAAAGCAGGCTTGTGGCACACTTGAAAGAAACACGGTGCTGAATTTTTATCGCATTTACCATATTTGACCAGCAGGCGGCGCCAACTTGCAACCTGCTGTTTTTAATGCACCGAAACAGTGGATCATTTTTAGCAAAGCACTCAGTTGATTTGATTCAGAGTTTTGAAAAGCTGTGTGTGTGTGTGTGTGTGTGTGTTACAGATCTCTCCAGAGCTCCCAGTGAAGACGGCCTCCCTGCCGCTGAGGAGGCTATGGAAGCCACTGAGGAGGACCAGGAGAGTCCGGGACAGGACAGCAGTCAGCCGGGTATCTACACGGAGCATGTGTTCACAGACCCGCTGGGACCCGAGTCTTCTGGGGCTTCAGCAGGCCATGATAGCCAGAGGTGAAGTAGACGCTGTGTCTTGTTGTTGATTTTATATGCAGGTTTAGATAGGAACTCATGTTTAGTTGGGGTTTTCAGAGAGTCCGATCGGGACAGGGATGACACGAGCTCAGCAGGAGGCAAGACCGATCTGGCAAAAGAAGAAACGCAGCGGATGAGCAGTGCACTGCCCACCATGTGGCTGGGGGCTCAGAACGGCTGGTGAGATGCACACACACACACACACACACACACACACACACACACACACACACACACACACACACACACACACACACACACACACTTGGATATATGGGTTATGAGTCTACTCTCTATATGCGTATTTTATACTGTAAAAACCACTTGTTATATGGCCTTACCCTTCATTTAAACTTAACTCTCACAGGAAACCTGTTACTATTATGATTTTTAAGCGTTTTGAATTACAGGAAACAAGGTTTGTCCCTGTAAACCACCTTAATAGAGTAAAACTAGATCATACCTTTGTCATTATACAATATTGTGTCCTAGTAAACCACATAAACAAGTACACACACACAAAAGCACGAACAGAACACAAACAACATCTGGCTAGAAGCACCAATGATTAAAAAAAATTACATTTTTCCATTTTTATTAAGATATAAATAATATTGTAGGGTTTTTGGTAATTTTCTGAGTTATTTTTTAAATAAAAAAAATCAATGGATCAAGTAAAAATTATACATTTTATTTCAGTTTAGTTGCTAAAGTGAAAACAAAACATTTGTGAACAACACAACTAAGTGAAGTTAACTTTGTTTACAAGTTTTACAAGTTTTATTTTGGCTATTTTGTATTTTATTTTGTGTAATTAACAAGTTTTAATGGTTTTAATTAACCGTAATAACTGTTAGTCACCACAATAAAATGAGTTTCTGTGTTCATTTAGAAACATTATTAATTGTTAGACTATTTTTTATTTCTAATTGTTTATTTATTACAGGTAGACTATTATTTTACCCAAATGAGCAAAAATTATTATTTTTTTCGAAGAGTAATAATATTTTGTTTAAGGTTTTGTTTCCATTGTATACATTTAAATAATTTAATTATTTGTTCATTATAAGGTTTCACTTTAAATTTAATTAAAACAAATTCTGTGGGATATAAAGTGCATCTTCATCTTACCCCAGACATTCTCAATAATGTTCATGTCTGGTGAGTGGGCTGGACAATCCTGGAAAAATCTAGCTTCTGCCACTTTTCCAAAGCATCAACTAGAAGTCAAGTTATTATTTTATATTATTTAGGTGCCATTTTAGAAATGTTTAAATCGACTAGTTCATTCTTATATAAATCAGAGCCTCAGTTTTTTTAAATTGCACAATTAAAAACAATCTGACAGTTTAACGTTTCTTTTTTTGCTAATGTCTTGTATGTAGTTTATATGTGCACTCATCTGTTGCTCGATGGAGGAAGTGTCTTCATGCTGTCAAGCTGAAGGATTCCATCTTGAACATTGTGTAAGTAAAAAACATGACTTTACATATTCATAGTGATAATACAGTAGAACAGCTTTGTTTAACTTGTGTGTAATTTTATTGTGTAATTCAGATTGAACTCTGGAGAATAAAGCTTTTTGCTTTGTAGTTGTACTTGTAGACTTTAGATTAATGGTTCATTAGTTAATGTATTTACTAAAATTTACAAAGTTTAGTTTAGTTTATTTAAAATTTGACAGGACAGGGTATTGCAGCACAATTCCCTGAAATGCGTCAAACACACCCTCGAAATAATAGTTGATTAATAAAAATACTCATATATAGCATAATAAACAAAGTAAAAACACTAAATAAAAAATATCCAACACCTTAAATTATAAGTTATCTAAACAACAATTTTAGAGCATGAGGAATAAACGAGAGTTCATGATGTTTAGTTTTACTCCTGGGTATAGTAAATGTGTTATGTCGCCGAAGAAAGTAGGATGACACTGGAGCCTTAGTTTGATTTATCGTGTAAAGCATTTATTAATCATAGTTCAACATTAACTAAAGCAATAAAATCCAAAGTTGTGCTTGTAAACATTAGTTTATGCACAGTGAGCTTACATGAACTAATGTTATTTAACTTTATTTAAGCATTAACGTTAGCAGAAATGAAAAAATACTGTAATAAATGTATTAATAATAGTTTGTTTGTTTGTGTATGTTAGTAAATACATTAACAAACATTAGCTAATGGACTATTATTTTAAAGTGTTATCATCTTGGTCTTACACGAGTAGACATGAGAACTGGTAATATTTAATAGTATTTCTCTGCATAGACATGTGAAAGGCCGTGTTTTGGTGGCTCTGGCTGACGGTACACTGGCCATCTTCCATAGAGGTCTTGGTAAGACACAAGTTTCATTTTACTGATAGTTCAATAACAGAATAAAAAAAAATGACAATATATAAAACCACATTCCATGTACTTTTACAGACAGCCAGTGGGATTTAACCAACTACCACCTTCTGGACCTCGGCCGGCCACATCACTCAATCCGCTGCATGACTGTGGTTCACGATAAAGTGTGGTGCGGCTACAGGAACAAGATCTACATCATTCAGCCGAAAGCCATGAAAATAGAGGTTCATTATAATGTTTTAGTCTTCAGTAGTCTAAAAATTGTTTAATCAAATTTAAATGTGGACTTCCTAAAGTCTGTGTGAATTTCCTGAGACTCTTATTTCAGTATGTTGATGTACTTCCAACTGAAACGGAGTATTGAGTAGGGCCGGGACTTTGTTTTTACGCATCATTCCCTCATAGCAAACTAACCATACAAGGGGCGTGGCTAAGAATATTGTGGCTGAAGCTGTCAAACTGACATCATCAGAGAAGGACTGACTCTCCAAACGTGGAAACAAATGGTCAGACTTTGAAGATTACCAAAACAAACATTTTTTTTCTCATTAGCTATGTTTCCACTCAAAGATGCAAATTAAATTTATGCACAAAAATGTAATATCGCATAAAAGACATGCAAATAAAGCAACGTTTCCATCTAATGAATCAAAGAGAACAAAATCTGGCACTGATTATCTGCCACCAAATATCAACAGTATAAACGGAGTTTGCTGCGGTAGGAGAAGCTGCGTGAATCTTTTTCTTATTTAATAAATGACTTGTGTCTCAGAAGACAAATGCTGGGGCACAAGTCATTTATTAAATAAGAAAAAGATTCACACAGCTTCTCAAACTCCGTTTATACTGTTGATATTTGTCTTCATAGCCAAAATGTGCATAAAAATAGGTGGATGGAAACATAGCTAATGTTGGAAATAGACCTTTTAAAATTTCACAATATTTTAGAAATTCCATGACCCGTAGGAACCCTGGAAATATTAGATCATACATACATCTGCCCATAGACCCTAGTCTTAGTAAAATCAGGAAAGTGGCCAAAAGAGACTTTTGAAGAGACTCTTTTGAAGATATTTTGATTGTAAATAGGAATGTGTCTCCCTCATCTCTTTGTTATCGATGCTCTTTTATAGCAGATGTAATCAAGGCCTTTGTGTTTGTGTGTGTGTGTGAAAACAGAGGTCTTTTGATGCTCATCCGCGTAAGGAGAGTCAGGTGCGTCAGCTGGCCTGGGTGGGTGACGGGATCTGGGTGTCCATCCGGCTGGACTCAACCCTCCGCCTCTTCCACGCTCACACCTTCCAGCATCTGCAGGATGTGGACATTGAGCCTTACGTCAGCAAAATGTTAGGTGAGAATGTGTTTATGCTGTTATGTACTTGTCTCCCTTTTTATACAGTGTTTTAGAGGCCCAATAATGCAGGCTTTTGTAAGTCCGTTTCAAAGTGCAGATTTTTAAAAACAATACTGTAATTGTTTTCAGTAAATAAACTACAAAAATGTCATAAAAAAAAAATGGTCATATCATGTGCGTACCGGTAACATGTTCAGTCTGTATGTGTGAGTACTTGATGATAATCAAACTGGACCGCACATGTGTAGGTGTGCAGCGTTTCTTAACTAAATAACATTGCTGACCTGAAAGTATACTCAACTGAAATTTAACAACTAAATATCTGTGTATGTCCTTCTAACATTGTTATTTTTTTAAATTACAAAACAGTAAAGAACTGAGCATGTCTACTTTGTTACCATATTGGTTAACATGACTGCATGCATATCTGCTTCTTTTCGCTGTGACTTTATACTGTATATGCATGTATTTCTTTACCTCGCAACTTCCTGCTAAAATAAACAAAACTTTCTGATAGCAAAAACATAAATTTACTTCAGATATATCTTTCAAAACAGCATATTCTGTGCTGCGAAATAGCTCCTGTTTGAAAGTGAAAATAAAAGCGAGGCTCAGACCTTTGCATGTTCTAGTATCTTAACTACATATTTATAGGCTGTATTACCAAAAAAGATCATATTTTTAGGGTAATGCTGTCATAAAATATGATGACAGACATTCAAAGCTTAATTTTAATATCACAATAGAAGTTTTGAATGTAAATATGATGTGAGAAATGTCAGAATTCTAATAGTTACAAAGTTCTAGTTCCACAGTTAATATAGCCTACTCTCGTGTCCGTGTTAACACAGAATGAAGTGAGTGCATGGATGCCCATTCTGGCCAATCACAGACGTTTCTGTTCAGCTCCTGAACACACAGCCATTCAGCTCATGCTGATATGCTCTCTCATTGGCTGCAGCTCGTCACTACATCTGACCACACGTGGGGTCGAGTCGGCCGACTGCTCTGGAATATTCAGCATGCTAAATATTGGATTTCCGTCTGCGAGGTGTCGGCGACGCTTCAGCGAGCCTCTTTGATGCGTTGTTCAGTAGTTCACACATAAAGACTGCCGAGTGCCGTGCACCCGCAGATTTCTTCCCAATCACAGCCCGATCTGTCGGCGAGCTCGTTAACTTCCAAATCGGGCTCAAATCAGGCTTAAAATCCTGTAGTGTGAACTAGGCATAACTAAACTTCATAACTGCTCCAAAAACAATAACTACAAGTGTGGCAACGCCTCCATAAACTAACTAACAGAAAAATACCATGCTGCTCAGAATCACTAGAATTTTCGTAAAGTACACACTGTTAGCCATTAGCAAAACAAGAGCTACTTTGATAATCCAATTCTCATAAAGATCGTTCAACTTCTCAATAGATACTAACTTGAGCTGCACAAGCTTATCTAATAAATCGATCACTTAATCGAGAGAAACTAGACAACACAGCAACAGCAACTAAACTATACAAACACAAATGAACAGGCCAGCCGACACAAGTGAGGAGTGTGGCGGTGAGCCAAGCGCTCCTGGCGAACAGCACAAGTGCACTTCTTTTATACTTGGCGGAGCAGCTCCTGATTGGTGCGCCGATTGCGTCATGATGGTGATTGACAGCTTTTTCGACCAATGGTTGCACACCTAAAACAGGACAGAATAGACACGGAAGAGAGAAGAGAATGCAAAACAGAAAACAAACAACAAAACATACGTGAAACGTAACACTTCCCCTTCATAAAAAGTATATACATAATTATAAAGCATATAATTTACTCACTAATTTACTCACTCCAACCCCCACCACTGCAAGCTCTGGACAGCACATCAGCCATGATGTTCTCTGACCCCCTCTTGTGTTTGATAACCAGGTTATATCCTTGGGTTACCAAGGACCAACGCATCAGTCTCTGGTTATGGTTGTACATTTTGCCTAAAAGCACTAGAGGATTGAGGTCATCATTCCTACCGCTAAATGTGCATTTCATGTCAAATACGAAAGTAAAAGCGTGCTGAACTATTAACGAGAGCGGTTGATTCATTAGGAACATTGACTGAACTGCAGTCTTGGTTTATCTGGTATTTCGTTCTATAATGTAAAGCCTATTATGCATAATTCTAGCCAACAGCTATGTACAGTTTGAGAAAGTCTTACCTCTGATTTATATTTGGTGGCGATATCTGTAGGTGTCATAATTCAAAATTAAAGCTCAGCTTTTCGCTTATAATGTCTTTTTGCTTGTCGTCATAAATTAAAATAAGGACGCATGACAGCTGAGCGGGGCTCTTAAAAATAAACCATAGAACTCTGACCAATGTGAGGAGAGTTTACTCGCATGTGACTTGTTTAAGCTATTTTGGTCTGTTTAGAAACTTTGGCGTGTGGTTCGCCACACCAACACAACCACACCAACAAAGTGCAACATTGTAACAATTTTAATCCCTGTTTCAGAACAAAACAATCGATCTACACGTGTCAGCGTTTCCGTGGGGTCTTAAAGTCTAAAACTTGAAAATCGAAATTTAAGGCCTTAAAGTCTTAAATTCGCTGTTCTAGGTCTTAATTTTTTGTACAGGTCTTATTTTTCTGATGTCTATGTAACGCTACATCTAATGCTCATTTAAATTATTTTTTGTTGTTGTTGCTTGGTTTTCGTGGTGTTGTAGTCCTTTACTTCAGTAGTCCTAATGTAATTTGCGATTATTACTACTACAAATGAGACCAGCATGCAATAGCCAATCAGCTTTCTGTTATTGGACCCAGTGCGCGTGGCGAATGAGACGTCATTGCTGTGTTTGCGGAGGTTCGCTTTCGGTGCGTGCGACATGATTTCGGCTGGCAGCGTGAACAGAGTTCGGGTAAACAGTTTGCAAGGCGCTACGTTTAATTTGAGTTGAATATGAAACACTTTGAAGAGATTTTGTCTGAAACGGGTACAACTGTACACACATATTCTTTATGATCCGTCCATGCGTGATCATCATAGAGATAACCAGATGACCAATAATTAAAAACCTGAGGGATAAGTTTGTTAAAACAAAAAAAAGATGTCATGGCAAAAGTGGAGACCCGTGTAGTTAATAGCTACAAACTAAAATTAAGTGACAAATTATGTCTTTGATAACTGGAAAAGAATATATGAACCTATCAGTTTACAATATACTGATGCCCGAATTCTGGGCTTTATTGGTGATAATGGTCAGGAATGTTGGACCATTATTGCTTTTTTAGCCTTTATAGGACAGAAACTAACCAGACAATAATGTGTGAATTGTTGAGTGGGCAAAATAAAATAAAACGTCAGTATTTTTAGTAAGTTTTCTTTTTGCTTTTATTCGTAGCTTAATAAAAAAATATAATTGTAGAGCAACCCATTTTCTCTTGTCATTGATATTTAACTTTAATAGGCAGAACTGTCCGAGATATGAACAAAAGCAAGTGATGCATTAAAGTTTAATAAAAAAAAATCTTGAATGGTTATAAAAATCTTCATAATCATTATAATAAATTATAAAAATAATTAAAAATAACTAGTTTTAAAATCTTGAACGATGTTAATAAAATGACGTAGTTCCAGAAACGTACTACATCTCTGTTTATCCGTCTGACTTTACGGTGGGTTTCTTTTGACCGGCCCTTGTTGTTTTAAAGAATGTCACAACGGCGAACGCATCAAGTATAAAAGCCTCGTCCATTTCGTGAGGTGATGCGCAGTCAGTGAAGGTGCGTGATGTGGCGCCAGCGAAAGTATAAATCTGCCTTAAGATGTTTTTTTTGTAGTTCAATGGTGCGTGTAACCTGTCTTTAGTACAGTTCAATTTGAATACATTTATTTTGCCACTAATTTTGTGATTTTGCATTTTCTCTCGCATGTTTTTGATATTGTGATATAGGTCTTAAATTGTATACTTAATGGTCTTAAAAAGTCTTAAATTTGACATTATGATATCTGCAGAAACCCTGAGGTGTGAAATCACCCTAAAAGTGAGCTGAAGCAATGCAATTCTTGAGATTGTACTTAATTGTTTTACGTTCAATCCACTTAAATTTGTTAAGTTAAAATACTTAATTTAAATATAGTTTGTGTTGGCATAACGTAAATAAATTGTGGTCAACCCTGCACTTTTTACAGTGTATATAGACTATTGAATGGACTTTTTCTTGTCTTCTACAGGAACCGGAAAACTGGGCTTCTCTTTTGTGAGGATCACTGCTTTGATGGTTTCCTGTAATCGGCTGTGGGTGGGAACAGGAAATGGTGTCATCATCTCCATCCCTCTGTCAGACTGTAAGTCCATATCATAACACTCATAAACATGCGTGGATGGCAGCATTAGTTTTTGGGTCTTCATTGTTCCTTTCTCTCTCTCTGGTCTTTGTAGCTGTAGGTCAGTGTGGATATCTAGGTCAGAGGGGTGAGTGGGAAACACAGGCTAAATCTCAGACCAAGATCTCTTGCTCTGCTTGTTTGCTTTTTATGTCTGCATCACGCTCGGCTTTGTTCAATATTTCATCAGCAAGCGCTTGGTTGCTCTCAGATCTTCCTCTCTCTCCACTTTTCATCATCTTTCTGAGCTGATCAAAAGAAAATCTGCTTCAAGCCAATCTTTGCTTTAAAGTCCCCCTGAAAATAAAATTAAAGTGTTTTTTGAGTCGGTGTCAGTATCAATATGTTGGTCTGAAGGTTATCTATAAGTCAAAGTGTGCTCCAAAATGACAGCAAAAATCACATTTAGATGATATTAGCAATTAAACCTGGCAGTTTCTCACTTCCACCAATAGGGATTCAGCTTTTCATTAGAGCTTCTGACCAATCAAATGCTCTCTAGTGTCTGAAATGTTCCACCTCATTCAAGACACTTTTGCTGAAGCTCTCTGTTATTCACATGTAATTGAAGACCTAAACACTTGCATATACACTCACCGGCCACTTTATTAGGTACACCTGTTTAACTGCTCATTAACGCAAATTTCTAATCAGCCAATCACTCAATGCACTTAGGCATGTAGCCATGGTCAAGACCATCTTCTGCAGTTCAAGCCAAGCATCAAAATGGGGAAGAAAGGTGATTTAAGTGACTTTGGTTGTTGTTGCCAGACAGGCTGGTCTGAGTATTTCAGAAACTGCTGATCTACTGGCATTTTCACGCACAACCATCTCTAGGGTTTACAGAGAATGGTCCAAAATTGAGAAAATATCCAGTGATGTGGGCGTAAATACCTTGTTGATGCCAGAGGTCAGAGGAGAATAATCAGACTGGTTTGAGCTGATAGAAAAGCAACAGTAACTCAAATAGCCACTCGTTACAATCGAGATATGCAGAAGAGTATCTCTGAACACACAATGGGCGACAGCAGCAGAAGACCACTGGGTGCCACTCCTGTCAGCTAAGAACAGGAAACTGAGGCTACAATTTGCACAGGCTCACCAAAATTGGATAATAGAAGAATAAAAAGGTTGCCTGGTCTGATGAGTCTCGATTTCTGCTGCGACATTCAGATGGTAGGGTCAGAAGTAGTAAGGTGTACCTAATAAAGTGGCCGGTGAGTGTATAAGAAAATAACAACATAGTGTACTATGTTTGTTAGCCATAACAATGCAGGAAGGAACCCCAATTGCAGAGATGCTGAAACCCAACACTCAGAATAGGAGATGAACTCACACACATGAATGTCACACACACAGTTTTCAGTATGATGAATGCCACACATGGCGCACTTTGGAACTGACATTGATGAGCAGTGCTGCGTGTAACGGTTGAAATTCTTTTAACTGGACACTGTGTCTTAAAAAAAAAAAACAGCACTCATGTGTGTGACGCTTCAAAAGTGATGAGTGTAACAGTCATGCACATCCATCAAGCGCATGTTTACATAGGAAACCAATGGAAGAGTAGCACATTGGAATGGACATTGTGTTCTCACGCTTAACAGTTAAGACTGTCATTGACTACAGCCATCATCTCTTCATCAGAGACATTTTAAATAGACATTTCTCAGAATTTCACTACTGATTGCTATCAAAATATGTAAGATATGAAATGTGCCGTACAAATAGTTTTAACTTTTTCTCTTTTTTTGACAACAAACAAACAAAACCTGTCGCACACATACACATTTAGGTTCTAGAAAAATATATGACTAGTATTAAAATAAAATACAAATAAATAATAATATTAAAGGGCCATGAACCCCCCCCCCCCCCCCCCCCCTGCTTTGGGTGAGTCCAGCTTTGTTTCGGTGGGAGTGTCGAGTGGCGAAAGAGGGACTCGTTTGCATAAAAAGCGGAGTTTCAGTTTGAGCACACGCTGATTTTCACAGAGGCAAAACAAACACAGACACAGAGGAGAAAGACTAAGACAGTGACTGCGTTTACATGGACATCAGTAATCGAATTTTTTGCAGAATTCTTAGATTGCCGACTTTAACTCCAGTTTGGCACTTTCACTTTCATTCAGGAACATTTCATGCATGCCCCCTATGACAAACGAGATATTGGATGCGAGGAACTACTGGAAGAGTGTTGTTTTAATGGAATGTTTGATACCGCACGCTGTATGGGAGAAAAAAGTCTTTTTTAAAAGGAGACAAGTGGCAAATCCGGATTTCACCATTTCCAGATGCGAAAAGCTCTCGGGTAAAAAAATGTTCCTTACAAACATATTTTTGTCACGTGTTAGCAGACCACTGTAATCCACACGTGAGTCCAGCAGCGCTCTCATTGATGGAAATGAAAACAAAACCTTTTTTGCGGCACATTTATAAACGCAACACTGACGACCCATGTCTCCAAACAATTCTTCTTCTTCCACTTGTTTTATTTACGGTTGTCAACACAACGTGGCGTTTCTCTGCCGTCTGAACATTGTAACAGGTAAAAACAGTCTTCGCTATCATGCATATTAATGAAGTTGCACCTCATTCACAATAGAGTGTGCTGATTGGTTGGAACCAAGTATATCTCTTGAATTAATGATGAAAGCTCAAAGACGTCACGTTGTACCCGCGGGTACAGACAGCCAGTCTACACGCTGGATTTTACATAAGGATCTAATCGCTGTGACGTAGCTTCAAAAATTTTTCAAACCGGAAGAACAAATTTGCTTGAAATAACACAAAAACAACCAATTTTCACTTTTTTTTGTGAAATATATGTGTCCTAATAGTGTTTTTAGCAGCGTGGGACACATACATTAAAAAAAGCAAAAAATGTCTTTAAGTGTTTCGTGACCCTTTAAGTATAAGATATAAGATGTTGGTACTTTTGACAACAGTATTCAAAGTATGGAGTGGGAATCAGCAGAGTCCCCATAATATCAAGTTACTTATGTCACAATATAATATTATTTCAATGTAACATATCGTCACCTTAGAATTATAAGCTTTTATCTGACATATTCTTATTAAATGACAACTTATTTACATTATGGGATGTTTTTTTATAAGTTGTTTACATTTTAAGACTTTTAATTTAAAAAACAAATGTTACACGCATACTGTTTGCTAAATGCAAAAACTTTAAAGCTCAATATCTCAAAATCATTCAGAACGCAGATAGAACCTTATAATTCCAAGGTGACGATTTGTTGCGATATTCTGCAATATAAATGACCTTTTTCGGATAACTAAACAGAAACAAATTGTTTTGCTGCAGTGCAAATACATGGGATTGTCAAGCAGAAAAACTGACCAACTAACTTTCTGCATGCTGAAGGTGACCCAGCTCACCAAAAAAACAAACCTAAAAAACTCAACACCACCACTTACTGTAATGGATTGTTAAGTTTTCTCAATGTTAATCTAGGGACTGAAGTATGTAACATGCATATTGTGACAATTTTGTGTAATACGGGAGAAGAAAACCATGCATCAACCAAAATTTTGCCAAAAAACAGAATGATTTATTATACAAAAATCAAAGATAAACAGAAAATAGTAATAATAAAGAATAATAATATAGATAACCACAAATAACCACAAAAGGTCAATTATATACAATTTATACCAACAAAATAATCCAAAAACAATAAACCCCGCAGGGGAAGAGGACAAAAGTGGCGCTGAAAGAAAAGAAAATAACAAAACCAAAATCAAACTAACTCCGTATAACCCTTTTACCTAAATGCACGCCCTAACTTATCTACTCTAATCTAACCAAACAAAAAAATACAAAGACAGCGCTCACTCCTAAACCTGCTGTGTCTATACACAGGTTCGCTAGGTGTTGAAAGGAAGTTTTTACCTCTCCAAATCCCCTGGGGAAAACAAAGAGTGTCAACAAACGATCTCAAATGAAAAATAGAATTAATGAAAATAAACTAAACGGCAATAGCAACTTTGAGAAAGCAATATGAAGTACCAAAACAAAAGAAATAACGAGAAGCAGATTAAAACAAAGAACAAAACAGGAACGCAAAAACCTCTGTCCGCCGTCCCACTCTTCGTCCTTTTAAAAACCTGGCGACCACTCAGATTGGCCGCAGAAGCCGCCACATCACCCAAGATAATGAAGATTGACCAATCCTACAGCCAATAACAATCTGAATTGGTTTAACTTTTTAAGCAAATAGCATAATAAAATATTGAAAAGATTTCAGTATGGTCGTCAATATATTGATATGATATTACCTTGGAAAAAATTGCGATACCATAGTGTATTAATATTGTTCCTCTACCCTAATCCACTTCAGGGGACCTTTAATGCTTTAATATTAACAACCAGTGTTGGGAAAAGTTACTTTAGAAGGTAATGCATTTCAATATTAAAATACCCCTCCCAAAAAGTAACTAGTTGCATTACTTAGTTACTTTTTATGGTAAGTAATGCTTTAGGTTACTTTTGAGTTACTTTTGCGTTACTTTTTCTTGCCTGGCTGAGGCTTGATCTCTTTCAGAACTTGCAGGGCTTTTTTTTCTCTTAATTGTTTTTAATAGAGGAGTTCTGCAATTAATAACACACGGTATAACCTTCATTTACCTTTAAAAAACACATAAAAAATAATAATTTGGGATAATGTTATCTTTAGATGATTTTCTGACCCCAAAGCTATTCATGCTGTATATTCCGATTAATGAATAAAGTTTAAAGCAATGTGTTTGCTACTTTTTGTCTTATTAGTCAAGTAAAATCACTGTCCATTGAGACAATGCCCTTTTCCTTTTCTTCCATGCGTTCAAAATAATACACAATACTTCTATCGCCGAAATGTAAGTCAGAGCTATCTTGGTCTCAATGAGTGATAGTTAATTTACATTGTTAAAAAGTAACTCAAGTATTATTGCTTCATTTGGAAAAGTAATGCATTACTTTACTCGTTAATTAGAAAATTAATAATATTACGTAACCCCCAACACTGTTAACGACTGTATGCCAGTATTTTCAGCAAAGGCACTGCTTTGAGTTTAACAGGCGTCTGCTCTGCGAGCTAGTGAGATGTGAGACAGCATTGTTTAAGCTTGGTTTGTTTTCCAGCAGCTAATAAGACAGTTGGTGCGATCGCCTGTCGTCCTGGCGGAGCGGTGCGTGTATACAGTGAGGATGCTGTGGACGGTGGAGTGACCGGCTCGTACGTCCCGTATTGCTCCATGGCACACGCTCAGCTCTGCTTCCACGGCCACAGGGACGCTGTTAAATTCTTCGCTACAGTTCCAGGTGAGATGCCGTTATGCTGTTGACTGTTCTTTATTTCCACCTGGGGATGCCCATCCTGAGGCCCCTCGAGATACACTTTATTAAACATGTACACATGGACATCACCTATATGCTGTATAACTGCAGGATAAACTGTGTTTATCTATATAATAACTTTACCTGTTAAAAGCTTCTATTTACTAGTTATTAGTAAATTATAAAGCTATAATAACTAATAACCTTAACTTTTCAGAATTTGATTGTAATGCAATAGCGTGCACCTTTTGTAAAGCTGCTTTAGAACAATAATTATTGTGAAAAGTGCTATACAAATAAACTTGAATTGAATTGATTATAGAGGCTTATAGAAGAGTTCATCATTTTTATTAAGTTAATTCCATGAGTGGTTCAGTTAAAGGGATAGTTCACACAATAACGTAAATGAACTCATCATTTACTCCATCAAGTGGTTTCAAATCCATTTGAGTTTCTGGTAACACTTTATAATAACTACACACTATGAATCATTTATTGAGCATTAGCAAATAGTTCATTCATTATTTGTTAAACATTAACTCGACATTAATAAACGTTAGTAAGCAGTTTATAACTACAGCTACAAATGCTGCGTTCTTGACTTATACGCACATTTATAATGTGCTTAATAACTGTATTTTCATAATTTGTGAGTGATTGATTTTTCATTACTAAATTAAGTATCGCATTATGTACAAACCATTTGTATTTAAGAGTAGGCGATGGTTTTTAAGATCATTCAGAATGAGTTAGTAAATGATTATTAAACTATTTATATCAACATTTATATATCTTAATATTCAGGCGTATAGTAATGGTTACTATGCATGTTAATAAATGCTTTATTAACTCAACTTCATCCGGTTTTGTGACCTGAAGTGAGGATAAATAAATGACAATTAAAGGCATCAAATGAACAATCTTTGCAATCTTATCTAAAAATAAACTACTGTAAAATTACTGTAACAATTGGATAAAACAACAACAATATAATAATTTAACAATATATTATGATTAGTGCTGGGCCGTTAACGGCGTTAACGTGCTGCGTTAACGCGAGACTCTTATCGCGCGATAAAAAAAATATCGCCGTTAATCTATTCTCAAAGTTGGGTTGGGAGCTGGGTCTATTTTACGCAAGCTATGATGACATTCACCTTGATATATTACCGCGGATGTATACCTGACTGGTGAGCCGTCTGCTCTTTTGAATCAAATCAGCAGAGGCTCTTACTGCAGTTTGGTAGTTTCATTTTTTATTTATTCCTTCGTGGCAAACTGGGGTATTAGACGCAAATACGAAGTAAGGACAGGTGAGAGAGTTGTGGAATTTAATGACGCATGCCAAATGGTAAGAAAAAAAACTTCCGCATTTCACGATGTGTGTGTGTGTGTAATGTATGTGTGTGTGCCGTCCTTTCTGACAGCCGCGTGTGGACCTTGTCGGAAAATATGGCGAAAGGTCCTAAAGACCGCGGTGTTTACTTCAATAATGTCACTAATATCTGCACAGTCCACGTCTTAATTCCATTTCTGTTTAGTTCAGTGATGACTTTAGTCAGATTAAGCACATCAGAATTCACTGTTTGGAGCTTTTGTATGCCTACAGTTCAACATTCATGTTTAACTGAATAAACAGTTAGTAAACACAAGTACATCTTATTGAACATCATTTATTTTCATCACCAATTATCATAGTAGAACAGTTTCTCAAGCAGTTTGTGATGCATTTTGGAAACATTTTGGAGATGAGACCCTGGTCTAATGCGACACCCGGCTTGAGAAACCTGTTCTCAAAGACTTATTATTTGGGTAACATATTCTGAATATTTTCGGCAGAATTCAAATGAGCCATTTTAATCTAGATTAATCTAGATTAATTTCGAAATTAATCTAGATTAATCTAGATTAAAAAAATTAATCTATGCCCACCTATAATTATGATACAACATTTCAGTGTTACTTAGCGAAGTCTAAATTAGTCTAATATTAGTTTAAATTTGTCTAATATTATTTTGAATAAGATTGCAAAGATTTATTTTTCATTTGATAGTTTCATTTGTGTGCCTTCAAATGAATAAAAAAATTAATAAAGTCGTTTATGTTCTTTTTTTCCTGTTTAGAATAAAACTGAGCCTTTAATTGTCATTTATAAGGGATTTATAAAGCATAAGTAGTCCTCACTAGATTAGGTCACAAAACTGCATGAAGTTGAGTTAATAAACTAACTATTAGTATATGCCTGAATAATAAGAATTATAAATGTTAATTTGAATAGTTAATCATTGATTAATGGTTAATCATTTACTAACTCATTCTGAATGATCTTTAAAAACCACCAACTATTCTTAATTAACTGGTTTGTAAATAATAAAATACTGAATTTAGCAATGAAAAAATGACTCAATAACAAACTATGAAAACGCAATCTTTAGGCTCATTATACATGTGCTTACAAGTCAAGAATGCAGCATTTGTAGCTGTAGTTATGATCTCCTTACTAACGTTTATTAATGTCGAGTTAATGCTTAACAAATAATGAATTCACTATTTGCTTATGCTTAAAAATGGTTCATAGTGTGTAGTTTATTATAAAGAGTAATCGGGTTTCTTTCTTCTGCCATTTAGCCATTGACATCTGTAGTAGGAACTAAAATAAATATACTATAGTAGTCAATGGCTACCAGTTTCCAACATTCTTCAGAATATCTTTTTTTATGTTCAGCAAAAGAAAGGAACTCAAATGGGTTTGGAACAAGTATAGAAAATTATAATATAAAGGTATTATTTCTTTCCATAAACAAAATAACATCATAAAATTATGTATATATTTAACATTAGTTTATACATGTACATTAGTCAGTACTGAAGCCAAATTTGGAGCTAATCTAACGAAATAACTTATGAAAATGGTCCAAAAATGTGTACACGCAATTTTTTGTTTGGGAAAAATATTAAATACAACTTTTGAAAATAAAAAAAAACTAGAAAAACAAAACATATATAAAATTTTGTTGAATTATTGTTATTATTTTTTTTTTTTAAATAATTCTATTTCTAAAGTTGTTTGGTAACAAAAAAAATAATATATATATAACATAGTATTTTCCTGTAAAGTAATAAACTGCACACACTTAGTAAAGCTAAACAGAAAAATTGGATGACGATAATAAAAAGGCTTCTGCAGAATGTGTTTTAGAGCTGTGTTGTTGTTGATGCTCTTCAGGTCAGGTTATTGTGCCTGGAGCTGAAGGTGTGACTGAGAGCTCAGAGTCTTCAGACGGAAAGAGCATGTTGATCATGAGTGGAGGAGAAGGATACATCGACTTCAGAGTCGGTAAGAGCCGCAGATCACAAATCATCGACTGCAGGACCTGTGCTTGTACATGTTAGCCTGTACACCTGCACATTCTGCACTTTATTCATGTTGTTAACCTGCCGAATGTAATAAAAAAAGCCTTTTATTGACGTTTAGGACACTGACAGTATACAATGTATTAGACTTGACACAATGCACAGATTAAGAACAAAAGTGCTAATAAAATTATGCTTACATATATCAGAAAGCAAGTTTAAAGAGTAAAAACAGGAGATAAAAAAGGACATAAAAAGGTTTGATTCTTATAGACAATATTACAAGCTAAAGAATTAATTTGAGATACAGTGTACTTTTTTTTATTAACCCTATTTACTTTATTAAATAATTGTGGTTTAATTGTGCTTCATATTTTTACATGTTGTTAAATAAGTAATTCTAATTAAATAAACAACTTCTGTTCATGTAAATTACTTTGATTGGGTTGGAAAACTAATAGTAATCAATATTATATGGAGCCAGATCAGTCTCAAAAATAATACATTTACAAAATATAATTCATACATTCACAACACAATTCACATTTACAAAATCCAATTTGTTAGTTTAAAACTAGATTTAAAAAACACAGAAACAAATTCGTTAATTCATAACATGATTAAAAAATACACAAATTCAATTCGTAAATTCAAAAGTACACAAATCCAGTTTGTAAATTCAAAACATAATTTAAAAATACACAAATCCAGTTTGTAAATTCAAAACATAATTTATAAATACACTAATCCAATTCGTAAATTCAAATAAAGCTTCATAAACACTAGTGGTGGCCAGTTATCGGCGTTAATGTGCTGCGTTAACGTGAGACTCTTATCGGGTGATAAAAAAAAAATATCGTCGTTAATCTATTCTCAAAGTTGGGTTGGGAGCTGGGTCTATTCTACGCAAGCTATGATGACTTTCACCTTGATATTTTAGCGCGGATGTATACCTGACTGGTGAGCTGTCTGACAAAAAAAGTGACCTGAATCAAATCAGCAGGATGCCCTTCTGGATCTTTCACTTACTTCGAAGACACTACTGACTACGCTTACATGGACATCTGTAATCTAGTTATTTGCCTTAATAGACAATAATAAAATTAAGGTGTTTACGTGAAGTGCTTTGAACTGCAGTTCGGCAGTTTCACTTTAACTCACGAACATTTCATTCATGCCCCTGTGACAAACTGGGGTATTAGACGCAAATAAGGAGTAAGGACTGGTGAGAGTGTTGTGGAATTTAATAACGCACATTGAACATAATTTATTTTCATCACCAATTATAATAGTAGAACAAGCAGTTTGTGATGCATTTTGGAAACAGGAGATGAGCCCCTGGTCTAATGCGCCACCTGGCAGAAACCCGTTTTCAAAGACTTATATTTAGTCATTATTTGGGTAGCAGACATTCTGAATGCCTTTGGCAGAATTTAAATGAGCTATTTTAATCTAGATTAATTCCAAGATTACAGTGAGATTAATCTAGATTAAAAATATTAATCTATGCCCACCTATAATAAATACACAAATACAAATCGTAAATTCAAAAATACACACATCTAATTCATAAATTCAAAACACAATTCATTCATTCATTCATTTTCTTTTCGGCTTAGTCCCTTTATTAATCTGGGGTCACCACAGTGGAATGAACCGCCAACTTATCCAGCATATGTTTTACGCAGCGGATGCCCTTCCAGCTGCAACCCATCTCTGGGAAACATCCATACACACTCATACACTACAGACAATTTAGCTTACCCAATTCACCTGTACCGCATGTCTTTGGACTAGTGGGGGAAACCGGAGCACCCATAGGAAACCCACGCAAATGCGGGGAGAACATGCAAACTCCACACAGAAATGCCAACTGACCCAGCTGAGGCTCGAACCAGTGACCTTCTTGCTGTGAGGCAACAGCACTACCTACTGCGCCACTGCGTCACCCAACACGATTCATAAATATACAAATCCAATTTGTAAATTAAAAAATACATAAATACAATTCGGCAATTCAAAACAAGCTTTATAAAAACACAAATACAATTTGTAAATTCGAACCACGATTCATAAATACACAAATCCGCCCAATTTGGGAATACCTTTTCCAAAGTCAATTTGAAGCAAACATTCCCAGCACTTTACAACTGTGGTAAACTGTGACAAGTCGTTTACACTCTTGTTTCTGAAGTCAGTTGCAAGTTCCACCCTTCAGAAAGACATTATTAAAAATGGCAAGTTATGATTAGTTGGGAAGGAACGCATCAAGTCTGTCATGTTTCTTTTCCTTCACAATATGAACCCAGCTTAAAACTCACAAAGAGCTGCTACATGACTGTGTGTGTTTTACTGACTCATAAACTAGAAATTGCTGGGTTTCTCACACATCCTTCATGTTGTCCCAACACAAATTAAGTTAACCTAATCGTTTTTACACATTTAAGTGGTTCGAACATAAAACAATTAAGTTCCCAAAAAACCCTCAACAATTGTGTTGTTTCAACTCATTTTACATAAGTAGTTTGAACAAGCAGCTAAAGTCTTTTTTTTGAGTGTATGACTGTCTCTTTTCCTGTCAGGTGATGAGGATGGAGGTTTGGGACGAGATGAAGATGAAGAATCAGCTGAACCCACGCTGAAACTGCAGTCAGCTCCTGCCAAACCCGAGCGCAGTTATGTTATAGTCTGGCAGGTTGCAAGTGATCGATAAACCACTGATCAACAGAGAACTCTAGGTCAAACCCACACACGGGCGTATTATTTTACAACAAACTATTATTCTTATTAATACAGATATTATTGTTCTTAATACTTAAATCACTATGAGTTCTTTAATATTTGTGCTTGTTTATTTAATGATATTCTTTTATATGAATCTGGCATTGACTGACAGAAAAGGGATCAATGTTGACATGAAGAAACAAAGCGATGACTTGAATTAAGTCCGTCCATAACTATATTGCAGATACGCCGGAGATCAAATGTTTGGAATATTTAGGATTTATTTTTTTTATGTTGAAAATATTTTAGAAATAATCTATTATGCACATATACAGTTTTATTATCAATTGATACATTTAGGTTTCATTTATTCAATTATTAGCGCCTCCTGTGAATTGTTTTAACCCATGTGCACTGTTCAAATTTACCACCCTTTCGTTATGTTAGGGATAAAAACTTAAATTAAACTGCTGTAAAAATGCATCAGATCAATATTTTTTTTCATTTTTTTTTAAAGTTAGGTTAATCAACCTCAGTCCTGATCAAAACTACTAAATTGTTTTAGAAAATTACAGAATTTTAACCCTTTAATTGTCAAATTCATAAATAATGTCACTGATTTGGTAAAACAAAAACACACAAAATGACATTTTATTTTTTCAATAATCCATATTCAAGGTCAATATCATAAGCCCCCTTTTGGATTGTCAACAGAACAAACCGCTGATGTCCAATGGCTTGCCTAATTAACATAACTTGTCTAATCAAGCCTTTAAATTGCACTTTAATCTGAATACTAGCATCCTGCAATATAACTTGTTTAACATTTTGCACTGTCATCATGACAAAGACAAAAGAAGTTAGTTATTAGAACTATTACATTTAGCACAACATGATCTTGCCAAGTACGATGCGATCCTGGATTAACATCTATGTTGATCCTGGAACATCATTATTGTTCGAAAATGTAATCTAAACCCTTAAACCCAACCATAGCTGTAACAGCTGGAATAATAGGTAATAATAATAATAATAATAATAATTCCTTACATTTATATAGCGCATTTCTAAACACTCAAAGCGCTCTACACATTGGGGGGAATGTCCTCATTCACCACCAGTGTACAGCATCCACCTGGATGACGCGACGGCAGCCATATTGCGCCAGACCGCACACCACACACCAGCTAATTGGTGGAGAGGAGACCGAGTGATGAAGCCAATTATGATATTGGGATAGTTAGGAGGCCATGATGGACAGAGGCCAGTGGGCAAATTTGACCAGGATGCCAGTGTTAAACCCCCCTACTCTTTTCGAAGGACATACTGGGATTTTTCATGACCACAGAGAGTCCGAAAGAGGGCGCTCACTGAGCAGTGTAGAGTCCTCTTCACTATACTGGGGCGTTAAGACCCACACAGACCACAGGTTGAGCATCCCCTGCTGCCCTCACTAACACCACTTCCGGCAACAACCTAGCTTTCCCATGTGGTCTCCCATCCATTTATAATATGTAACAATCATGTAGAAGTGCATAAACCTAACCATAAGCCTAAACTTAACATAAACGGTAAACGTATCCCTTAATTCTGATTGGCTGATTGGAATGTTGTTCCAGGATCAACATAGATGTTAATCCAGGATTCTACTTGGTGAAATCAGGATTATGTTTACAAATCTCTCCATTAAACATCACTTAATGGAACTATTTAAGAAAGAATTCAAGTTTCACAGGAGGACTAATAATTTTGCCTTCACTTGCATTTATTTGGTCAAAAACACAGTCATATTAACTATAATATAAAACAACTGAAATCATTCTGATATGCTGATTTAATACAAAAGAAAGCAATTATTATAAATGCTGAAGACATTTTTTTGTCATTTGATGTCCTTTGAGCAACAAAAAAGTTTTGTAACTTAATGGTAATAAACATTACTAATAAATGCGCACCAATCACAATTAAAGGTCCCATGAAATTAAAATAAAGTTTTTTTTAGATGTCAGTATCAATATGATTCGTTTTTTTTTTTATATCTATAAGCTAATGCGCCCCAAAACTTTTAAATTTGCGTTTAAAAGATATAAAACTGATATAAACATGTAAATCTTGTAGTTTGTCACCTCCACCCAAATTACTTAACAGTTTTATTTACGTCAACTTGCACTACAGTGTCTCACCACATCATAACCAATCAAATGCTCTCTAGTATCTGACATGCCCCGCCCCCTTCAAGATGCTTCTCAGTTGCTTTTCATTTGATGTGCTTGAGCTCAACCACTCTCACTGGCAGAGCTGTGATAAAGCAAAACCCTATTGGCTGTTTTTTAAGGGGAGGGGCTACACTATGTCCTACCCTCTTTTCATGTTTCGGTTGAGATTACGTCAAACATCGAATAAAAGTGCACATTTCAAAGCACTTCACAGGACTTTTCATAACATCTGAGAACTAAATCAGCATGTTAGAATAATTTATGATGGATCATGTGAGACGGAGGGCTGGAGTAATTATGCAGAAACATGATAATTAATCAGCACCTCCAAGTCCGAGGCCATGGTGCTCCGCCGGAAAAAGGGGGTTTGCCATCTCCAGGTTGGAGGAAAGTCCTTACCCCAGGTGGAGGAGTACAAGTATCTTGGGGTTTTGTTCACGAGTGAGAGAAGGATGGAACGTGAGATTGACAGGCGGATCGGTGCAGCAGTAATGCAGTCGATGTATCGGTCCATTGTGGTAAAGAAGGAGCTGAGCCGAAAGGCAAAGCTCTTGATTTACTGGTCAATCGACGTTCCTACTCTCACCTGTAGTCATGAGCTTTGGGTCATGACTGAAAGGACAAGATCTCGGATACAAGCTGCTGAGATAAGTTTCCTTCGCAGGGTGGCAGGGCGCACCCTTATAGACAGGGTGAGGAGCTCTGTCACCCGGGAGGAGCTCGGAGTAGAGCCGCTGCTCCTCCACATCGAGAGAAGTCAGCTGAGGTGGCTCGGGCATCTGTTTTGGATGCCTCCTGGACGCGTACCTAGGGAGGTGTTCCAGGCATGTCCCACCGGGAGGAAGCCTCGGGGAAGACCCATGACACACTGGAGGGACTATGCCTCTCGGCTGGCCTGGGAACACCTCGGAATCCCCCCGGAGGAGCTGGAGGAAGTGTCTAGGGAGAGGGAAGTCTGGAGTTTTCTCCTAGGACGGCTGCCCCCGCGACCCGGCCCTGGATAAGCAGACGAAAATGAGATATGATAATTAATACATTTTAATATATATATATATATATATATATATATATATATATATATATATATATATATATATATAATTAAAAAGGTGTTTTAACTTGTAATCATGTCATAATTATAATAATCATACTCTTTATTTTTGATCAAATACATTTTTTTAAAAGATCTTTGTTCCAAACTTTTGATCACCGATCATCTGTATGAAAGTCCTGTGCTTAAAGTCTTGACCGTTTACCTTCACGATTACTTTATTACTTTGGCTGCTTGATAATTGTTTATTTTTTTGTTTTTGATCAGAGTTTTCTCTGCGCACTATCGGCAGTGGTAGCATTGTGTAGTTGATGTATATAGAAACTCAGAGAGCTATTTTTGCTATCTGTCCGGCATAGATCTGGCAAGCGGTGTCTCTGCACCTTATGGCATGGTTTGTGCGCGTCAGTATGTGTGTATTTCTGGCTTGCATGAGTCCTCTACCATTCCTATCCCGAGCCCCGGAGCTCTAGAAATGTGGGCTTCCCTCACGCTAGAGCTTGCTGGCACTTTAAAGACCGAACATGGACAAACCTAATATCCGGATAGAACAACTTAAGTATTGTATTTATGATGGTCTGGTCATTTACCAAAGGACAAAATGTCGAACAAATAACCAATACTTAAACAGCCTAGTAGTTCTTTTGCATCGCCAAGGCTTCTGTGATTCTCTCGAAAGGTCGAACAATGGACAAAATAATGTTACAAATTGACAGGGATTGTATAATAAACTTTGTATTTCTCGTGCGGGGTTTAGTTTTGTCTGCTTCAGCACTAAGCTTCTTTAATGTGGGTTTTTGTCTGTGTTGTATGTTCCAGGTTTGGGTTTGAGTGTGTTCAGTTTTCTAATTCTAATCAGAGTTCTGCGCTCCTTTTGTATCTGGTCCGTACGACACTTTTATTGTACCTTGATGTCTGTTGAAACAAAATGCAACCTGATATTTGACTTTTTATGTGTAAACCGGGGGGGTCGGGTTTGGGCGCATTTGGTCTTTGCTTCTTTTTAATTCGGACACATAAAGGGAATCTTTCTATCATCGCTGTTGCCATTCCAGGTATTTATTTTTTCATAATGAACTTTGTGGTTCAGAATGTAACTTTTTACATGTGTTTGTGAACATGGATGAACATTTTTGGTTTTGTTTTAGCAACATCTGACACTTTTCACGTTGAAAGAACTAACCGATTTATGTTTGACAGTATTAGGGCTGGTTCTGTGGAAGCTTGTTTACACCATTGAATTTAAAACAATAAAATGGCTGTGATATTTTATTTCATAGTTCAGACTTTTTCGGGCAGTTTGCATCTCACAATTCAGAATTGTCTTCCTCAGATGGCGAGTTTTTTATTTATTTAGGTATTTTTAATGTTGCAATTGCAAAATAGGAACTCTTATTCGTGGTATGTAAATTTGAATTGTGACTTACTTTACTTTTACTTTATACACTTTCGTCTTGGACCCTAGGCCAGCATTTGCATACAGTGCATCCTGAAATTATTCATAGCGCTTCACTTTTTCCACATTTTTTTATGTTAGAGCCTTATTCCAAAAGGGATTAAATTCATTTATGTCCTCAAAATTCTACACACAATACCCCATAATGACAATGTGAAAAAAGTTTTTAAAATTGTTGCAAATTTATTCAAAATAAAAAAGCTGAAAAATCACATGTACATCAGTATTCACAGCCTTTGACATGAAGCTCTAAATTGAGCTCAGGCACATTCTGTTTCCACTGATCATTCTTGAGATGTTTCAGCAGCTTCATTGGAGTTCACTTGTGATAAATTCAGTTGATTGGACATGATTTGAAAAGGCATACACCTGTCTATATAAGGTCCCAGGGTTGACAGTGCATGTCAAAGAACTAACCAAGCATGAAGACAAAGGAATTGTCTGTAGACCTTTGAGACAGGATTGTCTCGAGGCACATGGCTGGGGAAGGTTACAGAAAAATTTCTGCAGTTCCAATGAGCACAGTGGCCTCCATCATCCGTAAGTGGAAGATGTTTGGAACCACCAGGACTCTTCCTAGAGCTGGCCGACGATCTAAGCTGAGTGAACGGAGAGAAGGGCCTTTGTCAGGGAGGTGATCAATAACCCGATGGTCACTCTGTCTGAGCTCCAGCGTTCTTCTGTGGAGAGAGGAGAACTTTACAGAAGGACACCAATCTGTGCAGCAATCCACCAATCAGGCCTGTATGGTAGAGTGGCCAGACGGAAGCCACTCACCGCCTGGAATTTGCCAAAAGGCATATGAAGGACTCTCAGACCATAAGAAACTAAATTCTCTGGTCTGATGAGACTAAAATTGAACTCTTTAGAGTGAATGCCAGGCGTTACGTTTGGCACCGCTCATTACCAGGCTAACACTATCACTACAGTGAAGCATGGTGGTGGCAGCATCATGCTGTGGGGATGTTTTTCAGCAGCAGGAACTAGAAGACTAGTCAGGATAGAGGGAAAGATGAATGCAGCAATGTACATCCTGAATGAAAGCCTGCTTCAGAGTGCTCTTGACCTCAGAGTGGGGCGACGGTTCATCTTCCAGCAGGACAATTACCCAAAGCACACCGCCAAAATATCAATGGTGTGGCTTCACAACAACCTGGTGAATGTCCTTGAGTGGCCCAGCCAGAGCCCAGACCTAAATCATATAGGACATCTCTGGAGAGATCTGTAAATGGCTGTACACCGTCGCTTCCCATCCAGCCTGATAGAGCTTGAGAGGTACTGCAAAGAGGAATGGGCAAAAATTCCCAAAGACAGGTGTGCCAAGCTTGTGGCATCATATTCAAAAAGACTTGAATCTGTAATTGCTGCTAAAGATGCATCAACAAAGTATTGAGCAAAGGCTGTGAATACTTACAGTATGTACATGTGATGTTTCAGGTTTTTTATTTTTAATAAATTTGCAACAATTTCAAAAACTCTTTTCACATTGTCATTATGGGGTATTGTGTGTAGAATTTTGAGGAAATAAATTAATTGAATCCCTTTTGGAATAAGGCTGTAACATAAAAAATGTGGAAATGTGAAGCGCTGTGAATACAATATGCACTGTATATTGAACACAACAAACAACACAAAAATCAAATAAGAAGAGAATTACATATTTAAAAGTATAATTGACATACTGCAGGTAAAAAAAGATGTCTTAAAATGATTGTATCTGCACACAGGCAGCCTACATAAACGTTCAGTTGAAGTGAAGGGTGAAGACGTTATGACAGCTTCTGAGTGAACTATCACTTTACATAGTCAACTGCAGCAGGCTTTACATGACTAAATGATTTTTATACCACCGCAAGAAAAAGACACCTGAAATGGTAGTATTGTGGTCCGTAGAAGCGGTCCAGATGTTTCTCTCATTGGTACTGTAGCGGATGGGATGATGCAAAATTAACAGTTATGGCAATAGAAGCTGCAGAAATGCAAACCGAAATTGAGCAAAATGAAAGCAAGCGGAGTTGTGCTGAACTATACTGTACCACGCAGTGGAAAATTGGCTTATGCTTACACCCTGCAATTCTGAATTAACATTATGTACGTTTGTATAGACCATTTTGAGGGATGTAAACAAAAACAATGGTCCCAATGTATTTCCTCTTTTACATTTTTAATTTCTAGAGCGTCCGAGAATCCAAAAAGAGCCACATATTGATTAAATAATGTTATGACAGCTGTTTTAACATTTAAGTTATGATTGAATTGCCTCTTGTTACAGTTATAAAATAGTTTGATAACGAACAGGAAATGTTGATGGGCCAGTGACATCACCACATTGAAAAGGTCTATACAATTTTATGCCAAAAGTCAAGTCAACGTTTATTCAAAGCACTTCTTTTAGGAACAACAGGTGTTTATCAGAGTGCTGTACAGGTATGAGACCAATGAAAGCAATAATAATAATAAAACACAACAAAATATAATGCAATAGAGTAAAAATAGTGAATGAAATAAAGTGCTCTCACACTTAAATGGCAAACTAAAATTATATGTTTTTAAACTAGACTTAAAAACAGAACGTGTAATCTCAGAACTCACAAGTAAACTTAAAAAAACTGTAATGTAACACTGAAATGCATGTAAACTTGAAACTGCAATATGTAAATCCAGAATTGTGATTTTTATAAGCACCAATACAAAAACACTTTAAATCTAACATTAAAAACATTATTGATGAAGGTCATTCATTAATTTTCCTTCAGCTTAGTCTCTATTTCAGAGGTCGTCACAGTGGAATGAACCGCCAACTATTCCAGCATATATATGTTATGCTTGTTAACATTGTCGTTGTTATTAGTATGTAGCATGTTTTCGACTGTATTGATCTTGCCATGAAATAGCCATGAGTTGCTGACATGGCAATAAATAAACATACAAACAAAGTTGATTTATCACAGTTCTGAGAATACATGTCTCTTAGAACATGTGCACTACCTGACAAAAGTCTTGTTGTTGATCTTAGTTGTATGAGCACCATCATAATAATAATAACTTGGCTTCTAGTTGATCATTTAGAAGTGGCAGAAGGTAGAGTTTTCTGATGAACCCGCATGGACCCAAGATTCTCATAGAAATCAGTCAAGTTTGGTGAAGGAAAAATCATGGTTTGGGGTTACATTCAGTATGGGGGCGTGCGAGAGATCTGCAGAGTGGACAGCCTGAGGTATCAAGACATTTGTGCTGCTCTTTACATTACAAATCACAGGAGAGGGGAAATTCTTCAGCAGGATAGCGCTCCTTCCTATACTTCAGCCTTTGCATCAAAGTTCCTGAAAGCAAAGAAGGTGTGCCAGGATTGGCCAGCCCAGTCACCAGAACTAAACATTATTGAGCATGTCTGGGGTAAGATGAAGGAGGAGGCATTGAAGATGAATCCAAAGAATCTTGATAGGAGCCCTGCAAGAACGCTTTCTTTGCCATTTCAGATGACTTTATTAATGAGTTATTTGAGTCATTGCAGAGATGTATGGATGCAGTCCTCCAAGCTCATGGGAGTCATACACAATATTCATTCTTTTTTCACTGCACCATGACTTTATATTCTATACTGTACATTATTTCTGTTAAGTGACAAGACTTTTGCCTAAGCAAAGTCAGACCTTACTGTCCTAAATAAATAATTAAAAATTAAGCCATGATCGTATTTAATTAGGCTAAAATAAGCGTAATCTAGAGGCATTTGCCTTTCATGTAAGCCACTTCTGATACCAAATGATCAACTAGAAGTCAAGTTATTATTTGTTGTTCCTAAAACTTGGATAGGCGACAAGACTTTTGTCAGGTAGTCTACATGTCAACTCAGAATTGCGACATGTAAGCAGAATTGTAAATTGTAAAATACTCTAAATTGCAACACACAAACTCTGAATTGTAACATGTAAACTCACGATTGTGAAATGTAAACCCGAAATCTGAGTTTACATGCCAATTATATTGTATGACGTACACTTCAAATTATGAGGGTAAAAAAAAATTGGAGGATAAAAAGTTCGTTTTTTTTTTTTAAATCCTGTGGTGAAAACAAGCTTTTATACCATTCACACAGAATTAGTTTTTACCATTAATAATGCAAACTGCTTTGAAAAACGTTAGAAATGGGTAGGAATGTGTAAAAAACCAAGGCCTCAAGACATTTTAATTAAGTTGATCTACTTTTATCTTAAGCGACACATTTTTAGAGCGATGAAATTCCAAAAAAAAAGTGTGAAAGAGTCAGCATATGAAGTAAAACCTGTGTGGATCATTCAGAAATCAACACATTCATTGTATTAAGCTATGCATGTTTTTTTTAAAGTACACTGCAGTTTGTTCATTCATGTTTGTTTATCGCCACCTTTTTGGGTGGTTGTGTTTTGTTTAGGTGTGAATGTGGGGGATGATTGAGAAATATTACTGCATTCGTGTGTGTGGGTGAGTGTGTGTGGTCGCTATATCCCTTAAATCTTACTGGACTCGCTGTATGTCTCACAGCCTGTCGTTACTGTGTTTTTCTTGTCAAAAGTTTGCTAAAACTGCGTCATAGCCTTATTTTTAAACTCTAATAAACTCGATTTCATGGGGATTTATTTCACCTTGTGGCTGTTTTATTCTGTAATCCGTTCACATATGTAAGATTCCATTCTATCAGCCCAACGACGGAATCCGATGAATGGCCAAAGATTAAATGTGTGTAAGCCTTTTTAGCGCTTCTGAAAAGAAATTGGTTATTTATCAGAATTTATTTCGATTTGTTTTCAACTCAGAATTTAATCTGACTCCAATTTTAAGTGAATTTAGACTGTATTTCTAATTAGGAATGGGTCATTTTTCATTCAAGAACCAATTTAGAGTTTTGATTTATATCTCATACTCTTCAGTTATACGTTCATTAGCCGCACAGAGCTTTTACGCCCCGGAGTTTGTGTTTTTCACGCACAGGATCTCGACTTTCTGAAGTGATGATGATCTGATGATGATTTATTTGTCACATACACTTTTACATGTGTTGTGGAAAAAAGATTCTGGTCTGCAAAATATTTATAAGTTTCTAAGTCAAAGTCTTCATAAAATGACAAAGTCTGAGATCTCTGAAGTCTTTAGGCAAAGCAGTTTATTGTTACAGCATCAGTAACAACAGAGACAGGTCGTTCGAGTGTCTGATGAGTATAGACACACAGTTTAAATACACTTCTTTGTCTTAATACTCCACCCAAATTTACACATTACACACCTCCCTTAGCTTCTCCACTAATAGGATCTCAAATCTCTCAGGTGTCCACCACCAATAGAATCTCAGGGCTTTTTATGGATCCTACCCATGTCCAGTTAAGGTCTTTCCTTCCTACTTCAAATGTGATTACTCAGCCAAAAAACAATGCTCAACAATATATCTTGTTCACTGTCCACTGAGCTGTCAACTGTATGTTCAGCTGAAGTTCACGGGTACTCATAATTTTTTGTAAGTGTGGGCCATAAATCTACTGTCATTGTGACAATTTATCCTGCTCTCCTAATTCTCTTCTCATTCCTGACTGCATTTGCACAAGGTGACTTTTTATGTCCCGTTATGGGTAATAACACAACAGATAGATAATAACAATAATAATAATACTGAAATCACTCAAAAAAGCATATAAATGAGAGTAATAAATTCATCAGAAATTCATGAAAACACAATGAATTCCCCATCACATGCAGCGGAATTGGACCTCCCCTGAAATGTGTGATGTTTGTGTATGGTCGGGGAAGACAGGTCAGACGAAAGGTAGCTGTTAGGAAGCGGAAAGCTCCTTTAAATAGGACATTGTAAGATGAGGGGGTAAAAAAGCCCCAGCAAACAAACACATAGACGTATAAATAACATCGCAACTGGGGATGGGTACAGGGCATGTGGATATAGTCCGATAAGGGCAGCAGCCATCTGGTCCTCGCGCTAGAGAGCGCTGGTCACAGACCCGCCTACCCACACTGGTGGGTAAAAGCACATGAGGGTGTGGGATGCGGGGCTAGATAGTGATTGTCTATCTGTAGCTGTGTATGTGTGTGTGTGTAAGCCTGTAGAGCAGGGGTCACCAAACTTGTTCCTGGAGGGCCGGTGTCCTGCAGATTTTTAGCTCCAACCCTAATCAAACACACCTGAATAAGCTAATCAAGATATACTTGAAACACCCAGGCAGGTGTGTTGAGACAAGTTGGAGCTAAACCCTGCACTCCGATGTTTTCCAATTTGCGGTCTAAGGCAACACTCTGGTTCGTAACAACTCACCACCATTTCAATCCAGCCGGCCAGCTTGGTGGGGTTTTGAGTTGTACTGACCACTTTCGTTAATCGTCGATACCCCATGGCCCCACATACGCCCATCAGCAGAAACCCTGTTATCAAAGTTCCGAGTAGATAGATATCTTCAATATCCTCCAGGGACAGAGCAGCCAGGCACACGATGTGCCATTTCTCCCACCCGTTCATCACGTATCTAGCTGCGAATGTCCCTGCAGTACAGGTGGGTTCCCCCAAACCCAAACTTCTTGTTGAGAAGATGGTGTCAATTGCGTTCAGAGATCTGGAGAGCAGGACAAGGAGAGCCTCAGAGATAGAATAAGATGAGACAAGAGGAGCCAGCCAGGAGAGATATGGGAGGGAGAGGAGAAAAGTGCCACCGCCTTTGCCGAGAGCCAAAGAAGAAATATGGTTAGTGGATGCAGGGTTAACTATAAACCCAATTAATCCAGTTGCCGTTCACTCGTACTAAAAGTGTAGTTAATTTAATAATTTCCAAACAACTTTAACCAGAAATCGAAAAGTCTCCAAGCTGAAGTGCCGACTGCTCCGAACAGTCTCGTGCAATTTGTTTGGATATCATGTACGCAGATCAAGGTGGATATAAATCTACTGGATATAAAATAATTAAGGAGAATTCAGAATGCATCAAATCTTAACAGTTTATTTTCTAGATGAACATGGCAATTACAGAATCAAACAATAAAAGCCGATTTAGAAGTAAAGGCACAATATTAACTAGAATTGTACATTTCCTAAAGAAAATGTGAATGGGGTTTGCGTGGCAAATCGATGGGGTACAATGCATTTTAATCGGTTGCTAGGGTGTTCTGAGTGGTTATTAGGCAGTTTAGGGCGGTGATAGGGTGTTCTGAGTGGTTGCTAGGTGGTTGCTAAGGCGTTGCTGGGCGGTTGCTAGGGTGTCCTTAGTGGTTGCTAGGTGGTTGCTAAGGTGTTGCTAGGTGGTTGCTAGGGTGTTCTGAGTGGTTGCTAAGGCGTTGATAGGCGGTTGCTAGGGTGTCCTAAGTGGTTGCTAAGTGGTTGCTAAGGTGTTGCTAGGTGGTTGCTAGGGTGTCCTAAGTGGTTGCTAAGGTGTTGCTAGGTGGTTGCTAAGGAGTCCTGAGTGGTTGCTATGTGGTTGCTAAGAGGTTGCTAGGGTGTTCTGAGTGGTTGCTAGGCGGTTGCTAGGGTGTCCTAAGTGGTTGCTAGGTGGTTGCTAAGGCATTGCTAGGTGGTTGCTAAGGTGTCCCGAGTGGTTGCTAAAGTGTTGCTAGGTGGTTGCTAGGGTGTCCTAAGTGGTTGCTAGGTGGTTGCTAAGGTGTTGCTAGGCAGTTGCTAGGGTGTCCTAAGTGGTTGCTAGGTGGTTGCTAAGGTGTTGCTAGGTGGTTGCTAAGGTGTTGCTAGGCGGTTGCTAGGGTGTCCTGAGTGGTCGCTAGGCACTTACTGAGGCATTACTAGGCCGTTGCTAGGTGGTTGCTAGGCGGTTGCTAGGGTAATTTGGGTGGTTGCTAGGCAGTTGCTAGGGTACCCTAGGTTGTTACTAGGCAAGCCTCACATACATGCTTGGTCATTTGTTTATACCTAGTAAGCAGTTCTAGCAAGTTACAGCACTTGGCTAGTCAATATTAGCATGTAGCTAGTCACTGCTAGCATGTGTAGCATATAGGAAGTTCCGTTTGCTAGCATGAGCCAAACGAGCCAATCCCCATGTCTCTACGATGTTCTGATGCTGAGATATAGCTGTTGATAAATGGTTGCTAGGGTACTCTGTTTTGTTGCCATGGGCGTGGTTGCAGAGTGAAGTTGGGTGTGGTTGGTTGCCTAAGTCAAATGAGCCAACCCCCAAGTCAATAGGACACTGCTATGCAAAGATATGCATGTAGGCCAGTTATAATGGCAGTCTATGGGATCAGTTTGGGGGCGTGGCTTGTGAGCGTCATTATCATATTGACATGCTCATTGGTTGCCCGAGTCAAATGAGCCAACCCCCAAGTCAATAGGACACTGCTATGCAAAGATATGCATGTAGGCCAGTTATAATGGCAGTCTATGGGATCAGTTTGGGGGCGTGGCCTGAGAGCTTCATTATCATATTGAGATGCTCATTGGTTGTCTGAGTCAAATGAGCCAACCCCCAAGTCAATAGGACACTGCTATGCAAAGATATGTATGAAGGCCAGTTATAATGGCAGTCTATGGGATCAGTTTGGGGGCGTGGCTTGTGAGCTTCATTATCATATTGAGATGCTCATTGGTTGTCTGAGTCAAATGAGCCAACCCCCAAGTCAATAGGACACTGCTATGCAAAGATATGCATGTAGGCCAGTTATAATGGCAGTCTATGGGATCAGTTTGGGGGCGTGGCTTGTGAGCGTCATTATCATATTGACATGCTCATTGGTTGCCCGAGTCAAATGAGCCAACCCCCAAGTCAATAGGACACTGCTATGCAAAGATATGCATGAAGGCCAGTTATAATGGCAGTCTATGGGATCAGTTTGGGGGCGTGGCTTGTGAGCTTCATTATCATATTGAGATGCTGATTGGTTGCCTGAGTCAAATGAGCCCACCCCCATGTCTCTATGACAGTCCTATGTAATGTTATTGATGTGGGACATTTATAATGGAAGTCAATGAGATCATCACTGGGACGTCCCAGCCCATGTTAAGTCAATGAGGCAGTTATTAAGGGTCTTTAAATGGTTTGGGGGGGGCGTGGCTTGAGAGCTTCATTATCATATTGAGATGCTGGTTGGTTGCCTGAGTCAAATAAGCCCACCCCCAAGTCTGTATGACACTGCTATGTAATGTGATTGATATGTGACATTTATAATGGGAGTCAATGTAATGAATGGGAGTCAATGGGCCATGTTAAGTCAATGGGACCACTTTGGGACGTCCTAGCACCCCAGGGGTACAACTTATACCCCCTTTCGGGGTATGTTCCCACTTAGGCTGCAACCCCCTACAGATGTTGTGAATCCCATATTTCTAAGAAATTCACACTCGGCGCAGTGATTCGTCAAAATTCGGCTCCATGTTAAGTCAATGGGAGATTTGGACGATTTGGGACGTCCTAGATCCCCAGGGGTACAACATTTACACCTTTTCGGGGTATGTACTTGTCCGGGCTGTAACCCTTTCGAAATGTGGTGAATCCTATATTTCTACGAAATTCACAAAAGTCAATGTAACGCGTTGTCTTTTGTACTTAGTGCTGTGCTCCGGTCTTCTAGGAAATGAATGGGAGTCAATGGGGCCATGTTAAGTCAATTGGACCACTTTGGGACGTCCTAGCACCCCAGGGGTACAACTTATACCCCCTTGCGGGGTATGTTCTCACTCAGGCTGCAACCCCCTACAGATGTTGTGAATCCCATATTTCTATGAAATTCACACTCGGCGCTATGATGTGTCAAAGTTTGACCCCATGTTAAGTCAATGGGATTTTTGGGGGGTTTTTTGGCCCCTGCGGGGCCAAAAAACCCCCCACCCCTTATAAAAGTCATAGCACACCATTCCCGATAAGACCGCACGATTTGACCCCACTTTCAAGGGTCTGGGACGAAAGCTGCGGGACGAGTTACGCGCCGAAAAAGCGCACGGTAGAAGAAGAATAATAAACCACCCATTGAGAATAGTAAGAATGGACTTTGCCTATGGCAAACCCCATTAATTACTCAAAGATAAATCTAAGAGTATAGATGGAAGTCCAAATTATACAGTGTTGAGCTTGAGAGCTCTGCACTATGGGCCGGTCTGGATACAGACTTGCGACCCGATACATTCTGTCCTTCTTTTTAAATACCCTATGAGAGCAATGAATGGTTGTTTTGCTAAAGTTAACCAGTGACTTAACGATTTACTCATCTGTTGGGATTTAATCAAAAGTTACCAAAAATATTGAACAAAACCTCATTACCAGTCACACCTGAGTAGTCATCAATACCAGAGGGGAAGGAAAGTTCCGGAAAGAGGGCAATAATATGTCAAAGTCTATCCTGGGCCTTTCTCTTTAGATTCCAGAGTTTTGGTTGTTTTATTACAGGGCACATTTTAATTCTGAGTAAAATCCATCCCTACACATAGTTATGCTGATTTACGAACAAGCAGGCCTTTTGAACCGATTCTTAATACATTTTCCCTGAAGCATATTAGTTTTTACTGTTGTTAAATAAACTCATTTTGAATCCAGAGTTAAATGTTTTAATACATTGGGGAACATATTAAACTCACAATTTCAAGCTGAAAAATGTGTCGCATTTGTAAAACAAGACTCCTAAAATGAAGGCTTGGGGTTTGATGAGAAATATTTCAGGTTTTCATCCCAAAAGAAATTAAATGTGCAATCTAGATGCAACACATTTTGCCATTCAAATATTAATATTACTTAAATTGGTAGTCATTTCATTTTCCCAGTATTCAATCTTCAGTATTCAATCTCTTCCATATGAACAACCAGGAGTGGCCTTTAAAAATAAAACTAAGGAATGTGTTGAATATGTTAAATGTATGCTTTAGAAGTCATTTTAATTTTGTTTATATCCTGCCAATATTGTTACATCTATCCCTTTATTTGTTTTTTATTAATGAATTTTTTTTTATTAAAAAAGCAAATACAGAATTATACAGTAATATACAAAAATACATACTGTATGCCAGAGTGTACATAAAAACATTCAATAATTAAAAATCTTATATTCCTGAAGAATATTATAAGTTTTCCTTGCTTTTTTATTAACAATATTCTCTAAACTTGTGCAGTAGTCCTTAGTCTCTTGAAGAAAGTGAACAAAATTTGGCTTTGATCCATTCATTCATTCATTCATTTTATTTTCGGCTTAGTCCCTTTATTAATCTGGGGTCGCCACTGTGGAATGAACCGCCAACTTATTCAACATATGTTTTACGCAGCGGATGCCCTTCCAGCTGCAACCCATCACTGGGAAACATCCATACACACTCATTCACACACATATACAGACAATTTAGCTTACCTAATTCACCTATAGCGCATGTCTTTGGACTTGTGGGGGAAACCAGAGCACCCGGAGGAAATCCACGCAAACACTGGGAGAACATGCAAACTCCACACAGAAACGCCAACTGCTCGAACCAGTGACCTTCTTGCTGTGAGGCGATTGTGCTACCCACTGCACCACTGTGCTGTCTGGCTTTGATCCAGTCCATTTTATTTATGTATATAAAAGCCAAAATAATAAAAAGCTGTACAAGGAAGGTACATTTGTTACAAATAATTACATAATAAATGCAAATATCAAAATTTTGTAATTTAAATATAATATTGGTTTTCCTTTTAAGACAATTTTCCACATCCACCCAAAACATCTGATCGAAATTCAGATGGAACAAAACAGATGGAGAATAAATTCTTTTTTCATGGAACAAAAATCACAGAAATAATCAATATCCAAATTAAATCTCTCAAAAACCTCTTTAACTGGATATATACAATGTAGAATTTTAAATGTAACTTATTTTACTTTATTATTTAAACAATATATTTCACAAGAATGCCAAGCTTTTTTCCAATTTATATTTATGAATACATTGGTCCATTTTAAGTTTTTATATATAACTGTATCACCTGTTATATAATATTTCTAATATTTATTTGTATAACTTTGTTAAATAATATCAAGGTCTCCTAAAAAAGATTTTCTTTAACATATTTTCCTTCTAAAATTTCATTTCTATACTCTTATAAAATAAAGAAGCTGTTGAAAAATGGCATCAAATACAATAGCATACTCCTTTGGATTAACTGGAAAACCACATTTATCTAAAAATTCACTGCAATATAATAATTACCATTTAAATTTTGAAGTTGTGTAACTAATACAATATCATTTTCAAACCAATTTTGGAAGAAGAGAGATTTATTTTTATATTAAATACATTTACTATTCTAAATAATATACTTGTTGTTTGGGAAAAAAATGTGCATAAATAGCTGCATCCACGCCAGTAAAGCTTGTTTGTGAAAATTTGCTAATTTCACAGAAAGTTTTTCAATTTTAAAATCACATCTCAACAGAAATTCTATGCCCCCCACCATGTCAAATATGTGTTTTTGAAAAGTATATACAGTTGAAGTCAGAATTATTAGCCCCCCTTTGAATTTTTTTTCCTTTTTAAATATTTTCCAAATGACAGAGCAAGGAAATTTTCACAGTATGTCTGATAATATTTTTTCTTCCGGAGAAAGTCTTATTTGTTTTATTTTGGCTAGAATAAAAGCAGTTTTAAATTTTTTAAAATCCATTTTAAAGTCAAAATTATTAGCCCCTTTAAGCTATTTTTGTTTGGATAGTTGAACAAACCATCGTTATACAATAACTTGCCTAATTACCCTAACCTGCCTAGTTCATCTAACTAACCTAGTTAAGCCTTTAAATGTCACTTTAAGCTGTACAGAAGTGTCTTGAAAAATATCTAGTCAAATATTATTTACTGTCATCATGGCAAAGATAAAATAAATCAGTTATTAGAGATGAGTTATTAAAACTATTATGTTTAGAAATGTGTTGAAAAAAAATCTTCTCTCCGTTAAACAGAAATTGTGGAAAAAAATAAACTGGGGGCGAATAATTCAGGGGGGCTAATAATTCTGACTTCAACTGTACATCTTTCCCTTTAACTGACAAGACCAGCTAATGACATGACATCATGCTCCAGGAAGTGGCCAAATTTTTGGAGGGAAATCAGGAAATCAACAGAGCAAACACCTGTGAGTACTGGCAATGTCTCTGATTTATTGTTTGGTATTAGTTGGTTTGTCTTAATCTGAAACATTAATCCAGTTTGATATAACTGAAAGTATAATTATATATTTAAAATACATATATAAAAAGTCGTTAAAACCGTTTGTGTTGTTAAGTTCATGCAGTAGAGTAGACTATAGGCTATTTGGTTATATACAGTATTGATACATATCTTATTATGTGTTGAATGGTTCGCTTTGGTAGTGAGTTTAGACGCCATTTCGTACGAACTTGAAATTTGTCATTATTTACTCACCATTATCCCCACGTGTCTTCTGAATACAAATGACGATATTTTAATTCAATATTAACCCGCTTGAGACGTAAACAAACCTTGTTGGTTCTTCTCGCGAGAGACCAAGAATCTCGTTGGGTCTTATTCAACGTACTTGAACTTACTCGATTTGCTGCTCGACGAAAATCTTTTCATCGTTTAGATCGGTCACAGTTCTTCAGAAGACTTCAGACACATTTATCAAACTAATACCTGTGTATATTCATCAAGAACACTTTGAAGCGTCAGAGTTTTGTGGTAAAGTTAAATAGACTTGATAAACTCAGATTTTATATATATATATATATATATATATATATATATATATAATTTTTTTTTTTTATTTGTAATCAAAAGAATCTCTCATGACCGAAGGCACATGAGGGTGAGTAACTGTTAACAGAATTTTTATTTTGCACACAATATAATAATAAAAAAATTTTGGCCAGCAGGTGGCAGCACTGCACTGTTCCCGAAGGCCCATAGAAACTGAAGGACATCACATCACACACTGCTGACGGTGAGAGAGAGACATAAACAGAGCTGCCTGCAGCCCTTACATAACACAGCCAGATGCTCTCTGAGTGTTTTGTGTGTGTGTGTGTGTGTGTGTGTGTGTGTGTGTGTGTGTGTCTGCTCGTCTATCTACTTCTAGTACACCATCCTACACCTCAATTTTTTGTTACATTTATTTTAGCTGTGCTAATTTTAATGTTACCTGCAAAACGTTTTTAATTAATTTACCTTTATGGTAAAATTATGACAGGCTACTAATATATTATCCCATAAAGTAGGCTACTAGCAGTTATTCTGCTTAATCTTTATGTAGTACCTTTTTTTTAAGTTTACTAGTAATTATTTATTGAATAACAAGTCTTAATTAATGGATACTTATACTGGTACCTATTAATTAGATTTTAATACCAATTAAATGGACGACCAGCAATCAATTATTAATTGGGATTTCTCTTGAACTGGCTTATTAAACACTAGTACCTATTGGATATATGCCAGAACTTTTAATTGCATGCTAGTCCTTATTTCAGAGGTGAATGGTAGCTATGTTCTTGATATGTTTTTGCCACTGACTTATAAGAAGATCTTTAATAATAGAGATATGAACTTTTCTAATTGTGACTATTTGCATTTTATTTATAATCGTTATCGGTATATTAGAATAATAGTTGATCATTAGGTACAAGTACTTAATCATTAGATGCTAAACTTATTTATTAGATAGTTATATTTATACAACAGTTCTGTCTGGTTCTTTAATCTGATTGGTTGATTGCCGTATTATATTCTGCCAGTAACAGCACTCATACCGCCTCTTCACCCTTGTGTACTACTCTGCCCACATACAGCAACAAGCAGAGGACACTCTACAGTTTGACTAATATTGCTGCTTTTGGGCAACATTATGTACTTTAAGGCTTTTTTAGTCGAGAATGTAGTTGTTTAGATTGTAACTATGCAGTTTATTTATAAGGATAGTGCCTATTTTAAAATATTTATAATTTCTGAAAGAGCGCATCGGCGGCTATTAGCTTGTCATACTGAGCAAAGACGGTTGACGTTGTCCATCCACAAGATGGCGACAGAGACGCATAATAAGCCCTTAGAGGAGGAAAAATACAGCATAATTTTAAACTACAGCTGATCAAATCATTATTATATTAAACAGGTAAGTGATATTCCATGTCGATCTCTCTCTTTTGAATGTTGTAGTGCTGTATTTATACCACAGTATTTGTAGTTATGCTAGAGAATCATTCAAATACTATCTTTAAAGTGACATTGGTGAATTAGTGACGGCTTTTGCTGTTCTGACGTCAGCTGCAGATGTGAATAAATGGCGGAAGAAAGTAGTTCCTAATATAAAAGGGTTTTTAGACTCTCCGTGTTTGATTTTCTTTTTTATATACACAATTATGCCATCAAACTGTTGTATAAACGCAATATTTGGCTGTATATCATCACTGGTGGGATGCACACCTCCCACCACGCCGATATACAGTCACATTGCACTGCTACTCGTGTGATATTGCTCATTAAACTAATACTACTTTTTATTTATGTGTATATGTATTAGATGCTAGAATAAATCAAAACTTGTATATAATGAACATGTACTTGTCTATTTAGTCATTTTTAATACGTATGACTACTGAGCAATTCCAGCATTATGGATGTGACATCTGCAGTAAAAACTCAAAACATAAATACACAGGAATTATACATTAACATTATATTGAAACATCTGTTTATATTTTTCACAACAACTCACCACAGAGGTGTGCGATCAGAAAAATATCAATCTGTAAACATTTTTTATACTTTAAATGAGACAAACAAGCATGCGTTATGGATGTGACCAAAAAAGTTTGCGAGTTTACAGTAAACGACATACTTTGTAGAAATTCTGTGAATTAAACTGCACAACCCAAAAGAAATAATGCTAATCAAAAGGAGAAGAGTTGGCTCTCTATAGAACAAACATGATTGCTTTTATTTTATTTGACATTTTTGCATTTATGAGGGAAAAGCTTTGTTATGGATGTGACACTTTTACGTTATGGATGTGACAGATGTGAAATTGGCACTTGTGTGACGTTGGTAAATCAAATATAATTGTTTGAAAACACTGACAGAGACATTTTTGAGTATTTTAAAAGTACTGTAAAATACTTGCTTGCTCAAAAAAATGTAGAAACGGTTTCTCTATTTTGGTGAAAAGTAAATTTTTTTCATGGCAAGGTTGACATTTGCATGGAATTGCTCTACTGCAGCACCTAATGAACATATACTAGTATTTATTAAATAGGTACTAGTTTCTTTTAAAAAAGTTCTAGTAATCGCATCATATTATTCCTTAACAAATAATAATATTTTTCTAACTTTTCAAGAATTTAAGAGTCAGTTTATGTTGAATAACCACGACATGTTTAGATACTTTCAAATAAGGCACTATTTTAATTCAGTTGTGCACAAGAGAGGGGATTGGACTCAAAATGCTTTAGTGAAAATGCTTCTGTCAGCATATAGGGGTAACACTATCAGTAAAGTAGTCTCTCAATTTTATCATTGTTTTCAAAATTACAGATCAGACTCTACCTCATATGTAAGAATTAAATGGGAGAAAGAAGGAAGTAGTATTATAACAGAAGATGATTGGTTAGAAACATGTAATACCCAATGGCAAACTACAGGCTCCCACCAATGGAGACTATTTGCCTGGAAGAACATCATTCGTTTCTTTATAACTCCTGCGCAAAAAAAGCCACAATGAAGTGAGAACAGGGTGTTGGAGGCATTGTGGTTCGGAACTGGCTAATCATCATCATATATTCTGGGCATGTCCAATTTTACACCTGTTTTGGAAGGATATACACAAGACATTGGAGGCCATATTAAAGATCGAGTTTCAGTTTCAATTTTCGGTTCTATACTTGGGAATTTTTGAGTTGCATGAAGCTAGAGACACGTATTTATGGAGAATATTTCTGGTTGCTGCCAAGAAGGCTATTACACGTAAATGGCTTGTGCTTACCCCTCCCACTTTACAAGAATGGAAAGCAATTGTTGTAGAAATCTGGAAGATGGAAACTTTTACTTTCTCTCTAAAACTAAAAAAACAGAAAGGGGCTATTCTATGGAGCAAGTGGAAAGAATTTTTGGACTCTGATATTAGTCAGTGCTGATGTATATATGTATGCACACGTGTACCTGTATACAGTATTGTATGTAACCATGCAAGACCACTCTTACAATGTTCTTTACCCTGCTGTTTTTGTTCAATATTTATATTTTATTTCTCTTATTTTTTTTATTTTTTTCTCTTTATTTATTTTTTATTTTTTCTCTCTCTCCTCCTTAAATGGTATTGTAAACTCTCAGATAATGTATGTTACAGTATTATATTCTGAAATAAAAAATCTAATTAAAAAAAAAAAATTATAGTAAAAAAAAGGGTACTGGAGCATGAAAATAGATACTTGTTTATATGTAAAATGTTAAAATGGTTGGCATATTTGCTAATTTAGGTAGCATATAAATATGGTAATCATTTAGGTTCTTGATTTGACCATCTGTTACCATATTTATACTGTGGTAAGGTCAGTTATTTTTGTGAGAATACACAGTTTGGGGTTTGATTTCATAATGTCCGCAGGCCTTTCAGCAGCTACACGGTTATTTAACAGCCTTCAGACTCTAAGCTCAAGGTTAGAAAGTACCAAGTGTGTACATGACTATCATAATCTTTTAATGTGATTTAGACTGTGTTAAGACCGTGCACGCTTCGAGTGTACATACAGTTCTTGTGTTGGTTTTTGAAATAGGAGTACACTTTAGCACACTTTTAAAAAAGAGTGTGCTTTTGAAACAAGGTTGTGTTTTGTTTGCTAACATTAGCTAACCTACATGTATACAGTTTAGTTAATGTAAATGACATTTAAAATGATAAAAAAAAGATACAATAATTATAATTATTGATTTTATTATATTAGTATTTCTAATTAGATTAAAAAAAAAACATTTTATTTTAAAATTACATTACATTTAATTTTCAAAATTAAAATGTCATTTGTTCACATACATTTTGCTGCTGTACCATAGCTAAAACAGGTGCAGTGATATTACACAGTGCTGATACCAAGCTGGGACTATTTTCAGGTGCTCCGTAATAATATTGCTCCTGCTTCAGCCATGGTACAGCAGCAAAGTCTCTAGATTACGCCAGAATAAGAACCATATCGATCTAGCAAATTACATTTTCTATCAATCTTAGTACACGATATGACTACAGAAGAGTCAAGCTTTAAATAAGAAAATTATAGAAAATGTATTTTGAAATTGTTCAAGATGCTAATGGTCTAATTTGATTCAATGATGTATACTAAACTAAGCTAAAAGTGCTCTCGCCAGACTCGGAGATTCAAAAATCACAACTCAAGTGCTTAACTTTAGGTGACCTGTAAAATGAGCATATTTATCTATATATAAAAGTGGAATCTTTCAGGCTTTCTTTTAAACACTCCCAGTGGGTTTATATCTCATATTATCTGAAGATTACAGAAAATCTTTTTTTGAAATTGATCAAGATCCTAATGGTCTAATCCGATTAAATGATTTATGCTAAAAAGTGCTTCTGCCAGGCCCAGAGATCAGCTGAATGGATAAAAATAATAATAATATATGATAACTCAGCTGTTTAACTCTAGGTGATGTGTAAAAAAGCCTATTTTAAATTTTTTTTTCGTTTATGTCTCATACTATCTGAAGAGTCAAGCTATAAATATAGAAAATCTCTTTTGAAATTTATTAAGATGCTAATGGTCTAATCCGATTCAATGATTTATGCTAAGCTAAGCTAAAGGTGCTCCCGCCAGACCTGGAGATTGGCTGAATGGATTCATAAATGATAACTCAGCTGTTTAGCACTAGGTGACTTGTAAAATGAGTATATTTATATATAAACCGGAAAACTCTACTTTTATATATAGATAAATATACTCGTTTTTCAAGTCACCTAGTGCTAAACAGCTGAGTTATCATTTTTGAATCCATTCAGCCAACCTCCATGTCTAACGGGAGCAATTTTAGCTTAGCTAAGCATAAATAATTGAATCTGATTAGACCATTAGCATCTTAATCAATTTCAAAAGAGATTTTCTATAATTTTCTTGACTCTTCAGATAATATGAGATATAAACCCACTGAAGTGTTTAAAGGAAAATCGGAAAACTCCACTTTTATATAAACACTTCAGTGGGTTTATATCTTATACTATCAGAAGAGTCAAGCTATAAATAAGAAAATTATTGAAAATCTCTTTTGAAATTGATTAAGATGCTAATGGTTTAATCCGATTCAGTGATTTATGTTAAGCTAAGCTAAAATTGCTCCCGCCTGACCCGATGATTGACTGAATGGATTTAAAAATGATAACTCAACTGTATAACTGCTTTAGGTGACTTGTAAAATTTCCATTTCCAAATAAGTGGAGTTTTCCTTTAAGTACACTGAAGTGGGCTTACATCTCATATTATTTGCATATTTTTAAAAGTGGGTTTAAGAGTTAAAGTACACCACAAGGGCACATTAGCCCTTTATTTTTCACGAGGGTTTGAATCTACCCCGTTACAGAGCGTGTTATGTCAAATGAGCAGGACACGGGTCAGAGGGCAGTGCCAACATGGCTGGCGTCCAGTCAAATGTCAGGGTTTCCCTGCAGCTGAATCAGGAATTATGAATCACAGCAGCAGGACGAGACAAGAGCGCGCAAATGTGACAAACCGTGCATGTAAAGTTTCATTTCATAAGGGATTTAAGGGGTGACGTCCTTCCTCCGTTTCCTTCAGGAGAGCCATCTAAACATAGCAGCAGCGCTACTGACCATGTGCTTTTAAGTGCTGTATATTTAGGTGAGGTGTTAGTGTGTCTGGCCAGGATTGCGAGCACGTGCGTGAGAGTGAAGAGTGTGAAAGGTTTGTTCATTGCATTGGCATCTCTATATTTATACACAAACAACAGCTCAAGTGTCCGACGGTGCTTTGTATAATCTTCAGTTGCAAGGCTGTCTATTTGCTGTATGCCTGTAATTGTAGACTCCATGTCTTTTATTTTAACATTACATTTAAATGCACGGAATTTAGTTTTATTGGTTTGTTTAAATTTGAACTGCTTTTGTAAGAGGTTATGAAAGGGATTTTCTTATGAACAAATTCATGCAAAAATTACAATTCTGTCCCCATTTGCTCACACATGCCTCTCAAATGTCATGCACCCTTTTGCATATTGAGAAATGGTGTTGTGTTTGGTTTATAGGACACGTGAGACCAAATTTGGCTTTGATGTCAAATCTGCCGTGCTGCATTTGAATATGCACATGTGTAAATGATAGTTGACAGATACTTTAGTAATATTAAATAGTCATGGGTCGGTATAAGATTTTGACGGTATGATAACCTTGGATAAAAATATTCCAGTTTCACGGTATCACGGTATTTTCATTACTCCTCTAAAATAAGCTCTTTTTAAATGTCTGGGTAAAAGAACAAACATTTTCCTCCATTTAAGACAATATATTTTATTTTAGGAAACATTTGTAACAGTAAACATGCCAGGCTAAAATTCAAATAAATCATTGACTTTTGCTGTTTTCATTAGTTTCAATAACAGATTTCTTTACAACACGTAAAGAAAAGCACATAAAAAACACGTACATACACCTTAGGAACGGTATAACAGACAATTTTAGCGGTTTTAAAACCTTGACTTTTACCAAAGCATGGTAAACCTTGAAACCGGTTATCATCCCATGCCTAATATTAAATTATGGCTTTTTTTTGGTCTTTATCACATAAAGCAGTTAGTTGCATGACACTTATTACAAAATAATATTCAATGTGAAGACTCATCCATTCATTCATTCATTTTCTTTTTGGCTTAGTCCCTTTATTAATCTGGGGTCGCTACAGCGGAATAAACCGCCAACTTCACACACATACACTATGGACAATTTAGCTTACACAATTCACTTATACCACATGTTTTTGGACTTGTGGTGGAAACCGGAGCACCTGAAGAAAACCCTAGCGAACACGGGGAGAACATGCAAACTCCCCACAGAATTCCCAACTAACCTAGCCAGGGCTCGAACCAGTGACCTTCTTGCTGTGAGGCGATTGTGCTACCCACTGCACCACCATGCTGCTGCCCGAATGTGAAGACTACTTTTAGATATTTTATCAGATGCAGCTTTTCTAGTAGTATTTAAAAATTCAATCTTTAGACTATATATATATATATATATATATATATATATATATATATATATATATATATATATATATATATATATATATATATATATATATATATATATATATATATACATACTTTTTTTTATATATATATTGTATTTTTTATATTATATTTATTTCTTTGTAAAGCACTTAGGAATTATTCTTTGTAAGGCACTTTTGCCAACCTTTGCAAACCTAAAATTGCACTGTAAATAAAGGTGGTTTTTGTTGGTTGTTTTTGAAACTTGGTTGTTAGCTCCTGGTTACTGTCCACTATGCTGCAAGGTGTTTATATAGCCAGCATGCATTAAAAGTCACAATAAAGGTGTTTGGATTTGTTTAAAACATTTCTGTTGGTGGTTTCCAAGGAGTTGCTAGGTGGTAGGTCATTTTTTGAGCCATTTTTAGTGCTTTGCAATAGTATGTGGTTGCTATGGTGTTTTTAGTGATTGCCAGGTTGTTGCTATTGTCTGCTGAAGATTTTTCTTTTTTAAATAAAAGTTGATGCTTCAGTTTGGTTGCCAAGGTGTTGCTGTGAGAGTTTTCAGAATTATTTATTGTACATTTATGAGGCCATGTTGCGAAAGTGTTCTTAGAGATATTTTATTAAATGGCTCTTATTAAATGAGTGTGGTAGCTGTTGTTTTGAGAGTAATGATTTGTCTGTTGCTTTGTTTGCTAGGGTGTTTTTTGTGGCTGCCCAGGAGCTGTTCAGTACTGTAGTTATTGATGTTTTCAGGAACTTTTTTTTGTCCATACTTATTTAGTTGCCAGGGCGTTGCTATGGAGTTTGGGTGTTTTTAGTGTGTTGTGAAATGGTTGCTGTAGTGTTCTTTTTGTTGTTGATGATGATGCAAGAAATGAGGCACCAAATTAATCAAATTTGATTAATATTTACTATTTGCATGTATGCATTTATCAGACGCTTTATATAGAGATGTTAATATCAGTATGTTGGTCATAAGTGTATAGTGCATCCAGAAAGTATTCATAGCGCTTCACTTTTTCCACATTTCTACACACAATACCCCATAATGACAATGTGAAAAAAGATTTTTTGAAATTGTTGCAAATAAAAAAAAAAATAAAAAAAAACCTGAAAAATCACATGTACAGAAGTATGCAGCCTTTGCTCAATACTTGGTTGATGCACCTTTGGCAGCAATTACAGGCTCAAGTCTTTTTGAATATGATGCCACAAGCTTGGCACACCTGTTTTTGTAAACTTTTTGCCCATTCCTCTTTGCAGTACCTCTCAAACTCTATCAGGTTGGATGGGAAGCGATGGTGTACAGCCATTTTCAGATCTCTCCAGAGATGTTCAATAGGATTTAGGTCTGGGCTCTGGCTGGGCCACTCAAGGACATTCACCGAGTTGCGAGTTGTTGTAAAGCCACTCCATTGATATTTTGGCGGTGTGCTTTGGGTCGTTGTCCTGCTGGAAGATGAGCCGTTGCCTCAGTCTAAGGTCAAGAGCACTCTGAAGCAGGCTTTCATTCAGGATGTCTCTGTACATTGCTGCATTCATCTTTCCCTCTATCCTGACTAGTCTTCAAGTTCCTGCTGCTAAAAAACATCCCCACAGCATGATACTGCCACCATCATGCTTCACTGTATGGATGGTATTAGCCTTGTGATGAGCGGTGCCTGGTTTTCTCCAAACGTAACGCCTGGCATTCACTCAAAAGAGTTCAATTTTAGTCTCATCATACCAGAGAATTTAGTTTCTTATTGTCTGAGAGTCCTTCAGATGCCTTTTGGCAAATTCCAGGCGGTGAGTGGCTTCTGTCTGGCCACTTTACCATGCAGGCCTGATTGGTGGATTGCTGCACAGATGGTTGCCCTTCTGTAAGGTTCTCCTCTCTCCACAGAAGAACACTGGAGCTCAGACAGAGTGACCATCGGGTTATTGATCACCTCCCTGACTAAGGCCCTTCTCCTCCGATCACTCAGCTTAGATGGCCGGCCAGCTCTAGGAAGAGTCCTGGTGGTTCCAAACATCTTCCATTTATGGATTATGGAGGCCACTGTGCTCATTGGAACTTTCAGAGCAGCAGAAATGTTTCTGTAACCTTCCCCAGCCTTGTGCCTCGAGACAATCCTGTCTCGGAGGTCTACAGACAATTCCTTTGTCTTCATGCTTGGTTTGTGTTTTGACATGCACTGTCAACCCTGGGACCTTTTATAGACAGGTGTATCCCTTTTCAAATCATGTCCAATCAACTGAATTTACCACAGGTGAACTCTAATAAAGCTGCTGAAACATCTCAAGAATGATCACGGGAAACAGAATGTACCTGAGCTCAATTTAGAGCTTCACAGCAAAGGCTGTGAATACTGATGTACATGTGATTTTTCAGGTTTTTTTTTCACATTGTCATTATGGGGTAGTGTGTGTAGAAATTTTAAGGAAATACATTAATTTAATTCATTTTGGAATAAGGCTGTAACATAACAAATAATGTTGAAGAAGTGAAGAGCTATGAATAATTTCCTGATGCACTTTATCTACAGTATAAGCTAGTGTGCTTCAAAAAAAGTGACAAAATTTGCATTAAGAAGATAAAAACATCCAAAGCTTGCAGTTTGTCATTTCCGCTTAAATGAATCAAGGATTTACATACTTCAGTTTCTTATTAAAACTTCTGACCAATCAAATGCTCTACACTCTAAAAGATTGTATTATCAATTAGTCTTGACAGCATATTATTTAGGTCATTGTAACTTATTAAACTAAGTTAATAATGTTCTAACTTATGCCAGCTGTTTTAAGTCAGTTTAACACAATAAAAGTTCAGTGGACTCATAAGGTTAATTTGATTCAGCTTAAAAATTTAAGGCAACCAGAATTTTTTTTACAGTGTAGTATCTGACATGCCCACCCTCTTCAAGAGGCTATGTGTGCAAGAGCTCAACCACTCTCACTGGCAGTGCTGTGATGCAAACGAAATGCTATTGGCTGTTTCCTAAAAGGAGAATTAGCTACTCTATTTCCTGTCTTCAAAGAACTTCACAGGACATTTAAATGTTGTACTTTGAACTTTCTATTTATCAAAGAATCTTGAAGAAATACACAAGGGTTTGTATTTCACAGTGTTATAGTTTTAGTATGTTTTTGAAACATGAATTTGAAGAAAGAACTGTTTTTAAAACAAAAATGGTTTAATTTAACGACTCTTAGATCGCTTCCTCACCACTGTCATTTTCTTTATGGTGTTATTGAGACAAAAATATTTACAATTTAACTTCTAAACACCACTGTTTGGGACTGTATGAAAAAGAGTGTCATTTAACATTCTTCAAAGCATCTTTTTTGTGTGTTCCACAAACAAAACATGGCATGAGTGTGAATAAACAATGCCAGAACTACTCTTTCTATAACAAGGTACAAACTGTCTTCTGTCTGCTCAGTCTGTGTGGTTTCTGTGGGTTGTTAATGAAGTAAAAGTGAGTTTGTAGTCAGTTTGTTATCCCTCTCATTACTGCCCATCCGTTGACCTATCTGCCCTGTGATGTGTCTGTAATTTATCAAGACCTCTGAAGGCTGTAATGATTCAGGCTTTTTAATATCCCTGCACTGCAGTCCTCCAAATTTAGAGGTAGAAAGTGAGTGTGAGTATGAGTGTGTGTGTGTGTGTGTGTACTCAGCATGTTTTTTTCGCTCTGCTCACAAAGGCGCCCCTAAATTTATCCTGACAGTCTCTGGGGAAATGCCTGGAGAACAGTGCTTATAACCACAAAGGGGCTTGCAGAGCACAAAACTAGAACAAGAGCAGCCGAGACATTTCTCTAGAACAAAACCTGCCGTGGGACGTTAAACTTTGAGCAGATCTGCGCCATGATTTTGACAGGTCAAAAGTACAGAACAGTTCCCCAAGTGCAGAGTTACAACAACAATATAGCTCGATTTTAATAACGTTTAGAAGTAATTGTGTATCTTATGTGGTTGATAGGGTGTTCAGAATGGTTGCCAGGGATTTGCTATGATGCTGCCGGATTGCAAATCATGCCTTCAAATAAAAAGTATCATCTGAATTGATGGAATTGAGCAAAATTGACCTTCTACAGAATCAATTTTATTCATTCATTCATTCATTCATTCATTTTCTTTTCGGCTTAGTCCCTTTATTAATCTGGGGTCGCCACAGCGGAATGAACCGCCAACTTATCCAGCACATGTTTTACGCAGCGCATGCCCTTCTAGCTGCAACCCATCTCTGGGAATTATCCATACACACTCATTCACACTCATACACTACGGACAATTTAGCTTACCCAATTCACCTGTACCGCATGTCTTTGGACTGTGGTGGAAACCAGAACACCCAGAGCAAACCCACACGAACACAGAGAGAACATGCAAACTCCACACAGAATGGGCAACTGACCCAGCCGAGGCTTGAACCAGTGACCTTCTTGCTATGAGGCGACAGCACTACCTACTGCGCCGCTGGGTCGCCCTAATTTTATTTATTTATTTATTTATTTATTTTGTTAGTTTGCAGGCCATGTTTAGCTTTAAGAAAAAAAGCCTCTACATGGCTGATGTTTTTTTTTCTTGATGAAAGTTGCTGTGCTGAATGGTTACCAGATTGTCTATGCCACTTTGTTAGGTAACTGTCCAACTGCTCATTAATGCAAATTTCTAATAAGCCAATAACATGGCAGCAACTCAATGCATATAGGCATGTAGACATGGTCAAGATGATCTGCTGCAGTTCAAACCGAGCATCAGAATAAGGAAGAAAGGTGATTTAAGTGACTTTGAACGTGGCATGGTTGTTGGTGCCAGACGGGGTGGTCTGTATTTCAGAAACTGCTGATCTACTGGGATTTTCATGCACAACCATTTCTAGGGTTTACAGAGAATGGTCCGAAAAAGGAGAAAATATCTAGTGAGCGGCAGTTCTGTGGGCACAAATGCCTTGTTGATGTGAGAGGAGAATTGCCAGCTTGGTTCCAGCTGATAGAAAGGCAACAGTAACTCAAGTAACCACTCGTTACAACAGAGGTATGCAGAAGAGCATCTCTGAACGCACAACATGTCCAACCTTGAGGCAGATGGGCTACAGCAGCAGAAGACCACACCGGGTGCTGCTCCTGTCAGCTGAGAACAGGAAACTGAGGCTACAATTCACACAGGCTCACCAAAATTGGACAATAGAAGATTGGAAAAACGTTGCCTGGTCTGATGAGTCTCGATTTCTGCTACGACATTCGGATGGTAGGGTCAGAATTTGGCGTCAACAACATGAAAGCATGGATCCATCCTGCCTTGTATCAATGCTTCAGGCTGCTGCTGGTGGCGTAATGGTGTGAGGCATATTTTCTTGGCACACTTTGGGTCCATTAGTACCAATTGAGCATCGTGTCAACACCACAGCCTACCTGAGTATTGTTGCTGACCATTTCCATCCCTTTATGACCACAGTGTACCCATCTTCTGATAGCTACTTCCATCAGGATAACGCACCATGTCATAAAGCGTGAATCATCTCAGACTGGTTTCTTGAACATGACAATGAGTTCACTGTACTCAAATGGCCTCCACGGCCTCCATAACTCAATCCAATAGAGCATCTTTGGGATGTGATGGAATGGGAGATTCACATCATGGATGTGCAGCCGACAAATCTGCAGCAACTGCGTGATGCTATCATGTCAATAAGGAGCAAAATCTCTGAGGAATATTTCCAGTACCTTGTTGAATCTATGCCACGAAGGATTAAGACAGCTCTGAAGGCAAAAGAGAGTCCAACCCGGTACTAGTAAGGTGTACCTAATAAAGGGGCCGGTGAGTGTACACGCACTGTGTAGTTGCTTTGGTTTTTGTGTGCTACCAGAGTTCTATGCTGTTGCTAAGGGTTTTAAGAATAATTTTAAGTGTGTTGATGATATGCGGTTTCCAAGGAGTTGCAATGCTTGTTGTTGTGGATTTGCTGAGATTTTAAAGTCATTCTGAAAGCTCTATACACAGGGTTGATATAGTTTCTAGGTGGTTAACAGGTGGTTCTTATGCTGTTGCTAAAGCTGTTGGAGTTATATATGTGCACTGTGTAGTTGCTTTGGTTTCTATGGGGTCACCAGAGTTGCTATATTGCTCTTTTTTTTCTAGTTAATTTGTAGTGTGTAGCCAGGATGTCAGTTTATGGGATTTTCATTGCTTGGTTTTTATACACCCGGAATGTTTTAAATTCTGATCACATCCTAAAGCAGCAGCACACTATTATTCAACAAGCAAGCTGCATGATTTGAAGTGCCTTTCATGATGAAACATGAACAGTGCAACCCAGGTTACTCAGCAGACTTTAACCCCAGACTGAAAATCCTCACCCGTTGTTATGAGCAATAGTATAATAGTGGTGGTTGCCTGAGAAAGTGCCCCTAACAATGTACAGAATGTGCTTATTAGAGTGAAACATGTGTCGGAAAAAACATGTGACTCTAAAACCAGTCACATGCCTCCTGACGTCCTCAATAAACCTCCTGCATTGTGCCCTGGAGGAGAATGAAATGTAAAAGGCCTCGACCCCCTCAAGAAAGCATTTGAGTACACTCTGTATACTTTTGTCCTACACAAGAGATGTTTTTTTGAGCTATTCTGAGTACAAGAGATTCCATCAGCAAGGTTAAGCAGTCCTTGTGGACCCAGCGCACAGGTGAAAGAGTTGTTGTGCTGATTCATTCCTGACGTTTGTAGCACACATGTGATGGAGCTGTCAGGACGTCAACAGTCTGTAACTTTAGCTTTTACAGCACATTGCTTGGATCTAAAGAAGCACTTATAGTCTATGATTAGGTCTTTGTTGTAGTGATTTATGTTTGGCAACATTTTTTTACTCTAGTAGATGCAATTTGCACCTTTATATTTCATAAAAGTGCAGTATATAGGGTTGACATCTAGTGGTTGAACTAGGTATTGCAGTCCAAATTTTTTTTATTTAATTTTTTTTATACAAGGCCGCTCCTCCTCAGACTGACACGCAGGTTGCCAGATTGATGACACTAAAAGGAGGGAGCCAAAAGTGAAAGAATTAACATGTGTAGATTGCATATAAAGTTAATGCAAATGCACAAACATAAGAACATTGTCATCAAGTATTGCAAATGAAGCGAAATGTGCAAAATCTGCGCAGAGAGTGAGTCACCTGACACTGAAAACATTTGGATATGTTTGTAGAAAAGGCCTTTTGTACTATGCATTGATATCGTCAATAGGTATGCAACGATTAGCCAATGTCACTATTAACTGCGCTTTAATTCGTCACAGTTAATTAATCGTTAAGGCTTCTCTAAGCCACATTTCTGTTGCATGGAACAACGAAACTGCTGCAATTAAACAAACATATGCCAAGTTTCCAACTGTGCGGTAGTTTAAAGTTCTAAGCATGTACACTGAGGCTAATATGCCCGCACACCCGATTAACTATAGCAGTGGCCGTTCCCATATCACATCTTTCCGCTTGCAAGTTTGTTGTTTCTAATGTAAGAATATATGACCATATGCGCGCACAAGCGGAGCAACGCGATTGCATCTTTCCAGGCGTACGCAGTAGAAAACATCTCTCGGTGAGAGTTCTGGTTGCCTTTCAGTGCAATGTAAACAAAATATATGTTAGATGAGTTATTATTAAAATGATTATGTATGCATGAACGCAGATGGCAACAACAGTTAATCTAAATAGCTACTTACCTAATATAAAGCTTGAATTTACATTAGACGTGATAATCATGAAACCATGATTATTCTTCAGACTATATAATCATACAACCAACATCTATAATTGTTGCGTCCATAATTGTTATGCAGTTCAAAAAATAACATATAAATGTGTTTGAATGTAGAAGAAGCCTTAAGCAATGCACTGCTTTTGTTGTGTTCTGAAATACAACATTTGAATGTTTGTAAAAAAAAAAAAAGTCTATTGTACAATGCACTGATATTATGTAGTTTCAAAATACAATATAATAACATTTTAATGCAGAAAAAGCCAACGTGGGTGTCTTAAAGAGCAAAAATACAACATATGGGCTCTTATATTGCTGTTGTGTAATCACTCATATTGCAAGTCATATCTCTCCGGCCCTTCATTTGGGATGCTTTTTATGAACCAGCCCCATGACAATCTAATTGAATAGCCCTGATATACAGCCACATTGCACTGCTACGAGTGTGATATTGCATTTATACAACAGTTTGATGGGATAATCGTGTATATTAAAAAGAAAATCAAACACGGAGAGTCTCAAAATCCTTTTGTAAGAGGAACTTCTTTCTTCCGCCATTCATTCACATCTGCAGCTGACGTCAGAACAGCAGAAACCGTTGCTACTTCACCAACGTCACTTTAAAGCTATATTTGAATGATTCTCTAGCATATTGTCTAAAGTGATGACACAGCAACTGATTTTGCTCACATTTTAAGATTATAAGGCTGAACAGCATGAAATGCCATCAGTCTACAGAGATTTCCCAGTATTTCTCTGCTGCAATCAGGAGATCACAATAATTAACCCTGAAAAAGCCAAAGCAAACACTACCAGATTACCGATTAGGAAAAGTGTTAAACACATGCGGGCATTTCTTCTTTCTTTCTATTTACTGAACTACTCTGCAGTAACAAAAACAGGAGACTTATTAGAAACAAACAGATGGCCAACCAAAAACTAACTCAGGGTTATACAAAGAGTGGCCAACACAAAATACATACATTCCTGATATGTGAGTCCCATCTCACACTCAATACACTACAATTACAATGGTATAAATAGAGCACTACAACATACAAAAGTGAGAGATCGACTTAGAATGTCATTGAGCAGTTTTATAATGATTTTATCAGCTGTAGTTTGTAGTTTTATGCAGGTTTTTTTTCGTCCCTCCTGTAAGGGCTTATTATGCAGTCTCTGTCGCCATCTTGTGGATGAACAACGTCAACCATCTTTGCTCTGCTCAGTATGACAGGCTGATGGATGCCGACATGCTCTCTCTCAGAAATTATAAATATTTAAAATAGGCACAATCCATATAAGTAAACTGCATAGTTGCAGTCTAAACAACTACATTCTCATCTAAAAACACCTCAAAATGATGTTGTCCAACAGGTGCAATATTTGTCTGCTTTGATAGGATCTGCTGTCACAGAGGTCACATTTTTTGGCCACACTTGCATACATTGAAGCAGTCTTCAAGACTAAAAGGAAATACACTGTTTTCTGTCAAGTCAGTCCGGGGTGCAAAATATAATTGGGTAAACTTGAAGTGGGCGGAGTGGGCAGACTAAAACAAAGACAGACATTCATATCTGCAAACGTATTAGGGTATTTTTATACTTTAGAAGAGTCAACAACTTACAGTTCATACAGCACCTTTAAACAAACATACCAGAAGACTTATACCATGGTCATTTTGCAGGATGACATTTCCAAGATTCATCAGGCTTAAATTATGATCAATAGTTCAAAAGAACAGCATTTTATTGAGATAGAAATATTTTATACCATATAATTTAATTTCTGTCTATTACATGTCCATTAATTTAAATGGATAGCTCCCCCAAAAATGAAAATTAGCTTAGCATTTACTTTTCCTTGTGTGATTTTTTTTTTTTTATAAACATAATGGAGTTTCTTTCTTCTGTAGAACACAAAAGAAGATATTTTGAAGAATGCTGGTAGATGGCACCCATCAACTTCTATAGTAGTAAACATGACTATGGAAGTTAATGAGTCCCAGCAATCAGCCTTCTTCAAAAAATTATTTGTTCAACCAAAGAAAGAAACTGAAATGACAGTGACAGGTGAGTAATGACAGAATCTTGGGTGAACTAATCGCATTAAAGTTTCCTTGATCAATAAAAGTGTTCATTTTCTTTTCTTTGACAAATGTTATTGATGGTGTATGCCATTAAAGCAAAAGCTTAGTCAAGAGTTTTGGAGATTTCAGACTTTCCTGCTCCTAGTTGACAGGAGCTAGTATAAATACACCAGCTGCCTGGAGGCGTTACTAATATGGCCGCCAAGTGAACCGATGAGGCGTTTAGAACCCATTTTATTTTTGTAATGTGCTGAATTTTATGTTAAATGGTTATGCAAGGGGAAAAAATTGTAGGACAGCATTTAGGTAGAATTGATTGGACTGTAAAAAGGGTCTGTATATCAGTTGCGATTTGCAAAAAGGCCAAGAAGAAATAGGCTCAGTCAAACAGTTTTTTGTTCTGTGGGTTAAAAGAATCATAGTAATATACAGTATATGTAGAATAAGGTAGAAGAAGTATTAAGCTCCGGATGGATCAGCCCTGGTTGTTCAGTTGGTCACACTTCTAGCTATTAATAAACAATTAACTATGACTTTTGCCTCAATCAACTCATAATTTGGTGCTTATTAATAGTTATGAAAGTTGTAGTTGGGTTTAGGTATTGGGTAGGATTTGGGATGTAAAATAAGATCGTGCAGAATATGTAGTTTATAAGCACTAATAAACAGCTGATATCTTAATAATAGGCAGGTATTACCAAAGATTAAGGCTGTGTCCAAAACTGCCTACTACTCAGTAGGTACTGCATTTGGCCATTTTGTCATGGTCACGCTTCACTCCCATTCATGAATTCTCTTGCGGGGCATCATGGGATAGCGCAGCATGCATAGGATGCACACTTCAGAATCTCGTCGGAAGTAGTAAGTCATCCGGGTACTTCTCGCATACTGGTTTTCGAATTCTATGAATTCAGACATACTACTTGGCTCGCATACTGATTTTAGCGTACTGTATAGTATGGAAGTATGTGGTTTTGGACGCAGCTTATAGAATACACAAAACATGTCACTCGTATACTTTTGAATGGGGAAAAGTGTAACTGTCAATATGGTGAATAAAGCCCCGCCTTCTAGTACAGGAGCCAATCGGCGATCGCTATATGGTGAATAAAACCCGCCTTCTAGTACAGGAGCTAATCGGCGATCGCTATATGGCGAATAAAACCAGCCTTCTATTACAGGAGCCAATCAGCGATCACTATAGAATGACAATTCTCTGGGGGAGGGGCTCGGACCAGACGTGAGTTTCTGCAGATTTTGTGTGTGATACGAACATTTAGAAATGAAACTAAATAGACAGTTGTTGTTTAATCTTATTGGTTATTCATAATATGAAATGTAATCATAAGCTTGGCAAGTAGTTTTGGAGAATTTGATGTTTCCCCATTCAAACGGAATGCCCGAGCATACTGTCCGAGAGGTGTTTCAAAGATGACTGCCGAGTGAAATGACTTGCCTTAAAGGGACTTTGGTATTAATAAACTACAAGTTAATAATGAGAATTGGTATTTAAGCTTAGGTCTCTTTCCTCTTTTAAGAATTGGTACTTAAGCTGTCAGTCTGAGTGATCAGTCCAACCCCAGCATGTCTCAGCTGTAATGGCCTGTATACATTTTGGGCTGTCCCAAGTGCAAGATGACCTATGCGAAACAACTGTTGTGGATTCTTTGGTTGTGACTCCTAAATGTGGTTCTGTTTTGTATTGTCAGAAAAATTAAAAATAGCTGTTATCACAGATTTCTGTCAGAAATGGTAAATTGGAAAGTGTAGTACATGAAACATTGCATTCTATATATTATAAATGATTGTGGGTACTAGTATTAATGAAATTGGCATGTATTTCATCATTTTGTCACTGTCATGTGACCTACAGCATTGTATCACTGCCCTATCACTAATCCTTTCCTTTGGCCTCATGGTAAAGTGTCCATCAGATGGAGATCAGAACATCGTTCATCTGAGCACTTTTGACTACTGACAAACTATTGACATACTACAGTAAATTTCTCTTTTGGGTGGAAGCAAAACACTGTTTTTATCAATGTCTCTTTAAATGTAAATGAGCTGCAGGTCCCCGTCAACACAGTTCAGTAGTTTTTCATGCTCAAACAGCAACATAAAGCACCAATGTAAGCTGTATTAAGCTGTGTTACTTCGAGGACAACACATGCACTTAATACACAAATACACTTCATCAAACATGTACTGTACACTGTACAGTGTATTACCTACACTTTATTAGGTACACCTTACTAGTACCGGGTTGGACGCACTTTTGCCTTCAGAACTGTCTTAATCCTTCGTGGCATAGATTCAACAAGGTACTGGAAATATTTCTTAGAGATTTTGGTCCATATACAGGGAGTGCAGAATTATTAGGCAAGTTGTATTTTTGAGGATTAATTTTATTATTGAACAACAACCATGTTCTCAATGAACCCAAAAAACTCATTAATATCAAAGCTGAATATTTTTGGAAGTAGTTTTTAGTTTGTTTTTAGTTTTAGCTATTTTAGGGGGATATCTGTGTGTGCAGGTGACTATTACTGTGCATAATTATTAGGCAACTTAACAAAAACAAATATATACCCATTTCAATTATTTATTTTCACCAGTGAAACCAATATAACACAACACTCACTAATATACATTTCTGACATTTAAAAACAAAACAAAAACAAATCAGTGACCAATATAGCCACCTTTCTTTGAAAGGACACTCAAAAGCCTGCCATCCATGGTGAACAGATCAAAACACTGACAGAATCCATCAACATTGCGTGCAGCAGCAACCACAGCCTCCCAGACACTGTTCAGAGAGGTGTACTGTTTTTCCTCCTTGTAAATCTCACATTTGATGATGGACCACAGGTTCTCTATGGGGTTCAGATCAGGTGAACAAGGACGCCATGTCATTAGTTTTGTGATGGAGCATTGTCCATGCATGAAAATCATATTTTTCTTGAAGGATGCAGACTTCTTCCTGTACCACTGCTTGAAGGTGTCTTCCAGAAACTGGCAGTGGGACTGGGAGTTGAGCTTGACTCCATCCTCAACCCGAAAAGGCCCCACAAGCTCATCTTTGATACCAGCCCAAACCAGTACTCCACCTCCACCTTACTGGCGTCTGAGTTGGACTGAAGCTCTCTGCCCTTTACCGATCCAGCCACGGGCCCATCAAGACTCACTCTCATTTCATCAGTCCATAAAACCTTAGAAAAATCAGTCTTGAGATATTTCTTGGCCCAGTCTTGACGTTTCAGCTTGTGTGTCTTGTTCAGTGGTGGTCGTTTTTCAGCCTTTCTTACCTTGGCCATGTCTCTGAGTATTGCACACCTTGTGCTTTTGGGCACTCCAGTGATGTTGCAGCTCAGAAATATGGCAAAACTGGTGGCAAGTGGGATCTTGGCAGCTGCTTGCTTGACTTTTCTCAGTTCATGGGCAGTTATGATCCTGTTGACTATTTTGAATGAAACGCTTGATTGTTCGATGATCACGCTTCAGAAGCTTGTCAATTTTAAGAGTGCTGCATCCCTCTGCAAGATATCTCACTATTTTTGACTTTTCGGAGCCTGTCAAGTCCTTCTTTTGACCCATTTTGCCAAAGGAAAGGAAGTTGCCTAATAATTATGCACACCTGATATAGGGTGTTGATGTCATTAGACCACACCCCTTCTCATTACAGAGATGCACATCACCTAATATGCTTAATTGGTAGTAGGCTTTCGAGCCTATACAGCTTGGAGTAAGACAACATGCATAAAGAGGATGAAGTGGTTAAAATACTCATTTGCCTTATAATTCTGCACTCCCTGTAGACATGATAGCATCACACAGTTGCTGCAGATTTGTCGGCTGCACATCCATGATGCCAATCTCCCATTTCACCACATTCCAAAGGTGCTCTATTGGATTGAGAGCTGGTGACTGTGGAGGCCATTTGAGTACAGACTGGATGGATACAAGACTGGATGGATCCATGCTTTATTGTTGTTGACGCCAAATTCTGTCCCTACCATCCGAATGTTGCAGCAGAAATCGAGACTCATCAGACCAGGCAACGTTTTTCCAATCTTCTACTTTCCAATTTTGGTGAGCCTGTGTGATTTGTCCTTCTGTTGCTGTAGGCCATCTGTCTCAAGGTTGGACGTGTTGTGCATTTAGAGATGCTCTTCTGAATACCTCCATTGTAACGAGTGTTTATTTGAGTTACTGTTGCCTTTCTATCAGCTGGAACCAGTCTGGCCATTCTCCTCTGACCTCTGACATCAAGGCATTTGCGTCCACAGAACTGCCGCTCACTTGATATTTTCTTTTTTTGGACCATTCTCTGTAAACCCTAGAGATGGTTGTGTGTGAAAATCCCAGTCGATCAGCAGTTTCTGAAATTCTCAGACCATCCCATCTGACACCAAGAACCATGCCACATTCAAAGTCACTTAAATCACCTTTCTTCCCCGTTCTGATGATCGGTTTGAACTGCAGCTGATCGTCTTGACAATGTCTACATGCCTAAATGCATTGAGCTGCTGCCATGTGATTGGCTGGTGATTAGAAATTTGCGTTAAGGAGCAGTTGGACAGGTGTACCTAATAAAGTGTCCGGTGAGTGTATACGCTATAAAACTGCAGGTTAACCATGTTTATATACAATAACTCATATTTGATTGTAACTTTAGCTTAATTTGATTGTAATGCAATAATTTGCACCTTTTGTAAAGCTGCTTTGAAACAATTATTGTAAAAAGCTCTACACAAATGAATTTGAATTAAATTGAATTGAATTATTTAGCTAACTCTTATTTTCTTTTTTTCTTTTTTTTTAAAATTACTAAATTCTTCACATTTTCCACATTGCAGAAATCATAGGGTCCTATTAATACGACTCCCTTTAAAAGTGGTGTAAGCAGGCTTTGGTTTTGGGGAGAGAGAGACAGGTGCATGAGGAAACGCACTGTTTAATTTATGACTTGAACTCCGCACCTGTGCTCTCTGTATCCTGTTTCATGGATCAGTGTGTTGGCTTTCACAGCATCTTGCTCTTTCTCTTTCCTTTTCCCATTTGTCTCCTCCTCCTCACTCCATCCGCAGCTACTCGCTCTCCTTCTATCCAGCGCTGATGTGCGTCACAGGCTGGGTAACCACGTTTGCTGCGGGGCTCACCTGCTTGAATTTTACATAGTGAGTGGGTGGGAGAGAAGCTGTTTGTGTATGTGTGTGTGTGTGTTCAAAACACTTAAAGTAATAATTAACAGTGTCTTTTGACTTTTAAAATTTGCCAGATTTCAGGATTGAGTTTATTGGTAGAGGTGTAGGGTAAGGTCATATCATTAGTGTTTTTACAGTATAAAACACATTATGCCTATGGAGAGTCCCTGTAGTCCTTGTAAACTAATATAGTCAACTGTGTGTGGGTGTAATCCTGGTATTGACTACATTGTAGTGACCACATGTCCCCTCAAATTTAGCAATACCACAAATTTTTGACCTTGTGGGGACAATTTTTTTTTATCCCTATGAGAAACGGGGCTCGTAAATCACACAGAAAAACAAGTGTTTTGAAAATGTAAAGCTTGAGAATGTTTCCTGTGAGGGTTGGGTTTAGGGGTAGGGTTGCGGGAAGAGGAGGTACAGTACAGTCTGTACAGTAGTATAAGAAACATTACGTCTTTGTGAAGTCCCCATAGAAAAATGAAAACTCAATGTGAGTGTGTGTTAGATGAGCTCCTCTGATCTGCGAGGCATAACCACGCATGCTTCATTAGCCTCGTGTCAGAGACAGTCCTTCAGAGATCACTGACCACTGCAGATCAGCACCTTCAGCATCTGTGTGCACATTTTGTGGATTAATTTCATATGAAAGATCACAGGTTTATTATTTGTGTTGGGTAAGAGTGCTGGAATCCCTGGTAAACGAATAGCTAGAAAATTAATAGCCAGTAAATTAACTTGCACAGATTAATTGTTCACCTAAAGAATAACAATGTGCACTAGGAAAATAAGCATTTAACTAACACATAAGCAAGTTTAACTCTATTTTGTTTTAATATGTGGAATATTTAGTAGTGAGGAAATTTCATAAATGGACGTATTGCACAGGTGGCAACAAATCACAGTACCATGCTTAAATTGACTGAGCTCCATTTTATATGGATCTCCCAAAACTTTTGTCAATATAGTGAATTCACATGTTACAATCAGTAGATAAAGCAATGTTTTTTAATAGACCCCCTTCCCCCTTTGCCGTCATTATCGTTTATGATTAGTGATAAACCAGTCTACTTACAGTAGCAAAACATCCAAGCAACATTTTTAAAGTCATAAAAACATGCTAGCAATCTCCCAACAACAATCTGAAAACTTGCAAAACACCCTAGCAATGATCTGACAAAATACAAAAAGCCCTAGCAACATTCTGAAAATCACCCTAGCAATCTCCCAACAATCTGACAACTTACAAAATACCCTAGCAGTAATCTGAAAGTCATCAAAACACCTTAGTAATCTCCATACAACAATATGACAACATGCAAAACACCCTAGCAACACTTGGAATGTAATTCAAAACACCCTAGCAATCTCCCAACAATCTGACAACATACAAAACACCCTAATAACACTCTGAAAAATCATCAAAAACACCCTAACAATCTGACAACATACAAAATACCCTAGCAACAATCTGAAAGTAATCAAAACACCTTAGAAATCTCCCAACAACAATCTGACAACATACAAAACACCCTAGCAATATTCTGAAAATCATCAAAAACACCCTAGTAATCTCCCAACAATCTGACAACATACAAAACACCATAGCAACACTATGAAATTCATCAAAAAACATCCATAGCAATCTCCCAATAAACTGACAATATACAAAATACCCTAATAACACTCTGAAAAATCATCAAAAACACCCTAACAATCTGACAACATACAAACACCCTAGCAATATTCTGATAATCATCAAAACACCTTAGAAATCTCCCAACAACAATCTGACAACATACAAAACACCCTAGCAATATTCTGAAAATCATCAAAAACACCCTAGTAATCTCCCAACAATCTGACAACATACAAAACACCCTAGCAATATTCTGAAAATCATCAAAAACACCCTAGTAATCTCCCAACAATCTGACAACATACAAAACACCATAGCAACACTATGAAATTCATCAAAAAACATCCATAGCAATCTCCCAATAAACTGACAACATACAAAACACCCTAATAACACTCTGAAAGCCATTAAATGCTGGAAAAACAATCTGACAGCATCAAAACACTATAGCAACTCTCTGAAAATAATCAAAAACACCCTAGCAACACTCTGAACATCATCCAAAAAACCTTAGAAATCTCCCAACAACAATCAAACATCATACAAAACACCTTAGCAACACACCGAATGTCATCCAAAAAGCCCTAGCAATCTCTCAACATTCTGACAACATACAAAACACCCTAGAAACACTCTCAACGTCATACAAAACACCCTAGCAACACTCTCAACGTCATACAAAACACCCTAGCAACACTCTCAACGTCATACAAAACACCCTAGCAACACTCTCAACGTCATACAAAACACTCTAACAACACTCTCAACGTCATACAAAACACCCTAGCAATCTCCCAATAATTGACAACATACAAAACACCCTAGAAACACTACGTCATCCAAAACACCCTAACAATCTTCCAACAACATTCTGACAACATACAAAACACCCTAGAAACACTCTCAACGTCATACAAAACACCTTAGCAACACTCTCAACGTCAAAACACATTCAAAACACATTCTGAAAACCATCAAAACACATTCTGAAAACCATCCTAGCAAACTCCCAACAATCTGACAACATACAAAACACCCCAGCAACACTATGCTAGTAACCGAAATACCAGCAAAAACAGATGTCAGCCTATATTGATTGTTCTTCTTGAAGTCAGGCTACAGTTTTTCTTTTCCCTCTGAGTTATTATAGTGCGTGGTGTTGATCTTTGTGTGTTTACGTCAGCATTGTTCTGTCTTTCAGCGTTTGTGTTTTCAGCACCTTGGACAGCGGCCAAACAGAAGCGCGCGTCGTTGAGTAAGTGCGAGAGGTTCTCCTGCTGCTGCGCTGCTATTGGTCAGATTTTCTGAGGCCGTGTGACTCATAACGGAGCCAGAAGGCAGAAACACAGTGATGAGCTCAACCGTGACTGAACTGGGCTGAACAGACAGACTGAGCTGCACCTGCATCCGTGAGTCCACAACACAAACATGCACCATTAGCCTTTTGCTGGACCGTTATTCTGCGTTCAAAATATTGTTTGCACATAAAAACAGCTGCAAAATCCATTTTTGTGCAGTGTGTACTGTTGACAGACATCTCGTAGGCCAAGCAGCCTGTGTTTATTTCATCAAAGAGACAAGCAGTAGTATTCTGAAGCATTATTGCTATTTGAAATGAGTTTTTAATAGTTTAACTTTTATTCTTGTGATTCAAAGGTCAATATTAATAATCTTTACTCCTGTCTTAATTAAAACACAATAATAGTTAATAATAATAATAATAATAATAATAATTTTTTATTTTACTATAGCTTAATTGTAGTAATAGTAGTAATAATAACAACAACAAATAAATCTCATAAAAAGGAAAATAAATCATACATGCATATCATTATTATTATTAGTATAATTGTTTTTAATTGATTTATAACAATAATAATAATAATAATAATAATAATAATAATAATAATAATAATAATTATTATTATTATTATTATTATTATTATTATTATTATTAATTTTAATACTTTTATTATAATATTAACATAAGAACAACAACAACAACAACAATAATAATAATAATAATACTAACATTTGTTTTAATATAGCTTAATAGTAGTAATAGAAACAGTAGCAATGATAACAATAATATCTCTTCATACAACTATGCAGCAACAAAGTAATCTGCATAGTTAATAATAATAATAATAATAATAATAACTTTTGATTTTAATATAGCTTAATTGTAGTAATAGTATTAATAATAACAACAAAAATAAATCTCATAAAAAGAAAAACAAATTATACATGCATATCATAAAAAAAAATGTTATTTATAATAAAAATAATAATTATTATTAATAATAATAGTAATGATGATGATAAATAATTCATTCATTCATTTTCTTTTCGGCTTAGTCCCTTTATTAATCAGGGGTCGTCACAGCGGATGCCCTTCCAGCTGCAGCTTAACACTGGGAAACATCCATATTTTCTCATGCACACACATACACATTTAATTCACCTATAGCGGATGTCTTTGGAAACCGGAGCACCTGGAGTAAACCCACGCGAACACGGGGAGAACATGCAAACTGACCCAGCGATCATTCTACCAACTGTGCCACCATGACGCCCTGCATATCATCATTATTAGTATGATTGTTTTTAATTTTTATAATAACATTAATAATATTAATGAATAAAAATATATTATTGTTATGATGATTATTATTACTATTTTTTATATTATTATTATTATTATTATTATTATTGTCAATCATATTTTAAATATTAACACAAGAACAATAATAATAATAATATTAATAATAATAATTGTTTTAATATAGCTTAATTGTAGTAAAAGAAATAGCAATAATAATAATAATATCCCTTCATAAAAAGGAAAACGAATTATACATGCATATTATAATTTAAAAATAATGATAAAAATAATAATAATAATTATTATTGTAATAATAGTAAGGATGATGATAATGATGATGATGATGATGATGATAATAATAATAATAATAATAATAATAATAATAAAAAATCATATTATTATTATTATGATTATTATTATTATTATAATTATTAGGATTGTTTTTATTATTAATGTTGTTATAAATTACTATAATAATAATTATTAATCTTATTATTATTTAAAATATTATTAATAATAGTAAGAACAGTTAGATAGTACTATTAATAATAATAATAATGTAGTTTTAATTTTAATATAAATTATTAAAAGAATTATTATTATTATAATTGTTATTATTATTATTGTTATTATTATTACTCCTGCTGCTACTTTGACAAGTACATTCTACTGCATTCCATTATGCTGAGCACTGTGCTTGCACTATTTTATATGCCATCTAAAGTAAGAATCAGATAAAACAAAGCCAAACAGTTCTTTGCACTTATGAATGCGTCACAATAAAACCATAAACATCCACTATAAAAGCCATTAGTGTCCATTTTGATTTCACTGCAGCTTGAACCTTCTTTAAGAAAAAAAAAGGAAGTAGGACTAAAAATAGTTTCTTCAGATTTCTTTCTCCTGCATATGTACACAGAACGAGTCTCCGAATTATTAATTCTCTAATTACTCTCATTATTCTTCTGAGCAGTTCAGTTATTAGTTCTTGTTAACTGTTCATTTCTATTTCGCCTGGTCTGTTATTTGTTGCTGTGACTGAAATAGCGAATGCAACAGTTCTTGTGAAGTGTTGCTGTGATGACTCATACTCCACTCGTACTGTTTGATTTGCCTGATAACAGATGTTGTTTTTTTTATTTCCCGAGTTCACGCATCACACGAGCTCAAACGTGTGACACAGCAATATAAAAGCAGTTTTGACACAGTGGCTTTGATTGCAAGGCATCCGATTAGTCTGTCGCTGGCCTTCTTTTGTTTTACTGACACGTCTGAAGTGGCTTTAAACGGCAGTCGCTTTTTCATATTCAGACAGCAAAATGAATTCCTGCCATTTGACGCGTGGAGGGGAATCTGAACTCATGGGACGTGCTCTGAAATATGGCAGGATTTTGTGTGTGTATGTGACACAACAGGACTCAAATTTGTGTAATGGCATGGGTATGACACTTGTATTACAAGGAGAAGGTTACTTATGAGGACATCGCTAGACCCAATCTGTGCAGATTTTTAGCCCATTGTTGAGTCTATTTATTTACTTGTGAAAAGTGTGTAAATATGCAGTTCTGTGCAAAAGTCTTGGGCCACCACCAGATTTTGGTGGCATTTACAGTATCTGTCTAAAAGATATAAAGCAAGTGCAGGGTCATTACTTTTAGGTGAACTATACATTTAATACTGTCACTAACAGTGCTGGTATTGCTCGATCTTAGTGCTGCATTTGACACTGTCGATCACAGCATACTTCTGGATAGGCTGGAAAATTGGGTTGGGCTGTCTGGGACGGTCCTTAAATGGTTCAGATCTTATCTTGAAGGGAGAGGTCACTATGTCAGTATAGGTGACCATAGGTCAAGGTGGACACTCATGACATGTGGAGTCCCACAAGGCTCGATTCTGGCACCTCTCCTGTTCAACCTTTATATGATCCCTCTGAGCCAAATAATGAGAAAGAACCAAATTTCCTACCACAGCTATGCTGATGACACTCAGATCTACTTAGCCTTGTTGCCTAATGACTACAGCCCTATTGACACCCTCTGCCAATGCATTGATGAAATGAACAGTTGGATGTGCCAAAACTTTCTTCAGTTAAACAAAGAGAAAACTGAAGTCATTGCATTTGGGAACAGAGATGAGGTTCTCAATGTGAATGCGTACCTTGGCTCTAAAGGTCAAACAACAAAAAATAAGGTCAAGAATCTTGGTGTGACTCTGGAGTCAGATCTGAGTTTCAATAGTCATGTCAAAGCAGTTACTAAATCAGCATACTATCATCTCAAAAACATTGCAAGAATCAGATGCTTTGTTTCCAGTGAAGACTTAAAGAAACTTGTTCATGTTTTTATCAGCAGCAGGGTGGATTACTGTAACGGCCTCCTCACGGGCCTTCTCAAAAAGACAGTCAGACAGTTGCAACTCATCCAGAACGCTGCGGCCAGGATTCTGACCAGAACCAGGAAATCAGAGCACATCACAACTGTCCTCAGGTCTTTACACTGGCTCCCATTTACATTCAGAATAGATTTTAAAAGATTACTACTTGTCTAGAAATCACTAAATGGGCTAGGACCTCAATACATTACAGATATGCTCAAACCTAGAAGAACACTCAGATCTCTAGGATCTTATAAACTAGAAATTCCAAGAGTTCAGTCAAAGCAGGGTGAATCAGCTTTCAGCTACTACGCCACTCGCTGCTGGAATCAACTCCCAGAAATGATCAGATGTGCTCCAACATTAGGCACATTCAAATCCAGACTGAAAACACATCTGTTTAGCTGTGCCTTTACTGAATGAGCACTGTGCTACGTCCGACAAATCACACTATTATGTTTTTCTCTTCTTTTTCATTCTTTTACAACCTGTTTTAACATATTTTTATCTGTTTTTATCTGTTTTTTATTATCTGTTTTTATTTTTTTTCTTACACTTGTCTTTTTTATTCTTGTATATGTAAAGCACTTTGAATTGCCACTGTGTATGAAATGTGCTATATAAATAAACTTGCCTTGCCTTAATATACAAACAGAAAATATGGAAAAATATACACAATATTCAGAACAAAATTACTTGTAATCGAAAGACTAGCATCAAAAGTCTGTGTTTAACGTGACCTCTTTAGCACCAAGCAACAGCTTGAACCTTTTTGTTGAGTCTTTTCTGAAATGATGTGCTATTTGATATCAAGCATCTCTCAGCATCTCTAGGAGTTCTTCCTTAGATTTAAGATGTTTTATTTTCTCTCCAGGTGAATCTCATACTGCATATAATATTGCCTATACATGCTGTATATAATATTCAGGTCTGTACCACTCAGTGGAGGCCATTTCATGACTGTATTTTTCATCAGCTGTTTTCTCTCCAAATATAATTTTATTATATTAGCGGTGTGTTTGGGACCATCATCATGCTAAAAAAATAAAACTATAACAAATCAGATGCTTTTCAGTGGGAATTACACAACAATCTAAAAGCTGTCTGTACTTTTCAGCATTCCGTCTTTCGGATGAGACGTTAAACCGAGGTCCTGACTCTCTGTGGTCATTAAAAATCCCATGGTACTTCTTGTAACACTGGTGTCCTGGCCAAATTCCCTCCATCAGCCATTACCGATTATGGCCTCCTAATCATATCTCCTTCCACTGAATTGGCTCTGTCTCTCCACTCCACCAATAGCGTGTGTGGTGAACGCACTGGCACCGTTGTCCTGTGGCTGCCGTCGCATCATCCAAGTAAATGCTGCACACTGGTGGTAGAGTGGGGAGACTCCACCCATGATTTTAAAGCACTTTGGGTGTATGGCCATAAATATATAAATACACAATATTTACATATTCACAATACCATCAATGCAGGCAATTTTGACAACAGCTCTGGCAGAAATGAAGATCAAACCAAGACAGAAACTGTATGTATAGTGTGTGTGTGTGTATGTTGTTAATGTGTCAGTGAGTGAGTATGTTTGTGTGTGTGTTTGTGTGTGTGTGTGGTAGCAGTGTCAGTGAGTGTGTGTGAATGCATGTGTGTGGTGTCTGTGGTTTGAATATGTGTGTGATGTGATTGTGGTGTGTGTGTGTGTATTTGTGGTTTGTGTGTGTGTGTGTGTGTAGTGGTGACAGTGCATGTGTGTATGGTGAGAATGGTATAGTTTGTGTGTGTGTGTATGTGGTTAATGTGTCAGTGAGGGAGTGAGTGTGTGTGTGTGGGAGTGTGTGTGCAATTGTGATTTGAGTGGGTCTGTATGTAGTGGTGACATTGCGTGTGTGTTTGTGGTTTGAGTATGTGTGGGTGTGTGTATTGGTGACAGTGCATGTGTGTATGTGGTTAGTGTGCCTGCATGTGTGTGGGTGAATATGACAGCGGCTCATATTTCCAGCAGCTTTAGTTTTGTCAGCAGACAGGTCTGACTCTTCCTTGAGGTCGCTCTGAATTAAATATGAGGAGTCTTGTGGAAAAGTTTCTGCAGGACGAGCAGTTGTCTGGAGGAGTCTCAGCTGGTTCCTCCACATCTACTTCTTCCTCTTTAACTTTAATTGATTCCGTTTGTGACAGCTGCACAGTTACACTCACTGTAAAAGATGGTGGTTAAATCTAGAATCTGCACTGATTCATACATGATTCTATACACATTTAATTAACATTTTAATTAGATATATACAGATAACAGCTCATTTATTAAACTAAAAATGAAATCAAATCTAACCATATGATTTGGTTAGCTCATTGCTAGTTTTGTGGTGAACAATTCATCTGTGCATGTCTTTAGGAAAGAAATAATTGTTTCCCCTTATAATTTAAAATTAAAATCTGAAAATGCACTTCCTGTTTGTTTTCAGTTAAATCATCAGATTATGTCTGTCTGAGGTATTGGGCGTGGCTAGCATACTTAACCACGCCCCTCCTGCTGTCAGTTTTGATGACAAACAGAAATGGTGAGCAGGAGGTGTCTGTTAGGTTGTAATACTCTCATCAAATCCTTTTACTGATCTTTCTGAATGTATTGTCTATTTTATGAGTACTTATAGACTGCATATATACTCACCGGCCACTTTATTAGGTATACCTTACTAGTACCGGGTTGGAACCGCTTTTGCCTTCAGAACTGCCTTAATCCTTGGTGGCATAGATTCAACAAGGTACTGGAAATATTCCTCAGAGATTTTTGTCCATATTGTCATGATAGCATCACGCAGTTGCTGCAGATTTGTCGGCTGCACATCCATGATGTGAATCTCCCGTTCCATCACATCCCAAAGGTACTCTATTGGATTGAGTTCTGGTGACTCTGTGGAGGTCATTTGAGTACAGTGAACTCATTGTCATGTTCAAGAAACCAGTCTGAAATGATTCACGCTTTATGACATGGTGCGTTATCCTGCTGGAAGTAGCCATCAGTAGATGGGTACACTGTGGTCATAAAGGGATGGACATGGTCAGCAACAATACTCAGGTAGGCTGTGGCTTTGACACGATGCTCAATTGGTACTAATGGGCCCAAAGTGTGCCAAGAAAATATCCCCCACACCATTACACCACCACCATCAGCCTGAAGCATTGATACAAGGCAGAATGGATCCATGCTTTCATGTTGTTGACACCAAATTCTGTCCCTACCATCCGAATGTTGCAGCAGAAATTGAGACTCATCAGACCAGGCAACGTTTTTCCAATCTTCTATTGCCCAATTTTGGTGAGCCTGTGTGAATTATAGCCTCTGTTTTCTGTTCTCAGCTGACAGGAGTTGCACCCGGTGTGGTCTTCTGCTGCTGTAGCCCATCTGCCTCAAGGTTGGACGTGTTGTGTGTTCAGAGATGCTCTTCTGCATACCTCGGTTGTAACGAGTGGTTATTTGAGTTACCGTCGCCTTTCTATCAGCTGAAACCAGTCTGGCCATTCTCCTCTGACCTCTGGGATCAACAAGGCATTTGCGCCCACAGAACTGCCGCTCACTGGATATTTTCTGTTTTTCTGACCATTCTCTGTAAACCCTAGAGATGGTTGTGTGTGAAAATCCCAGTCGATCAGCAGTTTCTGAAATACTCAGACCAGCCTGTCTGGCACCAACAACTTTGCCACGTTCAGTCACTTAAATCACCTTCCTTCCTCATTCTGATGCTCGGTTTGAACTGCAGCAGATCGTCTTGACCATGTCTACATGCCTAAATGCATTGAGTTGCTGCCATGTGATTGGCTGATTAGAAATTTGCATTAACGAGCAGTTGGACAGCTGTACCTAATAAAGTGGCCGCTGAATGTACATTAAGGAAACTTAATGTTAACCAGGTTATAGATTGTTACTGTAGCATTTTTTACAGTTTTTAACATTGAAATCACAGTGTATGTGTGTAATACTGTTTTTGGGTCTCAATATTTAGATAAGAAGCTCAAAAGATTATTATAATCTCTGATTTGTCATATCAAACACTGTGAAACATATCAAACTATCAAACATTAAATCATTTACTTCATTTACTGCAGTCTCTGGAATTGCTGCATCTCAGACAGCAATATTTTGACTGTTTATAAAAGATGAATTACTGTGAGAGCATCTTGGATTTTCAATAGTAGTACTGCACACTGTGAGCATTTATTTGTGTAGCAATTATTTGTGGGCTTTTAGCATCTGAATCTGATCGAGCGTTTGGACACAGAAGCTGTGATGAGTGACTTCAGACTTATCAACCAGATATAATCCAGCTGCTCTGCTTTTGATATACTATTTTGTAAAGTCTCAGCTGTTCAAAGCAATGGAATTTAGCACAGTATACCACACAGTTCAGAAACAGTAGTGTGCTTATCGGAATACCTCGAATTTGCATACTCTCATAGTGTATAGTAATTTATAGTGATAATAAATCATTCTTGAGCAGTAGTAAAGCATGCTTTGTATGTACATTTCAACAAACGGCATTTTGCACACTGTTTTCATTTTCATTTTGAAGTTTTAATAACTTTGCTGTATTTTTTTTATCTTTAAGTCTAAATTATGTGTTAAAATATGTTTAGTTTTGTCCTATTTCAGTACATTGAGTTAGACCAGGGGTGCTCAACCCTATTCCTGGAGATCGACCTTCCTACAGTTTTCAGTTGCAGCCCATATCAAACACACCTGCCTGTAATTATCAAGTGCTCCTCAGGTTCTAATTAATTGGTTCAGGTGTGTTTGATCAGGGTTGGGGCTAAAATCTGCAGGAAGGTCCATCGCCAGGAACAGGGTTGGTCACCCATGAGTTAGACTAATTGAAAATATGTATTAAAATATTTCTTGGCAATAGCTGTAAATAGGTTTGTTTAATCTGATTTATAATTTTAACAAATTAATGATAATCTTGTCATTTTCAGAAATTATATTTGGAATGGAATATTTATTAAATACAAAAAACAAAAACAAATAAAGATCATATTTAAATTTTTTTTTACTAGGTGCCAGTGGAAAACAATAGCACAATTCACATTTTAGAACATTGCTAAATATTTAGCATTCAAGTAAATGAATTTTACTGATGTTTAAAGAGTCCCAATTATGCATTAAAAAGGGTCATATTTTGGTTTAGGGGGTCTCCAACAACAGGCTGATATGCAGGCAAGGTCAAAAAACACTTTCATTGTCCTATAATATGCATTTATTTTTTACCTAGTTGTCCCAACGACTCGTATGATTCATTCAGCAATTCATTTGTTCCCAAACCCCTCCTTAGCGCGATGCTAATCTGAGCTGATTGGTCCGATGTTGTGATTGATCGACTGCGTTCAGCATGAGACAGAGAGAAATGCCCGCCACGGCTTATCAACAAGTAGTCAGAGTGCAGAGTGTATGTGTGAGCACAATGCAGGTGTGCATTAATGCAATGCAGTTTGACACCAGCATATTACTCTATTCCTAACCGTAACTAAAAACCGTGACACACAGCGGCAAATGCTGAACTATTTTAAAACTTGACAGTCGCACGTATGAAGGAAAAGCTGAAGGTGGCCATAGCAATGACAAACGGCAGAGGATCGCGAGCTCACGAACGCATTTAAATCCATAAACAAAGCAGCACGAGTCGCGTTTTCAACATGGCTTTAAACGCGATATGAGAATATAAAGAGTTAACCAGATACAGTACAAGCGGTTACAAGTAACAAAACACAATTAAAGACATAATTTGCAAGCTAGAGGAACAAGGAGGCAACCATTTTAATTGCACTTACTTACACTTGTGAAATGAAGGAACTGATCCATGAACTGTGTACTGTAAAGTTCCTGTCAAGCTCTGACAATAGTCTTTTCTGATTAGTCTTCCTTTAACAAACGGCCGGCGAATCCCCCGTTGTAAGCGTGTAGATTGCTGAAGCACTCGTCAGAAAAATGACGTGAACACAGCACAAGGTTGGGGCTATTATGCTGAGGTATTTTTGCAAAAATAAACTTCAACAACTGACTCTTCACAGCCTCATCTTTGGGTAGGGAAAATAACACTAACTTTTCCTCACACTTCAGTGCACAGCGTTTTCGCGACATGATTTAGCCGGGATCTGCTACAGTGTCTTACTTCTTTTTTTTATTTTTTTTTATAGGGTTTTTGGGCGAGGCCGGGGGGTTCAATTTTCCCGGGTTTGTGCGCAAACTGGGCTGGGCTTGAGTTGGCTTGCCGACATGACTAAAGACTCGTTGCAGTGGTGATTCATTCGAACCCCTGTGTCGACTCTATTATAGATGAATCAATAGTTTTAAACATGGTGCACTTTCAGAGTTAAGCCTTAGCTGGATATTTCACTTCACTTAAAGCTGTTACACACTACATGGAAGGTCAAAAACCCATAATAGGGGCTCTTTAAGTATATGTACTGGAAAACAAAGTCATTTTTGCAGCATAACCATTCACTCATCTTACTCTGATCTGTTTAACATGTATTATGTGTAGTTTTGTGAGAGCATTTTCCTCTTTTGGATTTGTTTTCATATTCAGTTAATTTTGATTCAAGACTAAAATCAAATTGAAACATTAATCTTGATGTGTTTTACAAACCTGCATTTATCTAATAGTTAAAAAAACATGTAAAAGTGAGAATTATAACCTGTTTCTTCCGCATGATAAAAAATACATCATTTTAACTTAGCTCTTTTGCAATTTTGACTTATAAACTTGCAACTTAATGTTTCGTGTAAAATAAATTTTTTTTAACAGAAATTTTTTTTTTTAACACATTTCTAAGAATAATAGTTTTAATAACCGATTTCTTTTATCTTTGCCATGATGACAGTACATAATATTTTAGATATTTTTCAAGATACTAGTATTCCGCTTAAAGTGAAATATAAAAAGCTTACCTAGGTTAATTAGGCAATTTAGGGTAATTAGGCAAATCATTGCGTCTACAGATTTGTTCTGTAGACAATTGAAAAAAATAATGCTCTAGTGGGCTAACAATTTTGACTTTAAAATTAAAAACTTAATTTATTAAATTATTAACTTAACTTTTATTTTAGCTGAAATAAAACTAATTAGACTTTCTCCAGAAGAAAAAAATATTATGGGAAATACTGTGAAAAAAAAATCCTTGCTCTGTTATCATTTGGAAAATACTTAAAAAAGGGGAAAAAAAAAATCACTAATAATTTTGACTTCAACTGTATATTGCAGAAACGTCATATTTTACCAATATCGAGTAGCCCTAATACTGTATATAAACTATATTTTCTTATTTTATTCCATGGCTGCATCAAGTTTCCACAGAGATTGAGTGTTACGAAGAGTAGTCGAGGAAAGTTTATCATGGGCTGTTGTGTTGAAGATTTAATGAACTCTTAGGGGAGTCTGCACTATACTCGACTCTCTTCTTGCTCTCCTGCTTTTGTCTGTGCTGAGAGGAGAGCTGATCTGGACTCTCAGGTTCCCTGCGGTGTTGCGGCGCTCCTGAGGGTTCAGTCGTTCTGGAGATCCTCGTGTTCTCAGGCCTGCGCTCTCTGCTCTCTGCTAATGAACTCCCATGACATAGAAATATACAACAAATAACAGCTGAGTGGAGGAGTGTCTTAAAGGGATAGTTCACCCAAAATTATGATTTACTGTTATTTTACTTATAGACTAGGGCTGCACAATATATCAATTCAGCATCGATATCACAATGTGAGCATTCGCAATAGTCACATCGCAGGAGCTGCAATGTATTCTGGATTACAATGGATCATTTTGCAACTGTTTATTGAGGGCTGTGACTGTGTGAGGATTTTAAAAGCATTCAAAGCAGAAATTGTACCGTTTGTAAAACTGTTTATACAGCGAAGACTACGCAGTATTCATTTACATTTGATTATTCAATTACTATACAGTATACCTGAATAGTGTTAAGACTCCATGGAAAACAATAAAACACTGTTTATTTTAATTGTATCTTTCTTTATTGAAACTATCTATAATCATACCAATCTAATTATAAATTATTTCCAAATAAAGATATTTAAGTCATCTGGTAAAATTGTGTTCATAACGCTAAATATATCGCAATGTTAGATTTTTCTAATATCGTGCAGCCCTATTATGGACCCTTTTCACATTTCCAGGTTTCTTAGTAGCGAAAGTCGTCATAGTCGCTCATATAAACTTGGAGCGATACTGTAGACATCATAATATAAATGCTGGGCAAAGTTTAATTGTGATTAGTTGCATCCAAAATAAGAGTTTGTTTTGTCATAATATATGTGTGTGTACTGTGTATATTTATTATATATATATATATATATATATATATATATATATATATATATATATATATATATATATATATATATATATATATATATATATATACATACATACATACACACAGTATAAACAGAAGACTAAGTTACAACACTGAAAAAACAATAATCCTATGAAGCATAATGAAGGACACAATCAAATATAAAATAACAGAGATATGTTAGCAGAATATCAAACTATTATTTTCAAGTTTTTGTTTGTATCTTGGAGTTTAATTAAAGACTAGGGCTGTGCGATATTGAAGAAAATTGTGATATGCGATAGATTGCATGCTAATTATCATGATATTCAATATGCAACACGATATTTAAATTGTTTTTATAATCAACATATAAATTTAAATACCTATGCAAATAAATAGTTTTGTATAGTTTTGTTTTTATGTATGCATGTGTGTATTACATACAGATAGTAATAAATATTTAAATATTACACATATATGTCAAAACAAACTTTTATTTTGGATGTGATTATTTGTGATTAATCTTTGCTCAACACTACATAATATATATTCATGTTTTTTATTTATTTATTAAGTGTGCATATACATTTTTGCTCATACAAATATTTGCCATTGAAGTTTAATTGTTTAAATGCTCTTGGGAGTGGGAGGAGCTACGCTTTGTTAGATGCAGCTCTCTGATTGGTGGAATTGTAGTTTTGCGCAAACATTATTTTAGCAATATTTGAATAAACAAAGACTTGTGACTTCAACAGCAGCATATATCATCAATTATTAACCTCGTAGCTCACAACAGATGTTGTGTTCGACTAGCTTTGCTTGTCCTCCACTTAAAAAAATGCTCACCTACAATTAGCGAGCACTGTAATCTAGCCAGGTGACAGAGGTTAACTGGTGAACAGGATGGATTTGGGCGGAGCCTGCGGATTTGGTGACATATAAATAGCAGTTCTAATCAAGGGAAAGCTAAGCGCTAAGTACAGGTGAACAGGAGCCACATGAAAAGCAGATTGTCCATTCTGACCCACAGACATGGTATAGTAAGGGATTAGGGTCAGCTTTCCCCCTACGACACAATCTAAATATGGTAATGTGATCCTATGCGGCGCTAATGTGGACACTATTAGCAAATAACGGGTTTAGCTTAAGCTTTAGTGTACGTTTATGCTATCTTTGGAGATCAGTCTGCGGTAATATTACCATGACCTCACAGGTGTAAAACTAGTAGCTAAAGGAAATGGTTTAATTGCGTATAATTGTACACTAATAAAAGAGGCTTTGGAGAGTCACGACTATAATGGAGAGTTTCCTTAAATGCTGTTTCGGAGAGGGTTGAGCTAATTGCTTTTGCTCTTAATAAAATTTGTAATACAATAATTGTAATCAATAGTCATGTTTTTGAAGAAAAGCAATTAAAGTTACAATTAAAGCATTGCATTATTGGACAATCTTGTAACAAAACCCATGACTTTTCCCATTATTGTCTATTTGACTGCTCAAAGGGATTTTATATGGAGCCAGTTCAGTCTAAAAAAATTATACATTTATGAAATAAAATTCATACATGCACATCACAATTCACTCTTAGAAAATCCAATTTGTAAATACAAATAAATGCAACACACAAATTGTGAATTCACAAGTAAAAATCATAAATATTTTCACCAAATGGATTGAATTTGTGTAATTTTTTAATCGTCTTTTAAACTTACGAATTGAATTTGTGTATTTTTGAATTGACAAATTGGATTTTTGAATCGTGTTTTGAATTTGCAAATTGGATTTGTGTATTTTTAAATTGTCTTTTGAATTGACAAATTGGATTTGTGTATTTTTGAATCGTGTTTTGAATTCACGAATTGGATTTGTGTATTTTTGAATCGTGTTTTGAATTTACGAATTGGATTTGGGTATTTTTGAATCGGGTTTTGAAAATATTAAATGGATTTGTGTATTTATGAATTCATTGAATTTACTGTTTGGATTTGTCTATTTATGAATCGTGTTTTAAATATACAGATTGAATGACTGCATCTGAAACCACCTACTACTCAGTAGGTACTGCATTTAAATTTAAACGTACTACTCGGCCGTTAGAAAAGTACGTTCTATACAGTATGAATGTAAGAAGTATGAATGGAATTCGGACGTACTACATCCGCCATTTTGTTATGGTCACGTGACCTACCTGCGTCAGTTGCGTCGATTTACTTCCATTCATGAATTCTCTCACGGAGCATCATGGGATAGCGCAGCGTGCATGGGATGCGCACTTCAGAATCTCGCCGGAAGTAGTAAGTCACCCGGGTACTTCTCGCATACTGATTTTCGAATTCTATGAATTCGGACATACCACTCGGCTCGCATACTGATTTTAGCGTACTGTATAATATGGAAGTATGCTGTTTCGGATGCAGCCACTTTGTCTATTTATCAGGCATGTTTTAAATTTGCAAAGTGGATTTGTGTATTTTTGAGTCGTGTTTTGAACTGATGAATTGGATTTATGTATTTTTGAATCGTGTTTTGAACTAACAAATTGGATTTTGTAAATGTGATTTGTGTTGTGAATGTATGTATTATATTTAGTAAATGTACTCTTTTTGAGTTTGATCTGGCTCCATATTGTTCACCAACAAAATGAAACATTTAGGTGATATTTTTACATTTATTTCATTTTTTGTTTTCAGTAGCACATTCAAAGTATGTGTATAACGTAAAATAAAAAAAAAAGTCTCCAGACAATATATTAAGGTCTTATGAAGAGAAGCAATCCTTTATTTTATATATCAATTACATATTAGTATTATAAATGTAATACAAATCTAGGATTGTAAATATGTTAATTAAATATATTATATATTTCACTTACAAGTCGAAGGCTATTTATTTATTTTTGGCTTTATAAGTTGTGATACAGGCGATGCGGTGGTGCAGTAGGTAGTGCTGTCGCCTCACAGCAAGAAGGTCGCTGGTTCGAGCCTTGGCTGGGCCAGTTGGCATTTCTGTGTGGAGTTTGCATGTTCTCCCCGCGTTCGCGTGGGTTTCCTCAGGATGTTCCGGTTTCCCCCACTAGTCCAAAGACATGCGGTACAGGTGAATTGGGTAAGCTAAATTGTCCGTAGAGTATGTGTGTGAGTGAGTGTGTATGGATGTTTCCCTGAGATGGGTTGCGGCGGGAAGGGCATCCGCTGCGTAAAAACATATGCTGGATAAGTTGGTGGTTCATTCCGCTGTGGCGACCCCAGATTAATAAAGGGACTAAGCTGAAAAGAAAATGAATGAATGAATGAAGTTGTGTTACAACACAAACAGGGAATGTTGTAGTGACACATGATATTTAACAAATGAAAATGTCATATTTGAGCTTCTTATTGCTCATTTAGCTTTTAAAAGATTCTGGAAAGTATACTTGAATATTTTTACTTGCATTGTGTTCCTTACGGTTAATTCATTTAACTTTGTTGTTCCTGCATTGAATATTTTTAACAAGTGTTTACAGTGTAAATGGAGAAGTCACCAGGACAAACTCTTAACTAATTCATTTATCTAAATAAGCCGACTGAACTACACAAACTGGTTTGAATCTAAACACTCTCAAAGCCCCAGTTTAAGCATTTAACGTCTTAATTATTATTTTTTATGCATATATGTATATGTAACAACATTATTACACTTTAAGTATATTAATTATAATGTAATATAAATGAAATATGTATTTATTTATTTCATCTTCATTTAAAAATAAATGTAAATGTATTTTGTGCATTATCTTTTGTCAGACTTTGCTTATTTTTTTTCTTTATACTGTACATGTCAAAAACATTCAACTTTAGTATACTTTTTATGCATTTCTATATGTCTTTAATGCTAAACTGCACACAGATTATCTGATTCAGGTGCTGAAATGAAGACAAATAATGTGGGAAAAGGAGTGATTTTAAGTTCAGTTTTTTTGAGCAGCGCCGCACTGCTGAAACATTTTTGGACGAGAAAAACTCTGTCCTCTAAAAGTGCTGCATCATTTTTTGGAGCGCTGCACGCTGTCATTTTAGTTCTCTGATCCTGCCGGCAGTCTGCGTCTGCAATATGAACAGACGTCCCGCCGGGGAGCCGCTCTCTCTGCAGTGTCTGTGTGTGATTTCGTCAGGTCTCCTGTCTAATTCTGCTTCCCTGTGTCTCTTCTGCCCATGGTGTTATCATGCAGCGGCCTGACTTTACCTTTTCACGGCGTGTAAAACTACTAATCGGCTTTCACTTTCCTTCATTTAGCCTTCCTCCACAATCATTGTAATTACGACTTGCTCCTAGAAGAGCAGACGCTGAAATGTCAGCATGTGGTCACCTTGATGTATTGAATTTCTGACGTAGTCTATAAATGTTCTTTTCAAGATGGTTTTAGTGTGCCAACGCAATCTCAAGAGGACAAAAGCAGAAACAATTGCCTGACAAAGTTTATAGCTTTAGGCTAGTTTGCCTTTGAGCAACAACAGAAGCAAATTTCTTTGCTTTTCACTCCAGGTTTCAGTTATTTTTTTATATTAATTGCCTTAATCATTAACTAATGCAAAAAGTACTATAAAAATACTATATAAGTTTTTGTTTATCAAAATATCATCCCTAGTTCATGTGTCCAGTAATGTAGAGTATAGAATATAAAGTCATGGTGCAGTGGAAAAAGAATGAATATTGTGTATGACTCCCATGAGCTTGGAGGACTGCATCCACACATCTCTGCAGTGACTCAAATAACTTATTAATAAACTCATCTGGAATAACAAAGTAAAGCGTTCATGCAGGACTCTCAGAGTTCATCAAGATTCTTTGGATTCATCTTAAATGCCTCCTCCTTCATCTTACCCCAGACATGCTCAATAATGTTCATATCTGGTGACTGGGCTGGCCAATCCTGGTGCACATTGACATTTTTTGCTTTTCATGAATGCACAATTTTGATGTGGAGGCTGAAGTTTGAGAAGGAGTGCTATCCTACTGAATAATTTGCTCTCTTCTGTTGTTTGTAATGTAATTAAGCCCCTTCTCAATATTCAGTTTCAGTTGGAAGTACATCAACATACTGAAATGAAATTCTCTGCAACTTCTGGTCTGTTTGTAATTGCAAGAATATAAGCAATGGCTCACAATTATGATCATAAATCATAAAACTTTTAATCAAAATTGCAATATTAACTAGCTTTAAACTATACTATACTGTAAACTGGTATTTGTAACTGGAAACTATGATATGATATTTCAGAAGAAAGGTCTGAATTGTGAGACTAAAATATCAGTTGCAATTTTAAGACAAAAAAAATCTAAACAAGCTTCGGTAACGCTTTAGTTAAAGTACCAATTCTAGTGGCTCATTCTATGCCTGTTATTAAGATATTGGCTGTTTATTAGTAAGGATCTTATTCTACATACATAATATTACCCAGTACATAAACCTATCTACTATCTTAAAAACTATTTATAAACAGCAAATTAGGAGTTTATTGATGTAAAAGTAACATGAAGAGCGAGAACTGTAATTTCAGATTAGTGTAAATTCAGATTATGATTAACATACATGATAAATTATATAAAGTGTGAGCCAAGCTTGGTAATTGAGAGATTTTCTCGCATTTTTTATTCACCAATTTTTTTACAGTACCTTTTTTATACCAAATTATACTATTTGTTTAAATAAAACACAGTATTTTATAAATAAAATATAAATAAAACACAACAATTTTGCTTGCAATATGTGATTTGTCCACAAAAATCTGAAATGATTGACTTTTAATAAAATTCCCCTAAAAATGTTTTAGAAGTCTCCTGCAATAGGTTAAATCTGATTAATGCAAAGTGCTTACATTTTCTTACAACATATGTTTCAGTGTCTGGAACTGTTTGTTTAACTCAATATGACTGTATTTACATCTGATGTTTGTTACTTTTTGAGCCTCAAAAAAATATTATTTTTATATTCTGGCTTCACTGAAAACCTTTCATTGGTCAGATGACAAGTTAATCCAGCCCAAAACTCGTACCCCCGGTTTCACAAACAAGGTTTAAGGCTAGTCTTGGATTAAATTGCATGTTTGAGCTGTTTCAACTGAAAATAACTTGCAGTGAGATGTCTTAAAATATGTCAGTGTCATTTTTTTTGTCTACAGGTGCACACCAGTAATGTATATTTCTAATGCGGTTTTTATAAATGTGGCTTAAATAGCCTAATTTAACTAAAGTCTAGTCCTGGCTTAAACTAAGCCCTGTTTGTGAAACTGGGCCTTAGTTGGTTAAAGCAACATTAAGGCTTATTGACGTTCTTAAAAAAAGCTGTTGTTTTAATAACGCCACTGTCTTTACTAAAGAAAATGGCCTGCGTATGGGTTATGTTCATCTGTGCATATTGAGCTGGGATAGTAGAGAGTACTTTAACACTGACTAAATGGTGCACTTCACCTTTAAACAAGGGCAGCAGGAGTGCTGTGCCTATTATGTGTCACTAGGGGGGCTAAAAGAAGCTGTTTCTAGAGCTGTCAAGCAAGACCAGAGATAGATTGACACTCAAAGTAATTACCTTGTTCTTTTGGCCAATTCCACACAGTTGTGCTGTTCAGCGAAAGTCCTGATGCCTGCTTCAGGCTCTTAAAAAAAACAAACCAATTGAGGTACATCTGAGCTATGACCAGATTTCTGAAGTGGAAGACAAGGACATTTCCTAGTTTGGCGGTTAACTGCATTATTAAACAGGGACAATACTGTTTTTTGTTTGTTTTAAAAATAGCTCTGAGTATCAAATACAGTTATTATTGTAATTATTTATTACTGAACTTTTGTACAATGTACTCTTTTACACTTTAGTACAAATTCACATGGGTACTTTAAAAGTACGAACTTGTATCTTTAGGCTTCACTTTAAGGTACTATGAGGTATGGATTTGTACTGTTTAGGTATTAATATTCACCTTTAAAGGTACCACCCTGAGAGTGTAGCTGTAGCTGATGCATAAAAATAATATAAAAAGTATTTTTATTCTATAAAAAGGAAAAAATCTTACTATTAATAAAGCATTATTTATGACTTTAACCTCAATAAACTCTTCATTTACTGCTTATAAATAGTTAATAATGGCCCGTTTTCACTGAGTGGTACGGAACGGTTCGGTACAGGTCATCTTTATCAGACTTGTGTTTCCAGTGGGTGTGGTGTACGACAGAAAGTTGCAGTCGACGTCATTCTTGCTCGAGGAAATGTCAAAGTAAAGCTGTATAGGTCATTCACATATGATATGTGAAGCACTTCTCACTAAACAGATGCTTTATACACATAAATACTTGTGTATAAATGTTCATTGCTAACCTTTCTATGAGCATGATTTGATTATAACTGCAGATCAATGATTTGCGAAATTACCTACTGTAACGTCTGCAATTATATGAAATAAATAAATAAATGCAACATATATGAACACTTACAGCCCCTTACAGTCTCCAATAGGTTACCAATTACAGAAAAACTACCCACAGCATACATTTAGTCCTTATTTGGCTTCAAAAACAACACTAAACATATAACCCAGTCAGTGCAAACCTCTCACCTGTATCTTTAATCTTCACAGCACATGTAACCTCTTGTTAGAGAGTAATTTCGTCATTCCGAGTTCATAATAGTCCAAAAGGTGATGATTATAGTTAAACATGTCATATTTTAAGTTGCTGAAAGAATCATTTGCTCCTTTGGTTTTTCTGGCTTCTCCTTTGTTTTTTAGCGCTTCACTCTCACGTTTGTCCATTTCTGAAAGGATCGTATGTCAGAAGCACTTCAATTATCATGCGCACGTTATTATCATCAGCTCAAGCAGTTCATTATTTCAAATATAGACGTGCTGCGAGCGATCGCAGAACTCTCTGGAGAAAGTGAAACTGCCAGCCTGATCTCACAAGGAAACGTAAGTATTTTACGTTTTGTCTGTTTAATGGCTAATTCGTATGAATTCGTTGAGTCGTAAGAAAATGTACGATTTTTAAAAGGAGGCGTGGCACCCAACCCCGCCCCCTAAACCCAACCGTCATTGGGTGATGAGCAAATCGTACTAAATTGTACAAATTAGATCGTACAAATTCATACGAATTAGCCACTAAATCAAAAAGTTACGAATTGCCGTGAGAGTGCGTTAGAAACCGCTCGCACCTATAGCCTCGTAAAGAACAACAGGACACGCCAGATTCTGTTCTTCTTGGCTTTGTGGCTGGTTATCAAGAGGACGACAAGGTTTGTTTGAGTTTGGGTCGACCATGGCTCGTTATTATATGTATATATTATAAAGATATAATGTCTCAACTGTGTATTTAAAAATGGCTCTTCCTTCCTTTTCATTCTCTTCCTTGTGCACAGGCTAGTGAAGTATCTCTGTAAATCAATAGTGTTCAGCTGTGTCTCGCTCTGCCTTTCGGTATCCTTTTGTTGTGTTAGGTACCCTTTGGACAGGGTTCCAAAAAAGTGGTACGGTCCGCTTTTTGATACCTTTTGACAGTGGAAACGGACATAAATCCGTACCGAACTGTACCGCATCGTACCACTCAACGGAAACGGGCCATTTAGTAGTATAATAGATAGGTTGCAAGATTATGTATGTCAAATAAGATCATACAGAGTATGTACTTCATAGATACTAATAAGCAGCCAATATATTAATAATAGACAGGGAATAGCTGGTAGTTAATAGTGAGAATTGGTACCAAAATCGAAGTTTTTAATCATATTTGAGAAAATTATGTTATTGTGGTAGAAAATAGTGTATTTGTAATTGTTTTTTAAAATCACAAACTAATATACTGTAAAAGTGAAATGTACATTCTGAAAAGTATTTTATTATTGTGCTTTTGGAGGCAATGTTGGTCTGGCTTCATCATTGTAAAAAGCGCTATAGAAGTAAAGCTGAATTGAATTGAATATACAGTGTATTTTGAATGTGCTGTAAAACAAACAAACTGGGCACCAAAAATTGGGATTGTCCTCAGAAAGCCGGGACATCTGGTTGCTCTAAATTAAGCCTATTGTATGTCTTGTATTCACAGTGGATTTGATATTCTGTGCTCTATGTGCATGTACTCTGTCTTGACTGTATAAAGACGGTTTACTTTGCTTTCTGGTTTTGAAAAACAATCATGCATTATAGTTCAAATATTTAGTCACAGAGCTGTTTGCGTAGTCAGTTTGCACAGTGTCATTTCTGCAAACACTTCTGGTATAAACATAACAGATGAAAAGTGTACGCTTTTACCGCTTGCCTTATTAGGATGATGTTTCTCAGGCTAAAGAGGATATTTACTTTTCACTAATTGCAATGTGACGCACGAATATGACAATAATAATGCCTGTAAACCATTTTCTAAACAATTTTGGGCCTAGCTTTGTGAACTCTTTGGAGGAGAAGTTTGTTATGATCACTTTTCTGTTTTGTGTCAGAACAAGGCTAGTGCTCAGATGCTAAAATTAACTGATGTCCCCCTTTCAATGTATGTATAGATGTGTTATGGTTCCTCTCTGAAATCTCCATATCTAACAGGACTTCTTCAGAAGCAGCCATCTGTGGACAAGACTGCAGTCTGCTAGCTTACATGTTTGTTAGCATGTGTGTTGATTCACCTTGAGAGGGCTGACGGACTGTTGAGGAGAGTTAAACATATGGCTTGTTAGCGCTGGCGCGTTACCTCAGGAAAGTAAGCTCAGGAAGAAAGAGTCCTTGATTTACTGTGATTAGAACTTGCATTGGCCTCTGATGTTGAGTATAGCTCTAGCTACTAGTTTGTGCAGCATCTATCTATCTATCTATCTGTCTGTCTGTCTGTCTGTCTGTCTGTCTGTCTGTCTGTCTGTCTGTTGATCTGTGTCCATCAGTCTGTCGCTCTGTTTATCTGTCTGTTGCTCTGTCCATCTCTTTGTCACTCTCTGTCGCTCTATGTACATCAGTCTGTTGCTCTGTGTCCATCAGTCTATCGTTCTGTTGATCTGTCTGTTGCTCTGTCTGTCGCTCTGTCTGTTGTTCTGTGCCCATTTGTTTGTTGCTCTGTCTGTCATTCTGTGCCCACCTGTCTGTTGTTCTGTATACATCAGTCTGTTCCTTTGTCTGTTGATCTGTCTGTTGTTCTGTGTCCATCTGTTTGTTTGTCTGTCTGTTGTTCTGTGGCCATCTGACTGTCGCTCTGTCTGTTGTTCTGTGTCCATCTGTCTGTCACTCTGTCTGTCGCTCTGTCTGTTATTTTGTCCATCTGTCTGTCACTTTGTCTTTTCCTCTGTCTGTTATTTTGTCCATCTGTCTGTCACTCTGTCTGTCGCTCTGTCTGTTATTTTGTCCATCTGTCTGTCACTTTGTCTGTTGCTCTGTCTGTTATTTTGTCCATCTGTCTGTCACTTTGTCTGTTGCACTGTCTGTTATTTTGTCCTTCTGTCTGTCACTTTGTCTGTTGCACTGTCTGTTATTTTGTCCATCTGTCTGTCATTCTGTCTGTTATTTTGTCCGTCTGTCTGTCACTCTGTCTGTTGCTCTGTCTGTTATTTTGTCCATCTGTCTGTCACTCTGTCTGTTATTTTGTCAATCTGTCTGTCACTTTGTCTGTTGCTCTGTCTGTTATTTTGTCCATCTGTCTGTCATTCTGGTCTGTTATTTTGTCCATCTGTCTGTCACTCTGTCTGTTATTTTGTCCATCTGTCTGTCACTTTGTCTGTTGCACTGTCTGTTATTTTGTCCGTCTGTCTGTCACTTTGTCTGTTGCACTGTCTGTTATTTTGTCCATCTGTCTGTCACTTTGTCTGTTGCACTGTCTGTTATTTTGTCCATCTGTCTGTCATTCTGTCTGTTATTTTGTCCGTCTGTATGTCACTCTGTCTGTTGCTCTGTCTGTTATTTTGTCCATCTGTCTGTCACTCTGTCTGTTATTTTGTCCATCTGTCTGTCATTCTGGTCTGTTATTTTGTCCATCTTTCTGTCATTCTGTCTGTTATTTTGTCCATCTGTCTGTCACTCTGTCTGTTATTTTGTCCATCTGTCTGTCACTTTGTCTGTTGCTCTGTCTGTTATTTTGTCCACCTGTCTGTCGTTCTGTCTGTTGTTCTGTCTGTTGCTCTGTCTGTTGTTCTATCCATCTCTCTGTTCCTCTGTCTGTTGTTCTGTGTCCATCTGTTTGTCGCTCTGTCCATCTGTCTGTCACTCTGACTGTCTGTTGTTCTGTGTCCATCTGTAAGTCTTTCTGTTTATCTGTCCATTAATCTGTGTCCATCTGTCTGTCGCTGTTTGTTTGTCTGTTGATCTGAGTCCATCTGTCTGTTGCTCTACCGTGTCCATCTTTCTGTCATTCTGTATGTTGTTCTGTCCATCTGTCTGTCCCTTTGTCTGTTGTTCTGTGTCCATCTATTTGTCATTCTGTCCATCTGTCTGTCACTCTGTCTGTTAATCTATCTGTTGTTCTTCTGTGTTCATCTGACTGTTGTTCTGTCCATCTGTCTGTCATTCTGTCTGTTGTTCTATCCATCTGTCTGTCACTTTGACTGTCACTCTGTCTGTTGTTCTATCCATCTGTCTGTCACTCTGACTGTCACTCTGTCTGTTGTTCTGTCCATCTGTCTGTCACTCTGTCTGCCGGTCTGTCTGTTATGTTGTGTCCATCTGTCAGTCTTTCTGATTGTTTATCTGTCCGTTGTTCTGTGTCCATCTGTCTGTCGCTCTGTTTGTTTATCTGTCTGTTGCTTCTTGTCCATCTGCCTGTCACTATGTCTGTCCATCTGTTTGTTGCTCTGTGTCCATCTGTCTGTTGCTCTTCTGTGTACATCTGACTTTCATTCCGTCTGCTGTTCTGTCCATCTATCTGTCGCTCTGTTCATCTGTCTGTCACTGTCTGCCAGTCTGTCTGTTGTTCTGTGTCCATCTGTCTGTAGCTTTGTCTGTTGTTCTGTGTCCATCTGTCTGTTTATTTGCCTGTTGTTCTGTGTTTATCTGTCTGTCTATCTGTTTGTTTATTTTCTGTTCTGTGCCTATATGTCTGTTGCTCTGTGTCCATCTGTTTGTGGCTCTGTCTGTCACTCTGTCTGTTGATCTGTGTCCATCTGTCTGGCGCTCTGTCTGTTGATCTGTCTGTTGCTCTGTGTCCATCTGTTTGTGGCTCTGTCTGTTGATCTGTCTGTTGTTCTGTGTCCATCTGTCTGTCACTCTGTCTGTTGCTCTGTCTGTCACTGTCTGTTGTTCTGTGTTCATCTGTCTATTGCTCTGTGTACGTTTGTCTGTTGCAGTGTCTGTCACACATTCTGTTGCTCTGTGTGCATCAGTATCGCTCTGTTGATCTGTCGCTTTGTCTGTTGTTCTGTGCCCATTTGTCTGTCACTCTGTGTACATCTGTCTGTTGTTCTGTCCATCTGTCTGTTGCTCATTCCATCTGTCTGTCACTCTGTCTGTTGATCTGTTTGTTGTTCTGTGTCCATCTGTCGGTTGCTCTGTCTGTTGTTTTTTGTCCATCTGCCTGTCTATCTGTCTGTTGTTCTGTGTCCATCTGTCTGTCTGTCTATCTGTTTGTTTATCTGTCTGTTCTGTGTCCATAGGTCTGTTGCTGTGTCTGTTGTTCTGTGTCCATCTATTTGTCACTCTGTCCATCTGTCTGTCACTCCGTCGGTTGTTCTGTCTGTCTTTCTGTTTGTTTATCTGTCTATTGTTCTGTGTCCATCTCTCTGCCGCTCTGTTTGTTTATCTGCCTTTTGCTCTGTGTCCATCTGTCTGTCACATTGTTCATATGTCTGTCATTCTGTCTGTTGTTCTGTACATCTGTCTATCACTCTGTCTGCTGGTCTGTCTGTTCTGTGTCCATCTGTCAGTCTTACTGATTGTTTATCTGTCTATTGTTCTGTGTCCATCTGTCTGTCGCTCTGTTTGTTTATATGTCTGTTGCTTCTTGTCCATCTGTCTGTCACTCTGTCTGTTGATCTGTCTGTTGCACTTCTGTGTTCATCTGTCTGTTGCTCTGCTGTCTACATCTGACTGTTGCTCTGTCCATCTGTCTGTCATTCTGTCTGTTGTTCTGTCCATCTCTCTGTCGCTCTGTCTGCCAGTCTGTCTGTTGCTCTGTGCCCATACAGTATATCTCTCTATCTGTTTGTTTTTGTCTGTTGATCTGTCCATCTGTATGTCACTCTGTCTGCTGGTCTGTCTGTTGCTCTGTGTCCATCTGTCTGTTGCTCTGCTGTGTACATCTGTCTGTTGCTCTGCTGTGTACATCTGTCTGTTGCTCTGCTGTGTACATCTGACTGTTGCTCTGTTCATCTGGCTGTCATTCTGTCTGTTGTTCTGTCCATCTGTCTGTCGCTCTGTCTGTTGATTTGTCTGTTGCTCTGTGTCCATCTGTCTGTCGCTCTGTCTGTTGATCTGTCTGTTGCTCTGTGTCCATCTGTCTGTCGCTCTGTCTGTTGATCTGTCTGTTGCTCTGTGCCCATCTGTCTGTTGCTCTGCTGTGTACATCTGACTGTTGCTCTGTCTGTTGATCTGTCTGTTGCTCTGTGCCCATCTGTCTGTTGCTCTGCTGTGTACATCTGACTGTTGCTCTGTCTATCTGTCTGTCATTTCGTCAGTTGTTCTGTCCATCTGTCTGTTGTTCTGTCCATCTATCTGTTGCTCTGTCCATCTGTCTGTCGCTCTGTTTTCCTGTCACATTGTCTCTTGCTCTGTGTCCATCTGTCTCTTGCTCTGTTTGTTTATCTGTCTGTTGTTCTGTTCATCTGTCTGTCACTGTCGCTCTGCCTCTGTTCTCCTGTCACTTTGTCTGTTGTAGTATCTGTCGTTCACTGTTCTGTCTGTCACTCTTGTCTATCTGTCTGTCAATCTGTCTGTTGCTCTGTGTTTATCTCTGTCATTGTCTGCCACTCTGTGTGTCTGCCTGTCGCTCTGACTGTTGCACTCGATATCTGTCTGTTGATCTCGCTATCTGTCCATCTGATCGGTCTGTTGCTGTGCCCATCTGCATGTCACACTGTTATTCTGTCCATTCATCTGTCATCCATGCCATTCTGTCCTATGATCTTTCTATTGCTATTTCTGTACATTTCTCTCTCTCTCTCTCTCTCTCTCTCTCTCTCTCTCTCTCTCTCTCTCTTTCATCTTTCTGTCTGTTGCTCTGTCTGTCCATCTGTTATTCTATCTCTGTCTGTCATTTGTTGCTCTTTCTATATATGGTTCTGTGTGTTGCTCTGTCTTTACATCTGTTGCTCTCGCTATCTGTCGCGCTGTCTGTTGCTGTGTCATCATATACATCTGAACTAGAGAGGTGGATTCTGTTTTAACATGAACTGTAACTGAAGTGAAGTTTAATACACAGGTCTATCAGTAACTTTTGTAAAAAATCTATTTACACTGAATCAAATCAAGTATTGAGAATCAAATCGATTCAAAATAAGTGATTGTACATTAGTATTGATTGAATCTGGAAATCTAAATTGATGCCCAGCCCTAATATAATAATACAAGCGACACATACAGTACATGACACACAGCTAACATGCTAACTATACTCCAAGTTCCCTGTACATACACATACAAGGAGCTCAAGTCGTTTTTGGCCACTGTCTAGTAAATAATTGCCAGTGACCTGAATCGTGCGGGGTCAGAGGCACACCATGCTCCGGCTGTTTGCATTGCAAATATCTGATAGGCCTTATCCAGCTCCTGTTGATTTTTCCTCTTGTGCGTCTCCATAATTATCCTTGCACCGCCTGTGAGCAGCAACAGATGGATGGGAGTGAAAGAGAGTGGGGGAAGGATTTGCACAGGAAAATGAAGGAAAAGTGCACATGGTGTATGCTGAATGCTGCGAATGACCCTCTGTTGAACAGCTTCGTGTTTTGCTGGCTGTGATAAGATAGTGGAAGTCTTTTTTTGATTTATTCATTGCATATACTTTGACCTTTAGCTGATTAGAGAATGACTTTCGCTTCCCTGTTACTATTTAACGACCATTTCTCACCTTTCTGACAGTGGATAATGTTAAATTTGACATTAAAGAAATAGTTCACCACAAAAAAAGAGAACGTTCTGTCGTGATTTTCTCAATGTTATGTTTTTCCAGTCCTCTACAACTTTCCTTCTGGCACTTTGTCTTGACAGTCTAAAGCTTAATTAGACATTTACTGTCATTATATTCAAAATTCTGGATAATATATGAAAATGAATCTGTTTTTGCTTCACAAAAAAATGCTAGGTTTGATTCAACATGATAGTGAGCAAATAAAGTGTGCTTTACTTCACTGGCAGACGTGAGTTTGTTCAGCCGTCTTTAGTTTACAGAAGTTCATGTTTGCTGTTTGTTTATCGTGTGCTGATGATATGGAAGGGTGGGAGGACACCTGTGTTTTAACAGGTCCACCAATGGAAAGAGAGGATTTGGTGTGGTTTGTACTGCAGTGTGGACTTTTACCTCTGACAATTTTTTTGAGCTGTCACGTAATGTGTTTGTCATCTATTGCAATGAGACCTTTTAACCAGTATATTAGTGAACCGGTTTCATTCATAATACATTGATTTTTGTAGATTTTAATTTATGTAGGGAAAAGAACTAGCACTGATTTAAAACTCTGAATGTGAAGCTGAATGTGAAGTCAAGTCTTTTTTTAAAGGGATAGTTCACCAGTAGAAAAATGAAAATTCTGTCATGATTTACATACTTATTCCAAACCGGTTTGACTTATTTTACTTTGTTGAACACAAAAGAAAATAATTTGAAGAAAGCTGGAAGCAAGCAGGTATCCATTGACTTCCATAGTATTTATTTTTCCTACTATGGAAGTCAAGGGTGACAGGTTTCAACTTTCTTCAAAATATCTTCTTTTGGTTTCAACAGCAGAAAGAAACTCATAAAGATTTGAAACCTTTAGATTACGCTTATTTTACCAAAATAAAATATGATCATGCCTTGATTTTTAATTCTTTAATTAGGACAGTAAGGTCTGACTTTGCTTAGACAAGGTCTTGTCACTTAACAGAAATAATCTACAGTATAGAATATAAAGTCATGGTGCAGTGGAATGAATATTGTGTATGACTCCCATGAGCTTGGAGGACTGCATCCATGCATCTCTGCAATGACTCAAACAACTTATTAATAAAGTCATCTGGAATGGCAAAGAAAGCGTTCTTGCAGGACTCCCAGAGTTTATCAAGATTCTTTGGTTTCATCTTCAATGCCTCGTCCTTCATCTTACCCCAGACATGCTCAATAATATTCATGTCTGGTGACTGGGCTGGCCAATCCTGGAGCACCTTGACCTTTTTTGCTTTAAGGAACTTTGATGTGGAGGCTGAAGTATGAGAAGGAGCGCTATCCTGCTGAAAATTCTGTCATCATTTACTCGTTCTAAACCTGTTTGATTTATTTTACTTTGTTGAACATTAAAGAATGTAATTTGAAGAAACCTGGAAACCAACCAGTAATCATTGACTTTCATAGTATTTATTTTTCCTACTATGAAAGTCAGTGGTGACAGGTTTCAACTTTCTTTAAAATATCTTCTTTTGGTTTCAACAGCTGAAAGAACTCATAAAAGTTTTAAACCACTTGAATGTGACTATATAGTGGGTAAATTTTCATTTAGGGGTGAACTATCCCTTTGTGACAATGGAAAGCAATGCTTTTACTTTTGCTTATTCTGTACATCAGGCATTTTCTATGTTTTATATGTCTATTTTATATATCTTTTTAAAACCGTTTTTTAAAGATTTATTTTTTGGAATTTTTGCCTGTATTTTGTTAGGACAGTAGATATTGACAGGAAGTGAAGTTGGAAAGAGAGATGTGGATGGAATTGTAAAAGGTCCATGAATTGGGACTCGAACTCGGGAATGCCAGAGGACAGTTGTGCTATATGTTGCACTGACCACTACGTTATCAGGGCAGACTATTTTTTTACTCTTTTTCTTTCTCCAAACATTTCTGTGGCTCTCCTACCACTTCCTTGCAGCCCACATACATTGAGGAAAATAAGGGGTTTCAATGTTTTTATGTCACAGTGATAACCATCCTACAATGTAAATGGCATTTTTATAGTTGGTTACAAATTATATATTATATTGTAAATGGGTGTAAAATATGATTTGAAGATTATTTAGTGTCTTTATGTTCTTGTCAGCTTTTAATATACTTTCACTTTGTATTTGTTTATTTAATCAGTTTTATTCTGTTATGATTTTAAATTATTTATTCATCTGAATGTTATATAATTTCTAGTATTTTATAAGAATTAATTAATTATAGTTTTAGCATTTTAATTAGTTTGTGACTTTTCTAATGTATTTTTCATCCTAAAATACTTGGCTAGTTCTTTTTATTAATACATTATTTCATTTATTAGTTATTATATAAGATTATTTTTTACATTTATTTCTTTAACAGTTTTTTGTAAAGTAGATATTGACAGGAAGTGAAGTTAGAGAAAAATATGCGGATGGAATCGTGAAAGGGTTTATCCAAACTGATCTTCATTTTGTATTTTCTATTGGATTCAAGTCAGGTGATTGGCTGGGCCATTCTACAGCTTGATTATCTTTCTCTGAAACCATCTGAGAGTTTGCTTGGCTGTGTTTTGGATCATCGTCTTGCTGAAATGTCCACTCTGGTTTCATCTTCATCATCCTGATAATGTAGATGTTGGACTGAAGCAGCTAAAATTAATTTTCAATGAGGAAGGGCTGAGGTTTGCTGAAGAACTAGAAGAGATTTAACTGCTGTCTGGGGTTTCACCACCTTTCTACACCTTCCTTTCTTCATGTGTTCAATACTTTTTCCCTGCGTCATTTCATTTTATCACACATAATTCATTTGTAAACTAAAGCTTTCTTTTTATATATGGATTTCTTTGGTTGTTATCAACATCTGGTGAAAATGTCAAGTTAACGGCACCTTTAGAAATATGTTTTCTGAGAAAAATGGTGAAGTGTTGAATACTTATTTCCCCCACTGTAAATATTTGTGCACTGACCACAAGTTTAGGGGCAGACTATTTACTTTTTACTCATTTTCTTTCTCCAAACATTTATGTGGGTCTCCTACCACTTCCTTATTAAATGAACCCCAGCTTTGCCATTTAACTTATTAAATCATCTGTTCTTTTACATTTTATTTTGTGTGATCTTGCTCTTTTAGCGATGCCTCAGCATCCACAAAAGAAGTTAATCAACCACAAAGCATCACTATCGAACACCTTTGTATAGTCCCATAACAACACTTCAGCAACAACACCTCTATCTGTTATTGACTGTGAAGTGGAGGCTTTACTTCAGCCAGTGTTGGCCTTAAATTCTTTCTCTGCATGTTTCCCAAACCCTGCTATGCTAAAAGTGTGCTTTACTGCCAAATAATCTCTTTACATACTGACCTCGGCGAGCAGAGATGCCAAAATGTGCTCAATAATTCATCTCTCGCTGTGCTCTCAGCTGCTTACCCATCCATACCAGCATCCCTCAGTGCTTCACCATCCTCCATTTGTAAAGTCTGTTGAGCTGTGTAAAGTAAACAGGGTACATTTCTTGGGCCTGGGGAACGCTTGGAGAACTCACCAACCTGACTCGCCTCTTAAAATGAAACATATTTCTGATGCATTTATATGTTTACTGGCATATGTGAGCTGTATTATCAAGTGCACTCACTGGCCACTTTATTAGGTACAGCTTGCTAGTTTTGTGTCTGAACAGCAGGTTGCCTTCAGAACTGCCTCGATTCATTGTGGCTTAAATTCAGCAAGGTCATTACTCAGAGATTTTGGTTCATCTTGGCGTGATGGCATTATTCAGTAGACTTAGGTTTGTTGACTGCACATTACGATTTAAGCATGTCTCAAAGGTGCTCTACTTAGGGGTGGGAGAAACAATTAATTCGTCAAAGAATCGAAATTCTTTTTCTAGTGATTTGGAATCTGTTCTAAAAGGTTCAGAATTGATTCTGTATTCAAATTAGATGGTGTGTGCTTGTGCAAGCTAGAAACAGGAAAATAATAAGCATTGAAAGGGGCATGTACAGTTAAAAAAATTATTCACCCTCCTGTGAGTTTTTATTTTTATTTTTTATATTTCACAAATGATGTTTAAAAGAGCAAGGAGTTCTTCACAGTATTTCCGATAATACTTTCTCTTCTGGAGAAAATCTTATTTGTTTTATTTCGGCTAGAATAAATATTAGGTACTGTCATCATGGCAAAGATAAAATAAATCAGTTATTAGAAATTAGTTGTTAAAACTATTATGATTTTAAAAAACGTCTTTCTTTTAAACAGAAATTGGGGAAAAATATGCAGGGGGATAATTATTTAGGAGGGCTAATAATTCTGATGTACAGTATGCTGCCGAATTCACTTAATTTGGACTAAGATGGAATTTTAAATACATGACCAGCGATGTGCTTCTCATCCAGTGTCTGCTGTTAAGCAAAACCTTGAGTTAACATAGACACGTCACAGAATGTGGACAAGGTGGCATTACCAACAACAACAAAAACTAACGCTGACTACAATAGAATTGTATGTCACCCGTGCCTTGACATTTCCAAATGTGAACTGAGAATGAAAGTGGAATTGTTGCAAATGAATGAAGCATTGTGAACAACTATGCTTTAAAGCGAGTTTTCTGTGGCTCTGAAATAAAAGCAATTCCAATATTATTTCCAAATATATTTTTATATAAACAATTTTTGCTTTGAAGACATTTCTTTGTTATAATAGACAAACTTTCAAAAAATGTAATGCTCTCTTTTTGGAATAATAACTGTTTGTTCTTTACAAGTGCTCTCCGTATTTTGGAATTTCAATGTTAAATTCAGAGCTTGTGCATGCTGAATATAAATTTGTTACTAAAATTAATCATTTATTGGATGACAGTACTGTCATACATAGATTTCAATCATAAGCAAAAGCAAAATCCAATTAAAATGTAAAGTTGGAATGATGTACACTACCTGACAAAAGTCTTGTTGCCTATACAAGTTTTAGGAACAACAATAAATAACTTGACTTCTAGTTGATCAGAAGTGTCTTATATGAAAGCCAAATGCCTCTACTTATTTTACCCAAATAAGATACGATCATGCCTTGATTTTTAGTTCTTTAATTAGGACAGTAAGGTCTGACTTTGCTTAGACAAAAGTCTTGTCACTTAACAGAAATAATGTACAGTATAGAATATAAAGTCATGGTGCAGTGGAAAAAGAATGAATATTGGGTATGACTCCCATGAGCTTGGAGGACTGCGTCCATACATCTCTGCAATGACTCAAATAACTCATTAATAAAGTCATCTGGAATGACAAAGAAAGCGTTCTTGCGATTCATCTTCAATGCCTCCTCCTTCATCTTTCCCTAGACATGCTCAATAATGTTCATGTCTGGTGATTGGGTTGGTCAATACTGTAGCACCATGACCTTCTTTGCTTTGATGTGGAGGCTGAAGTATGAGAATGAGCACTATCATGCTGAAGAATTTGCCCTCTCCTGTGGTTTGTAATGTAATGGGCAGCACAAAAGTCTTGATACCTCAGGCTGTTGATGTTGCCATCCAGTCTGCAGATCTCTCGCACTCAATGTAACCCCAAACCATGATTTCTCCTACACCAAACCTGACTGATTTCTATGAGAATCTTGGGTCCATGCGGGTTCCAATAGGTTTTCTGCAGTATCTGTGATGATTAGGATGCAGTTCAACAGATGATTCATCGGAAAAATGTACCTTCTGACACTTTTTTTCCAAATGATCAACTAGAAGTTGTTTTTACTCTTACAACTGGCATAGACAACAAGACTTTTGTCAGGTGTATATGCACAGCTGAAGAACTACAGGGAAAAAATATAGGTCAAGAACTGTTAAGTAATCAAATTGTGAATGCCAGAATCTGAATTAGAATCAGATTGTGAAGTCACTAAAGATTTCCACCGCTGATGACTGTGGAGTTTAGGGAACACGATGTCATGTCCATAAAAATAAATTGAGATGATTTGAGTTTTGTGGTATCCTACGGGAAGTAGCATCACTAGATGGACACACTGTGGTGATAAATGGACTAACATGGTCAAATTTGTTTAATTGTCACTAAGGGGTCCAAAGTTTTTTAAAAAATGATGAGAGAATGAGTAAAATGAGAGTATAGTTCTGAGCCAAATCAACTGAGACACTAGCAACTTTTCATTTTCAGTTGGTCTTAGTACTTAGTATATTAGTACGATGTAACAATAGAAGTGTCAAGCTTTAAATAGAAAAATTATCAATTCATTTTGAGTGAGATGCTAATGGTCTTATCCGATTCAATGACCTATGCTAAGCTAAGCTAAAAGTGCTCCCACCAGACCCAGAAATCATCTGAATGGATTCAAATATGGTAAAACTCAACTGTTTAACTCTAGGGGACTTGTAAAACGAGTCCATTTCCAAATAAAAAGTGGAGTGTAAAACAAAAGAAGGTATTTTGAAACATGTTGGAAACTGGTAGCCATTGACTTCCATTGTAAGAAAAAAAATCTACTATGGAAATCATTGGATACTAATTTACAACATTCTTCATTAAACCTTCCGTTGTGTTTAAAATAAATTTAAACCAGTTTAGAACAAGTGTAGAGAAAATAAATGAAGACAGACTTTTCATTTTTGGGTGAACTATCCCTTTAAAATGAGTGCATTTACATGAATTATCTCGCAAAAGTTGCAACTCATAATCCATTTATGTATTTGTTATTGAGCAAAGGTCATAAGACTTGATTTTTGGTAGTGTTGTTTTGCATGCACACACACTCACTGTTTGGATGCAAATCAATGCATGTTTTTTCAAACTGTTATACGACTTGTAAGTCCAATTAATGTTATTTCACAATGCAGTGACTATAATTATTCAGAGCATATGTAAATGCGCCACAGTTTTCTTCAGGCATTATGTCTGACTGCTTAACAGCGTGTTTTCCACTGATAAATCCAACACTGCACACGTAGCTTTCTTATGTAATCAACATTTTGGAGCATTATGGGACGTGACTGCTCACACTGTGCTGGCAATAAACACTCTAATGGCTAATTCTCTACTTCATCAACAGCTATTGCAGCAACCCTAGAAAATAAAGATAATCTGCACTGCCCTAACATCTTTCTTTTTTACTTTTAGGTATGACAAAATTGCTAAACCCAACAGTAAGTGTCATAAATCTCTAAACCTTTATTGAACATTAAAACTTGTGAGACAATATATTAATTTTACAGTACTGTGACTGAACAGCATTCAATTTGTTGTTTTAACATTGTTGTAATTATCATATATAAATCACTCTACAGAATCCAGACCTGAATGTTATAGGGGAATTATGGGATATTTATAGTGAAAAAAAGAAATATTTTAAACTGTATTGTAATTTTCTACATATGGTGCTGGGAAAAGATTAATTGATTAAATAATCGCATTCGAAATAAAAGATTTGTTATTACATAACATATGTGTATGTTTATTATATATACTTTGATAAATAGCTTATTATATAAATAGATATTAATATACATATACTTTGCATATTATGTATATGTAAATATATATACATATATATAACAGCACTTGTACAGCCTCTTCACCCTTGTGTATTACTCGGCCCACATAGAGTTACAGCAGATCAATAGACTCACTACAGCTGTTATACAACATAATGTAGCCTACTTTTGAAGCTTTTTTTTAGGTGAGAATGTAGTTGTTTAGATTGCAACTATGCAGTTTATTTATAAGGATAGTGCCTATTTTAAATATTTGTAATTTCGGAGATTCAGCTCATTAACTGCCATCAGCCTGTCATACTGAGCAGAGCAAAGAGGGTTGACATTCCGCCACAAGATGGTGACAGAGACCGTATAATACTTCCTTAGGGGAGAATAACACGACATAAATTTCAAACTAATTCATCTCTTGCTGTGCTTTCAGCTGCTTACCCATCCATACCAGCATCCCTCCGCGCTTCACCATCCTCCATTTGTAAAGTCTGTTGAGCTGTGTAAAGTAAACAGGGTGCATTTCTTGGGCCTGGGGAACGCTTGGAGAACTCACCAACCTGACTTGCCTCTTAAAATGAAACAATTTTTGATGCATTTATGTGTTTACTGGCATATGAGAGCTGTATTATCAAGTGCACTCACTGGCCTCTTTATTAGGTACAGCTATGCAGTTTATTTATAAGGATAGTGCCCATTTTAAATATTTGTAATTTCGGAGATTCAGCTCATTAACTGCCATCAGCCTGTCATACTGAGCAGAGCAAAGAGGGTTGACATTCCGCCACAAGATGGTGACAGAGACCGCATAATACCAAATCAAATCACTTTTATTGTCACATCATAATATGTCCTTAGGGGAGAATAACTCGGCATAAATTTCAAACTACAGCTGATCAAATCATTATAGAACAGGTAAGTGACATTCTAACTATGTTATAGTGCTGTATTTATACCATAGTAACCTGGTAGTGTTTGCTTTGCTTATGGCTTTTTCACGATTAATTATTGTGGTCTCCCGATTGCAACAGAGAAACACTGGGAAATGTCTCTAAACTGATGGCATTTCATGCCGTTCTGCCTCATAATCTTAAAATGTGAGCAAAATCCCTGGTTTTGTCATCACTTTAGATATTACACTAGAGAATCATTCAAATACTAGCTCTAACTACTATCTCTCGTTTGTGAATGAGTAACGGTTTGTGTTGTTGTGTATGTGTATATATATATATATATATATATATATATATATATATATATATATATATATATATATATATATATATATATATATATATATATATGATACAAATTATATACTAATTTCATTTAGTTTTGTATAGTTTAGTTTTTGTGTATGTGTTTTAAATAAATAATAAATAATACACACATATATTATGTAACAGCTACATTTTCCAGGAGTGTGCTTACTTTATAAATATGTAAGTATAGATAATAGAGCTGTGAACCTACACTGGTCTCACGATTCGATATCTCGGTGCATCACGATGCATTGACGATGCTTTCCATACACAATTATATATTTTCTTCACAGCACAGCAATTGTTGTATTAAAATGTATAAATATATTTATATACTATTTGTAATACAATTTTGTCCTTTAATACAAACAGTCAGATATATAAACTGTACCTTTAAACAACACGAGCATTTATATTAAATAAACAAATATAAATATCCCGCTCGCTTTCTGAGCCTTGTCTACCAAGTTCTCCTACACCCCTTTGATTGGTCACACGCTCAACAGAAAGGGCTGCGATTGGCTCTTGCGCGCTGCTCTCTCTCTCTCTAGAGATTAAGTCTGACAGTCTGGCGGAAAGTTAAGATTTTCTCAAGCCACCATAAATATGATATATTGAATAATATGATGTATTATCAGTATTTTAATTAATATATATAATATATATATATATATATATATATATATATATAGGTTTTTTTCCCCCTACTACTACTATCCATTGTGTGTACTGTTTTTTTATTTTATTTTTTATTATTATATATATGTAACTTTTTCATGTAAACTTTATAACTGCTTTGGCAATGCATTTGTAACATTTGTCATGCCAATAAAGCAACTATTGAATTGAGTTGAGAGAGAGAGAGAGAGAGAGAGAGAGAGAGAGAGAGATTACTTTCATTCTCTCAATCGCAATGAAATAGGGGCTTCTGCTGTTAGTGTCAGTGAAAGACTGTCCAGTAAACACACACGCAGTGAAATTGAGCACAGTTTCGGCGTTTTTAAGTAGTTGGAGCATTCTAAATACTCACACTCGCCTCCCTCGCCATAGTAAGCTACGGCGACATAGCGCATATGAGATAAATGACATCAGTACATAATAACCGGTTATGATTATTACTGAACCGATACCGAATTGTCCGCGTCTGCATCGCGGTGCACCAAAGAAACAATTAATTTTGACACCCTTAATAGATCATTTTTATTTTTGTTTATTTTATTGATTTTTTTTTCTTACTGTTGTTTACATTATTAAATTGTCCTAAATCTGGTTCAATGTAGCATTTTTTTTTTCATTTTACTATTTTAGGGCCCCAACAGAGATTTGACATACATCTGTTCTTCTGTAACTACACTGTAAAATACTGGGTTCCCCAAAATTCCTTCATGTTTTCCCAACACAAATAGATGAAACAAGGTCACAGTTTACAATAAAGTTTCATTAGTTCATGTATTTACTAATAAATAACAATACTTGTACAGCAATTATTATTCATAGATCTACATTTACTAATGCAGTATTAGCATCCAAATTCACATTAGTGAACGAGTTAACATGAACTAATAATGAACAACTGTATTTTCATCAACTAATGTTAACTAACATAAACAAGTACTGTAATAAATGTATTGTTCATTGTTTGTTCATGTTAGTAAATGCATTAACTAAGACAATCTTATTGTAAAGTCTTACCTAAAACAATGTTGTCCTACAAAAATCTTAAGAATTGTGTTGTTATGGCTTGTTTTAACAAAGTAGTTTAAACAAACAGTAGAAATTGAGTGTACCAAGAATCTTTGCTGATAATTTTTGTGAGTATCGTTCTGCTTGCAGACTTTACACCTTTACCATATATGTCTGTGTGGCTTTTGTGCCTCTAAGCAACTGTTGAATTGCCACCGGACGCTCCCCCTGTCTCTCCCTGACAGTATGAGAATACACTCATGATTATAGTAAATAACACAGACTGACAAGTTCCTTCATCACGTCACAAGCATGTCCTCTTCTGTCCCGATTGAAGAGTTTTCAGAGGGGTGGGGCTCCAGGTGACAGCCAATCAGACTGTGGGGTGGAGATTCCCTGCCCAGCAACAGCTAAGTGTCTAAAGTACTCTCAGGTGGCCGTGTGTATCCCTCAGGGTACAGTACTGTGCACTCGCTCCTGTTTTCTTTTCCTCTACAGTGGTTTTTATGAGCTGAATAAAAGTAATGACAAGGCCTGAAGGTTAAGGACCACTGTTGCCAACACACTTAGTTTCTGGTTGGGGTGAATAAGGAACTTCAAAAGTTCTGCATCTGCTGTTTTCAGCATTTTCTTGAAGGAGCACTACACTTTCTTTGGGAATATGTTTATTTTACAAGTCGCCTAGAGTTAAATAATTGAGTTTTACCATTTTTTAATACATTCAGCTGATCTCTGGTTAGTTGTTTAGCTTAGCTTAGCATAGATCATAGAATCAGATTAGACCATTAACATCTCACTCAAAATAAAAATCAAATAAAAGAGTTTTGATAGGAATCTTCTGTTATTACATTATGTGCTAAGAATAATGGAAAATGACAAGTTGTTATTTTCTAGACCAGTATGGCCAGGAACTATACTGTATTTTGGTCTAAAATGAATTGTTTGGGATTATGAATTTATAAACAGTAACATCTGGGATTAAATGATGAAACATGATTTATTGTGATTATTTAATTTTGACGTCTGTTGATAGTTTTTACTTCTTTTTTTTCTCTTTGCTTTGTGTTGGAGTCCTGATTACTTGTTATATAATATATCATGGTGATTGATTTGCAGTGGAGCTGTTCATTGGGTGACCAAAACGTTACCGATACATTTTTTTGAGTCTAATAGATAATATTCTAGATTATTTACATTAACCATTGCAAAAATAAACCTTTTTTAGGTAGATAAAAGTCCTCATTTCTTTGTTTTACATTGCGACTGGATTTTTTATTTAATTGAATTTTATTTTATATTATTTTATTTATTTTTTTAATGATAAACATGAACATTTTACAATTTACATCACAAAAAAAAAACCCTTTTCAGATCGATAAAGTCCTTATTTCTTTGCTTTGCATTGCGATTGAATTGAATTGAATTGAATTGAATTGAGTTTTATTTAATTTAATTTAATTTTACTTAATTTATTTAAATTTTTAATGATTCACATGAACATTTTACAATTTACATTACAAAAAATAAACCTTTTTAGGTTGATAAAATTCCTCATGTCTTTGCTTTGCATTGCGACTGAACTTTTATTTTATTTTATTTTATGTTTTAATAATTTACATGAACATTTTACAATTTACATTACAAATAAAACCCTTTCAGGTTGATAAATGACCTTTTGGCTTTACATCATGACGAAAAATTAACCATTTTTTTTTAAGTTACAATTTATCTTACAATTTACATTAACTTTTTATAATTTACATCACAAAATTATACCCTTTCAGGTCGACAAGAGACCTCTTAAATTATTTTATTTTATTATTCCCCTCAAATAATATGTCTTACAATCTACATGAACATTTTACAATTTACAGCAAAAAAATAAACCCTTTCAGTCCAACAAAAGGCCTCTCTGCTTTGCACAGTGACTGAAAATTTTCCTTTTATTTTATTTTATTTCATTTTATTTTATTATTCCCCCTCAAAGCGACATGCAATTTAGTCTTACAATTTACATGATCTTTTTACAATTTACATCACAAAAATATACACTTTCAGATCTATAAAAGAACTTTTTGCTTTTCATTGCGACTGAAATTTTTATTGTATTTATTTATTTATTTATTTATTTATTATTATTTTTTTTCCCCTCAAAGACCCATGTAATTAGTCCTACAATTTACATTAACATTTTACAATTACCATCACAAAAATAAACCCTTTCAAGACAACAAAAGACCTCTTTGCTTTCCATCATGACCAAACATTATCCATTAATTTAATTTAATTTAATTTTATTTTATCTTATAATCCCCCGCCCCCCGCCCCCCCCCTCCCCCCAACAAGCCATGAAATTTAGTCTTACAATTTACAAAAATAAACCCTTTCAGTTCGACAAAAGACCTCATTTTATTTTATTTTATTTTATTTTGTTTTACCCTTTCAAAAAACCATGCAAAATTACTCTTAAAATTCACATTAACATTTTACAATTCACATCACATAAATAAACTCTTTCAGTTCGACAAAAGACCTTTTTATTTTTTTTTATTTTATTTCATTTAATAATTTCCCCCCCACAAAGTGCCATGCAAATTAGTCTTACAATCTACATGAACATTTTCCAATTTACGTCACAAAAATAAACCCTTTCAGGTCAGACAATAAACCTCTTTGCTTAACATTGCGACTGAAAATGATCCTTTACATAAGATGCATGCAGCCAGCGGAGGCCTGAAACACAAGGCGTCCTCTTTCATTGGCCCTCATGTTAAGAGTGTACACAGCGAGCGGCTGAGCTCTTAAGCAGACCCAGTGAATAGACGCTAAACAGCCTCTATTAGCCGTGGGTGTGTTAGCCGGCCACCTCTCCCTCAAATCCAAACAAAAACTCTGTGCTTTAGCCCTGTGTGCTACAGTTATTATTAGCCGCGCTAAGCATTTCTCTCAACAGGAAGTGGCGGCTGGTGCTTCCTATAAATGCCTAGCTGAAGTCAAACAGACGCTGCTTATTTCTGAGTGTTTACGTAAGGGGTGCAGGTGCTGGATCAAATACGCACAGATGGTCTGTTTTTGTTTGTTGTGTCTTGACTGGTTGGCTGGCTCCAGTGTGTGTTGGTTGGGTATGCTGTTGGCGTGTGTGTGTGTGTGTGTGTGTGTGATTGTGTAATTTTGAGATTAGCAAGAGTTGGATTTCACAAGACAGATGTGAAAGAGGAAGGATGAGGCCGTCATATAATGAGCATTGGGGGGATGGGGGTGACAGTGACCCTCGCTGGGAGGTAAACATGAGGGTTTTGATGTCCTGAGGTGGTCTGGTCATCTGTTCGTCCCGGGTCACTGAAGCTCACACTGATGACATGAGATGGCAGTGCTTTTTTAAAAGGGTCGTTCTGCAAAAACAGAATATTTCAGGCATCATTTGCACATGCTCATGTTGTGTTGCTAATGGTTATTTTGCTTCTCACCAGTGGAGATGCTTGGCTGGATTATGAAGCTGTTCTTTTACATGCTGAAGGCGTTTGGCTTTGCTGAAATATCGATGCTAAAGTCTTGTTCATCACAGATATTCACTTTCAATACAAAAGTGCTGGTGGCAAAGTTTGGGATATAGCCTATCATCAGTTCTGTCATTTCATCCATTCATCTGTCCTTCTGTTCATCTTTCTGTCTGTCTGTCTGTCTGTCTGTCTGTCTGTCATTTGTTCATCTTTTCACCCATCTATCAATCCATTAATCCATCTATCAATCTATCTATCAATCCATTAATCTATTTATCCATCATTCTATGCATTCATCTACCAGTCACATACTAAATCCATTCATCCATCCATCACTTTATCCATCCATTCATTCATATATCAATCTATCTATCAATCCATCATTCTATGCATCCATCTACCAGTTACATACTAAATCCATTCATCCATCATCTCTATGCATTCATCCATCCATCCATCCATCCATCCATTCATATATCAATCTATCAATCCATCATTATATGCATCCATCTACCAGTCACATAATAAATCCATTCATCCATCCATCACTCTATCCATTCATCCATCCATTCATATATCAATCTATCAATCCATCCATCCATCCATCCATCCATCCATCCATCCATCCAATAATCTATCTGTCAATCTATCAATCCATTCATCCATCATTCTATGCATCCATCTACTAGTCACATAATAAATCCATCCATCCATCCATCCATCTATCCATTCATCCATCATTCTATGCATCCATCTACCAGTCACACACTAATCCATCCATCCATCACTCTATCCATCCATCCCTTCATCTATCAATCTATCTGGCAATCTATCAATCCATACATCCATCATTCTGTGCATCCATCTACTAGTCATATACTAAATCCATCCATCCATCCATCTATCCATCCATCCATCGCTCTACCCATTCATCCATCCATCCATCAATTCATCTATCAATCTTACTGTCAATCCATTAATCCATCATTCTATACATCCATCTACTAGTCACATAACAATCCATTCATCCATCCATCACTCTATCCATCCATCACTCTATCCATCTATCCATCAATTCATCTATCAATCTTACTGTCAATCCATTAATCCATCATTCTATACATCCATCTACTAGTCACATAACAATCCATTCATCCATCCATCACTCTATCCATCCATCACTCTATCCATCCATCCATCAATCCATTAATCCACTCGTCCATCGTTTTATGCATCCATCTACCAGTCACACACTACATCCATCCATCCATCCATCCATCATTCTATGCATCCATCTACAAGTCACATACTAAATCCATGTATCCATCTATCACTCTATCCATTCATCCATCCATTCATCTATATTCTATCCATCCATCATTCCATCTATCAATCCATTCATCCATCGTTCCATGCATCAATCTACCAGTCACACACTAAATCCATTCATCCATCCATCACTCTATTTATATATCCATCCATTAAAGTCACACATTACTTTAGTCACACATCCATTACTCTATCCATCCCTTCATCCATCCATTAAAGTCACACATTACTTTAGTCACACATCCATTACTCTATCCATCCCTTCATCCATCCATTAAAGTCACACATTACTTTAGTCACACATCCATTACTCTATCCATCCCTTCATCCATCCATTAAAGTCACACATTACTTTAGTCACACATCCATTACTCTATCCATCCCTTCATCCATCCATTAAAGTCACACATTACTTTAGTCACACATCCATTACTCTATCCATCCCTTCATCCATCCATTAAAGTCACACATTACTTTAAAGTCACATATCCATCCATCCATCTTTTGGCCAGTCATCATTCCATTCGTCACAAAGTAAATCCATCCATCTGTCTGTCCATTCGTCCATCTGCTCCGCCTGTCCATTCATCTATTCACTATTCTATCCATCCATTCATCTATGAATCCATCTATCTAACTATTCATTCCATTCATTCAGCCATCATTGTCTGTCCATCCATCTATCACTCCATCCATCCATCCATCTTCTATCCATCCATTTTCCATCTATCAATCTATCTATCAATTCATTCAATCCGTCAATGGATTAATGCATCATTGACTATCAGTTCACCCATCTAATCTGATCATCCATCTATCCATCCATCCATTAAAGTAACACATTAAGTCACACATACCCCCATCCAGTCACACATTAATTCCATCCATCCATCTTCTATCCATTCATCATTCCACTTGTCTGTCAATCTATTTATCAGTCCATTTATCCATTCACGCATGTTTCTGTGCTTCCACCAGTTACACACTAAATCCATCCATCCATCCATCCATCCATCCATCCATCCATCCATCCATCCATCCATCCATCCATCCATCCATCCATCCATCCATCCATCCATCCATCCATCCATCCATCCATCCATCCTATACATCCATCTACTAGTCACATAACAATCCATTCATCCATTCATCACTCTATCCATCCATCACCTTATCCATCCATCCATCAATCCATTAATCCACTCGTCCATCGTTTTATGCATCCATCTACTAGTCACACACTACATCCATCCATCCATCCATCATTCTATGCATCCATCTACAAGTCACATACTAAATCCATGTATCCATCTATCACTCTATCCATTCATCCATCCATTCATCTATATTCTATCCATCCATCATTCCATCTATCAATCCATTCATCCATCGTTCCATGCATCAATCTACCAGTCACACACTAAATCCATTCATCCATCCATCACTCTATTTATATATCCATCCATTAAAGTCACACATTACTTTAGTCACACATCCATTACTCTATCCATCCCTTCATCCATCCATTAAAGTCACACATTACTTTAAAGTCACATATCCATCCATCCATCTTTTGGCCAGTCATCATTCCATTCGTCACAAAGTAAATCCATCCATCTGTCTGTCCATTCGTCCATCTGCTCCCCCTGTCCATTCATCTATTCACTATTCTATCCATCCATTCATCTATGAATCCATCTATCTAACTATTCATTCCATTCATTCAGCCATCATTGTCTGTCCATCCATCTATCACTCCATCCATCCATCCATCTTCTATCCATCCATTTTCCATCTATCAATCCATCTATCAATTCATTCAATCCGTCAATGGATTAATGCATCATTGACTATCAGTTCACCCATCTAATCTGATCATCCATCTATCCATCCATCCATCGCTCTACCCATTCATCCATCCATCCATCAATTCATCTATCAATCTTACTGTCAATCCATCAATCCATTAATCCATCATTCTATACATCCATCTACTAGTCACATAACAATCCATTCATCCATCCATCACTCTATCCATCCATCACTCTATCCATCCATCCATCAATCCATTAATCCACTCGTCTTTCGTTTTATGCATCCATCTACCAGTCACACACTACATCCATCCATCCATCCATCCATCATTCTATGCATCCATCTACAAGTCACATACTAAATCCATGTATCCATCTATCACTCTATCCATTCATCCATCCATTCATCTATATTCTATCCATCCATCATTCCATCTATCAATCCATTCATCCATCGTTCCATGCATCAATCTACCAGTCACACACTAAATCCATTCATCCATCCATCACTCTATTTATATATCCATCCATTAAAGTCACACATTACTTTAGTCACACATCCATTACTCTATCCATCCCTTCATCCATCCATTAAAGTCACACATTACTTTAGTCACACATCCATTACTCTATCCATCCCTTCATCCATCCATTAAAGTCACACATTACTTTAAAGTCACATATCCATCCATCCATCTTTTGGCCAGTCATCATTCCATTCGTCACAAAGTAAATCCATCCATCTGTCTGTCCATTCGTCCATCTGCTCCCCCTGTCCATTCATCTATTCACTATTCTATCCATCCATTCATCTATGAATCCATCTATCTAACTATTCATTCCATTCATTCAGCCATCATTGTCTGTCCATCCATCTATCACTCCATCCATCCATCCATCTTCTATCCATCCATTTTCCATCTATCAATCTATCTATCAATTCATTCAATCCGTCAATGGATTAATGCATCATTGACTATCAGTTCACCCATCTAATCTGATCATCCATCTATCCATCCATCCATTAAAGTAACACATTAAGTCACACATACCCCCATCCAGTCACACATTAATTCCATCCATCCATCTTCTATCCATTCATCATTCCACTTGTCTGTCAATCTATTTATCAATCCATTTATCCATTCACGCATGTTTCTGTGCTTCCACCAGTTACACACTAAATCCATCCATCCATCCATCCATCCATCCATCCATCCATCCATCCATCCATCCATCCATCCATCCATCCATCCATCCATCCATCCATCCATCCATCCATCCATCCATCCATCCATCCATCCATCCATCCATCCATCCATCCATCCATCCATCCATCCATCCATCCATCCTATACATCCATCTACTAGTCACATAACAGTCCATTCATCCATCCATCACTCTATCCATCCATCACCTTATCCATCCATCCATCAATCCATTAATCCACTCGTCCATCGTTTTATGCATCCATCTACTAGTCACACACTACATCCATCCATCCATCCATCATTCTATGCATCCATCTACAAGTCACATACTAAATCCATGTATCCATCTATCACTCTATCCATTCATCCATCCATTCATCTATATTCTATCCATCCATCATTCCATCTATCAATCCATTCATCCATCGTTCCATGCATCAATCTACCAGTCACACACTAAATCCATTCATCCATCCATCACTCTATTTATATATCCATCCATTAAAGTCACACATTACTTTAGTCACACATCCATTACTCTATCCATCCCTTCATCCATCCATTAAAGTCACACATTACTTTAGTCACACATCCATTACTCTATCCATCCCTTCATCCATCCATTAAAGTCACACATTACTTTAAAGTCACATATCCATCCATCCATCTTTTGGCCAGTCATCATTCCATTCGTCACAAAGTAAATCCATCCATCTGTCTGTCCATTCGTCCATCTGCTCCCCCTGTCCATTCATCTATTCACTATTCTATCCATCCATTCATCTATGAATCCATCTATCTAACTATTCATTCCATTCATTCAGCCATCATTGTCTGTCCATCCATCTATCACTCCATCCATCCATCCATCTTCTATCCATCCATTTTCCATCTATCAATCCATCTATCAATTCATTCAATCCGTCAATGGATTAATGCATCATTGACTATCAGTTCACCCATCTAATCTGATCATCCATCTATCCATCCATCCATTAAAGTAACACATTAAGTCACACATACCCCCATCCAGTCACACATTAATTCCATCCATCCATCTTCTATCCATTCATCATTCCACTTGTCTGTCAATCTATTTATCAATCCATTTATCCATTCACGCATCTTTCTGTGCTTCCACCAGTTACACACTAAATCCATCCATCCATCCATCCATCCATCCATCCATCCATCCATCCATCCATCCATCCATCCATCCATCCATCCATCCATCCATCCATCCATCCATCCATCCATCCATCCATCCATCCATCCATCCATCCATCCATCCATCCATCCATCCATCCATCCATCCATCCATCCATCCATCCATCCATCCATCCATCCATCCATCCATCCATCCATCCATCCATCCATCCATCCATCCATCCATCCACTAAATCTGTCTGTCTATCCATCCGACCCACCTTTCCATTCATCTGTTAATTATTCGATTCATTTATCTATCAATCCATCTATCCATTTATGAGCTCATCTTTCTATCATTCCATTCATCCATCCATCATTGTCTATCAATTCACTCATCTAATCTGACCAACCAGCCATCCATCCACTCTAAACACATACGTCCATCCATCCTTTATCATTTTGTAAGGTTCTAGCTGTCCATTATAATCTAATTATATATACCTCTTTATTATTCTAACATTCCTCTGTTTGTTCTGTCGTTCTTTCTATCGTTCATGCAGCTATCTGCTTCCACATTATCAATGATTTCTATGCAGTTCAGTGATGTCATTAATGAATTCACTGCTTTATTTGCATCATGATAACACTAGCAGTTACAGTAGTTTAGCCCATCGCCCTTCTTCGTCTCCTCCTCTTTTCTGATATCCTCTCCTCACCTTCAGTGCCTTAAAAATAAACAGGCTCTCTTGTTTTTTTTTTAAATAGCATGACATCTTGGAGCATGTGAACAGCTCTTAGTTGTTTCCGTGTTTGTGTTTATGCAGCTGTGGTAGACATGTGTGACGTCACTGAGCTGAGCGAGAACAGGCGCTGATGAATGTGGATTAAACACTGGCTGATTTTAAACTACACATGGAAAGAGGAGGTGGACACCCTTGATTTTACCTGTAGTGGCCCATTGGGTTCGACAAGCAAGACACTGAAAGATTCTAACAGGTGCTTTTAGTGTTTTTTTTTTCCTACTGTCTTCATGTGCTAAAGCTGTGCTGCAGTCAAAGTATACAGAAACCAAAAATTGACAGTCCAGTTATGTAATGTGTACGCCATGTTCTCACTCTAGTAATTACAATAATTGGGTAATGACTATTGTAGGTATCAACCCTAAACTTATTTTTAAAGGGATAGCTCACCCAAAAGTGAAAATTCTGTCATGATTTACTTATCCTTCACTTTTCACAAAACAGTTTGAGATTTTTTCTGTTGAATACAAAAGAAGATATTTTGAAAAATGCTGGAAACCACTGACTACAATACTATTGGATTTGTGTATTTTTTAATCGTGTTTGAATATACAAATTGGATTTGTGTATTTTAGAATAGTTGTTTGAAATTATGAATTGGATTTGTGTATTTTTGAATCGTGTTTTGCATTTATGAATTGGATTTGCATATTTTTGATTCATGTTTTACATTTATGAATTGGATTTGTGTATTTTTGAATCCTGTTTTGAATTAACGAATTGGATTTGTGTATTTTTGAATAACATTTTACATTTACTGTATGAATTGGATTTGTGTAATTTTTATTCTTGTTTTGAATTAACGAATTGGATTAGCGTATTTTTGAATTGTGTTTTACATTTATGAATTGGATTTGTGTATTTTTGAATTGTGTTTTAAACTAACAAATTGGATTTTGTAAATGTGAATTGTGTTGTGAATGTATGAATTATGTTTTGTAAATGTATTATCTATTAAACAGGATTCTAATATTTTTCAAAATATCTTTTGTTTGTGTTCAACAGAAAAAGGTTTTTGTAAACATTTGAGGTTGAGCAAATAGTGAGAAAATGTTCATTTTGGGTTGAACTATCCTTTTACCTATATATTTACCTAATACTCGGTATACTTTCTTAAACTAAGAAAAATATTGTGCATACTTTCCAAAACAAATCATCACCTTGGAGTTATAAGGTTCCATCTGTGTTCTGAATGATTTTGAGATATTGAGCTTTAAAGTTTTTGCATTGCATAGCAAACAGTATGTGTGCAACATTTGTTTTTTTAAATAAAAAGTCTTAAATGGTTAACAACTTATAAAAAAACATCCCATAATGTAAATAAGTTGTCATTTAATAAGAATATGTCAATAACTCAATTTTGACAAAAATGTCACATAGAACCTTATAATTCTAAGGTGACGAAATGCTATTGTGATTAAATAAATGGATCAGATCAGCATAGGATGATTTTTGAAAGTGATCATGTGACACTGAAGACTGGAGAAATGGTGCAGAAAATTCAGCTTTGAATAATCATAGGAATAAATTACATTTTAAAACATTTTTAATTATAAATAGTTATTGAATAGAATATAGAATATTGAATATAGAATTGTTTAATTCATGGTCTATAAAACAACATTCTTCCTTTGAGTGAATGTATTTCAGCCAAGTCAAAATTATAATTATAAGAAAAGGTATTAATTTAGCTGTAACAAATTACAGTAATTTCTTAAGGTGGGTCTAAAGAAAAACTATACTTTGTTGTAAGAGTATAAAAGACCAAATAAAGATTATTAAGATAAAATCTAAATAAAGAATCCAAAATAAAAATCTATGTTGTACCAAAGTAAAAAAAAGTGACCTATATAGTAAGCAACATTTTTACTTTGTGTGAATGTAATTATTTTCTTGACCACAATAAATATTTTTGATTTAGGATAAATCAATCTTTACAGTATGAACCAAAGTTAAATTACAAATTTAAAATGCAACAAATTGCAATTGTTTTTTAAAAGTTGTTTCAACATATAGGGCTCTATTTTAATGATGTAGGCGCAAAGTCAAAAGCACATGGCGCAAAAGCATTAAGTGGCTGTCTGAATTCACTTTTGCTAGACTTTTTCACTAGACTTTAGACCTGCTTTCAGTTGGGCAATCGCGCAGTCTATTTCAGTTCCTCAGCAACGTGCCAACAATGCGCCTTAACACACCTCCTTTTTAGAGTGACACACCCATGAGTCCACAAAGTGGCGCGAATGGATTTGCTATTTAAAACATGAAACATGAATAATTAGTGTTGCGCTGGTCCAGGCTCAGATTGGCTAATCAGGAGGACTGGCAAAATTCCCGGTGGGCCGGTGACCCTAGCTGCCTGCACTCACAGCAGTCGCACTTTTGATTTTTTGATTTATTTATTTGTTTATTTATTTATTTGACCATAGCCTCACTCTTTTTATTTATTTTCTCGCAGCCCCATGAGTAGAATGCAGCCTGCAGGTTAATGATGACGTACTGTAGTTATCATTCGACCCCAACAGCGGCACCTTGCTCATCAGCAAAATTATTTGTTAAGAGATACACGAGAGATGAAAAATTGATAATAACAAGCGCAAAGGTGGCGCTGAAAAGGCCAGAATTAAAAAAAGCTAAGTATATATATATTTTTTTTTGTTAAAACCAGCAGCAGCGAGAGTACAGCAACACATGAAACGGTCGGTAAGTTAACGTTAAGCTAGTTAGGAGCAGTGCAAAACAACGATGTCTGCAAACCACCATCTATCTACCAAACTTTCTTATACTGTAGCTCTTCATCATCATCATCAGCAGCAGCAGCAGCAGCCTCTTGTCCAGTTTGCTGCCAACAGTGATGAGCCAGGCCCCGTAACATTACCGAGCACCAGTCACGAGCCCAACACACTAGAATGGGCAGGTAGGATTGTCATTGAGTGAATATAAGAATTGGAATTATTAATATTAATATTAATGAATATTACACCTGCTCAAAGAAAAATGCCCTAGCTGAGACAATGAATAAAAATCAGATGATTCACTACTTTAATAAATCTGACTTAACTTGATTAAAAAGCTGAAAAGGGGGAAAAAAAATGAAGCCATCATTAAAAAGTAATAGCCTACTGTGGTTAAAAATGTCTGGCAGATAACAGTGCAATACTTGTTCAATTCTTTATTTGTGTTTAAGGACTGGACTGGATATCTGTGAACAATTTTGCACAGAATATATATTCAGATATTGGAGAAAAGAACATTGTGATGTTTTAAAGAATAGTGTTGGAGATTTAGCTACTCTTTAATGTTCTCATATTTATGAAAAATATTTGAAGTTATAAAGCAGCTGTTTCCTTGAAAAAGACGTGATTAGTGTCATTAGAAAATTCAATACATTTAATTTTAATATAGGCTATATTTGTATTTATTTGATATTTTTTGGAAATTTATAAGCACTAATTCTTACAGAAAATAGATTCTGATACTGTTAAACATTACATTGTGTTCAAATAAATCTTCACTGTGAAGTACTGAATTGGGAAATGACGTTATTTTAATATAGTCAGTCGTGAACTGAAGATGTCCAGTCTAAGGCTTGAAACTCCAGGGCTGAAAAGGAGTCCCACTCCGGCCCTGCGCTGGTCTGAAAATAGCAACAAATCACTCCAAACACGTCTTGTGCCTTATTGCGCTGGGTGTATGATAGGGCCCTTAATCTTTTTCAGTGGACAAACTACGAAACGTCTGCAATATTTTGTGAAAGTGTGTGCATACTTGCTTATCAGTGAAGATAATTAGGTCAAATGATGTAGATTATGGTTCCCTTTATTTGTATTGTATCACAAGCATTGCTGGTAGAGGAACACTATTACGCACCAAATGGGTTCACATTCTCATCTTCTTAATTTGACACTTTAAGCGTCCAAGGGTTCATGCTCTATAGGTGACAGCGGATTCTCTTCTCTTTATCCTCTGATTGCCATTTTGGCCAGCCGACTGTATTGTCTACTATCTTCCATCAGCCGTAATGGGAGCCGCAGAGGAACTTTTTTTCCCCGCCGCACAAAGACTCATTTCCAGGGCCATGGCTTTTAACAAGGCACACATTTTAAGCAGTTTCCCATTCAGTCAGCCATGATCAAAGACAAAAGCAGCCCAACACACTGACCTCACATAGTAATTACAGTACGGACACAAATGAGTCCAGGGCTTTTAATGATGGACTACATTTTTGATGGATTTATTGGCGGGAGTCGTTTAAACATCATCCAAGGATCTCGTCTGCTGAGGTTTTCAAAGGGATTACATTAAAGTAAAGTTTTTGATTAGTGCTAGATAGATATTTGTGATGATTTCATTCATTTTTTTCAGTAGTTTTCAGGCAACACTGTAAAAAAAAAAAAAAAAAAGTCTGTAAATAAGCAGTTTTCTGTATTCAAGTTTATTTTTTAAATTGCATTTTGGGTCCTTGATCTTTCCTCCAACAACTTTTAATGTTGAAAATTTTAAAAAAGTGACTTATTGACATTTTTAACAGTTTGGAGAGATATATCGTCAGGATTAGTGTTGTAAAATATAGTACAAAAACCTGGTAATAAACTGCAAGTACTTTTTCTGTTATTTTACGCAATTTTTATGTATGTTTTTTGTTATAAAATATATCATTTCAAACTACAAAAATGTCAATAAAAGTCATTTTTTAAAATGCAGACACCAAAAGTCGACAGGGCAGAGATCAATGTCCCATAATGCAATTCATAACCATAAATAAACAGAAAACACCTTGTCAATCACAAAATATGGAAAAGTAAATTTGCAGTGAAGATTATGAAAGAGACCCAATCCCAATACTATTTTATTACCATTACCTTTTCCCCTTGGCCCTTGAAACAGAGTGTGAAGGGGAAGGGCTTCAAAATTTACCCCTAACAAATGGGACAGCACTACAGTACCTGCAAACGTCATCATATGTCATCGCAAGCTCTTACTTCATATCAGTTCAACGATGGCGACTGCTGTAGTTATTCCAGTCGCATTATTTTTTGGTAATTGTCTTTAGGAAATCACTGAAGGCATATGTCATGTTATCATAACTATATAATGTGGCAATAAGCTCATAACTGTACTGTACATTTACACAGGGGCCATATTCATCTATGTAAACACACAAAAACAACATTAACATTATAGCAGACACTGTAAAAAGCCCATTCCCAGCCACTAGACATTTCTGACAGGGTATTCGAGTGACATCGAGTGACAGATGTGAAAGTATGTTGTGGGACTGCTATACAGGAGTTATTATTAGGGATTATTTTTTAAAGCATGGTGGTAAAACACGAACGGTTATGACTGTATTAAAACATATGCTTGTTTGTTGTAAAAATTCATAATAATGACAAATATACTAATTTGTGCATCTCCTGACGTCCGGGTGCAGCCATGCAGGTGTATTCTACGTTGTAGGTGTATTCTGGAAAATTTTTGTACCGCTTGTTTTCAAGTATGGTTCTGAAAAATCTCTGAAAGGCTATCTAGCACTTGCCCCTTAGCCCTACGCCTTCAAGCAAAAGAGAATTGGGACACCCCTACTCCTTTATGTAAATGCGCAAAACAAGGGGTAGGGGTAAGGGGAAGGGCTAATGTCGAGTTCAGACTGGATGATTTTAGCCCCGATTTTGATTTGAGAAATCGCCGACAGATGCCTGAAATCACAGGCAAATCAGTGCTTGTTCACGTGAGTAACAATCACACAGTGTGAACAATCAAAGACGCGATCTGAGAGAATCGCTGACACGCTTGACATATTTGGCATTCTAAATATCTGGAGCTGTCGGCGATTCAAAATCATGCCATGTGAAATGTGTTCTGATTGAAAATAACATCTGTGATTACCTACAGCCAACGAGAGAGCAGCATCCACTAGTATGGGTGTCTGCAGGCCAGCGGGAGGTGAGGGGAGAAGTTATGAGCTTCTATTCAGTCTATTTGGATCCAACAAATGGAGGAAAAACTAGTGTAAATTTGGCAGGAGCGCCCATGTTTGTTTGACGTGTCATCTGAGCAATACTACAACTGGGTCGAAAAAGAAAAAAGTTGAGAAGAAATTGTTAATTCCAAGGCCAGGTGAGAACAATAAGTACATTTTCTACCGCTCTAAAGGCTTCAGTCTAATTATGTAGGCTAGTTAATAACAAAAGATGTACTACGTGACTTCACGTTGTTTCCATGTCACTTCTTTGTTGTGAGACATAGTTTGCGCACCAAGACAAAGTTGTCGGCGATTCTTCCTATTTTAAAGTCATGCAGTGTGAAACTCCCTGTCTCTGATCCATCCTACAGTGCAAACACAGCAGCAACGCAACGCTACCCCAGATAGTCATGCAGTGGGAAAACATCTGTGACACGACTACTTTGAAAATCGTGCAGTCTGAACTTGGAATAAGGGGTAGAATTGGGATTGGGTCTAACTCTATTGACTTGTTTTACAGTTCCTCCAAGATCTTGCAGGACTTTTTCCTCAATTTTGTGGCCTAAAATGACTGATTTTGCTGTGATTTTTCTTAAAATTTGTGTCAATATTTGCAACATTTAAAAAAAAAAAATTGCTGTAAAAAATATACCACAGACAAAAGTCTTAATTATATATATATAAACATAATATTATAATTATATATTAATAATGATCTGTAAAACATAATAATAATAAAACAAATTTAAAAATAATTAAGTAAATTTAAAGTGCCCACGGTGGCTCAGTGGTTAGCACTGTCACCTCACAGCAAGAAAGTTGCTGGTTCAAGTCCCAGCTGGGCCAGTTGGCATTTCTGTGTGGAGTTTGCATGTTCTACCCATATTGCCGTGGCTTTCCTCCTGGTGCTCCGGTTTCCCCCACAGTCCAAAGGCATGCGCTATAGGTGAATTATAAACTAAACTGGCCGTAGTGTAAGAGTATGTGAATGAGAGTGTATGGGTGTTTCCCAATACTGGGTTGCAGCTGGAAGGCCATCTGCTGCATAAAAACATATGCTGGTGTAACGGTTAGTACTCGTTTTCCTTTGCGTTGTGTACAGTAAAGATCAGATCTGACACCAAGACACGTCTTGGACGGATCACTTTATTCTGGTAAACAGAGTAAAAACACAGTGATCAGTTTCAGCAGTCTAACATGTCGTCCACGACCACTCTTTTGGCTGGCGAGAATAATAATCAAGTATTGAATTCAGAAACACAGTAGTAAATATTAAATCATGTCCCTGGTAAACAGTTTCAGCAGTCTAACATGTCGTCCTGCAATGATGGGTGCATATTAGCAATTATAAAGTTGTAGTCACAAAGAAAAGGGACATTGTGGGAAACAAAAACAAAAAGATCAACAGAAATATACATTTTACAGAAGCACTCACTCACCACGACCACTCTCTTGGCTGGCGTGAATAATAATGACCTGTCCAGAACTAGTTTCTAACCAACCAATAAACAGAGAGGGGGGTCATTTAAAATTAAAGAGCCATGTACATAAAATAAAAGCAAGCGGAAGCATTTTTATAACCTGTTACACTGGAATAGTTGGCGGTTCATTCCACTGTGGCGACCCCTAATAAATAAGTGGCTAAGCTGAAGGAAAATGAAAGAATGAGCATTTTAGTAGCTGTGCAGTCTATATATTTAAACATTTTTGATATACACTGCATTAGGCTCAGTACAAATGCTTTAGCGAGCACATCAAATGCTCCAACATGTTATAAGATGTTCAGCACTTTTATAGATGGAGCTCCAGGTTTATTAAGAGCCATTAAAGTTCTCTTAAATGGACCCTAGACTGACATTTCTAGTTCTCTTTGCCTTAATCTCTCGCCCGCCCTCTTTTCATCTCCAGTTCCTCCTCTACCAGTAATCTGTGTTTCTCAGAAGCTCCTCTTTTCACAAACATAAGACAGGGCAAAATCAATTTAGGCATGAGCAGCTTCCGGACTCCATTAATAAATGACGGTGAAGCGGTGCTTGTGAAAGCCTGGATTTTAGTTTGACCTCTGAATCAAATGCATTATGTATCATATTCTTGAAATGTTTGCACTCCTGTGGATTTGATGCCGGAGTATGCAAGCTATATAGTAAATATTAGTGCGGCAAAAATTGGGCTGTGTTTTTATATGAAGTTAATTTCTGTTTTTACATCTCCATGTAAAATCAAATGTTGCATCAATAAGAGTATCAGTGTTCATTCTGTTTTAGATTAACTATCTAAAAACATGCAAGAACCAATCACAGCTCGCTATGCAAATATTACTATTACATCATTGATGCTGGTTACATTTTGAATGCCGAACAAGTCAAGAATCTAAGAATCAGTGGGATATTGTTACACTTGAGTCTTAAAAGGACCGTTCACCCCCACCCCAAAATGGAAACTCTGCTATTGTGAGTGTAAGAGTCATAATTTGATTTAATATAGTTTATTAATAGTGCTCAAATTCATGTACAGTGTTATATTCAGTTGTGTACATTTGTTGATTTCACTTCTTTCACTTTGTTTGTAATGGTTTGCTCCACTTTTATTGGACTGTTTTAAAGGTTCAAGAAACCCTCGAGTACTTTTTTTGAGATTTTAACAGATTTGTGTGTGTTGAGCAACAGTTGAGACAATGTTAGCACCTGTCAGCTTTAATCGTAGATAAAACTGGATAATTTGTCAGCAAATTTCATCTTCCGGCTTTAAGATCATTTTTGGGACGGGATCAAAATCGGTGACATAGCGCTTGTCTGCTATGGGAGTGATGACGTGTCTGTTTCTCATTATTATTAATAGTGAAGTTTTCTTATCCTATGAGAAGAGCCCGCTTCTTAATTATTCATGACTGCACGTGCTTTCCAGACCTTGCATGTTTTTCCCTGCGATCTTGTCGATAGAGCAAAGCTGTTTGTGTGTTTCAAGCATTTTTGTCGGGAGAGCTGTACGAGAATTGGAGAATGTCAGACTTTGTCTTTTATCAGTTGAGTTTGTTACCATTCAGACACATCGCCGTGCTGCTGTGTTCACCCATGTCTAAAATCTTCCAGATTACTGGCAGGGTTAATGGTTGAAATAGATTGCACTGCTCACCACTGTGTCTGCATTCAGACCTGGGGATTCATGAGGAGAGAAGTCCACCTCATTTATAAGGTTTATATAAGCATGGTTATCTTTATTATGATAGAACAAATTGTGGTTATGAAATTACCAATAGCCTATTGAATATGTATATGTAGCAGGGCATTACTGTTTATTTCTTAGCATTTAAACTTTGTATACCATAAAATCATGCATCTCCTCACGTTTTGTGTCTGATTTATTTTTGTTGTCTGAGTTGGTGAGCTGACAGTTGTTCTCTTCCCTCTTTTCCCCTGCTCTGCCTTCCATGCTCACTCCCCTTTCTCCTCACAGCGCTCCACGCTCATCATGGAGCATTTTTTTTTTTAATTCTAAGGTAGACTTGAACTGAAAGAGGGGGGTTTCATTTAAGTTATAATATGAGATAGGAAAGTGAAGGAAAGAAATGATGATGAACAACTGAAAACTGGTAACTGGTAACAAAGCTGAATTTTCAAGAGCTGTACATTTTACAAAAACATCATTCTAATTGACTGCTTAAAAACATTTCCTCTTCACTTAATACTCAAATACACTTCATTGAACACATCGACAACACCTACAGTATATACTATATAACTGCAGGTTAACTATGCTTATGTACATTGTTATCTGATGAAGTTATTAGTAATTAGTTATTAGTCAATCAGTTCAAGTTATTGGTAAATAATACAGTTATAGTAACTAATAACCATAACTTTTTTGATTGTAATGCAATGTGCACCTTTTTTAAAGCTTCTTTAAAACCGTAATTATTGTGGAAAGCACTATACAAGTATACTTGAATTTAAATAAAGATATATATTTAATTGTGCAGTATGTAAATTTAACACCCAGTGGTTGAACTAGGCATTGCACACCTGGTTCAAAACGCACGCAAGCACAGCCTATGTGCTTTATTTAGTGTTAAGTGCTAACAATATGAGTTTGAATGCCATTTCAGAATTTCAGAACTGTGACTCATTGCAAGCCAACAAATATCAGTGATTCAGCATGTACATTTATTAATGTTAAAGAGGTTTAATATGTATTGATTAGATTATAAACCTTACCATTTCGTTGGAGTGCAGTAAGTGCACTATTCTGTGCTTCTGAATGGCTGTATTTAAATTTCTGTCGTGTTTCGTCTGGTGCAAACAGCCGAATTGCTCTTCACTGCAAATCTCGTCACGTACTGTAATGTGTTGTTAGAACACAGGGTTACAATGTAACTTGCTCATCTAATGTTTACGCTCATAATTTTTATATTATTTGCTAATTAAAAACCTCATGTGGAACTCTGAATCTGCATCTCATTTCGGAGGCTGTTACTGTTCGGAAATTGCATTTCGGTCGTGGACGCATACTTTGAGAGCCTTCTTGACTGAATGAATGAAATACGCTGTTTTCCACAAAGGCCCTCCGGGGTGCTGAAGTATAATTGGCTAAAGTGGCATTTGGGTGGGTTAAATGGCCAAAACAAAGCAGATGTTATGTAAGGCAAATTACAAAGCAGAATATCTGACTTCAGCATTGTTTATCAGATAAACAAGAATGTAGACTTGGCATGGTTCTTAAATATGTGCAATTCTAATTATTTTTTATATTTTTCTATTATGGTATTTTTATGCTTTAGAAGAGTTAAAACCTTACATACAGCAGCAAAGTTTTTTACAATTTTCCATTTTTGTTGCCTCATATTTTTGGTTCACATCATAACCCAAGTCTTTCTGAGTTCCTCAATGAATAGAAAGTTCAGAAAAGCAGCATTTATCTGGAATCATTTCAGAAGCATCACAACCGAGGGCTAGCATAATGTTTGATGAAAATCATTACACACCCGCCTAGCAAGCTCGCTGTAATTAGATCCCAGCAATCACAGGTCAACCTGAGCACTGTTCCCAGAGACAAGCGTGTTTTGCTTTTGCGTCCGTGGTTTAATGTATTTGGCCAGACGGTGTGCAGAGAGCAGATGTGGACCTCAGAGGCAATGTTTACTTGATCTGAGGATTAAAAAAGAGAGAGAGAGATTTGATGACATGCTTTATTGGATTATCCTTCTCTCACGACTCAAGCATTTAATGATCCCAGAGCACCGGCAGCATCATCGCCGTCCATTATCCAGAGATGCGCGGGTGTTGTTAATTCGTCACGGAGTCTATGCTCTATAAATAGCCCTCGTATTGCGTAATACGCGTGTCGGTGGCGAATCAATAGAGGATCTCCCGACAATCGACGGGGGTTTGCGTGTCTTGCATGTGAAAAAGGCTGATGGTGGCTGCAGTGTTTGGGATGATAATGTAATTGTTGAGCGCAGAATCTGCTATGCAAAAGCCTTTGAGCTGTTTGTGCGCGTTCAGATATGCTGGTGTAAAATAAATTAAACTGCTTTTGCCTGCTGTTTTATTCATCTGATAAACACACTTGTGAAAGTATACTAGATGAACTCAATAAACTCGCTGTTGGAAAAAAAAAAACCCTTCTGCTCTCTTCCAAAACCTTGTGAGCTGCCCACGGAGCCAGCATTTTAATGCATCGTAGGCGAGCTGCAGATGCTAATGGCTATTGCTTAATGTGGGCTGCATGCCTTGCTTAGGTAGGATGCCTTGTTTTAGTTAGATTGTACTTTTTGTTTTTGCACAGAACTAAATTCTGTAATGTGCAGTAAGAAATCCTACTGTCAGTTATGATGTCATTTAACATTTCATTCTGAATTGTTAATTTGGCAATCTTATGTAAATCATACACTGTAAAAAATACTGGATTGCCCACAATACCTTAATGTTAAGTTAATGTAACAAACTTAAGTGCATTGCGCATAAAATGATTAAGTTGTCCCACATTATCCTAAGAAAAGTGTTGTTTTTAGCTTGTTTTAAATAATAATATAGATTAGAATTCCTTTTTTTTGTCACTCTACACATATACAATGTACATTATATACATGTGCGATGACATTAAGTGCATCTCACTACTCGGTGCAAACATGTAAATATATTCTCACAATACAAATCACATTAAACAACAAGATACAGTAAAACATATGTAGATAATAAATGATAAATAGTCCCAGCAGGCACAGGATGTCAACTTGACGTCATATTGACGTTGTATCTCAATGTTGTCGGATTAGGGCTGGGCGATACAGGAACAAAAATGATCATGATATAATGTTTAATATCATTCGGTATCGATAATTATTAAAAAAAAAAATTTACAATCCATTTAGGAATATTAGGATTTTTTATTTACAGTTGAAGTCAGAATTATTAGCCCCCTTGTTTATTTTTTTCCCCAATTTCTGTTTAATGGAGAGAAGATTTTTTCAACACATTTCTAAACATAATAGTTTTAATAACTCATCTCTAATAACTGATTTATTTTATCTTTGCCATGATGACAGTAAATAATATTTGACTAGATATTTTTCAAGACACTTCTATACAGCCTAAAGTGACATTTAAAGGCTTAACTAGGTTAATTAGGTTAACTAGGCAGATTAGAGTTATTAGACAAGTTAATGTATAACGATGGTTTGTTCTGTAGACTATTGAAATAATATATAGCTTAAAGGGGCTAATAATTTTGACCTTAAAATGGTTTTAAAAAAATTCAAAACTGATTTTATTCTAGCCAAAATAAAACAAATAAGACTTTCTCCGGAAGAAAAAATATTACTGTGAAAATGTCCTTGCTCCGTTAAACATCATTTAGGAAATATAAAAAATAAATTCAAAGGGGGGCTAATAATTCTGACTTCAACTGCATTTAACGATTTTAATTTAATTTACCAACATTACTAAGGCAAATAGTTTTAATATTCAAAAACAAAAAATATCTTGTCTCTTATGTCTTATAATAAAATAAACATAAGTGCTAAAGAGATTCAAACTTAATAAATAAAATGTTACAAAGTGTGTGCAATGATAAAGTGTAAACGCTGAACAATCAAAGCAAACTTTAAGGTTGATCAACATCTGTAAGATCAATATAATAATCACACAGTAAACCACAAACTCTATTAACAAAACAAATGATTATAATCAAATATGAGCTTTGAAGGATACTAGATTGTATTTATGAAGATAATGAAAAAGCGCTGCAGTGTTTGGGTGCTCTGTGTTTGTGCCATTATTACCAAATTGTGTATATTGCATACAAAGTGTGAGCAGATTGGTTAGTTCTACTTGCATGAATTGCAGTGCGCACGCGGCATTCTGAAATGTTTCAACTAGGCGCGCCTGGGAAATGCACGTGCATCACGTGCGCTCCACTTGCGTTGCGCCAAGCCGTGCACTTCGATTGGAAATAACCCTAAGCTTATTGGCATTCCTTCCAAGGCGTGCGCTCAACAGCCACATTTGAACAAAGCTATAGCGCTTCATACCAAAACTTCATACCGAACATTTTTCATTATTGACAATGGTGTTCGCTCAATAAATATCGATACCATTTTATCAGGCCAGCTCTACGTGAGATGTTGCATTTTGTTTGGAAATAAAAATCGGATTGATGTCAGAACTCAATGTCAGGCCGATGTCAATGTCCAACTTTGGACAGACTTTGCATTTTGGTTACTTTGCAAAGCAACCTAAAAACAACAAAATATCAACGTCTAATAATCTTACAGCTTGACGTTCTGTGAACGTTACCACTATGACGTCTGTCAGACGTTGGATTTTGGTTGCCATACCTGATGAATAAATACCAGTATTTGATATCAATATGATGTTTGTTTAAAATGTTGGCTCGACGTTGAATTTTGACGTCACTTTCCAACACAACCTAAAATCAACCAAATATCAACACCATTGTTATTGGATGTCAAAATAACATTGTCCTTATGTAACCCCGCCGGTCCTACACCACTCAACACGCTCCGAGCTGGGATCGAGACGACAATAAGGCTAAACACCATGGCTTCTAGTGTCTGTCGCTAGAGCACCTTTAGAGGTCAGAGGAGTGAGGTTTACCTGCACAGCACTTCACTAGCTGGCCTCCGTTACACTCACCCCCCAAAACCACACTCCCATCCGGGTCACGGCACCAATGTAACCCCGCCGACTCCTACACCACCTAACCTGCTCTGAGCTGGCATCGAAACGGCGACTTTCCGCATGGGAGTTGGTTGCTCTAACAAGGAGGCTAAAGACCATGGCCTCTAGCAGCTGTTGGTTTAGCTGCACAGCACTTCACTAGCTGGCCTCCATTACATTTAGATGCAGGTGAGCTAAATCTAATGTAATATCAATGTCTTATGATGTTGTGTGTCTGCTGGGGTAGTGCAAAATAGGGGATGAGAGGGAGGTAGGGTGAGGTGGAGTAAAGTTCTGAGGTTCAACGTCAGATATACAAGATGTAATATGTAAATGTGAGATGATATATACAGTAATAGTGCAAAATAGGGGATGATAATGATTAAATAAGTAGAGGGGATGAAATAAGGGATAAAATAAGTAGCTTGAATAAGTGGCAATAATACTTTTTTGAGTGCATGTTAGACTGGTATGTTTTTGGGACATACCAGAAATGCAATTTTACAATTATAAAGTAAAAATCATGTTCCATTAAGACATTTTGTACATTTCTTTCTGTAACTCCATCAAAATGTAATTTCTGCGTAGTAATGTGCATTGCTAACAAGGGTATTTGGACGACTTTAAAGGCGATTTTCTTAGTATTTAGATTATTTTTTAACCATCAGATTTTAGATTTTTTGTGTCTCAGCCAAATATTCCCCTATCCTAACACACCATATCTATTTAAAAATTGTGATTTTATTTGACAGGGACAATGGACAATCAAACAATTGCCCCATTATCATCTACATAGCTAAATATTATCTGCACTCACTGGGCAGGAAATACAAATCACATAACAAAAACAAACACAATATCATAATAAAACAAAAGACATCAAGATTTAAATTATCAACCCACACATAATGGCACATTACAACCTAATGCATTACAACCTTGTGCTAAAGTAGGAGAGGACTTTGTCTAATGGTAATTAGTAGATCATACTAACTGTTAACAAATCTTACTCCGTAAAAGCAGAATGACCAAAATAGTGACTCTACAATTCTTAACACAATCACCTCTTGATGAAGATCTAGTTTGTCTTGTATTGTCAGTACAAAGATAAACACAATAATTGAAAGGTATTTTTGTACATTAAACAACAATTGTAAAACATGATAATAATCAAACTGATGATATTTATTGAGATTATTGTTAAATAGTTTTAAAGCTTCACTGTAAATATAATGCAGGGTTCCACACAATTCATTCATGTTGTCCCAACACAAATCAATTAAGTTAACTTAACAAATTTAGTTGGTTTGAACATGAAACATTTAAGTTGTCCAAAACAAATCTCAAGAATTGTTTTTTCTCAGCTCATTTAAAAAAAGTAGTTCGAACAAGCAGCAAAAAGCATTTCTGAGTGTAGTTTATATAAAGAATATGAAGGTCTGAGAGTGGATATTCCTGTTTGAGACTATGATAGAGTAAGAAAATGTAGAAAAATCTCTAGAAGCTTCAATTGTAAGGTGGCTCTGTATACATTTCTAAGATAATTTAAAATTTCTAAGATTAACATAAACTATTTTGGGGACAACTTATTTATTTAGGTTTCAGATGAGATTTAGATTTGAGGCTCAAAATACTTGACTGGAACAGCTACAAATGATGCATTATGGTAAATTTTTGTAGCAGTACAGTGTGAGAAAGTGTATGAAAATTAGTTATTATTAGTTGATAATCTACCCTGTAATCAGAATATTAATTAGAATAATTTAAAGTGGTTGTTATTTTGGCTCTATAGTGTTAATTTCAGCTGGAAACCACAGGGAATCATATGTATAGGTATGTTTTTGAAGTTTTCAGGAATGCAGTAGAGATTTACAATGAGCCAAGGCTGCACAGTTGTCTTTATATGTTGTAAAAGCTCCGCATCCCACTAGGTTTTGGAAATAAGCTTAAGGGTATGAGTCAGATAGGGTTCTGACAAAGCGTATCAGGCATCTGGCTGCGCATCTACATTTTCACTTTTCCTCTGCCTCATCTAAACATAGCTTTCTGCTGATTTGAGATCATTTTGGAGTCAGAATTAGAAATACTGCAGTGTTGGATCTATTGCTAAGCAAAGAAAGGTTGTCTGCACTGTTGTTTTGCTGAAAGTCTTGATTTTTTTCTTTCTTTTTCTGAGCCATCATCTATTACCATGGCAATCCCACTCCACCGTTTCCATCATGTGGTGTCTTTCGGCTTCTGTTTATTGTATTTCCATTAATCAGCTTTACAGCTGGATGCTAACAGGCTGTTGAAAGGGACACTTCAGGCAAAAATTAACATTCTGTGATCATTTACTTACCCTCATTTTGTTCCAAACCTGTATGATTACCTGAGTACAAATTATCCGAATGTCAATATGCTACTTTTCACTGATCGGCCAAATTTAATGGGTAACAACATGTTCATGTTCTATGTAATGTAAGTTATGAGATATAATAATGTTCTTTTCTTGACTCTGCAAACATCAATAATAAAATTAATATGATTAAGACAATACTCTGATTAAGAGTCTACCATGTAAACAGCGATTTTTGACGAGCTTAATCCAACTAAAGTCATAATCGAACTAAACAGAAATCGAATTAAGACGTGGAGTATGCCGATTTAAATGGCATTATTGAAGTGCAGTACAGACATGTAAACACCTTAATCAAACTATTACCATTGTGTAGGACTTTTTTACAGTATAGTCTATACACACACACGGCTGTTTGACACTATTCTCTGCACCTACCGAGTCAGTAAAGTACAACAGACAACAATCATGAAATGCAGATGTTTTTTCTTTCCGTTCAGTGTGCGGTATCAAACTCCATTAAAACAACATTCTTTTACCAGTCCTTACTTCATACTCACATCCAATATCTCAGTTTGTCATGGGGACATGAATGAAATGTTCCTGAATGAAAGTGAAACTGCCGAACTGCAGTTAAAGTCGAAAAATTAAAAATGAAACATCTGAAATTACATGGAACTCTAGAGGAAACATAGATAGCGTGTTGACACACTGAGGTTAATCAATCTATGTGCTATGACATGTAAAACGAGATCATTTCATTTAAACTTAGAAATTTTCTTATTATTATTATTTTATTTTAAAGAATGCTGGGAACAAAGCATCTATTATCATACATGGTAGAAACTACAAAAGAAATACTATGCAAGTGAATGGCTGTTTTTTATTTTTTTTTCATCAGTATATCTTATTTTGTGAAAAGAAAGAAACAATTTTGGAACAAGTGTGGAATGAGAAAGGGACGACAAAATTAAAATTTTTGGTTGAACTGTCACAAGTAAATGAACCGCTAAGTTGAATATACACTCACCGGCCAGTTCATTAGGTACATCTTACTAGTACCGGGTTGGACCCCCTTTTTGCCTTAATCCTTCGTGGCATAGATTCAACAAGGTACTGGAAATATTCCTCAGAGATTTTGGTCCATATTGACATGATAGCATCACGCAGTTGCTGCAGATTTGTCGGCTGCACATCCATGATACTAATCTCCCGTTCCACCACATCCTAAAGGTGCTCTATTGGATTGAGATCTGGTGTCTGTGGAGGCCATTTGAGTACAGTGAACTCATTGTCATGTTCGAGAAACCAGTCTGAGATGATTCACACTTTATGACATGGCACGTTATCCTGCTGGAGGTAGATCAGAAGATGGGTACACTGTGGTCATAAAGGGATGGACATGGTCAGCAACAATACTCAGGTAGGCTGTGGCGTTGACACGATGCTCAATTGGTACTAATGGGCCCAAAGTGTGCCAAGAAAATGTCTCTCACACCATTACACCCCCAGTCTGAACCGTTGACACAAGGCAGGATGGATCCATGCTTTAATGTTGTTGACGCCAAATTTTGACCCTACCGTCCGAATGTCACAGCCGAAATCAAGACTCCTCAGACCAGGCAACGTTTTTCCAATCTTCTATTGTCCAGTTTTGGTGAGCCTGTGTGAATTTTAGCCTCAGTTTCCAGTTCTTATCTGATAGGAGTAGCACCCGGTGTGGTCTTCTGCTGCTGTAGCCCATCCGTCTCAAGGTCCGACCTGTTGTGTGTTCAGAGATGCTTTTCTGCATACCTCGGTTGTAACGAGTGTTTATTTGAGTTACTGTTGCCTTTCTATCAGCTGGAACCAGTCTGGCCATTCTCCTCTGACCTCTGACATCAACAAGACATTTGCGCCCACAGAACTGCCGCTCACTGGATATTTTCTCTTTTTCTGACCATTCTCTGTAAACCCTAGAGATGGTTGTGCGTGAAAATCCCAGTAGATTAGCGGTTTCTGAAATACTCAGACCAGCCCGTCTGGCACCAACAACCATGTCACATTCAAAGTCACTTAAATCACCTTTCCTCTCCATTCTGATGCTCGGTTTGAACTGCAGCAGATTGTCTTGACCATGTCTACATGCCTAAATGCGAGTTGCTGCCATGTGATTGGCTGATTATAAATTTGCATTAACGAGAAGTTGGACAGGTGTACCTATTAAAGTGGCCGGTGAGTGTATTTTAATCTTAATCACTCTAAGGAAATGTTGTCATCACAAACAATGTGAGAATGTAATTTTATTTTTCTTTAATATTGCCAATAAATAATATTCAGATTGATTTCTGAACATTTGAAACGTTTTAGGATTTTTCGTTTGTTTAATTGAAAATTGTAGAACAACAACGTACAGTTTCAAGTGTAACGCTTACAGCAATTACAATGTTGTATCTGAATGTTCTCTATGGCTTTGAAACAAAATATAAGTTGTTTGTAACATTAAAACATGTTTGATGAACATTTATGGGAAAAAAGTTTACAATTGATGTTTTGAGAGAGAGTTATTTTACACCAGATAATCATGAACAAGCGTTCCATTAAATTTACACTATAATAAATGGTTGTAACCTAATGTTGCACTCAAAAATCATTTTTGCTGCTTGTTTAACCTACTTATTGAAACAACACAATTAAGGAGATTTTTTGGGGAAAATTTATTGTTTTATGTTGAATCTACTTAGTCTTACTTAATCTAATTAGTTACGTTAACTTAATGGATTTGTGTTGGGACAGCATGAATGGATTGTGTGAAACCCTGCATTTTTAAAGTGTGGGTCAAATATAGACAAACCCAGACTTTGGTTTAATATTTGTTCATATTTGACTCAATGTTAATGACAACAAACTAGCATTTTTAGCATATTACTGAAAGATTGTTTATTCGTAGCTTTTCCAGAATGTTTTCTTGTCAAAACATATTTAGATTTCCACAGAAGAAAGCAGGTTGTAACATTTGAGAGAATAAAAGGGCCAGTAAATGATGAAAGAATCTTTCGATTTGACTAAACCGCTCTTTTATTTCCTCGCTGCTGTCTCCGTGATGCTCCATTAAACAGAATTACATGACAAGCTTTCAGAACCGCAAGCAGTGACATCTGAATGGTATAAATGATTGAGTGACAGAGCGTGTTCACACAAACCCACGTACACACATACACACACCTCCTGACCTCGCTCTTTTCTTACACGCTCTGTTCTGCAAAGGTCAGGTTATTCCCCTTCTGTGTCCTTGGCATGGCAGCATTGATGGCCAGATCTGTATGACTGAAACATATTGCACTTGAATGTCACATGGACAAAGGCAGAAGGAGTGAGTGAACGGAGACACATCATTTGTGAGCGCAGTTGCCATGGGGACTTTGACATCAGCACTTCCGTACAGGACCTGAGTTTTCTAGCCAGAATGTATGTGTGTGTGTGTGTTTGTGCTGATGATTGAGTTAAACAGGAAGCCGCCATGTTGAATGAGTGACACACACACTGGTCGTTCTTACAATCAGAGATTAAATCGATAGTTCACAGAGGACACAAAAGTAGATATTTAAAAAAAAAGCTGGAAACAGGTAACCATTGATATCCATATTATGTGTTTTTCCTAATATTGGTGTCAATGATTACTGGATTTCAACTTTCTTCAGAATACCTTGTTTTGTGTTCAACCAGTTTGGAACCAATTGTAGAGTAAATAAAGTGTGCATTTTCATTTTGGGGTGAATGTGCCCTTTCACAAACAGTTGTCAACTCAAAGTCTTCAAACTTTCACCTGCTTACAGTCAAACTGTTATCAACTAATCAAAAAAACCCATAAAACAAACAAAAAAACCAAATCAACTAACCAACCAAAACAACAAGCCAAAGAAACAAACCAAACCACCCAACCAACTAACATGCATCACACAGACCAACCAACCAAATCAAAGAAGCAAAACAAACAAACAATCAACCAACACACACCAAACAAACCAACCAATGCACTAACCAAAACAAACAAGCCAAGCAAACAGACACCACACCACACCACACCACACAAAGCAACCTAAACAAACAAACAAAACAAACCAAACAAGCAAACGAAAACCAAACCAACTAATACACACCAATGAACTAACCCAAAACAACAAACAAACAAACCAACCCACCAAACAGGGCAAACAAACCAAACTATCCAACACCAACAACACCCAAACAAACCAACCACGCACCAACCAAAACAAACAAGCAAAACAAACCAAACAATCAAAACGAAACCAAACCAACTAGGACACACCAATGGACTAACCAAAACAAACAAACAACAACAAACAAACAAACAAACCCACCCACCAAAAGGGCAAAACCAACAAAGAAACTAAACTACCCAAACAAACCAACCAACGCACCAACCAAAACAAACAAGCCAAACAAACAAACCAAACCAGCCAACCAATCAACACAAACCACACAAACCAAGCAAAACAAAGAAGCAAAACCAACCAACCAACACACACCAGACAAACCAATCAACCAACCAAAACAAACAAGCAAAACAAATGAACAAATAAACAAACAAATCAACACTAAACCCCCAACCAACCAACACACATCAAACCAACCAACCAACCAACCAAAACAAACAAACAACCCAAACAAATAAACAAAAACAAAAACAAACAAACCAAACCAACCAGCCAAAGCAACCAAAATAAACAAACAAGAAAAAACCAACCAACCAAAAAACTAACCAAAACAAGCAGACCAAACCAAACTAAAACACCCAACCAACCAACACACACACCAAACCCAACCAACCAACCATTCATTTCATCATTCATTCATTTTCTGCCGCTTTTCCGGGGCCGGGTCGCGGGGGGCAGAAGTCTTAGGAGAGAAACCCCAGGACTTCCCTCTCTCCCAGACACTTCCTCCATCTCCTCTGGGGGGATCCCGCAGGCGTTCCCAAGGCCAGCCGAGAGACATAGTCCCTCAAGCGTGTCCTAGGTCTTCCCCGAGGCCTCCTCCTGGTGGGACATCTCTGGAACACCTCCCTAGGTAGGCGTCAGGAGGTATCTAAAACAGATGCCTGAGCCACCTCAGCTGACTTCTCTCGATGTGGAGGACTTGACCGGTAAATTGAAAGCTTTGCCTTTCGGTCTCAGCTCCTTCCTTACCACAACGGACCGGTACATCGACGCATTACTGCTGCCGCTGCACCAATCAGCCGTCAATCTCACGTTCCATCCTTCCCTCACTCGTGAACAAAACCCCCAAAACTTAAACTCCTCCACCTGGGGTAAGGACTTCAGTGTTTCCTCTAGGATTTTTTCCAGCTGTGGCGGCAGGCCTTTTTGATCTACAAACTACACTTTGGCGTTTATTTCAATGACAAATGTGACGGCAGAAGCTAGTACTAGTCGAGATCGGATTTGTGTAACACGAGCATACAGATCTTTTTGCTTGCGTTAGGATTTCCTCTGTTCGTGCACAAAACTTCTTGCACGCCCTCAAATATGCGCTGCGCCAAGTGCAATTTTAGCGCGTTTACGTGTGAATTTGTCTCCAACCTTTATTAGATTTGCAAGGAATATTTATGAAGTCTCCGGCATTAATGCGACCTGAGGTAAAGTGAAACGGCTATAAACTCCAGCAGATAAAGTCTTTGTTTGTGTATGCAGAGCCATAGACCTTTAATCTATAAATAAAGTATAATTATGGAAACTGTGTTCCTCCTAACTGAAAGCTATACGCCGTGTTTGCTAGCCTCACGCACCTGTCAGTAATTCAGTCAGTCAGCATGTCACCTTAAAGGGTTAAACAAATAACGCACAGCACTACTACGGTTACAGAAAAGCTTGCGCTGTTATAATTCACTTACCTTTTAATACGTTTTGGGGCGATTATAATCCGGTATTTAAAAAAAACGTCAATGTTTTAAATGAGAAGCTGTAATGTAGCCGTGGCAGGATGAATTTTGGCATGGCGCCCCGCCATGGTAGAATGAATGTATCGAAAACCTTGGACTTTCCTCCAACCTGGAGATGGCAAACCACCTTTTTCCGGTGGAGCACCATGGCCTCGGACTTAAAGGGCACCTATGGTAAAAAATCTACTTTTCAAGCTATTTGGACAGACATATGTGTAGGTATAGTGTATAGACCGTCATATTGGGGTGATATAAACACACTCAGTCCTTTTTTCAATTTAACAACATAAAAACGGTGGACCAATTGGAGCGGTTTTTAGATCGACCGCAACTTGACGTAGGAGTGCGGTCCCCCCGCCCACCAATATCGATTGACAGGTGCGCATTTCCATATCCTCAGTATGTTGTTTCACGTCCGCCATTTTCAGCGTGTGAGTCAAAGCGACGTCACCAAAGAAACACCCTTGCTCTATTTTTAGATCATGTAAGGCTCATTGGCTCGAACCATTCACCAAGTTATCGCTCTCCACTGCCGCCAGTGTTTGTGAGTTTTGGTGGGTTTGCATACATGTGTACTTTTCATTGCGTCTTCCTTAAACTTCAGCGGTTTGCATTTCCAGCGTTCACGAAGCTCCCTGTCATCTTAAACTAGGTGCAGCTGGGAAAAGTTGCGAGCGCGTTGCCTCACGTGTGCGTCCCTCCATTGGAAAATAAATGAACTAACGATCCAGCGCCATGCATTTCGCAGTGTCGCGGATGAAAGTGAGGACCGGGAGGGTGTCGCGGATGAAAGTGAGGACTGGGGGGTTCGCTCACTATTCTGCTGCCTAGGTCGCCTCTATGGACGCGCTGGCCCTGCTCAGGACACTTCATATTTCTGCCGCGCCACAGAGCGTTATCTGAATAGTTTCATTTTAAATAACATGCGAATGTGCGTGTCTGGTGTGCCGTGTCGTGGCTCTGAGCAGCGCATCCGGTGTATGACGCCCCTTATAGTTATAGCCTCAAGCAAGTCATACACCAGAAGCGCCGCTCGGGCGACAAGCAGCGTCGCGCCACGCAGCGGCATGCATTTCTGAATTATAAACATACGTTTCTATCAGGTGACACACACCGGCGCTGCAAGTGTGCGATACTTTTAACTGTCATGTGGCGCGCCGCGTCACGGTGCATCCGGTGTGTGATGCCCTTCAGTCAAAGTTAATTCAGTGTGCTTGGTTATAGTCTCTGTGTAGGCTACAAGCTCAGAGCTTCAAACTAGCAACACAGTTGGCTGTAAAACTATACAAAGACACAAATGATTTTGTAGTCTCTGCTTGGTCCTTTGTTCCGAGTCGTACATGTACAGCTGAATGCTGGTCCTCTCACTCATGTTGCTTCTCTCTGTCTGTCTGTTCTGTAGCCATACGCAAAGCAGGGGAGCTCTTGGCTCCGCCCCCTTGTTAAGTGGGCAGGAAGTCGAAACTAATTTTCATGTGAAGCAACACGCCCTAAAACAATGAACTGTGTACCACGCCCCCAAAATTACACTTTTTAACACATCCTAATAAAAAAATCTGAATTGTGTTTTGAACTGAACCTAAACTGGCACACTCAGAAGAGCCATAATATTAATATTACATTTTAAAAAAGGGGTAAATAGGTGCTCTTTAAAAGTGCTGATTCTCATCCCAGCCGCGTCACACTCGCGCAGCCAAACCGCCCCAGTACATGCTGAAGGTCCATGTTCAATAAAGCTAACAGAACCAACCAACCAATCAAAACAAACAAATAAACAATAACCAACCAACCACCCAAGCAGTGCACATTCAGTCACGTTACAATGTTATAGACAAAAATACACTGATGATTTATATTGAAAACGTTCTCAAACACCAAGTCTTATCCGTACAATCTTTTTATTTAGTGCGGAAAACATCTAGAAATTCTGAAAGTTTGAAATCATTGAAGGTCTGTATTGCAGAATACTTTTATTTACTCTTCAATATCTTGATTAACTGTTTATATTCTTGAAGGTGCTTTGTTTTAGCACACGTGTTATTGACGTTGAGCATTTTTTTCTTTTTGCTTTTCAGTTTTGTAAAATCTTTCTGACGTCAACATTTGAACAGTGTGTGTGTATATGTGTGTGTATACATAAAATCAGCCAACAGATCGACATGCACGACTTGCATTTGTTGTGTAAATGTATTCCGAAAGTGCACATTTCTTGAGATAAAATCAGAGATCAGCTGACCAAACCATTACTTCCTCAGAAGAGTTTGTCAGTCTTTGGATCTGTGTGCTGCTTTGAATGGAAGGATGCAATAAGAGCTGGTCAAAGAAGCCTGTGTGCTTCAGTGGACATGAACCATGTGTTGTGCCACGCTGGAGTGATTTCATTTACACACAAAAGGCGTTCTCTAAGAAATGGGAACCTCGTTGTTTGGGTGAAGCACAGCTTGTATATTATGCGCCCTGTGTGTTTTCGCTGGTTATGTGTTTGTTGGGAGTGTTTTCTGGTTGGCATGCTTGAGCAATGGCCTTAAACATGATTGACAGGAGAGCTGAAAAAGGGATATTGACTTGAATTTGGGGTCAAGGTGACCTGCACTTTCCTGCACATCATTATGCCTTTAGTTCTGACTGTATTCACCATCATAGCTCCGTCTCTGATACATTATTGCTGAGCCGCATCAAACATGCATCATCATCCTCCTCTTCATTACACTGCTGTGGATAACTTTATCCAATATCTTATATATGGAATGAGTTACACTGGATGAGTTGAGGCTTCAGGAACATCTGTAAGGATTTCACATTAAATAAAACCATGTTCTGATACCTACAGTACACTGTTAATAATGTCCAACAGTTCGCCAGTAACTTACTATAAATCAATTACAGCAAAAATACTGTATTTTACAGTACATTTACTGCACCATTTATCTTGCTGTATTCACAGAATGTAAGTATATCTTACTGTAAATTATACAGTAATTTCACAATGCAACTTTAAAATACGGTAACATACCGCATAACTGTCCTACAGTAAAAAAAACTGTTTACACAGTTACTGTGTAATTTACACAAAAATCGTTCAGTGTAAATTCTACAGTCCACAGATTTCACACTACATACAGAACAGAGACGATGGAGTGTGTTAATGGTTGTTCTGTTGAATTTGTATAGAGTCTCAAATACAACTAGACAGCATTATACGTGGTTCTAGCAGTAATGTGTGTGTGTGTGTGTGTGTGTGTGTGTGTGTGTGTGTGTGTTACATTTGTTTGTTACATTTGTTACAATCATTTATCTAATTTCTATATTATTTTTGATAACATCTGTTTTATTTGGGTAAAAGTAAATGTTTTTTCAAATAGTTTTAAAAGCACTTTATTGTAAAACAATGAAATAATTAAAAAAAATAAATAAATTATTATGTTACTTTACAAAAAGTACCATTTCAGTTTTCGATTTCAAAATGTGTCATGTCAGTGTGTGTGTGTGTGTGTGTGTGTGTGTATATATATACAGTATATATAATATATATATATATATATATATATATATATATATATTAGTGGTGGGCCGTGTATCGGCGTTAACGGCATTAACGTGCTGCGTGTCGCCGTAATCTATTCTCAAAGTTGAGTTGGGAGTTGGGTCTATTCTACGCAAGCTATGATGACTTTCACCTTGATATTTTAGTGCGGATGTATACCTGACCGGTGAGCCGTCTGACAAAAAAAGTGCCCTTCTGAAATGATTCACAAACTGCTTGAGAAACTGTTCTACTATGATTATGAAAATAAATGATGTTCAATAAGATGTACTTGTGTTTACTGTTTATTCAGTTAAGCATGCATTTTGAACTGTAGGCCTACATGAGCTCAAAACAACAATTTTTGATTACATTAATCTGACTAAAGTCAAAACTGAACTAAACCGAAATGGAATTAAGACATGTGGAGTATGCAGATATTAGTGGCATTATTGAAGTAAACACGGCGATCAAACTATTACCATCATGTAGGACTTTTCGCCATATTTTCCCACAAGATCCACACACGTGGCTGTCAGTGAAGGCGGCACACACACACACACATCGCGAAATGCATAAGTTTTTTCTTTCCATTTGGCGTGCGTTATTAAATTCCACAACACTCTCACCAGTCCTTACTCCTTATTTGCGTCTAATACCCCAGTTGTCACGGGGGCATGAATGAATGTTCATGAGTGAATGTGAAACTGCCGAACTGCAGTAAAAGTCACCCAAAATTACAGGAAACTCTTACATGAAAGCACTTCATGTAAACACCTTAATTATATTATTGTCTATTAAGGCAAATAACTAGATTACAGATGTCCATGTAAGCGTAGTCAGTAGTGTCTCAGAAGCAAGTGAAAGATCCAGAAGGGTGTCCTGCTGATTTGATTCAGAAGGGCACTTTTTTGTCAGACGGCTCACAGGTTTACTTTCAAAGCACCCGGTCCATTTTATTTGTATATGTTTTACTCGAACGCATAAACTCAACAGGTGCCTGATAGTTAGATGTGGAGCTAACATTAATCAGATTCTAGTGAACTGCATCCATGTCAGCACGTCAGGTTTGATGTGGTAATTTCACAGTAGGAATTCACACAGGTTCAAAGACTCGTTCTCGCCCCCTACAGTGCAATTCGGCCAGGTATACATCCGCGCTAAAATATCAAGGTGAAAGTCATCATAGCTTGCGTAGAATAGACCCAGCTCCCAACCCAACTTTAAGAATAGATTAACGGCGATATTTTTTTTATCACCCGATAAGAGTCTCGCGTCAATGCAGCACATTAACGCCGATAACGGCCCACCACTAATTTATATATATATATATATATATATATATACACACCCACACACACACACACACACACACACACACACACACACACACACACACAAATAAATCAGTTTGAGTTGTTACTGAGCAAAGTGTTTAAATTAGTAAGCAGTAATACTATTTAAGTCTTTCTGCTTGTGTTTGTTTGTAATTCACCAGCAGTTTCATAGAGAAAAACATTTAAAGTGAATCTCACCTTTTTTTTGTTCACAGTTCTTGAGTTTCAGTTTTTGTTTGCAGGCTGGTGTTAATTAGATAACATAAGCCATTGAGAAATGAATTTGGGTGTGAACAGCAGGGTGGAGCAGCAAAGGTCGCTGTTTTGAAGGAGGCCGAGGTGTCGTGCTTTAAGAGCTGGAATAATGAGAAGGAGGCCGGGGAGACTCGTGACATTTTTCATGTTAATCTGACCCCAGAACAGTGGGCACATTTGTCAGAATGCCAGGTAGGCTTGTTACGAGGTGTAAATGTCTTGCGGCCGGTGTGCTCCAACACAGTAAATGTCACGCCAAAGAGTGTGTCCTCTTTTGGCTACAAGCGTGCATCTTAAAACAGACTTGCTTTCACAACATCTAAAGAAAATACATTTCAGCTGATCGGTTATAGCGGCTGCTAGCACATTGAAGCTAATGATATGCTCTATTTTTACGTTTCATTTCAAGCGTGAAAAATGAGTTAGATGGACTAGATCCACAGTGCTTTAAGATGCACCAAAAAGAGGCCAAAACACAAATGTATACAAGATAAGAGCGGTTGTTCAAATTTGCTAAATGCATTACATAGCCATAGCCATAACCATTCGCAAAGACTGTATTCTAGTACAGTGTTTGCCAACCCTGTTCTTGGAGGCACACCAAGAGTACATATTTTGGATGTCTCCTTTATCTGACCTATTAACTTCAGGGTTTGGAGTCTCTTCTAATGTTCTGATGAGTTGATTCAGGTGTGTTCGATTAAGAAGAGGTTGAAAATGTGTACTGTTGGTGTGCCTTTAGGAACAGGGTTGGGAAACACTGTTTTAGTAGCACTGCTTAGCATGCTAGCAGTTCATCTCAAAACAAACTCACACACATATTGTCTGATTTTGTAGCAGGAAATGAAAACTGCATTTTTTTAAAAAGTGGTGGACATGTGAAAGTTTACGCACATCTGGTTTCCATGGATTGTTTGTTTTTCTGACAGGAATACTGAGAAACTCAATTCAAAGAACTGAGGCAAACTGTAGATGCTCTGTTCTCATCTTCAATTAACTTTTTTCCCAGGAGTTACTTTGAAATGTTTTCACACTAACACAAAAACTGCTCTTTTTAGATCTATGATATGTTATAAATCAGTTGGCTAAATGAACATGTGCACCATGATTGTAGTGTGTCCACTCATTTTTTGGGTAACAATCTCTTTAAATAGACACAAAACAGTAAAACTCAAAAAAAACTTGAGTATAAATTACTCAAGCCTTCACTGTAAAAAAAAAATGCTGGGTTGCACACAATTCCTTCATGTTGTCCCAACTCAGGGTGACACGGTGGCTTAGTGGTTAGCACTGTCACCTCACAGAAAGAAGGTCGCTGGTTCAAAATGTCAACTGGCATTTCTGTGTGGCGTTTGCATGTTCTCCCTGTGTTGGCGTGTGTGATTGAGAGTGTATGGATGTTTCCCAGTACTGGGTTGCAGCTGGAAGGGCATCCGCTGTGTTAAACATAAGTTACTTGATAAGTTGGCAGTTCATTTCGCTGTGGCGACCCCCAGTGCCGGCGCGTAGGTTTGAGGGGCCCTAGGCGAGATTTAAAAAATTGGGCCACTGGTGTAAAAACAGTGAGAAGAAAGCACCAAAGCAGCAGCTTTTCTTTTTTTCATTTTTTGGGCTCCGGAAAGATGCCGGAAAACTACATTTCATTTCAAATTAGATAAAAATTCGATTAAGATCGATTAAAAATAGCAACAACTCTTGTGAGATTTTAAGACACTTTTTCGGCTTTATATCCAACATGAGCAATTTGGAGAGATATGTGGAATCTGTGTAGGAATACGTTACGTCATTCTAGTTCACCCAATAGCCAATCGCAGGCGGTGTTATGCAAAATAGAGTGTTGTGCTGCTGGGTATGTTTCTGCTTTTATTCATACTGTTGTTGTGAATTTATTATCATTTTCAGCTGTTTGTCATGTATGAATTATACAGAGCTAGTCTATTATGAAATGTGGAGGTTATTTTTTCTCCCCGTGGTTGTGAATTGTATCACGTTTAATGGAGTTTGTGCATTGTGCAATGTGAATTGTTAATGATTTAAACGTTTGCGCTAGTCCGCGTGCTTAGGTTTGCAGGAAATCTAATATAAGAGCAGTGTTCGTGGGGGCCTAGCCGACCGCCTATTGCCTGTTGGACGGGTCGGCACCGGCGACCCCTGATGAATAAAGGGACTAAGCCGAAGGAAAATGAATGAACGAATGGATTAATCAAATTAAGCTAATTTAATTGTTTTTACAAATTTAAGTGGATTGACTATGAAACAATTAAGTTGTCTAAAAAGCATCTTAAGAATAGTGTTGATTCAGTTCATTTTAAATAAGTAGTTTGAACAAGCAGCAAAACATTTTTTGAGTGTATGATGAGTAAATTAAGTATGAGGTGACATCATAAAATATTTGCTGAAACTGACAAACCTAATGTTTTGAATGTCTATATCTATTAAATGCAGATTTTGTCACTGTTTTGTATCATACTAACTTATAGACACGCTTAAGACTAACATGTTGATACTAACACCTACAAATGTTTCATTTTGATTTCACTGAGACTATAAAAGCAACAAGCTGAATTTTGAGTAAACTTTCAAGCTGAAAAGTGAGTAAACCTATTACAACTTGGAACTGTTGACTTTATTTTACTATTCACATACTCACGTTTTTTTAAGTCAACCAATTGATTTTGACAGTGTAAATATGGGCCGTTTTACTATTTACAAGTCATTCTCCAATCCCAAGCATGCTCCTCTGCCAGTTTACCTCATTCTTCAAAGTTTTAAAACTGGCACATATATAAGCTGGCTTAAAGTGTCCAGTGTTGATTTGAGACATGTGTGTGGATGGAATGCAGCAGGAGATGATGATGTGCTTTCCTCTCCAAGCACAGCAGGTCCAGAAAATGAACCGTATGACCGAGCCTGGCCGTCTGATTTGAGTCAACCGACTTTTTTTTTTTTTCTCCCCCTCACACCCTTCCCCTTCACACTATAACTTCCAATTCCATCCACAAATCGAGCCGCTCTCTTGACACCTCCAAGTTTTTTTTTCTGTATTTCTTTTTTGACTGGACTGATGTCTCAGCATGTCATTTCTTCCTCTTTCCTTGTAGCGCAGGGAAAGAGATGGCTGTTTGATCTTCAGAGGCCATTTCCACATCTTACAGCTCTTTCTGAACTTCAAATGACTGTGCCTCAGGGCGAGCAACTGCAACTGCAGTAAAGACAAAGCCACATGCCAGATTGAAGTCATGGACGTGCCAACAAGGACACGTTTCTGTTGCATCTCCTGTTCCTCAGGAAGCACTTGGACATAAATGACATTCTCCCAAAACAATGTAAGCATTCCAGGAATTGTTTATAAAACTATAATATAAAATAAGCTCTCTATATCAGTATGAAAGGACTGTGTGGACTTGCCTGATTATTAAAGGACGATTTCCAAATATTGAAGTTCTGCAAATAATTACTTGCTGTAGTCAAAAAGTCTTTCGTTTTCTTTTATCAAACACAAAAAGATCAATAAGTGCAGTGAGCACAAGCTGTAAAGCTCCAAAAAGGGTGAAAGAATAATAAAGTTAGGCTTTCTGAAGCTGTTCAATAGTATTGCAGCAAACTTAGTTAAATAATTAATTACTATTCACTTTTATTATACAAAGAAGTCAGTCCTAATAGCCTTGTGGTGACCAGAGTTTCGATTCTTAGCTCAAGGTTCTTTGTCGATCTTGTGTTCCCTTCTATCTGCCCCAAGCATGTCTTAACTCTAGTTCTGTCGAAAATATAAAGTATAAAACCACTTAAAAAATTTATATTATTAGATAATTAACCCTTGTGTGCTTTTGGGGATGTGCTGAGGTGATTTTGAGTCTTAATTTGGCCACAAATTTCTCTATTTCAGCAAATGAAATAATTTATGCTGACTAATCTTATTTTGACACATATTTTGGGAAAATGCTTTGAAATTTTTCAAAAACTCAACACACTCTGGGCAAATTGACTACCCTTTCATTATGTTGGTGTCTGTTTTTGCCCTGTTGACTTCTATTATAATGACATTTTTTGATTATAAAGCCATGACAACATATTATGTATTCTTGATTGTGCTGGTTTTTGTTGGAAGAGGTTGCAATGCAAAAAGCTTAGTTTCTGGCTTTGGATTATATGGAGTATTGTTGTGTGTGAGAGAGACCTTTGCGCACTTACCTTAATGTGTCTGAGAAAATCAAAAAAAGCAGCTCAGCTTTCAGAACATAGTAAACATAGTAAGTCAAAGGGTTACTAAATAGTAACTAAAGGGTTAATGGTGCCCACTGATGATCAACATTAAAAAATCCACATTTTCTAAAAGGAAAAGCACCAACCATCAAGAATGCATGATTATATGGTGTTATGGCTTTACAATCAAATAATGTGGTTATGATGGAAGTCAATAGGGCAAAAACAGCCATGAACATAATGAAAGGGTAGTCAATTTGAACGATACCCAAAGATTAAATGACAATAGCTTGGTTTCCATCACCCTGTGTTAATATGCATTTTAAAGATTCACATGAAAAACAAGTCATGGAAACATCTTATTATTTTAAAATAAAAATCCCTTAATTTTACAAAATTGTTTTCACATTCACTTAAAGTTGTTTTAACGAAAAAGAATTAATGCGAATAAAAGGAGTGCAAATGTATTTGCTGAATAAACTGCTGATGTTGCCTTGATTAATGTTGGTTGCTAGGTTACCAATACCACAGTCAGCCACTCGAACAACTTCATGGAAATGCACATAATTCGCACTAGTATTTTTGCCAACTGTTTTGAAAATATTTGCTTTAGCTTCATAGAAAACCTAGTTTTATGGAGCCAGATCTCAAAAATAATACATATACAAAATAAAATACATGCAGAGCACAATTCACATTCGTGTTTGTTAAAACCCCATACATTACAAACACCATAAATTAACAAAAGATGTAACTAAACGTATATCATGCCTCTTCAGAGTGGAGATGAATAAATGTATAAACTGTAAATCTTGCATTTTGCATCCTGAGTTGAATTTGATATTGAAGCATGCCTCACACGGACAACATTCCCTTTTGCTTTTATTTATGAAGAGGGCAGCACATTATGGGTTGCCAGATCCCAGATCCAATTTGTAAGTTCAAAACATGATTTAAAAAAAATGCACAAATTCAATGCACAATTCAAAAATACACAAAAACAATTTACAAATTTAAAACACAATTCAAAAATATACAAATCCTATTTGTGAATTCAGAACATGATTTATAAGTACACAAGTCCAATTTGTTAATTTAAAAGATGATTAAAAAATAAACAAATCCAGTGTGTAAATTTAAAACACGATTCAAAAGTATGCAAATACAATTCACGAATTCAAAACACGATTCAAAAGTATGCAAATCCTATTCACAAATTCAAAACACAATTCAAAAATACACAAATCCTATTCACAAATTCAAAGCACAATTCAAAAATACACAAAAGTACAATTCACGAATTCAAAACACAATTCAAAAATACACAAATCCTATTCATGAATTCAGAACATGATTTATAAGTGATTTATAAGTACACAAATCAAATTCGGTAATTTAAAACACGACTAAAAAACACAAATCCAATTCGTAAATTCAAAACACGATTCTAAATTAGCCAAATTCAATTCATTTGGTGAAAATATTTATGATTTTTACTTGTGAATTCACAAATTGTGTTTATAAATTGACAAATTGGATTTTGTAAGTGTGAATTGTGCTGTGCATGTATGAATTTTATTTTTTTAAATGTATTATTTTTTAGACTGATTTGGCTCCATATAGTTTTACTTCGAGATTGATTTTAAAAAGGACACCTGTACACATAGATTTGTAAAGACAAACAACAAACAAGATACTAGATTGTGCTTTCAGGTCAGTAGGGTACAGGGCGTTAACTTTGTAACCATTGAAACTGGTCTGTTTTCAAGCCTTGAAAAACCTGTTTTTGTATAAATTAATGTCCAAAATATGTAAAAGCTTCAGTTCTTGATTGAAAATGGTGTCATTTAAACACCCCCCTTAGATGCCATATGTACCTCAGCCAAGACCATGGTAAAGCCAGCATGTCCTGACATGTCACACCTGCCGTGTGAGATAATATGAGTGTGTGAGAGATTTTATTACATCTTTCCTTCAACACAATGGCAGCTGACCAGTTAAAGCTGCAATGTCAGTCATCTAATGGAGGTCTGATTAAACTGTAACTGAGACTGTAGACGGTATTGTTGAGAAATCCTTCAGTGTTGGAAACAGGCCTAAACTAGAGAGACATTTCAGCGCGCATCTTTTTTCCAAAATAAATCAATACTTTTACCTTAGGCTAAAATGAAAGGGTATATATAGATTTTTCATACAGTGGAGTGGTATAGTGTAAAAGGTCTATGATAGAGGAGGCCAATAATGTGAGTTTCTCCTGCACGGGCATGACAAATATTAAAATGTTACAAATGTATTTGAAAGGAACATTAATACATTTAAAATGTGACCGTGGACCACAAAATAAGTGTCAAGTTTTGAAAATGGAGATATTGAGAAATTGCTTTCCATTGATGTATGGTTTATAAGGATACTACAATATTTAGCAGGGGCAGCACGGTGGCTCAGTGGTTAGCACTGTTGCCTTACAGCAAGAAGGTCGCTGGTTCAAGTCCTGGCTGGGCCAGTTGGCATTTCTGTGTGGAATTTGCATGTTCTCCCCGCGTTCGCATGGGTTTCCTCCGGGTTTTTCGGTTTCCCCCACAGTCCAAAGACATGCGCAATAGGTGAATTGGGTAAACAAATTGGCCATAGCGTATGACTGTGTAAATGTGTAAATGCAAGAGTGTATGGGTGTTTCCCAGTAATGGGTTGCGACTGGAAGGGCATACGCTGTGTAAAGCATATGTCAGAATAGTTGGTGGTTCATCCCGCTGTGGCGACCCCTAATAAATAAGGGACTAAAGCAGAGATACCCAAAGTAGGGCCTGCATTGTAACCTTTGATTTGGCCCACCATTCAATCTGAGAAGAGAGTGAGAATGATAGAGAGGGATGGGGCATCATTTCTAATTTGACGTAACTTTTTTTGTTGGTTTTGTTTGTTTTATTGCTAAACTACAATAAAAGCAAACTGAAATAAAATGTTTTAATTACATGTTGTAAATAAATCAGATTTTAAAAAATGTAAAATGTGTCACTCGATGGATAGAGGACTATGCAGAAGACATCGGTGAGCAAATCAGGACAAAATAGTGTAACTCCATTCTGTCATAAAAGAGATTGTTTTTGTTTTTACTGTCACATGTTTATTATAAAATGATGATGTATTAGTTAATATAAAGCAATTTTATTATGTAAAATAAAATACTGCTGTGTTAAACATATGCTGGATAAGTTAATGGTTCATTCCGCTGTGGCGACCCCAGATTATTAAAGGGACTAAGCCGAAAAGAAAATGAATGAATGAAATTAGGAAATTAACCATCGCTGCGTCCGAAACCGCATACGTCCATACTATACAGTACGCTAAAATCAGTATGCGAGCCGAGTAGTATGTCCGAATTCATAGAATTCGAAAATCAGTATGCGAGAAGTACCCGGATGACTTACTACTTCTGCGAGATTCTGAAGTGCGCATCCCATGCACGCTGCGCTATCCATGATGCTCCGCGAGAGAATTCATGAATGGAAGTAAATCAATGCAACTGATGCAGGAAGGTCACGTGACCATGACAAAATAGCGGATGTAGTACGTCCAAATTCCATTCATACTTCTTACATTTATACTGTATAGAACGTACTTTTCTAACGGCCGAGTAGTACGTTTAAATTTAAATGCAGTACCTACTGAGTAGTAGGCAGTTTCGGACGCAGCCCATGACTACTATAGTTACCTTCGGCCCACAAGTCTCAGTCAAGTTTGGTTTTTGGTCCTTCATAAGAAAACGTTTGGATAACCCTGGACTAAAGGCTTATTAATACTTCTGCGTCAAGTGCACATGTATGGTCCTGCGCAGCCTTCGCAGTGGCTGATGCCGACGCTTACATCTCAAAAAATTTAAGTTCACATCACAACAACCTGTAGCGCAAGCTCTGTGATTGGTCGGCTTGGTAGCGGTGACCGAGTGTGGGCAGTGCTGAGAGCCACAAGTCTGATGGAGCGAGTGTTTACAAGTGTTGAGTCCTGTAAAGGAGCTCCAAATGGAAACTTTTGTTTTGTGTTTACCTTATGATTCAAGTTGTTGCACGTCTGATGGTTCACACGCCCTAAATGAGCGAGTTTTAGCTACTTGTAGCGTTCAGAAAGAACAAACACCTGCAAAGAAACTCGACACAGAGAAACATAAAAACCTACTGCCAGTTAGCATTTTCGGAAGTGTTATTGCAGAGCAACACAAACAGCGCGGAGAAGTATAAATGCACGGCTCCACGCAAGGCAGGCGCCGTGGGTCACACTGATCACTCGACGCAGAAGTATAAGCCAGCCTTAAGCTGAAGGAAAATGAATGAATGAATGAATATTTGGCCGAGACACAACTATTTGAAATAGTTATCAAAATAATGAGAAAATCGCTTTGCAGTTGTCCAAATTAAACTCTTAGCAATGTATATGACTAATAACAAATTGAGTTTTGATATATTTACAGTAGGAAATTTACAACATATATTCATGGCACATAATCTTTACTTAATATTCTAGCGATTTTGGCATAAAAAGAAAAAAAAGACAAATGCAATGTATTTTGGCTATTGCAACTTAAAACAAATGATTAATTTAAAATATAACATGCACCCAACACAAACTTTAAGTATACGTATCATATAGGTTGATATAGGTCCACTACGATATCATATTTTAAACTTTAGTTGATGTGTAATGTAGCTGTGTGAACATAAACAACATCTCTGAATGTAAGACGCTCAAAGTTCATTGCAAAGGGAGACATTGACTTTTACAGAGTTAGCTTAGCAAAGCCTACAGCGAACAGAGTTTGGGGACTACAAAACAATACATCCGGGCTAGTGAGATCACAAACACTTCAGGTTACGCGCATACACCTGTGCAGCAAAGGGGCGTGGCCAGAGGCGCTGTAACGTTATAGCAGAGAAAGCTAAAATGCCATCCAAATGCTGCTATTTCCACAGAACTTCTTCTGTTTCTGCATTTGGGCTTCCAAAGGACACGACACAAAGAAAGAAGAGCATTTGACAAAGGACAGCTTCCAGAATCTCTCCCAGTTCAGTGTTAGATTTGGCTAAAAACTTCTCAAAGAAGGAGCAGCTCCAACCATGATGGAAGAAGCTGTGGATTGTGAGCCACAACCTGTAAGTATTTTTATTTGTTAATATTGATCTATGACATGCACAGTTTCTAGCGTTAACGGTATGTTGTAGCAAGGATGTAAACAACGAGAAAGGCTGTTTGGCACCGTTAACAATTTAGCTACAAATTCATATATATTAGTCAAAGCTCTGTAAACAGCCACAGTCTTCAGTGTCTCTCTATGCGGCCGCTTTCCCTGCGTTCTACATCTCAAATAACGAACTCACAAAAGATATGTGAACATTTCATATTACTTACGCATGCTAATTCTGAATATATGTGAAAGACACTTGTCAGATTTATTTTAGAGAGCAGGCGTGAGGTTCAGCTGTGTCTTCTTCATTTTATGTCTAATTCAGGCTCAAACTGACACGGCTGCTACACTGACTGACAGTATTTACACAGCAGAGGCAAAGCACGTGCTAGTGACTGGACGTTATGCTTCCTGGTGACGTGGAGCCGATCCACGAATCACAGCACATTATGTTAGCTGACCAATCAGAGTCTTTTTCATGTTAGCTGAGTAGCTGTTTATAATCAAAGATATATGAAAAAATAACGTGATTTTCTACAAGTGAAGCATGAGCACACATTGCTTTGCATCTTATAAACGCAACCAAGCCTTAAAAATACACTCTGGACCACCCCTTTAAATCTATTTGCTATAGAAAAAAATATTTGTAGTAATATGTTAGCAATTTTTGCTTTCAGAAGTTCTTTTTAAAACTGTTTTACTCCACAAATACCATAGTGGGCTGACAGCAGTGGAAATAAATTGTGACAAGTTATGTAAGCGCAGTTGTTTTGGAAAAATACTACTGGATTAGTAGGCGTGTGGGTCTATAACTTATAGGCAGTGCTGACACACACACACACACACACACTAACCTAAATGAGCTGTTCATGGTGTACATATCCCGAGCTGTATTTTGCACTTGTGATGTGGGTGGTTTAATGAATAACTAAATCACATAGCTGGAGTGGAGAAACTGGATAAACTGTTATTTCATTGGTGCAACAGATCCATTCGGGGTAATTGGCCGAGCATTCGTGAAATGTCATAATACAAATTGTCTGAAGTGACAGCGAATGGCACGGTCATTTTCGTGCTGTTAGGCTCTTTTGCATAATTTATCATGCGCCCGAATGGAGCTGTATGTTGGTCTGGTTGACAGCCTGTGTAATTTAGCTTCCATCCAAACGTCTCTGGATCAGCTCTCCGGCGTTGTAGCTGTGACTCAAAGCCTATTTAAAGAGAAGATAAGGTCAGTGTAACAGGTCACTGTCAGCTTTGTAATCCTAAAAAGAAATGCCAAGGCAATACACAGTTCAAAACTATTTGGATACATTCTTAATGATAGAAGTAATCAAATTTAATCTTTGTTTTCTTTTTAAAAAGGATCATTTTTCTGGCGGTGGGACATTTAAGTGTACTGCATTATACTGGAATTAAATTATCATACAATTATGACAAACTATAAATCATTGGCTTCTGAATACTTTACCACTTTTTTTTTTTTTTGTAGTAAATGTAATAGCTCAAAACTGTCACCCTAGATCCTGTCGGACAATTTGCACTTGCAATCATGACAAACCATATATCATCTGAAAGCTGAAAATGTCTAGATTTTTTATAGATATTACTGAGCAACATATAACCTCCTAGTAGTTATATACAGCACATTTTAACTCTTAAGTGGCTATTTAAAATACTTTGAATGTTTTATATTTTGTTACAGACATGCAGTGTCATCCTGCAACTTTTTTGCAGCATATGAAATGTCCCAAACCCTATTTTTAACTGTCCAAAATGGGAAAAAAAATTTGTTTTTACTTTCTGATAGTCAAAGCAAGTTAAAAAAAAATTCTATATTAAATATGCATAAGAGAAAATTCGGGAAAAAGTGTTTTATGTAAATTCGGACCACGAGTCTACATATATAAACATCATTTTTTGCAAAAAGTACATCATATCAAAAGATATTTTTAATCTAATTAGGTTCCAATAAGCCCAAAGAGAAATAAAAAAATGCATGTAAAAAAAAAAACCCTTGGGCTATAAGATGTTATTTTTTAATTTTGTGATTGAACACACTCTGACGAGGACATCTTGGAGCCTTGGCTGACTGCGAACGTACAGTCGTTATGTAGCGTACGAGTTATGTAGGCTTTCATATGCTCTAATATGCCATTGTACTATTATTTTGATCAAAAGGAGTAACTGCCATGAAAAAAACATGTGAAGATGTCAATAGCTATGTTTCCATCCAAAAATGTGAATTAAATATATGCACAAAACTGGATTATCGCATAAAAGATGTGCGAATAAAGCAGCGTTTTTATACGAGTCAAAGCGAACAAAATCGTCACTTCCTCATTATCTGGCGCCAAATATCAACAGTAAAAACGGAATTGCTGCGATAAGAGAAGCTGCTTGAATCTTTTCTTCATTTAATAAATGATTTGCACCTCAGAAGGCAATCCTGACACACAGTGAACGCGCGGTGGCTTTTGAAGGGGTGAGACGCAGGCACAGATGCTCTTGATTCTGGAGATCATTAATAATATAATATACTAATACTGAGATGATTAAGAACAACATTTCAGATGTTTTATAATGTGCTCAGCCTGCTGGTTTGTCCATTCACACACATTTTAGTCATTGTTTTCATCATAGTTTGTTCATCTTATTGAATAAAACGTTTATCCTACTCAGTTATGCGCATGTTGTTTTCAAGATTTTCAAAATGTATGCGCATCTTGGCGTTTCCATCCACTGGTTTTTTTATGTGCATATCCAAAATGTGCATAAAAATAGGTGGATGAAAATATAGGTAATGAGTGGAGTTGTTAAATGAATGATTTTAATAATATATCAAATGAAGTCGGCGCCAATAGCCTAGTGGTTAAGCGCGCCAACATATAGCACCATGGGGGTTACGCCGACCCGAGTTTGATTCCCGGCTCAAGGTCCTTTGCCGACCCCTCCCCTCTCTCTGCTCCCAATACTTTCCTGTCTGTAACCTCCAATATCTGATTCAAATTAAAGGTAAAACCCCCCTAAAAAATTATTTAAAATAATAATAATATATAAAATTAATAGGTTGTGGATCCATTTGGAGGAAACTCGTGAAAACGTGAGCTTTGCAAAAATGCTAATGATCATCTCGTTTTGGCATCTAGCATGATTCAATGTGATCTCGATCATTTCAATTCATGACCCTGCTACAGGTACTATTGGAAATAGAGGCACTTTTTTCTATACAGTTTCGCTGTTTGTCCACATGAAAATGCAGTGTCAGGTGACACAAACTGAAACTTTCTGAAAGTTTCCGGACAGGGTGAAGATTTTCCTGTCTGCGATAATACACACATTTCATACACAGTGGCAATTCAAAGTGCTTTACATATACAAGAATAAAAAAGACAAGTATAAGAAAATAAAAACATGGATGATAAAAATGATTGAAAACAGATTTAAATGTGTTAAAACAGGTTATAAACGAATGAAAAGAAAAGACAGACACAATAGTGCGATCTGTCAGATGTAGCACAGTGCTCATTCAGTAAAGGCACAGCCAAATAGATGTGTTTTAAGTCTGGATTTCAACGTGCCTAATGTTGGAGCACATCTGATCATTATTGGAAGCTGATTCCAGCAGCGAGTAGCGTAGTAGCTGAAAGCCGCTTCACCCTGCTTTGACTGAACTCTTGGAATTTCTAGTTTTTATGATCCTAAAGATCTGAGTGATCTGTTAGGTTTGTATTCAGTGAGCATATCTGTAATGTATTGAGGTCCTAGGCCATTTAGTGATTTATGGACAAGTAATAATACTTTAAAATCTATTCTGAATGTAACTGGGAGCCAGTGTAAAGACCTGAGGACAGGTGTGATGTGCTCTGATTTCCTGGTTCTGGTCAGAATCCTGGCCATAGCTTTCTAGAAGAGCTGCAACTGTCTGACTGTTTTTTTTGGGAAGGCCTGTGAAGAGGCCGTTACAGTAATCCACCCTGCTGCTGATGAAAGCATGAACAAGTTTCTCTTCACTGGAAACAAAGCATCTGATTCTTGCAATGTTTTTGAGATGATAGTATGCTGATTTACTAACTGCTTTGACATGACTATTGCATTAAGTGCGTCGACATATGGCTCAAGGTCATTTGCCGATCCTTCCCCTCTCTCTGCTCCCCATGATATGCTGTCAATATTCTACACTGTTCTATCTAATAAATGTTAAAACCCCCTAAAAATAACAATAAAATAGATTTTTTTTAATAGACGTTTTCGCCTCATGATATCAGCGTGCATGTCGTTTTCTCCTTTTTGATTAGCCAACACATCTGGGCTGGGTTCACACCAAACATGGAAGATGCAAATGACACAAAATTCTGCGCATTCTGCAGCAAGCGTATCGCATATTTCATGTCTTTGTTCGCGGGACAGTAATCTGCCTCTGTTCTCATGTTTGCATTGATCTGTATGCAATTTACTCATGCAAATACTTAATTCCACGTTTGGTGTGAACCCAGCATAAAAGTGTCATTATCACTGCCTGTGCCCTTAACATGCATCACAGTGTGTTTCTGCATTTTCATGTGGACGGATATTTAAAAAAAAAAACAAAAGCAGGGAAACTCCCATTTATAAATTTTAAACCACACTAAACTAAACTGTAAATCTGAAATCTGGATTTACTAGAACTTCTAGCTTAAGCTGCTTTGACACAATTTACATTGTAAAAGCACTATATAAATAAACATGGATTGAACTGAACTGAACTGAATAAAAAACACTGCTTACATGGCCATAGTCACCAATGGATACTGGAAGTCATCCGCTGGCAATGTTAGGTACTGCACCTAAACAAAATCTTAATCTGTTCATTCTTTTGAGATATCAACTTTCATTTTTTTATCTTTGACTTTTCTGTCAGTTTTTGGGATAAAACAGGTTTTGTAAAATAAATTTTTTTTTGTAATATAAGAAAAATATACAATCATTCTTATATTATTTTCATAAACATTAAGGCACATAACTTGTTTTTGTTATGGGACAAGTTTAATCTTTTTTTCAGTTTTATTTAACTTTTTGAAGTTTTGTGTTGAAGATTGAAAATCATTTAGGTTGTCTATGTTCAAAAAGTGGGACCAACGTTTATGAATTTCCAACACATTATCAAAAACAAGGTTTATTTATACACTACCAGTCAAAAGTTTGGGTTTATTAGGATTTTTAAATGTTTTAAAATAAGCTTCTCCTGCTCACCAAGGCTGCATTTATTTAATCAAAAATACAGTACAAATTGTACAATTGTGAAATGTTATTGCACTATAAAATAACTGTTCAAATGTAGTTTATAATTTAATTTAATAATTTATTCTAGTGATTTAAAGATTTTCAGCTTCATTACTCCAGTCTTCGGAGTCACATGATCCTTCAGAAATCACTCTAATATTTATTATTATTATTGTTATTGTTATTTTTTTAATTATTATTAATGATAAGAGTAATAAAAGCAATAACTGGTGTAATCATTTTAATCATTTTAATTTGAAACTACATACAATAAGTAATTAATGAATATTTAACAATTTTTTCTTACATTTCTTAAATGCAGCCTTGATGAACGAAATCATTTTCTTTAAATTATTAAAAAAAATTAATTTAAAAAAAATGTAAATAACTGACCCCAAACTTTTGACCGGTAGTTAGGGTTACCACTTTTAATACAAAAAAATAAGGGACGCATACTGCAGCGGGGGCCACACCCCCAATCACAGGCCCAATAGCATGCCAGTGGTGGTAAATCGCAACTTAAAATATGTTTTCAGGAAAGTATGAACACTTGGACATTAAAATAAACTGTCTTTTATTGAAATGTGTGTAAACAGATCAGATGCAGTCAGTCTTTCTCTTTTACATCTCTGCAGCACTGTTATAGCTGATGTTATGTTTAATAGTGTGGTACACGTGTGTTAACTCTGCTGCTGTAACCTAGAGGACAGGAGAAAATGCTAATCAACCTAATTTTAAAGGGTGGTATTGATTGCAGATTTTAGCTAAAATATTTGTCATTATTTGCAGTAACACCTATGCAAACATAGAAACAGCACATACATAAACTAGCTACAAACATTAGCTAGTAAAGTTTTCAAATAGCCTATTTCTAATTTAAAAATATGGAAAGTTGCAATTTACTAGTTTATTTTCTTTACATGGGCATTGTGTTGTTTATTAATGTAATAAATGTAATGTTTCATGTAATAAATTAATGCTTATGTCCCTGACTTAATCTTAACAAGCAAATCATAATATTACATTGGAACGTGATCCACTTACATAGTATTTACAGAATTTTTACAAATTACAATTTGTGACCCAGTGTGTGAAAACCAGGCCAAATCTAATTCTGAGAGAAAGTTTGATTGTAGCCATTCATTTCACTGTGATTTCAGTTGTTGATATGGTTTTGATATGGTTAATATTAAATACATATATATTTTATTTTCACAGACTGTTCTTTATTTTATGTAGAAAACAGTAAATTACAAAAAAAAAAATGACTCCAGCTAGATTTTCACAGACTGGGTCACTGTCATTACCATGTCTGCTTCGGGAGAGACTTAGGGTACGGAGAACTGTCTGACTGTGCATTGCTTTTTGTGAGCTCTGTCATTGCGGGAATGCAGCTCTCTGAAGGCATGGTGTCGCACGTCCCGCATGAGCTCTCCGACAAATCGTGCAGTTGGCTTGATAACAAATTCTACCAATCTGCAGCCAGGTATTTGTTTACTCCCACTCTCTGCGGTGCTTTTGCCGCCACTTGCGTTTAAACTCTGAAACTTTAAGATGGGGGTTACCTGGAGAAGCATCTGCCATTAGGCTACTCTCTGTCAAGACTTGCCTAAAAGACACGCCCTCCTCACTGGACAAAGACCAATCAAACTAACGATGATATCAAGTATTAGCCAATCAAAAGTAGGAAATGAGGCATCATAAAAATCTACTTTAAAAAAAGATAAAAATACGGGACAAAACCCGTCCTGTATTGATTCAAAACGGGACGCGCAATTTCATTCTCAAATACGGGACGATTCCGTATTTTAAAGGACGGGTGGCAACCCTACCGGTAGGAAAGTATAGGCTGCACAGTGGTTCATTAGTTAGCACTGTCGCCTTACAGCAAGAGTGTCAATCGACTCCTGGCTGAGCCAGTTGGCATTTCTGTGTGAATGTGTAAAACATATGCTGGTATAGTTGGCGCTTCACTGACCCCTGATATATAAGGGACTAAGCTGAAGGAAAATGAATGAATAATAACGTTCTGCCAGAACGTTATCAATTTTCTTTTTTACTATGCCATTACTTTTCCATATTAACACATTTTTTAGCATAAACAAAGTATTTCATAAACCATAAACCCTTTATCAAGCATATATGGTAACTTCATTGACATTCATTATATGTCATAAAAGTCTCATAAAATTGTAGTAAAACTGTAATGAATATTTCAACGAGTGCCCTATGAAGGGTTAAACAGGTGTAAGCCATGCTATTTAATGCTTTGAATACTATATCAAACATACCAGTCACAAATTCTTAATGATATAGCAAATGGAATAAATGTAGTCTTGTATAAAAGCCAAGGTTATGGTGAATACAACCCAGTGTTTGCGCTACGAGATACAATAGATTTCTTTCTGAGCGCTGGCTGGTGATTAGAGTTCTGACACCTTCCTCCTACTTCTTTTTAGCGTTCCCATTTTTTTCGCCTCCCCCTCACTGCAGCTGACATCAAAGAACATCTGTTTGTTGTGCAAACCCGCCTCTGAACTCCATGTTAAGTCTCAGCACTCGCCAATGTCAAAAGTTCTTCATTCAAGACCGGTAGCTAGGAGAGGGAAAGAGAGACTTGAGGTTGCATGGGTTTACCTTGTGCTTTCTGGATGTGTGTGTGCATGTTTACGCGTGACTCTCATATGAAAAACCAGCAGTGCATCCAATCAGGGAACAGAATTCAGCTTTGCTTTTCCCAGGAAATTAGTCTGCTTTTCTCCTCGCTGCAGTGGGGCAGAAAAATCACAGACCATTAGGCACAGAAAACACATGAGCACTGTTCCTATTGTGCTACAGCATAGCATATCCCCTATCGTAATAATAAAATCTGATTTATATTGCGTTTAAAAGTGCAGGTAGAGGATTAAACGCATGACATTCCTTGATAAGAGCAAGACACACACACAAAACAGGTATAGTGGCCTGCTGTTTGGAATAGGATATGCTGACTGAAACATAAATACAGTCTTACCTCTCTGCTGAAGCATGTTTATTTTGTTTTGATATATAGATAGAAAGTTTCTTCCATGTTTACATTTTAACAGGAATTAGTTTTTCTCAGTTTCTTTGGTGCATTTCTCACAACACTATTTACATTTGCACAACAGTTAATGCATTTCTCAAAACAATTAGTCATTTGTGCACATCACAGTAGCGGTTTCTCATTCCTTCCAACAAATTGCAAATGCTTTTGGACATGCATTAATTGCTTTCATACAACCCTCTGCTGTTTAATAACATTATCATTTGCTTATGTCATGTCAGTCAAATTGATCTATACTTGTGGATGCTGAATAGTCATTTTATATAAAACTAATAGTCCTCATTTCATTACTTGAGTCATTATTACATACAAAAATGTTAAACTAGTTGTCAAAATCTGTCAAGCAAATTATATTTAAAAACAATTAAACCTTTATTTCTTCTGAAAGTGTGTTCTAAATTGAACAATTTCATAAATGATTTACAGACCTGTGTATGTTGTAGGCTCAGTTCCAGTATGTACTGCAATATTGTTTACAGTTGTGCACAGCTCTACCCAAAGGAAGTTTATGTTTGCTGTAAATAAGGATGTATTTATTCTTTTGCACAATGCTGTGAATAAATTAGAATTGCAAAGAGCAAATGCAGTAAAAATGTGAAACACACATATTCAGTGTCTTGTACTCAGATACCTCACTAAATGCAGGGATGTCTAACTTTACTGTAGTTTTCAAATGGCTGTGCAAATAGTATATAGTGCTGTCTTGAGCATTTTCAGGAATTGTCACCAAAATCTGACTTTTTTTGCATTGGAAAAAATGTACAGAGTAAAGTGTCATAATGAAAACAGGACAAAGCCATTTGACTGTCTTGTTCATAAACAATGGTGTCAGGACTTTTCATCTTGATGACACTGACACTTTCATTGACATCAATACTTGCTTTTGAGGAATGAGCTATCCATTTTGAGCAAGTGACACGCTTTTGCAGGTTATCAACTAGGTTTTGCAGTTTGTAATAATTGTTTTGAGAAATGCATTAACTGTTGAGCAAATGTAAATAGTGTTGTGAGAAATGCACCAAAGCCACTGAGAAAAACTGTAAATTTAATTGAAGAACTATTTCAATGATTTTGGTAAAACTAAAATTGGTGATAAACATTTCATATGGATAGATAGACAGATTGATAAACAGACAGCCAGACATACAGAACATCAGATAGATAGATAGATAGATAGATAGATAGATAGATAGATAGATAGATAGATAGATAGATAGATAGATAGATAGATAGATAGATAGATAGATAGATAGATAGATAGATAGATAGATAGATAGATAGATAGACACAAACAGACACAGACATATGCATAGATACACAGTCAGAAAGAAAGAAAGAAAGAAAGAAAGAAAGAAAGAAAGAAAGAAAGAAAGAAAGAAAGAAAGAAAGAAAGAAAGAAAGAAAGATAATTCTCTGGTCTGATGATACCAAGATGGAACTTTTTGGCCTTAATTTTAAGACACAACAACTCCGTGACTATACTTGAATGGCCCAGCCAGAGCCCTGACTTAAACCCAATTGAGCATCTCTGGAGAGACCTAAAAATGGCTGTCCACCAACGTTCATCATCCAACTTGACAGAACTGGAGAAGATCTGCAAGGAGGAATGGCAGAGGATCCCCAAATCCAGGTGTGAAAAACTTGTTGCATCTTTCCCAAAAAGACTCGTGGCTATATTAGATCAAAAGGCTGCTTCTACTAAATAGGAACAAAAGGGTCTGAATACTTAGGACCATGTGATATTTCAGTAATTGCAAAAATGTTAACAATTTTATGTTTTTCTGTCAATATGGGGTACTGTGTGTACATTAATGAGGAAAAAAAATACTTGAATACTGAATACTTTCCATACCCACTGTAGATTTCATGATTTCAACATTATTCATAATAATTTGTGAAAAAGATAAAGAAATATATGAAATGTGTGGGAAATGAAAAATTATTTAGTGGGACAGACAGACAGAGACAAGATGGAGATAGATAGATAGATAGATAGATAGATGGATGGATGGATGGATGGATGGATGGACTGACGGTCAAGCATATGGATAGATTGATAAACAGACAGCCAGACATACAGAACGATAGATAGATAGATAGATAGATAGATAGATAGATAGATAGATAGATAGATAGATAGATAGATAGATAGATAGATAGATAGATAGATAGATAGATAGATAGATAGATAGATAGATAGACCTTTTTGTAACTTATTTATTTATATATATTGTTTTTTTATTTTACATTTAAAAGTTGAAATGAAAAGTCAAACACTGTAAATCAACGTTTATCAAGGCTGCATTTTTTCAATCATTTATTTGATTTGATTACATTTAGAAAAAAATAAATCACTCTTTGCACCTGTAAAAGTTAACCTCATTCATACAGTACATATAGAAAGGTGTTTGAATGAAACTGCATGAACAGGAGCTCTAAAACTGGCAGCACAAAGAGTGAAGACAAAGCTTTTTTCACCGAGGCAGTTGTGAACTCATTTACATATCATTTGAAGTTTGAAGCCATTTGCTGTGGAAGGTAGTTTCTAACACCAAAGTACAATAAAACAGTGACGAGTACATGCAAATCTTTATCTCAGTGGCCTTTCATACTCCAATCCTCTGGCCAGACAAACACATGACTGGCTTTTAGTAGGTTGTTTGCTGTATAAATAACAGGGAGTGCGCTGTCAGAGCGATGTCTAACTGAGTCATACCCCTGGTCCATTCCTGTCCCATTATATCCCCATCATTAAGACCGGTTGCCCAGGCAGATAATAATGTGATGTGTGATCCTTATTTGAATTGCACTCATCAGCTAACAGTGACGTCAACTAAATTAGCTACACAGCTTTAAAAGGGCCACAGATACAGTATCTTCAAAATGGCAGACAATCAGAAGCAATTGCTAATTAATAACAAGAACTGTAATTGTACACATGTTTCTTCTAAACAGCTAAATTTCGTTATTATAATACAGAAAATTATGCCTTACATTTTTGTATTGTGATTGCATCATGATTTTTATATTTTACTGACTTATTTTAAAGGATTTAGAGTTATCAGAAACAAGTTTGAGAATTAAAACTTAATAAAAATTCTGTTCGACCATCCTATTGTATGTCCTTACTGTAAAAAATAAAACAAATCAAATTGGGTGATAACCTGGTAGAATAAAATTAGCTTTACTTTCAGTTTCCATTACAAATTAGTCTGTATTAAGGAATTATTAATAAACATAATCTATTTTCTACAGTTGTTTTACTATGTTGTTACCGTACCACAACACATTTTCCAGCATAAACAAAATATTTTGTGAACTATTAAACGGGTATCTAATGTAACAGTAATAGCTATATTGTTGTAGCCTATGGTTTATTTGAATTTCTAATTTAAATGTCTAAAGTCATCATTATAATGTTTAATTTCATATATATCTGTGTGTCACTTTAAATCTTCTGACGTAAATGACGATATCAGCACCACCTTAGATATGGATATGCCATACACAATTTTACTCATCACACATTATTTTTTTGGAATAACCAATATGTACAGTTGAAGTCAGAATTATTAGCCCCCCTGAATTATTCGCCCCCTGTTTATTTTTTCCCACAATTTCTGTTTAACGGAGAGAAGATTTTTTCAACACATTTCTAAACATAATAGTTTTAATAACTCATTTCTAATAACTGATTTATTTTATCTTTGCCATGATGACAGTAAATAATATTTGACTAGATATTTTTCAAGACACTTCTATACAGCTTAAAGTAAAGGCTTAACTAGGTTAATTAGGTTAACTAGGCAGGTTAGGGTAATTAGGCAAGTTATTGTATAACGATGGTTTGTTCTGTAGACAATTGAAAAAAATTGCTTAACGGGGCTAATAGTTTTGACCTTAAAATGGTTTTAAAAAATTTAAAACTGCTTTTATTCTAGCCGAAATAAAACAAATAAGACTTTCTCCAGAAGAAAAAATATTATCAGACATACTGTGAAAATTTCCTTGCTCTGTTAAACATCATTTGGGAAATATTTAAAAAAGAAAAACATTTCAAAGGGGGGCTAATAATTCTGACTTCAGCTGTATATTGTTGTAGCCTATTGCTCATTTACACTTTTTTTTTTTTTATTAAACGTCTAAAGTCATTATAATGTTTAATTTCATGTATGTATGTATGTGTGTATATATATTAAATCTCCTGACGTAAATGATAATAGCAGCACCTTAGATACAGATATGTCATACACAATTTTACTCCTCACACATTTTTTATTTGGAATAACCAAAATATTTTATATAAAAATAAATCAGTTTTTCAGTCAATGGTTTTAATAATGGTTTGCTTTTAGTTCGTCAGTTATTTAATAACAGGGGTTTTTTAATGAATTACTCTGAATTTATTTCAGAATATAACATACCAGTAAGTCCAAAAAATTTCTCCATTGTTATGGGAGCTATAACATCAGGAATTACTATGCTCTTTAAAAATAGCAATCATCTCCCTACTAAATTTCTCTGGTCCGACAAAGACATTTTTAGGTAAAATTTGTTTTTCTGATATAAAAGATGGAAATAACAAAATTAGATCTCTTTTTATTGAAAATGTTATATTGTCCCCTGTAATCTCTTATTAGAATAATATATATAGAGATTTGAAATGGGAAAAAATATGGTCTTTGCAACAGAAATATTTCCTCACCAATATGGTCAAAGAAGTATACTTTAAATTAATCAACAAATTTTATCCTATTAAACTATTTATGAAAAACTTTAATTTTAACATTGATGTAAAATGTTCATTTTGCCAATTTCCTACTGAAACTGTTTTTCATTTATTTATTTAGTTTATTTTGGGATTGTAATTATGTTGGAGAATTTTGGAAACGCATTGGATCATTTATTAATGATAATATCCAACAAAATGTATCTGTTACTTTTAAAGGCATTATTTTTAGTCAGCAGCTAGCTCTCTGCAACTCTCACATGGTCACCTATTGAAGCTAAGCAGGGCTGCGCCCAGTCAGTACCTGGATGGGAAAGCTAGGTTGCTGTTGGAAGTGGTGTTAGTGAAGTCAGCAAGGGGTGCTCAATCTGTGGTTGGTCCTAGCATCCCAGTATAATGAAGGGGACACTATACTGCTCAGTGAGGGCCGTCTTTCGGATGAGATGTTAAACCTAAGTCCTTACTCTCTGTGGTTGTTAAAAATCCCAGGTGTAACCCTGTCAATTGTCCATCATGGCCTCCTAACCATCCCCATATAATAATTGGCTTTATCACTTTGTCTGGTGTGTGGTGCAATATGGCTGCCGTCGTGTCATCCAGTTGAATGCTGCACACTGGTGGTGGATGAGGAGATTCCCCCCCATTGTGTAAAGCGATTTGAGTGTCCAGAAAAGCGCTATATAAATGTAAAGAATTATTATTATTTTGGGTTATTATGAATCTGTCTCTACTAAAAGAAATGCTTGTTTTGCTAAAAATTTAACTTTTCTTTGTAAATTGCCATATCCACAAATGCACATTTACTAATACCAAACCATATTTTCCTGTTTTTTTTGCAAGAATTTAGTAATTTTTTAAATATAATTTCATTATCTGAATATAAGAATGCAAACAGAACTATTTCGTATTGTAATGACTTTAATTTATATACTGTAATTGATTCTTAAACATCTTACCCTTAAGTTTATTTCAAGTTCTTTATTATTTATTTATTTTTCTCTCGGATCTTTTTTCATTGGCAATGTAATTCATATTATGTATTGTATATAAATATTGATACAAACATGTGAACTGTTACTAGGTGTGTATAGTAAACGTGTTAACCTGTAAATGTATACGATGGACGTCTGTTCCTGGAAAAAAAATGTTCCCTGGGCTATTTCTTTACCTCAGCACGTATCATCTCGACTCTTTCTGTCGTCTATTTCATAACAGTTTCCCTCTCGAAGACAACAGCCTGTTCTCGTTTAATCATACAAAACAGAGATAAACAGATTAGCTAAGGTTGTTTTAAAGCTTTGCTCATCTGCCGTGTCAGCTCACTACTTAGCCTTTATATTTATTCAGTCATTTGATCTAGTTGGGGGCATAAATGTCGCTTTAACAGTCATGTTTGCGAAATATGAACATGGAAATGATATACGATACCTCCATGAATAGCCTGTCTTTTTTGTGGTACTAGGTAACGCGTGACGTCAAAGCGCCTTTATGACGGGCTCAACGTAAGTGTATTAAATCGACCCCCTCTTTGTTTGACGGCTAAATGGGCCAATTGGATTGAGGGACGTCAAATGAAAAGCCCGCCCCTCCATTGGGATTGACCAATCACGTGCACGGATTCGACGTTCGTATTGTTGTGACCTTTGGAACCGCATCACCGCCCACCGCGTGCCCGTGGCGGAGGAAAACTATAAATAGAGGCGGATGACAGCAGTAGGGGACGAAATTGTAAAACACCCAGAGAAGAGGGGGTGGAGGAGCTTATTGGGAAGGTGAAACTGCAAATACCTTACAGACAAACTGGGAGCAAGATAAGAAGAGAAGAAAACATTTCAAAAGTCTACCAACTGGAATACCTTTATGTTAACTTAATGTGAAGACAGTATTTATATTATAATTTTTCTATTTGCACTAGTTGAAGCTACTGCAACTACTGAAAATCGTCGTTTTGTAAACAAGTAAGTATTTCGTTTATTTTTTTGTTGTGTTGCTTTACTTTTGGCTTGTCTATTTTGATTTGATCACTTATATGGTGTCTGACTGCAATCCGTTGTCTGTAATAGTTTAGTGAAACCTTAAGAGAATTTAAATGAAGGCAGCTTGCTGCGTCAGTCGTGGGCTGTGGACTTAAAGAGCTGGAAAGGATTGCCAACTATGGCAAAACACCCTATTACACTGTAAGCCGTACAGTATTCGCATAGAAATACAAATAGCATTGAATAGGATGTCAAATCTAGCACGTATATCGAGTTAGAATTGCTCAAAATGCAGCACATACGTCATTGTTTTCACGTATATGCTGGATATTTGATGCATTTCATGCATACGTTAGATATACAGTATATATGTGTGTGTTTTTAAACTGTACATTATGTCCTCGTACGCTTTAATCTGCCCTGTGAACTGGGTGGGAGCGACGATAGGATCGCTGACGTCTTATAGTCGCGTTAAATGTGCTAAAGAACGAAAACTTCGCCTTTTTGTTTTGTAAGCAGAAGCATTAATGGACATTTCATCAGTTTTACCTAAGAATCGAGCGCATTTCTATTTTAGCTGTCTTCATCGACGGTCGTACGCTTGTGTATGTATGTGCGCGTGTGTGTGTGTGCGCGTGCTGACTGGTTTTCATTTCTCCTCGTGACACCTTCAGGTTTAATTATTAAAGTCTCGCATTCTTGTGTCTGATTTCCTCACGACACCGTCTGTTTTACAAGCAAGCGTGACGAGCTAAAGATAAAGTACTTCGATTATGACTACAGTAGTGGATTGGTTACAGTTTTGCAGGGTCTAGTCAGGGCATGTTAGTTATTACGTAACACCACCTATCAGCTCCGCGAGCCCCAGTGCATCCTTCCTATAATGGTAAACTGCAATAATTGGACAACCTTAACACCACAAGGTGGAAAATTAAACCAGTGCATTGAAGCGTGTTGTGGTGTTTGGAGTAGTTTGTGTGCTTGTGAGTCCGTTTGACGAAAACATTAAAGCTATTTTAATGAGCTCTCTATTAAAGGGATAGTTCGCTCAAAATTTAAGATTCGGTCGTCATTTACCCAACCTTCAACCCTGTTTGAGTTACTGTTTTCTGTTGAACATAAACTAATATATTTTGAAATAGGCTGGAAACATGTAACCATTGATGTAACCTAGTATGGATGTCAGTGGTTAAATGTCATCTTTTGTGTTCAACAGAAAAATGAAACTACTTGAGGTATTGAACCACATTTAGATAATTAAATTATGACCGAATTTAAATTTTCCTGTGTGAGCTATCCCTTTAAGAAGGCTTGCAGATGGAACCATGTTCCAGTTTGTTTTTTCCAGTGCAGAATAATGAGCCGAGGATATTCATATTATTGTTTTGTTGCTTCTCTCTAGGAACCACAGCAGCCATTTGTGGACCGAGACGTTCCCTCTGCAACCAGCACTTTGTTTTTGAACCGTTTCCCCCAGGTTTCTGTTTATTTGCCTGGCTCCAGCCGAGCCTTGCCCTCTGGTGTCTTACGACACAATAGGAGAATTCAAACAGCCAACGGTGATACTCCAGGGCAGCACAGCAGCTATGCAGCTTGAAATCCAAGTAGCACTCAACTTCATCATTTCGTACTTGTACAACAAGCTGCCCAGGCGACGCGTCAACATCTTCGGCGAGGAGTTAGAGCGACAGCTGAAACAGAAATACGAGGGACACTGGTACCCGGACAAGCCATACAAAGGGTCTGGATTCAGGTGTATACACGTCGGGGAGAAAGTGGACCCAGTTGTAGAGCAAGCAGCCAAAGAAAGTGGGTTGGACATTGAGGATGTCCGCAACAACCTGCCTCAGGACCTCAGTGTCTGGATCGATCCTTTCGAGGTGTCTTATCAGATTGGGGAGAAGGGACCCGTCAAGGTGCTCTATGTGGACGACAGTAACGATAACGGGCTGGAGTTGGACAAGGAGATCAAGAACAGCTTTAACCCCGAGGCGCAGGTCTTCATGCCTATTAGCGAGCCCGTCGGCATGTCCCCCACCTCCAGTTCCCCGTCCCCACCATTCGGCCAGTCGGCCGCAGTCAGCCCGACGTTCATGCGCCGTTCCACGCAACCTCTAACCTTCACCACTGCCACCTTCGCCGCCACCAAATTTGGCTCCACAAAAATGAAAAGCAATGGGCGCAACGCCAATAAGGTGACCCGAAACTCCCCCACCAACCTGGGCCTGAATGTAAACAACCTCCTGAAGCAGAAAGCCATGTCCACATCGATGCATTCTCTATACGGCGTCGGCTTGGGCGCTCAGCCGCAGAAGCCCTCTGCCCTGTCTCCGAACGCCAAGGAGTTTGTCTTTCCCAATCTCCAGGGGCAGGGCAGCCCAAGTGCAATGTTCCCCGGGGAAACGTCCCTTAATCTCAGCCCTCTCCCCTACAATAATGCCTTCGACGTGTTTGCAGCCTATGGGGGCCTTAATGAGAAGTCCCTCATGGACAGTCTGAATTTTAGCTTGAGCAACATGCAGTATTCTAACCAGCAATTCCAGCCAGTGATGGCCAACTAGAAAACCAGACGGACACTACTAACGACCACAGATATGTGACAGGGGGGAGCAAGTGTTCATGTTTGGGAAATTCGATAAAACAAAAACACAAAAAAAATGGAAAATTTCAAAAAGCAACACTGTAAAGTCCTGGTGAATAAGTCAAACGATGAGCCCGAGGGTGAACCATGTGGTTCCCTTGAGTATTTTTTTGTCATTCTTTTTTACGATTAAGCTTGTTGTACAATCAAGCTTAGTTATCTAAACTCATATTGGTTTTTTTTTTTTTCGTTTTGTTATTTTTAAGTTGTTTTCTTTTGCCAACCAAGCACAAAATTATTTTTACTGACTGTTTTAAGATATCTTTATGAAGAAGAAAACTACAAAGGCCTCTAATAGTATTCAAGGTAGAGCTACACAGCCAATTTTGTTTTTCCAAGGATTGGCCTGAATGCTGAATGAGGGATTTCTCGGTCTTTTTTCTAACTGTATAATTAATTTAGTAGAAAGTTTGTAAAATATCAGAGTATATATTGTTTCTACGACATATTGCATTTATATCTTTTTACTACTCCAGTGATCTGTGATGGCTGCAGCAGCTTTTGTTATATTTTTTTTATTGAAATTGTAAAATGAAATCCATCTTTAAAAAAAAAAAAAGACATCAACTATTCTAAAGATTGTGTACAGAATATTCCATTGTGTTGGGATTTATTTGCTTTTTCGGGGGGGAAAAAGAGAGAGGAAAAAAACAAGAGTTGTATTTTCTGTTAAGAGTTCAAAGATTTTTGCTATACTATGGACAAAATGTAATCGTATATTAATTTTGTACCAACATTGTGCAATACTTGACAAAAACAAATAGTATAACAAAGTATTTGGAGTCAGTGTCTTACATGTAAAGAGGGACTGATAGTTTATTAAGTTTGTATTAAAATGCTTGAAATTATCCTCTTGGTCTTAAGCTTTTTATTTATTACTCTTGTCGCAAATTGAGTGTTATTAACACATGCTGAAATTCACTTTAATGGGTTTTCATAATGCAGCTAGCCTTGACTCACACGGCGTATATCGGTCAGATCAGCGTTTATTTTTATAGTCGTGAATTGCAAATTACATTTATTCATTTGCTTTATCCGAAGCCATTTACAGCATGCTGAAGATATGCGTCAGTAAATGTGCTCCCTGGGAATTGAACTCTGACTTTGGTGTTTCTAGCAGAGAATATACACAGTATGAGCTTCGTTTAATGGAATTATTAGAGATTTATATGTAAAGGGGAGTTTCTGTTGTCAAGCTTTGCACTTTCCATTAGTTGTCTTGTAAACCGTGTGTAATATCGACCAGCTTTGTATGCTTTGAAGGTTGAGCATCTGTTTTGGATTCTCTCATGGTGCTTTAGCAGACATATGAAATGTTTTGTGGTGTCGTCGTTGCTCTGCTGGATTCAGAATATGAACGGCTGTTGAATGAATGTCATCTATAGCTGGTCTAAGCACTTAACGGCTCTTCTGATTCCAGTAAGCAACATGGATCTATATTTAGAGCTCTAATTAACTAAGTTGATTGAACAAAGTGAATTGAGGAGGGAATTTGCAGACGAGTTAACCCACAACCTCACTTTCACTGTGTTTTGTCATCCTCCTTTTCTCTGCTTAAAGTCTAATAGAGCACATGTTTTGTGACTCTAATGAAATACAACACAGTGAGGAATAAATGGAAATCAGGACAAAACATGGCAGCACTTTAATTCATTTGTTCGTCAATATGGCTTGCGCTAGTTAACTGGCCTTACTGTTTTATCAGCCCTGTGAAGATCAGTATAAATCTCCTTCTGGGAATGTTAGGGGTCAAGCAGAGGGCCCTTTTGGTTCATTTTCTACATATATAGAATTTTTATATATATTAGCAAATCTATGGAAGGCAGTTTTTGCATAAAAAGAAAAGGTAATTGTTTGCTTTATATCTATTCTGTGTTCATATTGCAGAGCTTTTTTAAGAGGGGTCTGGATGCAGACTTGGTGCAGTTGCAATTCGGGCTGCATGCAATGCTTTTTAATGCCCACACCTAACCCTAGCCCTCACAGTGATGTCACTAGCTTCACTGAGTGTCTGACATTGCATCACTGAGATATGCAGTCTCAACTTCCAAGTCTGCATCCAGATGCTATTGATTTTTCCCTTCTCATAAGTCTTGTATCGAAACCGGAATTGCAAAGAGAAATTCAGAAGGCAGATGAAAAACAACAATTTAAAATTTATATGTTGGATGCTTCTCAAAATATTTCTCAATTCAGAACATATATCTGTTCTGAGTTTATAATTTGCAATTCTGACGTTACTTCTCGGATTTCTCTGTTTTAATCTGACAATTTTGAGTTTATATACTTATTAAATTTCTTTATGATTCTAGATTAACTTTTTATGTTTCTAAGCTTATGTTGCAGAAAACTACAAGAAACGACAGAATTTAAAATGTATTTATGTGTTGGAGAATTCTGACTTTATTTCTCAATTCAAAACACATATCTGACTTTATAGAGTTGAGTTTATAACTTGCAATTCTGATGTTATTTCTCTGATTTCTCAGTTTTATCAGACAAATTGGGAGTTTTCTTTATAGTTCTGATGTCTAAAATGTACTTCCTTTTATATTTCTAAGCTTTTATTGCGGTTCTGATTTTATTTACTCAGTTTCCTAGTTTACATCTTCAGGAATTATGAGTTTATATCTTTGAATTCTGCTTTAGTTTGCTCAACAGAATTTCCCCCGAATCTGAGTTTAAATCTCACAATTCTGACTTTATTATATAGTAAGCTTATCTTATAAAAGAGAAAGACTTGGTATTGCAAGAAAGAAGACGGAATTCTGAATTTATATTTTGTAATTCTGACTTTTTCAAAATTCAGAACATATGTCGGACTATTCTGAGTTTATAACTTGCATTTCTAATGTTATTACTCTGATTTCTCTGTTTTAATCTCACAATTCTGATGTTTAAAATGTACTTTTTTATATATTTGTAAGCTTATATTGCAGTTCTGATTTTATATCAGAATTTTATCTTCATATTCAGACAATTTTTCTTTTCTTTGAAAACTAAATCTGTTTGTTCAAAACAGAATTAGTTTATAGAACTGTTTTATAGTAAGCTTATTTTATAGTTTTAAGAATACATTCTGACTATCACAATTCTAAAAGTTCATGTAGTAATATTCTCAAAAGTTATTAAAAACCTCATACATTGCGGTTTACACATTGCCGTTTTGACGTCACAATTTACAAGATCTTGAAATTCTGACTTTGACAATATTTACATCAGAATTTCTTAGTTTTGACTTCTAATGACTCTTACTCATTTTTCATCTTGCTATTTTTTCCTCTCAAATATTGCAGTTGCTATTGTGCATATCTAATTTTTTTTTTTTTTTTAATTCTGAGTTTTTTCCTCAGAACTGCAACTATTTCTCACAGCCTTAAGTTTATTGAACCTTTTGTGAGAAGCTAACAATTTAGTTTAGTTCATAGCTCAACATTGGAAGTTACAAAATCAAAGACAGTTCTGACTTATGAACTGGGTATAGATTGTGAGAGAGTCAGTCATAAATGTAACAATGACCTTTTTAGTATTTTTAATTTTGTTAAATTAAATACTAAATTAATACTAAATTTCATTGAAAAGTGAGTTAACCTGTTGCTTTTTAAGCGAATAGCTGACTTTAAAAAGTGAGTCACGCCATTGGTTTTAGTTGATTTAAAGTAAACTTGTTGCTTTTAAAGTGATTGGTTGACTTTACTTTAAAGAGACTTACTTTAAAAAGACTTAAATAAATAAACCTGATGCTTTTAATGCAACTAGTTGACTTTACTTAAAGTAAACCAGTTGTTTTTGAAGCGATTAGACTACTATTAATGGATCCAAATGTGGTTCATTTCATAATAACAAACATTTTAGACATCATTTGCACATGTACTTTTATGAAAAATATATATTTTTAATCATAAAATTGTGATATAGGGCTGCACGGTGGCGGAGTGGGTAGCACGTTCGCCTCACAGCAAGAAGGTCGCTGGTTCGAGCCTTGGCTGGGTCAGTTGGCATTTCTGTGTGGAGTTTGCATGTTCTCCTCGTGGTTGCGTGGGTTTCCTCCAGATGCTCTGGTTTCCCCCACAAGTTCAAAGACATGCGCTATAGGTGAATTGGGTAGGCTAAATTGTCCGTATGTATGTGTGTGAATGAGTGTGTATGGATGTTTCCCAGTGATGGGTTGCAGCTGGAAGGGCATCTGTTGCGTAAAACATATGCTGGATAAGTTGGCGGTTCATTCCGCTGTGGCGACCCCAGATTAATAAAGGGACTAAGCCTAAAAGAGAATGAATGAATGAAAATTGTGGTACACGTGTTTTTTTTTTTTGGCGCATTGACTTGCATTCATTTTATTACAGCTACCATGGTAAAACTATGCAGTATTGCAAAACAATGGTTAATTTGGGATTACTATAGTTGACCATGGTAACCACAAAACCATTTTTAATTTACCACAAATTAACTGTTTTTGGGCAGCATGGTGGCTTAGTGGTTAGCACTGTTGCCTCACAGCAAGATGGTCGCTGGTTCCAGTCCCAGCTGGGTCAGTTGGCATTTCTGTGAGGAGTTGGCATGTTCTTCACATGTTCACATGGGTTTCCTCCAGGTGCTCTGGTTTCCCCCACAGTCCATAGACATGTGCTATAGGTGAATTGGATGAACTAATTTGGCCATAGTGTGTGAGTATGAATCGTGTATGGGTGTTTTCCCATACTGGGTTGCAGCTGGAAGGGCACCCGCTGCATAGAACATATGCCGGAATAGTTGGTGGTTCATTCCGCTGTGATAGAAAATGAAGAGTAACTATGGTTTTAAATCGAATCATAGTTATACCATGGTAACTGTAGTGAATATGCCAAGTCAATTTACCAAAAAAAAAAAAAAAAGGTTACTACAATTTTACTATATATATTTAAAAAAACAGTTTCTTAGTATTGGCTTGTGGCTGGAAGGGCATCCGGTGTGTAAAACATGTGCCAGAATAGTTGGCAGTTCATTCCGCTGTGGCAACCTCTGATAAATAAGGGACTAAGCCAAGGAAAAATGAATGAATGGATGTAAAAACAAATGGTTATTTTTAATAAGGGTATGTGCTGCATGATAAAACCCAAATGTCTTTCTCACCTAGCTACTACCTTTTACCTCAACCTCAAAAGTCTGTTTTCCCTGAGCGAACTGTCTAAGGGGAGGTCAGAAAAGGAAAGGCCTTGGAGGGCGTCTTCATCCGCCTGGGTCGTGTGTGTAGGTGTTAAGTTTGTCAGCTCAGTGAGTCAGAGATGAGTTGCAGCGCGCACAGAGACAGGTGCAGGCAGCAGAAGATACCATTACGCTCACTGTTTATCACTGAGCGCTGAACAGATTGGGAAAACCTCAGCCTCTGTCCTTGGAGGAGGCGGAGGGTTGACAGGCGGTGGGTGGCCAAACCGGCAGGGGATGATGGGAAATGTGAGCGCTTAGTCACTCAAGGGGACCACAGATATTTTTAAATATGTGGTTTAAAACAGAAGTTAGGTTTATTAACGTTAATGATCATTATGCAAATATTCAGTTAAAAGAACACTCCACTTTTTTTGGGAACAGGCTCATTTTACAACTCCCAATTGTATTTTTAGCTTAGCATAGATCATTGAATCGGATTAGACCATTAGCATCTCGCTCAAAAAAATTTTATAAAGAGTTTAGATAATTTCCTGTTTAAAGATTGAAGCATCTGTAGTTACATTGTGTACTAAGACTGATGGAATATGAATTGTTATTGTCTAAATCGTTATGGCTATAGGAACTACGGTTGAAACCAGAAGTTTACATACACTGTATAAAAAGGCACATAACCATTTAAAAAAAAGTCAGATCTTAATGTGACTACATTTTTTCTCTTTTAGGTAAGTTAGGATTATCAAATTCTTTCTGTTATGCTTAATAGCAGAATAGTGAGAGAGATTTTTTGAGAAATTGTTATAACTTTTCTTGAAAGTCAAGTTTACATACATTAAGATTATTATGCCACTGAAAAAGCTCAGATGATGGTGTCAAGGTTTTGGAAGTTTCTGATTGGCTAATTGACAACATTTGAGTTAATTGGAGGCACAACTGTAGAATAGTATTTAAGGAAAACCTCAAACACACTGCTTCCTTGTGTGACAACAAGGGAAAATCAACAAGTCAGAATCAACAAAAAAGCCAGATTACAACTTGCTAAATTACACTGGGAAAAAGACCATTTTTTGGAGAGATGTCTTGTGGTCTGATGGAACTAAGATTGAACTGTTTGGCCATAATGACCAGTGTTACATTTGGTGGACAAAGGGGAAAGCTTACAAACTTAGGAACACCATCCCAACTGTAAAATATGGGGGCGGCAGCATCATGTTGTGGGGCTGTTTTGTTGCAGGAGGGACTGGTCCACTTCACAGCAGAGATGACATCATGAAGAAAGAGCATTATGTAGAAATACTGAAGCAACATCTCAAGACATCAGCCAGGAAATTAAAACTTGGCCACAAATGTGTCTTCCAAACAGACCATGACCCTAAGCATACTGCCAAATTAGTTAAAATGTGCTTTAAGGACAACAGAGTGAATGTTTTGGAGTGGCCATCACAAAGCTCTGAGCTCAATCCTATAGAAAATTTGTGGGCAGAGTTGAAAAAGCTTGTGCGAGCAAGACACCACAATTCTTGTGGGAGGATACCCAAAACATTTGACCAAAGTTATACAGTTTAAAAGCGAAGCAAAAAAATACCAAGAAAATGTATTTTGACTGTAAACTTTTGACTGTCTAGAAATTAATAAACAATTTTCCAAAAAAATTCTCTCATTATTCTGGCATTTAGCAAATGTAAATGATTTAGGTAATCCTAACGGACCTAAAAAAGTAAACATTTAGTATGATTTACCATCAGACGTTTAAAAAAAAAAAAATGGTTATGTTCCTTTTTTTAGAGTGTATGTAAACTTTGGTTTCAACTCTGTACTCTCATTCCAGCTTAATAATCAAGCAACTTTTCTGCTGTGGCTGAAGCAGGCGCAATGATATTATGTGGTGCTGTTACCTAGCTGGGGACCAGAGGCAGATTTGATGATTTGGGGTCCTAAGCAGTTGCAGCCAGGGGCCCAAAAGTCGTAATATACACCCTTTGTATTTATTATTTTTTTTATTTATTTTTAGTATTGTTTTTGTGCTGTCTTTTTCTTATGTCACTCTTAAATTACAAAAAGAAAACAACTAAACATAATAAATAAGTTGTTTTGTTTCTAAAACTAAATCTTGATCTGATTGGACTGCTCCATGACTGGGGGTGGGCGACAAATTTGCACAAATGTAATAATTACATTATAATTTTATTTATAGTTACCCTTACCATACAAAATACGAGAGACAGCTACGTTATGTAGCTATAATTTATATAGGTATTTACTGAGGACCCCCAAATTCCCCAGGGCCCGAAGCGGCTGCTTACCTTTTGCTTATTGGTTAAATCCGCCCCTGCTGGGGACTATTTTCAGGTGCTGCATAATATCATTGTGCCTGCTTCAGCCATGGTACTGCAACAAAGCTCTTGAGAATGTTTTTTCTTTGTTTGTTTCTTTGTTTTTGTAATTTTTTCTATGGAGTCAGATCTGTATCAAAAATACTACATTTACAAAATATAATTCATACATGCACAACACAATTCACATTTACAAAATCCAATTTGTTAGTTCAAAACACGATTTAAAAATACACAAATCCAATTCATGAATTCAAAACACGATTCAAAAATACATAAATCCAATTCGAAAGTTCAAAACATGATTCAAAAATACACAAATCCAATTCGAAAGTTCAAAACACTATTTATAAATACCCAAATCCAATCTGTAAGTTCAAAACACGATTCAAAAATACACAAATCTAATTCATAAATTCAAAACACGAATAAAAAAAAAAGTTCAAAACAAGATTCATAAATGGACAAATCAAATACATAAATTCAAAACGCGATTCAAAAATACACGTCCAATTCATATGGTGAAAATACTTATGATTTTTACTTGTGAATTCACAAATTGTGTGTTGCATTTATTTCTATTCACAAATTGGATTTTGTAAGTGTGACACAATTCTGTGCATGTATGAATTTTATTTCTTAAATGTATTATTTTTGAGACTGATCTGGCTCCATACTGTCCTTCATCAGTCCAAATATAATTGACTGTATGACTACAAATAAGATCATCATTGTGATACAGGTCTTAAATGTAATTACAATATGTTTTAATATAATGTTTAATGTAATTATACTGTAATAGTTTTTGAAAGTTTTAAAAAGTTTTCCATAGTGAAGACTGCAAAAGTCTACATATTCTTCTTTTTCTGGTAAAGAATTGTCTACTTTGACTGTCTGACCAACATCCCAGCCACAGATTACAGTTTTTTTTTCCTTCACATATCGTAGCTCTTTCTATACCAATTTGCATCCAAAGCATTCTTCATGTCTTCAGGGTAATTGAATGGCACTTGAATTTCCTATATTGTGACAGCAGAAATGATCCATGCTGATGTGTGATGTTACTGAGCGAGCGGCTCTCTCCTTTAATAATTGCCTTTGAAATCAAACTGGCCTCATTTGAGCAACTCTGCAGGTTTGAGTAATTCAGAGGCAGCTCTTTTTCTTTTCTGTGACAGTGGCTGGTGTTGTGAGAACACTTCCACTTATGCGGTGCAGATGGGAGACGTTGCCAATGCCACAGGAATGAAGCACAGCACTCCTGCATCCAGCTTTCGTTTCTTCAAAGCAGGACGAGCTCTGACTTCAGGCTGCACACAGGTTTGTTTATTTATTTATTTATTGCTGTGTTTGATTAATGAACTTCATTACAGTGACCAGATGTCCTTTTTATATGTTCTGACTTTTCTTCCATTTTCCTGCTTTTCAGAAGTTTCAAAGAAGTCATAGAAGATGAGCATAGAGGACGTCTCATCATCCAAGCAGGTGTGTGTTGAAAATGATGAACGTAAACATTTACGCTAAGACCATATGCCCATAATATATGTCTATTTATATAGATACAGTGGGGGAAATAAATATTAAACACGTCACCAGTTTTCCCAGAAAACACATTTTTAAAGCTGCTGTTGACTTGAACTTTTCACTGGATGTTGGTAACAACCAAAGAAATCAATATATGCAGAGAAAACAAAGGTAATTAGTTTACACAAATGAAGTTATGTGTAATAAAATGAAATGATGCAGGGAAAAGTATTGAACACATGAAGAAAGGAAGGTGTAGAAAGTCATGGAAAGTCCAGACAGCAGCTGAAATCTCTCAGTAGTTATTCAGTAACCCTCTGCCCTTCGTCATTCTAAATGAATATTAGCTGCTTCAGTCTAACATCTACATTATCTGTATGATGAAGATGAAACCAGAGTGTACATTTTAGAAACACAATGATCCAAAACACAGCCAAGCAAAATCAAAGCTGTAGAATGGCCCAGCCAATCACCTGACTCAAAAATTGTACATATCCATATGAACTAAAGTCCAACCAGTTATCCACTGTTCTGCCAACACATGCATACTGTAAATAGTTATGTTTCCTCACGTGATCAGGCTTAATGTACAAGATATACTCATAGCCCTGATACCTATACTCACAGCAAACCTAAAAAAGTTAGACTTTTAAGTGAACTGCTTCGAGCAACACTTAGATGAATATTTTTTTTTGAATATGAAGAATTTTTTTCCAACTGCTTACACACAAAATCTTTTCTTGTCACACGATTTCTGAAACCTCTCACTCAAAATGCAAAACTACACCTCAAATCTCCAAAACCATAAACTATTTCTCAGCCTTGAACTCAATTTTCAATTGTATAAAAATTTTTTTTCAAAACACAACACACAACTCTCTACCTAAAACACACAAATCTAACAAGAAGCTACTTGCTTTCCTTTTCCAAAGACAACCAATCAAAATGCTACACTTATTGCACACACACGCTCCTCAAATGTGCAAACACTAGTTTCTTAACTGATCACTTACCGGTCACTGCTTTAGTCTAGTATAAGCCAAAGATGATGGAACACAGGGCTGTTCTGGTCCAAAAAAAATGGTTTTCCATTCATCCACAAGTTTGTGTACCTACCCCATTTTCTCCTTTTCTAAATCCTAAATTCCTCAATAGGGGAATTTCTCTGAGCCTAGTGATGTAAAGTGTATGATGACCAGCCCTATGCCCACATGATGCTTCTGCAGGTAATGGACACGTCTCCTCTCGAGACTCCCCTCACACACAATTGTGTTCTTTACTGTATTCTGGAGAATATACTTTTGCTTTACATATTTTCTTTTTTTTCTTTTTCATTTTTACACACATTATGTTTATGATTTGTTTATGCTACACCAGTAATGTTAGGCCTAATACATATTTTCTGTTTACAGTGTACCTGTTACTCCTCTCAGCAGATTACTGTCACTGTAGAACATTGTATTGAAATTTAGATATAAGCCTAAAGAGCGAAGCGCTTTAGATTTAGAACAACGGTGTTTACATGCTATATCCAAGAGTGTTATATTATAAAAACAAGTGTTTGCCATTTGATGCAAATGCTTCATTCGGACGTGTGTTTATGGCATTTTGAATGCAGTGTTACGTTTTGAAGGAGATGTGAGCCATTTTGCATTTTGTGTGCGCAGTTTTGAGAATTGTGTGTAGAGATTTGAAAAAAGGTGATGCTGTTTTGAAAACGTGTGTAAGCAGTTGGAAAAAACTGTAATACTGATTGTTACATTCTAACAATACTCAACTGATACATGACCATACGTTACTTAATACTTAACTATATAAATAATACAGTTTAAATACTACAAAAAGAATGATATTTTCCTTATCAATAAACATTATGACAGCTTGCTAATGCATTCCTTTCGAATCAACGAAATATATATATATCCTTAACCATTTAATGTATGCAATATTGCATTTCATTTAGGGATGCTCATAATAACCGATTAACCGTTAACTAAAGGGTGCGTTTTTAACCGGTTAATGGCATCAGTTAAATGATTAAAAAATATGATTAAATGTATTTTTAAAGTTTGGCAGCATCAGGGGCCGATCACAGCGAGCACGCTTTTTGCACTGAGAAGGGGATCTTTTGAATGGTTTACTAATGGCCGCAAACTTTTTGCAGAGCCCTGCACAGCTTGCATTTTTGCCGTTGCGCGCTGTGTGCTCGCAATTGAAAAAAGTAAACTAAAAGTGTGTTACGTCAATCATGTCTTTTTCATTCTTCAATCAAATGAAAGCAGAGGCGGGGTTTCCGTTGATTAAATGCATATGGAGCGATCGATTTGTGGTAGCCTGCTATTTTTATTTGATGGAAAAAATACAAACAAAAAGCATATGATTAGAGAAACAGCATATGCCCGTTCTTAAAAAGGATTCAGTCAGTGTTTTCTTTTTGTAATCTAAACTTGTCATTTTGGTCAAAAATATTTAGGGCAGTACTATTATTTATTCTTTTTATTTAGTTTATACTGGTTTTCTATGCTGTTGGAAACTCTGCAGGTGCTTGAAGATGTGCTGTTGTTCTGATGTTCTTTATGGTGTTGTTCACATGTTAAAATAAATCAGTATTTAAAAAATGCAATATTTAATGTGTCAGAAACAAAAATTTTTTTTTATTAAATAATAATTTAATATTAATCTGACCAGTTAAGCGTTAATATTCGTTTATCAAGTGGTTGGCAAAATTAACCGAAATGAGCATCCCTATTTAATTACAAAATAGATTATTTCTACTTTTAAAAAGAAGATACAATCAATCCCAATGCTTTGTGTTATAAAAGGATCCACAATTGTAAGATTTACACTTCTATTTTACAATAAAGGGTAATAGCAAATACTTCAGAGGTATAGGTTGCTAGCTGTAGCACTGTTTTCTATTTTTATTATGTAGTAATAAATAAATAAAAAACACTATGAGACAAGAAGAAGAAGACAGTCAAGTAGAAATATGAGTAAGGTCAAAGGTCAGCCACCTATGGTTGTTTTGCACCCTGGAGAATGGTTAAAAAATGATTTCAAATGTTCTTCTACTGTAATCAGCTGTTAATATTATATTAATATTATTCTAGAGTTAATATTATGTCAATATATCATTATAATAAAGCAAACATGTAAAGTTGGAAGGCAAACTTATTAGCCCTCTTGTGAAATTTTAATTCTTAAAAAATGTTTCCGAAGTGCTGTTTGATGGAGAGATATGTTCAACACATTTTAAAACAATACATTTAATAACTAAATTCTTTTGTATTTTTCCAGTACACATAGTTTTCTGTTATTATTTTGCAATATATTAGTATTCAGCTTTAATGTGCAATATAAAGGCTTAATTAGGTTAACTAGGGCAATAAGGTGAATCTTGGTCGACACCGGGTTGTTCTGTAGCCAATCAAAAAAATATTAATGGAGATAATATTGACCTTAAAATTATTATTGGTAACACTTTATTTTGATGGTCCATTGAGTATTAGTAGACTGTCTTCTTAATATCTGTTGATTCTGCTCCTTTAACAGACATTTAACTGACTTTAAGAAACTTTGCAAGTACATATTAACTTACACTAATCCTAAACCCCAACAGTCTACTTATAATCGAATGAGAATTAGTTGGCATGTAGATGCAATGTAACTTAAATTCAACAAATGGACCATCAAAATAAAGTGTGACCAAAAATGTTCTTGCTCCTTTTAAATATTTGTAAAAGAAATAAAATTTTAAAGGAGGGTTAATCATTTTGCCTTCGACTGTATAATGTTATTGACAAGCAATCTCGAAAGTGTTGGATTAACCTCTATATCAAAGTTATCTATTAACCCAGATGACTTCAACTTCACGATATCTCATACCAGCTTAAACATTAAACTAGAAGATAAAACTATACAAGTACTACATAATCAATAGTCATAACTAGAATACATTTTTTTTTTCGTTAATCATTACTCAGGGTATGAATTGCACAAATATCTGTAGTGACTTTACCAAATTGGCGTGCAACCTTGTTTTTACAAGCATTATTTTACTATTTAACAATTCAATTCAAGTTTATTTGTATAGCTATTTATCTGTATAGTTATTAGTTACCATCAATTTATTAATTATTAAAAACTTGAACTAATTAACTAGTAACTAATAGCTTTTAACTGTTAAAGTTCTTATATACACTCACCGGCCACATCTTACTAGTAAGGAGTTGGACCCCCTTTTGCCTTCAAAACTGCCTTAATCCTTTGTGGCATAGATTCAACAAGGTACTGGAAATATTCCTCAGAGATTTTGGATCATACTGACATGATAGCATCACGCAGTTGCTGCAGATTTGTCGGCTGCACATCCATGATGTGAATCTCCCGTTTCATCACATCCCAAGGATGCTCCATTGAATTGAGTTATGGTGACTGTGGAGGCCATTTGAGTACAGTGAACTCATTGTCATGTTCAAGAAACCAGTCTGAGATGATTCGTGCCTTATGACATGGTGCGTTATCCTGCTGGAAGTAGCCATTAGAAGATGGGTAAACTGTGGTCATAAAGGGATGGACATGGTCAGCATCAATACTCCGGTAGGCTGTGGCGTTGACACGATGCTCAATTGGTACTAATGGGCCCAAAGATTGCCAAGAATATATCCCCAACACCATTACACCACCACCAGCTGCCTGAAGCATTGATACAAGGCAGGATGGATCCATGCTTCCATGTTGTTGACGCCAAATTCTGACCCTATTGTCGTAGTAGAAATTGAGACTCATCAGACCAGGCTTAATTTTCAATCTTCTATTGTCCAATTTTGGTGAGCCTGTGTGAATTGTAGCCTCAGTTTCCTGTTCTTATCTGACAGGAGTGGCAGCCGTGTGGTCTTCTGCTGCTGCTAGCCCATTCGCCTCAAGGTTGGACGTGTTGTGCGTTCAGAGATGCTCTTCTGCGTCTGGCCATTCTCCTCTGACCTCTGGCATCAACAAGGCATTTGCGCCCACAGAACTGCCACTCACTGGATATTTTCTACTTTTTCTGGATATTCTCTGTAAACCCTAGAAATGGTTGTGCGTGAAAATCCAAGTAGATCAAAAGTTTCTGAAATACTCAGACCAGCTCGTCTTGCACCAACAACCATGTCAAATTTAAAGTCACTTACGTCACCTTTCTTCCTCATTCTGATGCTCGGTTTGAACTGCAGCAGATCGTCTTGACCATGTCTGCATGCCTAAATGCATTGAGCTGCTGCCATGTGATTGGCTGATTGGAAATTTGCATTAACAAGCAGTTGGACAGGTGTACCTAATAAAGTGGCCGGTAAGTGTATAAACAGTTAATCTGTAGTTATATAGTATATATGTGATGTCTATGTTTACATGCTTATACAGCATGACATAATCTGTTAAACAAGCGCTAAGCCCATCATAACCCTCGTAATGAAGTGTTTGGCCGTGTCGGAGCTCTCTGAATGAATGTAGGAGGTTGTGAGCTGCTCGGCCGGTCGTGGGAGGGTGTTGCATAACTGCGTGGATGCCGCTGTCTTCAACAAAATGCTTGCCAAATGCCACGACAGGCGGCTCGCAGATTCTCCTGAACTAACTGTGCATGTGCTTGTTTGTTCCTATATAAATAACTGTTTTTATAATTACGTCAATTCCCTCAGGTGTAGATGGAGTTGAGCGGAGTTTGCTTTTTATTGTTTGTCTCTGCTCAAGGACTGATACGGTTTTACACACACACACGCACACGCACACACAGACACAAGCGCATGAATACACACTGAAAAAGTCTGAGTGTTTGAAAGGAAAATCAGAGCCTTGAAGAGTTTGAAGTGGGTGGATGAGATGAGCTGTGCTTCACTACAAAACCACAGTTCATCTCAGTGTGTCTTCATCTGGGTTGATCCAGGGTCAGTTATGGGATAGTTCACCTAAAAATTAATATATGCTCAGTATTTGCTGAAGCTCAAGTGCTTCCAACCCTTTATGAATTTCTCTTTCTGTTGAAAGCACACAAAAAAAGATATTTTGGAAAATGTTACAAACCAAGAAATACTATGGAAGTCAATGGTTACAGGCTTTCAACATTTTTCAAAATAACTACTTTGGTGTTCAACGGAAAAAAGAAAGTCAAACTGATTTAATTCAATTGAAGAGTGAGTAAATGATGGGAGAATTGTCAATTTGATGTGAACTAGCCCTTTATGCATGATTATTGAGGCTAACCGGAGCTCATTGTTATGGGTGTAGGCCAGGTATAATCAACATTTAGGCTTTATTTTTTTGGCCTGATATGGAAAGGGTTTTTGGCCATTTTTTAACTGATCTAGGGCCAGTTATGCATCATTATTTAGGCTTAATGGAATTACCTTGGGTTGTAAATTAGCCTGGGTCTGTTGTTGTCATGAGTTGTTCTGATATTGGGTCAGATATATTCAAGTTTGGATTTATTTGGTAACTTTTGTCTTTTTTGTTGCTGATCTGGAATTTAGTTTAGTTTATCTTTAGGGCTGATCTAGAGTAAGCTGTCTGCCATTATTTAGGAGGATCTAAAGTTGTTATTATAATGGGTCATGGGTTTTGCTGATATTGAGTCAGATATTTTCACTTTTATATTTATTTGATAACTTTTGTATTTTTTGTTGCTGATCTGGAGTTTGGTTTAGTTTATCTTTAGGGTTGATCTAGAGTAAGCTGTCCACCATTATTTAGGTTATTTAGGAGGATCTAAAGTTGTTAATATAATGGGTCATGGGTTTTGCTGATATTGGGTCAGATATTTACATTCGTGGATTTATTTGGTAACTTTTATCTTTTGTTTGTTTGTTTCTGATCTGAAATTTGGTTTAGTTTATCTTTAGGGCTGATCTAGAGTAAGCTGTCCACCATTATTTAGGAGAATCTAAAGTTGTTATTATAATGGGTCATGGGTTTGGTTGATATTGGGTCAAATATTTTCAGTTTTGGATTTATTTGATAACTTTTGTCTTTTTTGTTGCTGATCTGGAGTTTGGTTTAGTTTATCTTTATGGCTGATCTAGTGTAAGCTGTCCATCACTATTTAGGGGATCTGAAAGTACTAATATAATGGGTCATGGGTTTTGTTGATATTGGGTCAGATATTTTCAATCGTGGATTAATTTGGTAACTTTTATCTTTTGTTTTTTCTGTTTCTGATCTGGAGTTTGGTTTAGTTTATCTTTAGGGCTGATCTAGAGTAAGCTGTCTGCCATTATTTAGGGGGATCCGCTTATATAATGGGTCATGGGTTTTCCTGATATTGGGTCAGATATTTTCAATTTTGGACCGTGGACCATAACACATAAGTCAATTGAGATTTATACATGATCTGAAAGCAGGAAAAAAAGCTCTTCATTGATGTTTTGTTTGTTAGGATGA
>LR812521.1:24985598-25143478 GCA_903798195.1 Danio kyathit | reverse complement strand
TATTTGGTTGAGATGCAACAATTAGAAAATTTGCAAAAAACTAAATATTTAGACAATTACTTTGACTCAGGTTTTTGTGGCTGATCTGGAATCAGATATGCATCATGAATTTATCAGAACCTTATGTTTTGGACTGATCTTTTGTCAATTATGCACAATTATTTAGGCAGATCCAAATTATTGTAACAGCTCATGTTCAAGAGTTATTTTGCCTCAGATATAATTGTTTTGGGCTTATTTAATCAGTTTTGTCTTATTTATTTGTGTATTTTAGCTGGCATGGAATCAATTATGATTTTTTATATTGATGACCTCATAATGACCTAAATAACAACACACAGTTGTCTCTAGATCAAATGGAACAGAAATGTATAAACCAATGGAAGACATAATTGTCTTGCTTAAGTTTTCTAATTACAGAAATGAAACACCAGGTCATTAGAGCTTTTCCTCTCTGAAATTCTGTTAATGATGACCTATTGAGAAAACGAGTGCAAAAGAGCAAGAAATGTGTAAGGTTGGGTGCCATTTTGCCTCATTAACATATGTGACAGGATGTGTAAGTGTCAATGTATGTTCTGTGTTTCAAAGTGTATGTGGCCAGATAGTTGTGAAAATGTACACGCTTGTCTAGAATCCTATGTGCATAAATGGCTTATGCATACATGCAACTTGCAAAGTAGGTGTGCATTACAGTATATGTGGTCTGTCTTTAAATGCACATATAAAATCATGTCAACCGCATTTAGAAATAGCACCATTTGGAGCACTACTGTACAAGAGGTTTTGGTGTCGATACTGTTAGCCTCTGTGGTTGGCTTTTATATTAGGATTTTTTATTAGTAGCTGGTGTGATTTACTGGCTGCGGTCCATAGCTTGGCTTGTGCCGACGTCAGCACTAAGGACTGCCAGTTTTAGCAGGGGAGGGTGTAAACACAGGCTGCTCTCCGCAAGATGAACAGAGGAACGGCCAAACCACAACACTGAACCTACATCCACAACTAGAGCACTCAGTAGGCCTCCAGGGAGCTGCTGTAGGTTTAATTAAGCGGGCCGGCAGAACCTGTTCACTTGCACAGGTGGGAGAAATGCTACTTTCAGCCGTTAGGTTATGCAATGGGAAAAACTTGTGAATAATTAGTGGGAAAAGCTCTGGCTCAGGGGGGTTGTGGTGGGACGTATATAATAATAAACCAAGATACAAATGTTTTTCAGAGATAATTGTCTCTTAAAACTGCTAAAACCACAATCATGATGACAAGATGAAGTTTTTTTGTGGTTTCTAGCTGGTCCAATTGTACTTTAGAAGGTACCATCTAGTCCAGATGATGATTTATTTTTTGGTTTGATCTGTTTTACCCAGTAGACCATCTTGGTGATAGTAGACCTCTTTTGTATCAGTATTAAATCCTTATAGGGCTCATTCTGAAAATGTAGCCCTATATACATTTCTGGAGATCACAAATTAAGTAGCCAGAGGTTACATATAGCTGCATTGTCGTCTTTAAAACAACAACTATGATGCCGTTACTTTCACGCTTACCTGCTGACCGCTTATCTCTGTGTGGACGGCTTTAACAATGTTACCAGTTTGTCCAGTAGCTTGCAATGTACGTCAACAGACTGAGACCGGCAAAGAATAGTTCCAGAAATGTGGGTAAGACAAAAACAGAAGCTAAAAATAAAAGAATCAAGTAAATAACAAGGTGAGAATGGGTAAAATCTAAAACGTGGTTAAAAATCAGGTGATCAGGTCTTTTTCTGGATCGCTTTTTAAAAACTGTCTGTTTGCGTTTAGGAAAGTGGGTGGGCGGGGGGTCAATCGTTGCTTTTGATAACACTATTGGTTGGGTTTAGGATGGAGGAGGGTGGGTCAGTTGGATCGATCAGTCAGTCAGTCAGTCGACAGTGGCCTCTGTGATTTAATTCGAGAACAGTAGGCTTGAATAGCACTCGCGAGAGAATTTGAGATCTCAAAAAGTGTACACATCGGCATAGGAGAATTCGGGGACGTATTTGGCACTCTCCAGAAATGTATATGTGGTACTTTTCAGAATAAGCCTGCGTTGAACAAATCCTCTGATCACTGTAAAATGCAAAAGTTACTTAACAAAAAAGTTGCCTCAAATGTCCTGTGAAGGTTTTGAATGCGCATTTTTGTTCAATAGTGATCTATTTAAACTCAAAAACACTCAAAAAAAATTTTTTTTTTGCTGTTCAAACTACTTATTTAAATACGCAATTTAACAACGCAATTCTTAAGATTTCATTGGGACAACCTAATTTTTGTATGTTCAATCCACATAAATTTGTTAAAAGTGTTAGGATAACTTAATACATTTGTGTTGGGACAACATGAATGAATTGTGTGGAACCCTGCATTTTTTACTGTGCATGAAGACATGGTGGAGCATAGAGTAGCCCCTCCCCCTTTTAAGAAACAGCCAATAGGGTTTAGTTTTTATCACAGCCCTGCCATTGAGAGTGGTTGAGCTCACGTGCACATAGCAGTAGCATCTTGAGGGGGGCGGGGCATGTGAGATACTAGACAGCACTTGATTGGCCAGAAGATTTGACATTATGACTTTAAAGAAATCAGTAGCTATGTTTCCATACACCTATTTTTATGCGCATTTTGCATATGCGCATAAAAAACGGTTGATGGAAACGCCATGATGCGCATAAGTTTTGAAAAAAAACTTTTTATTCGATAAGAAAAGATGTGCATAAACTATGATGGAAACACTTTTACCGCACAAATTCCAGTATGCGCATTAAAAAAACGGTCATGTGATTTTGTTATAAGAGATCATGTGATGATAAAAATGTGTGTAAATGGACAAACCAGCAGGCTGAGCACATTGTAAAACATCTGAAATGTTATTTTGGTCATTCTAAAATGCCTTACCATTTAAGTATTTGTGTTAGTATATTATTAATGACCTCCAGAATCAAGAGCGTCTGTGCTCCGCGTCTGACACCTTCAAACGACACCGCGCATTCACTGCTTGTCAGAATTGCCTTCTGAGGCGCAAGTCATTTATTAAATGAAGAAAAGATTGATGCAGCTTCTCCTACTGCAGCAAATTCAGTTTTTACTTTTGATATTTGGCGCCAGATAATCAGGTAGTGACGATTTTGTTCGCTTTGACGCGTTGGATGGAAACGCAGCTTTATTCACACATCTTTTAAGCGATAATCCAGTTTTGCACATAAAGTTCTTTCACATTTTTGGATGGAAACATAGCTGTTGATTCATTTAGACGAAAGTGACAAACTCAAGCTTTGGATGTGTACAATTTTTTAATGAGAATTTTGTCAATGTTTTTTGGAGCACACTAGATTATTGATATCCTATCATACTGTGATTAATATCTAAAAAACATTTGATTTCACGAGTGTATTGAGCATAGTGGCAACAAAAGTTCCAAGTGCAGCTTTATTGAGAATGGTCAGGCAGGCAGAGGTCGAAACAGGAACAACAATAATATAAAGTGTAATCCATAGAGCGTAACCCAGAAAACAGAAAAAGGGGTTGAAGAAGGCAGCTAATAAGATTATATGGTGAAACTGTGCAGAAACAAAAACACGAACAGAGCAGGGAAAACAATGCTCAGAATTGCACAGTTAAACAAGATTTCACAATGTGAGAGGGTGACTGGAGGGTTCATATATTGAGTGTAATCAGTGTGAATGATATTCAGCTGTGTGTGCTTGTCTGCTTAGATTGTTAACAGGCGTATGGGTGTTGATTGGCGCAAAACATCATGGTAGTTGTAGTCCAGGTGAATAACGGGTAGTGTATACAGATTTTTTACTGTATTTTTGAATGTTTTTCTGGATAATATTTTATGATCCCTCCTAGTGTTTCAAGCTGAACATGTTATTATTTATTAATTATTCTAAAATAGTATTATTTATTCATTTGTAAAATAATGATCATTTTAAACAGCAATTATAATAAGTATATTATATTCATTCATTCATTTTCATAGTCCCTTTATTAATCTGGGGTCGCCACAATGGAATGAACCACCAACTTATCCAGCATATGTTTTACACAGCGGATGCCCTTCCAGCTGCAACCCATCACTGGGCAACACCCATACACTCTCATTCACACACATACATGTACAGACAATTTAGCTTACCCAATTCACCTATAGTGCATGTCTTCGGACTGTGGGGGAAACCGGAGCACCCAGAGGAAACCCACGCCAACACGGGGAGAACATGCAAACTCCACACATATATTATATTATTGTAATAAGATAATAATAATAATATTAATAAACACTATTTTTGATTAAGTACATTGTATTTTCACAAGAAAATATTATTATTATTATTATTATTAATATTATATTCACATTACATTACATTCTCTTCTTAAGAGAAACATCTTCTTTTTTATCCAACAAACAGGTATATTTGCACACATTATTTCCTTTCTCGAGAGCGGCTGATGCTGTAAGCATAATTCATTCAGAAAGCAAAGCTTGAGGGAGCATTTAGGCAAAGATTCATGAGTTTGCATGATTTATTTCAGCCATGTGGTAAAGAGACTCCGGCTGGGAGAAAAGAGGAAGTGTGTTGTGATCGGCTGGATTAAACGAACACACTCCTCTTGAATATGAGCTGGGCGACTCCATTATGGATTTGATTGATCCTTTAGCGCTGAGTGTTATTTTGCCCAGAGCCGCGAAACGACCCTTCTCTTAATAAGGTCAGAAATAACCTCTATAGCCACGTCCAAGTCAGGCCTTGACCCGAGCAGACGGTCCGGTCCCTAAGATAGAACACACAAATCATACCTCTTGTCAGCCGTCAAATACAGCCTGTGAGTATAAATAGCTATGGATTGGACTCACATCTCTTATCTCTGCTATAGCCAAAGACACGTCAGTGAACCGCAAATCACAGCCATGTCCTCCTACAAACCCTGCTCTGTGTGTGTGTGTGTGTGTGTGTGTGTGTGTGTGTACTGGCTTAGCTATACTTATAAGGTCTCAATTGTCCTTTCAATTGCTTTCTAATTGTCAGGCTAACAGGTAAAGCATACCACAAAACATCATAACACATAATTCCACACATTTTACTTTCCTTAAAGAGTAACTAAGACCATTTTAAGTGACTTAAGATTGTGATATATTACTTTTAAAGTAACTTTACCCAACACAACATATAAATTGGCCAGAACATGTTATTAATATTATCTAATGATTGGCAAATGTTTCTGTGAGGATTGAGTTTAGGGGTATACAGTAGCATATCATTAACCTGCTATAAAAACAAATGGAAGTCTATGTAATGTCCTCACTAAGATAGGAAAACAAACCTCTCTATATCTCTCTGTCTTTGTGTAGGTGTACTTGTTTGTGTGGTTTACGAGGACATAAAATTGTGTAATGACTTGGGAATGACCTAGTTGTATCTATTAAGATGATTTATGAGGACATGTCTTGTGTCCTTATACTTAGAAACGCTTAAAATCATACTTAGTGGGGTTTTCACATTCATATTTGGATTTTGGGGTAGGTATATAACAAGCATATATATATATATTATCCTTATGGAGTGTCCTTACACTCTAAAAACGTTGAGTTATTTATTTAACCCAATGGTTGAATAACCATTATAGGCTAGGGGTCTTTTTGCTTTAATTTATAAGTGATATTTCTTTGCTGCGTCCTCCTTGATGTTTCAATAACGCATAATAATCTTTACACCATATTAAAGACACAGCAGCCAGTAAAGGTTGTCGAGAGTCAAGTTTAAAAGGTGTGTTTGTGCATGATACATGTGGGTTTAGATGCCTGTGTGAGAGTGTGAGACCGGGCAAAAGAGCGCTCGCTTCACAGCTCTGTTGATGCCCGCGAGCGACTTCTTTCTTTCTTTATTATTTTGGAGATAATACAAAATATGAATACAACAGAAGATAGAAAACCTTACAAATTACTTGTCCACTTTTGTAGACTCAAAACAATAGTGTCATATCTTGATAAAATAGCCTAAGCTATATTGAATTAATTTAAAGAATTACAATATCGGATATAATAAAATCACATTAAATAAACCACATAAAACAAACAAAAGCTATAACAATGTAGGTATATACAATACATAAATTAAACCGTTTTAAAGCCATATTAAACTTTAATTTTACAAAGGCCTATCTGAAAAACAGATTTTAGATATTTTCTAAAAACAATAAACACCGGAGGAGGTTTAAAATATTATTTATAAAGTATTTGGATACGATGATGTTAATCAAATCATGCAAACAGAGCATTTTATGGGTGAGTGAAAGCAGAAACTACCTTCTTTTCTGTCATCCAGTCCTGCGCAGTGCCACTTTTACAAACGCATTGGGGAAAACAGTGCTGAAACACTTAACACTTTCTTTTACTTTAGATCACCGAATAATATGCAACATCCTTAAATTATTCTCTTAAATAAAGGGGACGTACCTAAGTGTCAGATAGCCTAGGGAAAAATGTCATATGTTTTAGATCTCTCCGGAGCATTTGGGCTGAATGTTTGACGAAGTCTATGAAAATGAGGAGGTTATAAAATACGTTTCATACCGAGTTATTACCGGAGAATTTCTGTGGTTTTGTATTATTGATGGGTGCCCTCACTGCACTGGGTCCCTCCATTAGTGGCGAGACCACTCAATGCACGATGCCAATGGTCGGTCGAGTAAACGAATATAATGAATGGAAATACATAGGCCTGTGCATATAGACATATAATTTAATGCTGTACAGTAACGTGTCATTTGTTTGTTTCGGTTGTCTTCATTTTAATCGTTTCGTGACGATGCAATGCTGTGCTTTATCTGCCAGATTCCCTGCTGAAGTGGCGAGTTGTGTGACGTTTGATTCGGGGGACATTCTGGGGGTGGGGTTTGCGTGACGCGCTGCAAGCTACTAGCTCGACAGTGGAAACGCGACATGATTTCGGCCTCACTACTCAACTTCCCGGCCAATTGGCCTGGCCTGGCCCGGCCCGATAAAAGCCCTGGCTCGCACTGGCCCGACAGTGGAAATGCGGCTATTGACAAATTTTTTACCCTACTATGGAAATCGATGGGTGCCAGCAACCAGAATTATCTTAAACATCTTCTTTTTTGTTCAACAAAAAAGAAACCACATGAAAGAGATTAAACAATGAGGTAATTTACATGTTTTGGGTGAACTATCCCTTTAAATATCATTATTTCATCTACAACCAGAAAATTGTCTGTTCAGATTTAACTCAGTTTACTGCAAGCTGTTTTTTTTTTTTTCCTCATTTAAATTTTTCTACTTCTAAATGTTGAAAAATATATCAATTAGGGCTGCACAATATATAGTTTCAGCATCGATATCACAATGTGCACATTGGCAATAGTCACATCGCAAGAGCTACAGAGTTGTATTTAATTACTGTATTTATATGGAATTTATTATTAATTATTATTATTTAGTTTTTCTTACTTGGAATTTTCTCTTGTTTCTTGTCCAAAAATCTACATTCAAAGCAAAAACAAGACTGTTTCACTTACCCCACTGACCGATAATTGTACTTGTTTTAAAGAAAAACTCTTAATTTTGACGTATTTCTTCTGAAGTTGAAAACAAAACAATATTTTTACTTGATCTAAGAATTTTTTGATATTTGGACTAGAAACAAGACAAAACAAAGTAATAAAAATGTTTATTTGCATAGTGATTATTCAATTTCTGTACCTGAATACACCTAAACACCCCAGAAAATCATTAAAAAGTGCTATTCAAACTATCTTGTTAAACTGTATTCATATCGCGATATTATTGCAGAAAGATAAAGTATCGTAATATCAGATTTTCGCATTATCGTGCAGCCCTAATATACAGTTGAAGTCAGAATTAATAGCCCCCCTGAATTATTAGCCCCCCTGTTTATTTTTTTCCCCAATTTCTGTTTAACGGAGAGAAGATTTTTCAACACATTTTTAAATATAATAGTTTTAATACCTCATCTCTAATAACTGATTTATTTTATCTTTGCCATGATGACAGTAAATAATATTTTACTAGATATTTTTCAAGACACTTCTATACAGCTTAAAGTGACATTTAAAGGCTTAACTAGGTTAATTAGGTTAACTAGGCAGGTTAGGGTAATTAGGCAAGTTATTGTATAATGATGGTTTGTTCTGTAGACTATCAAAAAAACAATTAGCTTAAAGGGGCTAATAATTTTGTCCTTAAAATGGTGATTAAAAAATAAAAAAATGCTTTTATTCTAGCCGAAATAAAACAAATAAGACTTTCTCCAGAAGAAAAAAATATTATCAGACATACTGTGAAAATTTTCTTGCTCTGTTAAACATCATTTGGGAAATATTTCAAAAATAAAAAAAAATAAAAGAGGAGCTAATAATTCTGACTTCAGCTGTTTATAATAACTGGACTGCATCTGTGCTGATACAGTACATGATGACCCGCTGTTGTGTCCTTGAGTGACCTTAACCTCAGGCTGCTGTAATTAGTGCTTCACAATTCCCCGTGGATAAACACGTCCGCTAAATGACAAAGCTAAATGCATGAGCTGACTGAAAACACAGTTGGGGAACATAAGCCCTGTGAGGACCGATTCAGTGCAGCTTAAGCACTACAGAGCTTTAGCAGTGTCAGAGGTCAGGAAAGAGCACAGATTTACGCCAAATGACAATGTTTTCATTCACTTAGAGCTGTGTTACACACTACATGGAAGGTAATTTTCAAAAATCCACAATAGGGGCTCTTTAACATTCTTTCAGGCTTCTTATAATGCTGTGCTAATCTGCTAAACATGATAATGCTGTTATCATTAGCTATGTTTTCATCCACTTGATTTATGCACATTTTAGGATACTGCATGGAAATGCTATGGTGCAAAGAACTGTAGCTGCCCTAAAATAATAGTGAAATGTTTTTTTTTTTTGTCTAATATAAAAGATAGCATCTTTCTTTTGCGTTCAACATATGCATAAACATTAACATCACAACACAAACTCACTTTAATACTGTATCTGTATTCTATATTTCACAAATAGATGTTCGTATATAGTTTGTGTAATTATATACAACAATTATACTAGCCTGAATGTAATTTTTCAGTCACAAATGCAACTAAAATTGTCGCACTCTAGAACACCGAAGATACATTAATATCTTCTAATCTAAAAACACGTATAAAACATGCAAACTGAGTTTGATATTGTTTTAAACAAAATAATGATTTTTTTTTTTTGTATCAAAAATGTGCCTTTGCCCGTAAAGTTGATGTGATTAAAGCTAAAGTGGTTGCTTTACTTGCTTGATTATGTTTTATTTTTTTGCATTAATTTTGCTGGAAGGGATGATTTAAATGAAATATACAGGGGGGGGGCTAATAATGAAGGAGGGCTAATAATTCTGACTTCAACTGTATATAAGGTTTCGCTTTTAATGGACAGGACAGTGGAGATTACAGACAGGAAAGATGAGAGATTAGAGATGGATTGGCAAAGGACCTTGAGCCAGGAATCAAACTCAGGACGCTGTGAACACCACAGTGCTATCTGTCATTAAGTCATATACAGTTGAATCAGAACTATTAGCCCCCCTTTGATTTTTTTTTTCTTTTTTTAAATATTTCCCAAATGATGTTTAACAGAGCAAGGAAATTTCCACAGTATGTCTGATAATATTTTTGTTTTGCAGAAAGTCTTATTTGTTTTATTTCGGCTAGAATAAAAGCAGTTTTTATTTTTTAAAAACCTTTTTAAGGTCAAAATTATTAGCCCCTTTAAGCTATTTTTTTTTTCGATAGTCTACAGAACAAACCATCATTATACAATAACTTGCCTAATTACCCTAACCTGCCTAGTTAACCTAATTAACCTAGTTAAGCCTTTAAATGTCACTTTAAGCTGTATAGAAGAGTCCTGAAAAATATCTAGTAATATATTATTTACTGTCATCATGGCAAAGATAAAATAAATCAGTTATTAGAGATGAGTTATTAAAACTATTATGTTAAGAAATGTGTTGAAAAAATCTGCTCTCCATTAAACAGAAATTGGGGAAAAATAAACAGGGGGGCTAATAATTCAGGGAGGCTAATAATTCTGACTTCAACTGTATGTAATTTTAATGCAGTTTACAGGTTAGAACAAATGTAGTGTTTGTTTTAACCTGTATTATTAAAATGAGTACAGGTATAAAACAAACACTACGAGGCAGTATGACGCTAAACCTTTTCACCTTTTCACATTAATAATATTTACAGGTATAGGTTATCAACGAATTAGGGGTTCTTTTTTTTGTGCAGTTATTTGAACCAAACGCCAAATAAACACTATAAAACATCTTAACAGTGTCTATGATTTGTAATCAAATGCAAAGTACTTTTCCGCCATGGTCAGTTTGCTGGGTAGCTTACTTTGTATGAAGCTCTACTGAGCGCTCGGGTTCAAAGCATGGCTCTATAAAAAAGATATAATGTGAAATCAAGGTTAACCTACATGGTCACTTTTATCTTTTGTTGGCTTTTAAAAACACTATTGGTTGAATTTAGATCAATGGTTCGCAGGTCTAGGTGATCTGACAAGCTCTGTCTTCTCATACATGTGCACAAAAAGAACGTGTATCTGAAATGTACAACAAAGCGTACTCTAAGTAACGTATTACTGATTTGAAGAAATGTAGACAGCGCCCTCTAGTGGATTTGATATCTGAAACCTCTAACGAAACCTACCCAGAGCAACGTATTTGTTTGCGTTACACAAAAAATGTAGGCTGAAGCACATATTTCAAATGAGCCTGAGTTGCAATATATCTTCATTTGTGTTCTGATGGTGCGATAAATAAATGGCGAGAGCGTGTTCACTAACCCTTGAACTACTTCTGTGCACGTGGTTGTTGCGTAGCTGAAAGTAGCTCTGCGGGCATTTGTTTCCTTTCTGTCCTCTCTCCCTTATACAACAGAGAAGGACTTTAGTATAATGTGACAATGTACAAGAAGGATGTGTATCAGAAACCTACAACAAAACGTACCCTAAGTAACGTATTACTGAATTGAAAAAATTAGACATCACCCTCTAGTGGATTTGTCATTTGATACATCCAACAAAACGTACCCAGAGGAAAGTATTTTACGCTATGTAAAAAGTTTTAGACTGAAGCACGTATTTCCAATGAGCCAGAAGTTGCAGAATATCTTCATTAAGGTGCAATAAGTAAATGACGAGAGCTTGTTCACTAATCCGTTAACTAGTTCAGTGCATGTGTTTGTTGCATAGCTGAAAGTAGCTCCATGGTCATTTGTTATCTTTCTGTCCTCTCCCTCACACAACAGAAAATGACTTTAGTATAATGTGATGGTGTACAAGAAGGACATGTATAAGAAACGTACAACAAAACGTACCCTAACGTATTACTGATTTAAAAAACAATTATTAGACATCGCCCTCTAGTGGATTTGTCATCTGAAACATCCAACAAAATGAAAAAAATTAAACGTAAAAAATTAATTTTACGTTACGCAAAAAATGTAGGCTGAAGCATGTATTACCAATGAGCATGAGTTGCAGAATATCTTCAAGAAGGTGCAAACAGTAAATGACGAGAGTGAGTTCATTAACCCCTAAACTAGTTCAGCACACCTTTGTTGCGTAGCTGAAAGTAGCTCCGTGGTCATTTGTTTCCCTTCTGTCCTCCCCCTAACACAACAGAGAAGGACTTTAGTATAATGTGATGGTACAAGAAGCGTGTTTCTGAAACATGCAGCAAAACTTACCCTAAGTAACTGATTTTAATTTTAATTACTGATTTGAAAAGATTTAGACAGCGCCCTCTAGTGGATTTGACATCTGAAACATCCAACAAAATGTACCTAGAGCAATGTATTTTAAGTTAAGCGAAAAGAATTAAGGCTGAAGCACGTATTTCCAATGAGCCTAAGTTGCAGAATATCTTCATTAAGGTGCAATAAGTAAATGACGAGAGCGTGTTCACTAACCCTTGAAGTAGTTCTGCGCATGTGTTTATTGCGTAGCTAAAAGTAGCTCCATGGTCATTTGTTTCCCTTCTGTCCTCGCCCTAACACAACAGAGAAGGACTTTAGTATAATGTGATGGTACAAGAAGCGTGTATCTGAAACATGCAGCAAAACGTACTCTAAGTAACATATTACTGATTTGAAAAGAATTTAGACAGCGCCCTCTAGTGGATTTGACATCTGAAACATCCAACGAATCTTACCCGGAGCAACGTTTTTTGCGTTATACTAAAAATGTAAGCTGAAGCACGTATTTTCAATGAACCTGGGCTGCAGAATATCTTCATTTGTGTTCTGAAGGTGCAATAAGTAAATGACGAGAGCCTGTTCACTAACCCTTGAACTAGTTCTGTGCACATGTTTGTTGCATGCCTAAAAAAAGCTCTGCGGCCGCTTGTTTCCTTTCTGTCCTCTCTCCCTCACACAACAGAGAAGGACTTTAGTATAATGTGACAATGTACAAGAAGGATGTGTATCTGAAATGTACAGCAAAACGTACTTTAAGTAACGTATTACTGATTTTGAGAAATGTAGACATCGCCCTCTAGTGGATTTAACACCTGAAACATCCAACGAAACGTATCTGGAGCAACGTATTTATTGTATTTTATTTTAAAATGTAGGCTAAAGCACATATCTCCAATGAGGCTGAGTTGCAGAATATCTTCATTTGTGTTCTGACGGTGTGATAAGTAAACGAGAGCGTGCACATGTGGTTGTTGCGTAGCTGAAAGTAGCTTTGCCCGTATTTGTTTTCATTCTGTCCTCTCTCCCTTAACACAACAGACAAGGACTTTAGTATAATGTGATGGTACAAGAAGCGTGTATCTGAAACATGCAGCAAAACCTACTCCAAGTAACATATTACTGATTTGAAAATAATTTAGACAGCGCCCTCTAGTGGATTTGACATCTGAAACATCTAATGAAACGTTCATGGAGCAACGTATTACTACGCTACGCATAAAAATGTTGCCTGAAGCATGTTTTTCCAATGAGCTTGAGTTGCAGAATATCTTCAATAAGGTGCAATCAGTAAATGACGAGAGCGTGTTCACTAACCCTTGAACTAGTTCTGCACACGTGTTTGTTGCGTAGCTGAAAGTAGCTCTGCGGGCGTTTGTTTCCCTTCTGTCCTCTCCCTCACACAACAGAGAAGGACTTTAGTATAATGTGATGGTGCCCTTGCTGATACAGGCGTCCCTTTATGTAGCGTGTAATCTGAGCTTTCAGTGCCAGGACTGAGCCTCTCTCCCCCTGAATGGAGCGCTGTGGACACGGCCGCTGTTTCCTGGGCTTTCACTCTGCTTAGCTCGGCACTACGATTATAGTAAAGCCAGGGGTGAGAGCAACACATTTGTGCTGAGGAGACAGAGCCGCACACACTCACACTCACACACACACTCTCACACAGGACTGTGAAGGTGAATGATGGCCGATGATAACTCACTAACAGAGTTCGAGGAGTCTCAAGGGCTTCGCATGCAGTGAATAAGTCACATTTAATGTCCTGTAATCGCGTCAGTGTGTGTGTCTCTGTTCCCTTTAACTCTGTTTCACTTGGCCTAATGCTTAAATGTACACAATCTAAACTGTGTCTCAATTCACAGGGTCCCTAGGCAGTGAGCTAGGTACTGTATGTAAGTAAACCTGATTTTTACAATAATTATCTGGATTGTCTTAATTTTATTTATCTCCCCACATGAAAAAAATACTATAGTAATTTACAGTAAATAGTAGTGATTTTAAGCCATACTATAGTAAAGTGACTGTATATATTGTAGTATTTACAACAGTTTGGTAATGTATGCTACAGCTTACCTTAGTATAAACTATAGTGAACTGATAAACTGTAATAAATGCTGTAGTAGTATACTAAAGTTTTTACTGTGAGGTATAGTTCATTTGCTTTTATTACTATAATTGTTGTTACCATAGCAAATATAAAATTACCACAACAGATTAATTCAATTACTATACTATAGTATGGTAAATTTGGTTAGCATATTTACTATATATATTTATAAGTATTACTACTTCTATTTACAAGTACTTTCTAAAAATCACTATAATATTTTGTTTTATAATAATAAGTTGTCCTATTTAGATATAGTCCATAGCATTTTACTCAAACACTACAGTATATATTTTATGAACACAGACACACACACACACACTACACATATATGTCTATGCGAAGGCAATTAATATGGAGCCAGATCAGTCTCAAAAATAATATATTTATGAAATAAAATTCATACATGCACAACACAATTCACATTTATAAAGTCCAATTTGGAAATGTAACACACAACTTGTGAATTTACAAGTAAAATCTTAAATATTTTTGCTAAATGAATTGGATTTGTGTATTTTTGAATCGTGTTTTGAACTTATGAATTGGATTAGTTTATTTATAAATCATGTTTTGAACTTATGAATTGGATTTGTGTATTTTTGAATCATGTTTAAAACTTACGAATTGGATTTGTGTATTTATGATTCGTGTTTTGAACTTACGAATTAGATTTGTGTATTTTTGAATCGTTTTTTGAATTTACGAATTGGATTTGTTTATTTATAAATCGTGTTTTGAATTTACGAATTGGATTTGTGTATTTTTGAATCGTGTTTTGAATTTATGAATCGGATTTGTGTATTTATGAATCGTGTTTTGAACTCACAAATTGGTTTTGTTTATTTTTGAATCGTGTTTTGAATTTATGAATTGGATTTGTGTATTTATTAATCGTGTTTTGAACTTACGAATTGGATTTGTGTATTTTTGAATCAAGTTTGGAATTTACGAATTGAATTTATTTATTTATAAATTGTGTTTTGAACTTACGAATTAGATTTGTGTATTTTTGATTCGTTTTTTGAATTTACGAATTGGATTTGTTTATTTATAAATCGTGTTTTGAACTTATGAATTAGATTTGTGTATTTTTGAATCGTTTTTTGAATTTACGAATTGGATTTGTTTATTTATAAATCGTGTTTTGAATTTACGAATTGGATTTGTGTATTTTTGAATCCTGTTTTGAATTTATGAATCGGATTTGTGTATTTATGAATCGTGTTTTGAACTCACAAATTGGTTTTGTTTATTTTTGAATCGTGTTTTGAATTTATGAATTGGATTTGTGTATTTATTAATCGTGTTTTGAACTTACGAATTGGATTTGTGTATTTTTGAATCAAGTTTGGAATTTACGAATTGAATTTATTTATTTATAAATTGTGTTTTAAACTTATGAATAGTATTTGTGTATTTATGAATCGTGTTTTAAATTGACGAGTTGGATTTGTGTATTTTTGAATCATGTTTTGAATTTATGAATTGGATTTGTGTGTTTACAAATCGCGTTTTGAACTAACAAACTGGATTTTGTAAATGTGAATTGTGCCGTGCACGAATGATATTTTGTAAATGTACTATTTTTGAGACTGATCTGGCTCCATAATTCAAGATCCTTAATGCATTCAAATAATTTAATGCAAGTGAATTATTGAAGCACACAAAACTGCATAATTAATGTAATTTATATCAGTTTGACCGATACAGGTACAGTATCATAAATGCATTAGGATATATTAAATAATTTTATAGGTACATAAAAAGCTAAACTGTTTTTAAGTTATAGCTACACATTTTCGTATAGCTTTTTTATTTTGTGCCTAATAATGTAACAAGACTTTACACCCACCTGATTTTCCAAGCAAAAAAAAAAAAAAAAATGTCCTAAATAAAATGTAAAATGAGGACATAGTGTATGATTTAATTGACCTCTTTTCTGGGTAATAAACAGGTTTTAATTTGTGGCAAGTGAACAGTTCTCACCGTGTAATAGAAAAGAGAAGCAGAGAGAATAACGATCTGTAAGGAATACCCTACTGTTTTTCTCACTCTCTGGTTTTATTCTTATTTTTCACACTATCTGGTTTTAGTGTGTTTCACTGTCTAGTTTTATGTTAAATGCTTCTCACTACTTGGTTTTATATTTTTTGTTTCATACTCTCCGGTTCTAGTTTTATGGTAATTTTGTTTGTAATGATTTGTAATGATTAATATACTGTAGATTTCCAATATTGATTATGTGAAATAAATAAGTATTTCTAGTTATTATGTTACCTTATACTTTTAACACAAATACATATGTTGTCCCTATTCTATTTAAAAGATAGAATAATATAAAATATTAACTACTTCTGCTTTAGTTTTAAAGCTTGAGGTTGTTATATTAACATTGTGGGTATTAAAATACTGAGGAAAAAAGAGAAACACCTTTACATCAGGTGAAAATATCTCAGTAACACTTTAGTTTTGAGACTAATTCTCAACGTCTGAACTACTTGTTACCACAGAATGCAGAATGTTGCCACAATATTGGATAAATAGTTAGATTAATGCCTTAATTTGCATCACCATATTTCAGAACCAATAAAATCGCCCTAAAAGTGAACATTTTCTCATTATTTACTAACTTCTGATGATATTGTGAAGAAAGCTGAAAACCTAATTGACAACATAATTGATGATAAACATCTAATTTGCTGCTTATTCCTAGTTAGCAAGTTACTATTACATCAAACATAAAAGAAGACATTTTGAACAATGCTGTAAACCTGTAACCATTGACTTCCATAGTAGGAAAATCAAATACTAAATCAATGGTTACAGGTTTTCAGCAATCATCAAAATGTCTTCATTTATGTTTGACGCAAACTTAAGCAATAGTAACTTGCATAATTTTTTGTAAGCAGGAAAATTGTTAGTTAATACTGTCTCCAAACTAAAGTGTGACTAATATCTACATTTCTAAAGGCCAAAACATTATAGAAACATACATGCTTGCATGTCTGCTTGACACAAAATTAAACAATTAGACACAAAACATTGATCTGATAATAATGTAATCATATATTAATTAATTTCATTAATTGTAACGCTGACAGAAACAAATACAGCTGAATGGAGCATACACTAACCTACTTATTTTTTTTATCACAGGACTGCACCAAACTGTCAAGAACAGCGACATGAAAGATAAACAGATACATTTAATCATTTAGCAGATGCTTTTGTCCGAAGCGACTTACAATTGAGGAGGCATTCGGCAATTCAACAGCAAGAGGCAATACACACAAGAAGTGCTAATTATACAAAGGAACTGTTAAGGTTATTGCACACTGAATGTGATTTTTTTTCTTCCATAATTTTCGCACGTTAAAAAATAAATTCGACCTCTCGTTGTGTCAGTCGTATTTACACACTGCCTCCAAAACTTTCGTTCGTTATAAAAAAAATTCGAACTGGGTTCGATTTTCTGTCTGTTGTTTCAACACGTTAACGTGGCATCATCTATTTTAATGTCTATACTGCCAGTCGCTGTTCAGGATTTGTTTACGTATGTGAATGTGTGAAGTATCACAAGCAGTGCATCAAAATTCCACTGATTTCCAGAAATAAGCTTTGCTTTTTAGATAATCGTAGTGCAGCTCTTTGATAATGAGCTGAACTCTCCTTCTTTTCTATGCAGTATTGTATGAACCATCGACTTTACAAGATATGGATGTAGTATCCGTGACATCGCTCATAGGTTGGCTCATAGGCATGGCCAACCGTCGCCATTTTGTTTGTGCGTCATCGCACTGACCGGGGGATACCAAACAAGGGCAAAGAGGCGGAGCGTGAGCAGAGCTACAGATGCCTGCTGCTAGCATTTTGCTTAGACTGGCTTTTCTTTGGGAGAAACGCTTAATACTTCATTACCTGCGACTTGTTTGTATTCTGACCACATGTGCTTGGTTGTACACTATATCAATAAAGTGTTTAGTCTTTTAAAAACACTGTTGTAATATATTGAGCCACTAAACATTGTTCTTATGACATTTTTCTACAGGAGCAAAAAGATAATTACTTCCAAACACATAAAATATAGTCTGTGTTAGTAAATGCAAGGCTATTGATGAAATCCAGGCATAACACTGTACGACAACGTTTCAGATGACTGTTCAATAGCCTACAGCTAATCAATCTGACCGAATCTGGAGTGCATTACAGGTCTAAAGAAAATTATAATTGATAAAGGATCTTAAATAAAACAAATACATTTATAGATACGGTATATAAGTATATAATTTCACTCACCTGGGAAATGGAGGCCACACACAGCATGACATATTATATGATAATTGTAGCAAACAATCCTAAAAGTCAACTGACTGTGTAAAGCCACATAAAACAAAACAAAAATATGATGTATGTATATGCTGAGTTCAGCGGGTAATCAGCCAGAATGACATGACGGCGACCAGCGAGACCAAGCTGTCACTCAAGTGGCCATTCCCTTAATTATGCAGACTTAATAGAACTGAATAAAAATGAAACGCATGAGTTATAAAAAATTCACCTCTCTCACAGTTGTCATGAAGAGTAAAATTAGCTATATATACCAAAACCATCTTTTGTACCAGGCGGTAAACATGTTTTTATCAGCTGTAAAATTGGCCAATTTAGCATTGCAGTCAGTGAACATCTAGACTTCCTGGAGCCAGCCCCCAAAGGCGAGTCGATGAATTGCAGTTTCAGTTACTTCCGTATTGGCTTCACAAGAGAGAGCGGGAGGTTGCAGCTTGGGATGAACACAATATGTAGTCTATTCCTCTTTCTTTTAGGAGAATAAAGTATCACTGCTTGAACCAAAATGTTTAGCATTTTTTCGCATATGAATACAAAAAAAAGCATGTAAAAATTTTGGAATTCAGCGTGCAAAGACCTTTAGTGCTCAGAGAATTGGGTGATATTTTGATTTTTTGATGATATGGAGTAATTGTAAGAAATTGTCTGGTGCAAATGTGCAAAACTGGTGCAGGTGCCATTTAAAGTGTCAGAAAGATGAAAGAGTGTGTTTTCTACCGGCGGTTTATCAAGCCCACTCACCTGTGTGAGGCACACTTAGAATTGCATAATGTTTTGAGGTTGCCGTGTGATGTGGGTGCCAGTTTTGTTCACATATAAAAATGGGTATGAATGTATTCACTAACAGTCAAGATGATTCAAAGTACCAGGATGAGTTTGTGTTATTAGTTTCAGCGGTTGTTTTCTGGGAATAACATAACTTGGAATGTTGCGACTGACCAATCACAATCAAGTAGGGGTATGACGAGATCTCATGAGATTAAATCGCGATGGGATTTTTTGTCAAGGTGAAAAGTTGTCTCTTGAGTTGTGATGTTATGATGTTATGATGGAGTGTGATGGTGAAAGTAGCATTGAAGATTAGAGGCAGGATTGGATTTGAAGTGCAAATTAAGTGCTTTGCACACACCTGGCAACCCAGGCTGGCCTCGAGTGTGACGTAACTGCTTTTTTGTTTTATTTTTTCCGTAGTTTAGCGGCTGCTGGGTCTAACATAAACTACAACTGCACCCACACACATTTTGGTTCGTAACCATGAGATGCACTTCAAATATGCTTAAAGCCATAATCATCGTAAACACAAATTGAATAAAGACATGTGGAGTATTCCTATTTTAGTCGCATAATAATTGCAATACAGACATGTAAACACCACAATCAAACTATTACCGTCGTGTAGGACGTTTAGCCGCATTTTGCGACAGGAAAAGCCATACACACGGCTGTTTGACACTATTCTCTGCACCTACTGAGTGAGTAAAGAACCACACACACTCACACACGCTGAACTCCTGGAGACTCAAGACACCTGCCTTCATCATCACGGAGCACACGTTTGTGCTTTCTGAGAAAAGCTGATTTTTTTTATTTTTATTTGTGTGCGGTATCAAATTACATTAAACAACTCTCTCCTATCAGTCCTTACTTCATATTCGCATGATCGCATCCAGTAGCCCAGAGTGAGTCACTGCAGCATGACTGAAATCTTGCTGAATAAAAGTAAAACTGATTTATTAAATAAAAAATGAAATACCAAAAATTACATACATTTTTTTAAGTTCAATTTGTGGAAAGGAGTTCAATTTCTCATGTGAAACTGTACAGGGGAGAAGCCAGTCAGTAGAGTTTATAGCTAAATATAGTGTTTGCATGTCCTTTATGGCATAGAATTCATTAAAATAGAAATAAAATACCATTCATTATATATATATTTTCAAAAGCACCTAAATTATTTTGCAGTTTGTGATTTTTTTTTTTCAGTTGAATAAAAATCTATTTTCCATTCATGTATTAGCAAATATTTTCCTAATATTTAAAATGATAAAAAAAAAACATTTTTCCATTCACATAGGCTATATTAGCAAAGTATTTTGCAGTGTTTGCATGCCTTTTACTGCATAGAATTCATTAAAATAGAAGTAAAATAACATTCATTACAAGTTGATTTTAAAAATCACCTACGGTTAAAGTCAGAATTATTAAACCCCCTTTGAATTCTTTTTCTTTTTTAAATATTTCCCAAATGATGTTTAACAGAGCAGGGAAATTTTCACAGTATGTCTGATAATATTTTTTTTCTTCGGGAGAAAGTTTTATTTGTTTTATTTCGGCTAGAATAAAAGCAGTTATTAATTTTTTAAAAACCATTTTAAGGTCAACATTATTAGCCCCTTTAAGCTATATTTTTTTCAATAGTCTACAGAACAAATAATCATTATACAATAACTTGGCTAATAAGCATAACCTGCCTAGTTAACCTAGTTAAGCCTTTAAATGTTACTTTAAGCTGTATAGAAGTATCTTGAAAAATATCTAGTCAAATATTATTTACTGTCATCATGGCAAAGATAAAATAAATCAGTTATTAGAAATGAGTTATTACAACTATTATGTTTAGAAAAAATCTTCTTTCTGTTAAGCAGAAATTGGGGAAAAAAACAAACGGGGGCTAATAATTCAGGGGGGTTAATTATTCTGATTGCAACTGTAAATAGTTTTGCAATTCTGGATTTTTTTTTTCAGTTGAATAAAAGACGATTTCTTAAAATAGGATAAAATCTCGTCTCGTCTCGTTCTCGTGAACTCAATCTCGTCTCGTCACACCCCTACAATCAAGCATTTCAGAACCTCCCAAAACCTCCCAAAAAATACACTAGCAACAGCGTAGCAAACAACCCTGCTGAAAAACCCCCTCACAGAAACCATGATAGATGTCATATTGGTTTCCACTACAAATACCATTAAGCGTTCAACAGGGTGGCACGGTGGCTCAGTGGTTGGCACTGCCACCTCACAGCAAGGTCTCTGGTTCGAGTCCTGCCTTAAAATTGGTCGTAGTTTGTGAATGCGAGAGTGTATGGGTGTTTTCCAGTACTGGGTTGGGGCTGGAAGGGCATTCGCTGCATAAAACATATGCTGAAATAGTTGGTGGTTCATTCCGCTGTGGCAACCCCTGATAAATAATAGACTTAGCCGAAGGAAAATTAATGAATGAACATTTCAAACACTACATTTGAATTGTTTCAAGTGTATTTTGGGAGATGCTTAGTTATTAGCATTTACTGGTTTTAACATACCAGAAATAGAAGACAAAACAATTATCAGCAGAGCCCCAAAGGATTATTAGTTTCCCTCAAAATCATTATGAATTCTTTGATGGTAATGATTTCTACTGTTAGCATCATGGTGATGAGCTTTGTAAATGCAAATTAATATATTCCGAGTGCATTTAGCATTCATTTATTCATTTTCCTTCAGCTTAGTCCCTTTATTCATCAGGGGTCGCCACAGCGGAATGAACCGCCAACATATCCAGCATATGTTTTACGCAGCGGATGCCCTTCCAGCTGCAAACCAGTACTGGGAAACACCCATACACTCTTGCATTCATTAAATTACGGCCAATTTAGTTTATTCAATTCACCTATAGCGCATGTCTTTGGACTGTGGGGGAGACTGGAGACTTGGGGAAACCCAAGCAAACATTGGGAAAGCATGCAAACTCCACACAGAAATGCCAACTGATCCAACTGGGGCTCAAACCAGCAACCTTCTGTGCTGCTGTGTTTAGCATGAAATTTGTAATTAAATTACAAAGAAAAGGACATTTCAGGACATGTGAAGCACACATTGCAAAATGGGCCATAACAGTTTGTCCTGTACACACTGTTACACAAAACCCACTTAAATGAGGTCTGTTCTGGTAATGTGTTGACAAAGGCACCCCTTCCTCTGTGGCGGCCCACATGCATTCGGGCCTTTGGCATTGTGTGTGTCTGTGTGTGTGAAGGGTGAGGTCAGAATCAGAGGTCCTACAGGCAAACTGCCCAACACTCAAAGCAAACAAGCAGGCTTTGTCAAGGCAATGTGTGGTTATCTCTGCGTCGCATTTCAATGCATCTGAGAGACACAGTGACAGAGAGAGACCTTTTGATAAGGGTTCACCACACTGATGTGTGCTGTCGGCGGGAAAAAAAAAACACTAAATGAAAACGCTATAATGTCATTGCATGTTCAAAAGTCAAATTCAAGTCGTCAGTGGGGTTATCTGGGAGACGCAGTAGCGCAGTAGGTAGTGCTGTCGCCTTACAGCAAGAAGGTCGCTGGTTCGAGCCTCGGCTGGGTCAGTTGGCGTTTCTGTGTGGAGTTTGCATGTTCTCCCCGCGTTTGGTAAAGTTATTTTTAAATGTCATACATTACAATCTTTTTTTAAAGTTACTTTAGCTACTTTTTAATGTAAGTAATGTTAAAGTATGCTATGTTATTTATTTATTTTTTAATTAAGATGAGGGTGGCATAGTGTGTAAATGTAAGTGTGTAAGGATGTTTCCCAGTACTGGGTTGCAGCTGGAAGGGCATTCGCTGTGTAAAACATATGCTGGATTAGTTGGCGGGTCATTCTGCTGTGGCGACCCCTCCCAACAAACAATTTTGAGTTTATTAGATGTTTAATAGACATCTAGACGTAGACAGCTTGGCTAAAACAAGGCTAAATTTGAGCTGTCAGTGAAAATCTAATAGACATCTAAGAATAGCCCAAAACTAGACTAGTGGTCAAACAGACAGATTAGACAGACTTTATATGTGTAGTCATTCATTTCTGTTTAGTTGATGACTAGTCTAGTTCTGGCCTATTCTTAGACGTCTGTTAGATTTTCACTGACAGCCCAAATTTAGCCTTGTTTTAGCCAAGATGACTATGTTTAGACTTATATTTGACATCTATTAGACATCTTTTAAAAACAAAAAATGCTTGCTGAGCTGATGAATAAAGGAACTAAGCTGAAGGAAAATGAATGGATGAAGATTATGATAGGCTTATGATTGTAATATATTACTTTTAAAAGTAACTTTACCCAACACTTTCATTATCAAATAATCTATGTGATTAAACACTCAATGTGAGTCAAACATGAAAATATCAAAACAATGAATGATTAATACAGCTTTATATTATAATACCCATTATTTTAATAATACATTATATCCATTATTATACATTTATTGCTATCTTTTATTTATCTTTTTTCTGTACGTAAAACAATCACCATAATACATTTTTTTAACCATGATTTACAGGAGACATTCACTAATATATAATTCAATAGTAGTTTATATGTCTAAAAATCTCATCTGTAATGTAATCTTTCAAACGCAATACTGGGTAGATTACTTGAAAAATTTAGGCTGTTACTAATTAGATGATGACAACTGTAGCAATCTAGATTACTTATTTTAATAATGTGTTCGGACTACTTTTGGATTACTTTTTAGATTACTTTTGATTTCAGAAATATTTTGAATTACGTTTTAAAAATAGAAAAAAAGTATTGGGACGAATCAATTATAAACTGCATCACTTTGTAAAAAAATTTAATCTATGATATAAGTAGGCCCACACGGAATCTGCGCGCGCAGAATTCCGCAGATTTTTTGCAGATTTTCCGCAGATTTCCGCAGATTTTTAGCCCATTATTAATTCTGTTTATTTACTTAAAGTTAACTATTTACAGTTAATCTAATTGAATTTGCATTTTAAACATTAAATACAAGTTAAAAAGATATTATTTTTTATTTAACATATTAAGGTTTTAGTTATGATACTCCCAAAATAATTCCGCAGAAATCCGCAGATTTTTACCAAAATTCTCCGCAGAAATAGCAAAAAAAGTCCGCAGATTCCGTCTGGCCCTAGATATAAGTAACTGTAAACTGATTATTAGCATTTTAAATCTGAAGTCTGCAATCTGATTATATAATCCAGATTACAAGTAATTCATTACTTTCCAGCACTGAGAAGATTTGATGAGAAACGAAAGTATGAGGTGACGTCAAAAAAAATTTGTTGTTCATTTTCAATTCAATTCATTTTTAGTTCTATAGCGCTTTTACAATGTAGATTGTGTCAAAGCAGCTTAACATAGACGTTCCAGTAAATTGAAACTGTCAGTCCAGTTTTCAGAGTTGAAGTTCAGTTTAGTTCAGTTCAGTGTGGTTTAATTCTCACTGCTGAATATCCAAACACTAAAGAGCAAATCCATCGATGTGCAGCTCCACAAGTACCAAACCAAGCAAGCCAGTGTTGACAGTGGCGAGGAACAAAACTTCACCAATTGACGCAAGTGAAGGAAAAAAAACCTCAAGAGAAACCAGGCTCAATTGGGCACGACCATTTCTTCTCTGGCCAAACTTCTTGTTCAGAGCTGTAGTCTAGGCGCTGGGGGCTTTTGATGAATGTTTATATCTTCTAAATGCAAATTTTGTCACTGTTTTGCTGCACACTTGATTATTAGATAACATTTAGATGAACATATTTAGGTTATAATTACACCCAACACACTTTAATTCTGATTTTATGGGGACTTTAAAGTACGCATAAAATCAAATCTTACCATACTGGTTTTGTTAGCTTACATTGCTAGTTTTGTGGTGAACAATTAATCTGTGCATGTCATTAAGCAAAAAATTGTCTGAAAATGCATTCCTTCATAGTTTTCTGTTAAATTATCAGATTACGTCTGTCTTAGGTAATGGGAGTGGCTAACACACATAACCACACCACTCCAACTGTCAGTTTTGACCACAAACCAAAATGGTGAGGAAGAGGTGTCTGTTAGGTTGTAATAACTCTCCCCAAAACCCTTTTCCCAATCTTTCTGAATGAAATGCCTACTTTACTACATCCAATTAGCTTACTGTATAAAAAACAAACCACGCCCACTGTTTTCTCATTTAATATACTGTTTCTCTAGGAACTGCGTCACAATACATTAAAAAAAGGTTGCAGTTTCCAGTCTATGTGGACTTTAAGTAAATTATTGAAATGATGGTCTGCTTGTAGAAAAACAAAATGTTACAGCTCAGTTGTACAAATGATATTACGACCGTTAATCAATAAAGATGATGTAGGCTACAGTATCTCAACAAACAGCAAAGAAAAATGTCATGCAACACCATGTTGTACGTGGGTGCTCATTACTGTTTCCTGGTATTTGTAACGCAGCAGGCTTCACCTAACAGCTGCCCTCTGCCATACCTCTCAACTTTGGCTAAACACGCCGCTAATGAGCTTTCTCTTTGCTAAGTGCTAACCCGAGCTGAGTTTACACTGCTGACCGGAGAAATCAGACGTAATGAAATCACACAAGAAGAGCTTCAGCTGGCGGAATCTGTGCTGTATTCTTGTGTACTGGTTATGGAAACTCTGCCTGTAATTGGAGTCTGATAGTCTTAATGACTTTGGCCGAGTCTAAGACGAACACTTCAAATAAATGCGCTGCTATTTTTGAGCCGTGTTTGACTTTGAAGGGCTGTGTGTGTGTGTGTGTGCAGCAAATCCTGCATTTCGTGTTTTGGCAAAGTAATTTAGCAAATACAGGAACAGTGTGAATTACGAAACTGCCGGTGTGAAACACAGCACAATATAAGCCAGGATTGCATTCATGAACATTCTGCTTTTAGGTTAACAGTTTGAAGAGAGTGATGTATGGACTTCTTTTACTGACCCAGCAGGCACACAACGTTATAAGACGTTAATATTAGGTTAGACTTAGGTCGTGACGTCAGGTGACCAAAATTCATTGTCTAGTCAGAGTCTAAGGACAACATTATTTTCACGTCTAATAACGACATCAAATGATGTTGATGTTTGGTTGATTTTAGGTTGTGTTGGAAAGTGATCAACATCCATCTTAAATCAACATCATATTGATGTCAAATACTGACATTTATTTGTCAGTTATGGCAACCAAAATCCAATGTCTGATAGACGTCATAGTGGTAACGTCCACAAAACCCCAAGCTGTAACATTATTAGACGGTGATATTTGGTTGATTTTTGGTTGTGTTGGAAGCGCCCAAATTCCATGTCAGGAAAACATCTTAATGATAGACGTCATAGTGGTGACGTCCACATAAAGTCAAGCTGTAATGTCAATTGACTTTGATATTTGGTTGATTTTAGGTTGTGTGCTTGAAGCGCCCAAAATCAAACGTCGAGCCAACATCTTATACCAACGTCATATTGACATCAAATACTGACATTTATTTGTCAGGTATGGCAAGCAAAATCCAACATCTGATGACCACCATAGTGGTAACGTCCACACAACATCAAGCTGTATCATCATTAGGTGTTGATATTTGATTGATTTTAGGTTGTGTTGGAAAGCACCCAAAATCCAATGTCGAGCCGACATCTTAAGCCAGGGGTGTCCAAACTCGGTCCTGGAGGGCCGGTGTCCTGGAGAGTTTAGCTCCAACCCTAATCAAACACACCTGAACCAGCTAATCAAGCTCTTACTAGATACTAGAAACTTCCTGGCAGGTGTGTTGAAGCAAGTTGGAACTAAACTCAGCAGGACACCGGCCCTCCAGGACTGAGTTTGGACACCCCTGTCTTAAGCCAATGTCATATTGACATCAAATACTGACATTTATTTGTCAGGTATGGCAACCAAAATCTATTGTCTGATAGACGTCATAGTGGTGGCGTTCACACATCATCAAGCTGTAACATCATTAGGTGTTGATATTTGGTTGATTTTAGGTTGTGTGGTTGAAGCGCCCAAAATTTAACATCGAGCCAACTTTTTAAACCAATGTCATATTGACGTCAAATACTGACATTTATTTGTCAGGTATGGCAACCAAAATCCAACATCTGATAGACGTCATAGTGGTAACGTCCACACATCATCAAGCTGTAACATCATTAGGTGTTGATATTTGGTTGATTTTAGGTTGTGTTGGAAGACGCCCAAAATTCAACATCGAGTCGACATCTTAAACCAACGTCATATTGACATGAAATCCTGACATTTATTCGTCTGATAGACGTCATAGTGGTAATGTCCACAAAACGTCATGCTGTATCATCATTAGGCATTGATATTTTATTGATTTACGGTTGTGTTGGAAGGAGCCCAAATTCCATGTCGACCCAACATCCTAAACCAACGTCATATTGATGTCAAATACTGACATTTATTTGTCAGGTATGGCAACCAAAATGCAACGTCTGATAGACATCATAGTGGCAACGTCCACACAATGTCAAGCTGTAACATCATTAGACGTTGATATCTAATTGATTTTAGGTTGAACATTGACGTTAGCCTGATTTTCATTTTCGAACAAAATGCAACATCCCCATGACGTTGGGGTACAACGTCAATCTGACATCATGTTGACATCCTGTGCCTGCTGGGGAGCTTTGCATTTGTTATAAACACAAATTGGCTGCTGTTTTCTACATTGAAAGGAGCAAACATAAAATACCTATAGTTGTTTTTTTATTATAATAATGCAAACAAATACATCTAGGGAAACTTGTAATTAGATAAATGATAAAACAAAATGGTTTAATATTCTTTTACAGTTACTTTTAATTCGAATGTTAAACTAAAACATTAATGCAAAAGTAAAATAATTTTATTGTAACAATAAACATAAGCAATTTTAGGTAACAATTAGCAATTTTGTTTGTGTTTTTTTATGTTAATGAAGATTAATACATGTATTAACAATAGTGGATTGGTTATTGTTAATATAATGCATTAACAAACTAGTGTAAAAACCTATTAATAAAATAATATTCTGATGTTGAGGTCAAAGTTCAATGCAAAAATTTATGACAAATTGTCAAAAGACAGTGTTATTTTAGTATCACCAAGGTACTGTAGGGTTGCACCAGCTGTTCGTAAGTTCTTTCTTAAACTGGAACGCAAAGTCCACACTAGGGGCTTAGTAACTACTAGCTAGTTTGTAACTAAAGCTGTTCTCACTTCGGTTGCACCAGATGTGCTTAAGGCAAACCGTAGTTAGTAGGTCTTAAGCTCTACGGTATGGCAGAGGTCTCTAAGTCATGCGTAGTCGCACTGAATGACATAATATCCAATAAAAAGCATTTAAGTCATTAAACTGCTTTAGAATTCTGCAACTAAAGCATCTATATATGACTGTAAATATAAGATCCAAACGATCAGTGCAGGGACTCAACTGTCATGGTGGTCTTTCAGGAATCAATCTCATGCACTCCATTTCTCCATGACCACCACAGTATCAGCTCAGGATACGGCCTGGTCCAGGATTATGGATATCTTGAGATAATTTCTTCACAGGTGTTAGATCGCATCAATGGCGCTGCATAGTCTCTAGGGACCTTGTAATGAGTATACACAGGAGGAAATAGGGAATAAAGAAAATAATTAGCGTAGCTGCTGCTCATAGTGTATTTAAACGAGATGCAAAAATGAAGAGTTATAAATTAAAATAGCAAGTATATAAACAAACATAGAAGCAAACATGTAAAGCATATGAGAGTTTCTAACATCTAACAGTCTGATGTACAGTATTAGAAGGAGTATGTCCTGCAGGTGGTTGTCAAGCCAGCTCACCTGCGTGGAGCACATTCATGCATCATACCGTTATGCGATGCATTGTGTGTATGCTTTACTAAAAATATAGGTCTTTAATCTAGTTTTGAACTGAGAGAGTGTGTCATTATCAGGAAGGCTATTCCAGAGTTTAGGATCCATAAATGAGAAGGCTCAACCTCCTTTACTCGACTTTGCTATTCTAGGTACTACCAGAAGCCCTAAGTTTTGAGATCTTAAAGAGCGTGTTGGATTGTAGCGAGACAGAAGCTTGGTTAGATAAACGGGAGCTCGATTATTTAAAGCTTTATAGGTAAGAAGCAATATTTTATAATCAATACAAAACTTAACAGGCAGCCAGTGTAACCGGCCCAAGACATTATTGAATAGTAAAAAAATTAATATATAAATAAATAAAAATACACAGTTGAAGTCAGAATTATTAGCCCCCCTTTGAATTTGTTTTCTTTTTTAAATATTTCCCAAATGATGTTTAACAGAGCAAGGAATTTTTCACAGCATGTCTGATAATATTTTTTTTCTTCTAGAGAAAGTCTTATTTGTTTTATTTCGGCTAGAATAAAAGCAGTTTTTAATTTTTTAAAAACCATTTTAAGGTCAATATTATTAGCCCCTTTAAGCTATATTTTTTCGATAGTCTACAGAACAAACCATCATTATACAATAACTTGGCTAATTAGCATAACCGGTAACACTTTATTTTGATGGTCCATTTGAGTATTAGTAGACTGTCTACTTAATATCTGTTGATACTGACATTTAACAGTCCTTCAACAGACATTTAACTGACTATAAGAAACTTTGCAAGTACATGTCAACTTACACTAACCCTAACCCCAACCCCAACCCTAACCCCAACCTAACAGTCTACTTATAATCTAATGATAATTAGTTGCAATGTAACTTAAATTCAACAAACGGACCGTCAAAATAAAGTGTGACCGCATAACCTGCCTAATTAACCTAGTTAAGCCTTTAAATGTCACTTTAAGCTGTATAGAAGTGTGTTGAAAAATATCTAGTCAAATATTATTTACTGTCATCATGGCAAAGATAAAATAAACCAGTTATTCAAAATGAGTTATTAAAACTATTATATTTAGAAATGTGTTGAAAAAATCTTCTCTCCGTTAAACAGAAATTGGGGGAAAAATAAACAGGGGGGCTAATAATTCTGACTGTATACATATTAAGTTAGTTTAATACATTAAGTTTCCTGACAATCATCTGAAATTAAATACATTTTTTTTCATATAAAAAAATGTAAGTATATAATAGTTTATTTTTTATGGTTTTGGTTTTAGTTAACTATATTTATATTACCAAAAGCTAAAAAAAAATGACAAAATGTAAAAGCAAGATAACAGAAAATCTGATGCAAAATACATGCAAAATATGATAAAACCTTTAATAATATGATAAATGATTTGACACGTTTGTCCCTAAAACTCCATTTTATAAATTGCATTCTTTGTTTTTATAAATGCTGTTTCTCATCTGTTTGTTTGTTTTCATTTTTTTAATATAGGGTATGTCCTGTACGGGACCTGAAATCTGCACATATGGCACTTTTTTTTTCACTGAGCTGCGTCTGTAATTCCTGTCCCAGGAACAGCTTGTCCTTTTTGGACCCTCTTTCATTTCCCCTCCGGCGGCTCTGAAATGAAAAGCGCGCGGTAAAGCTCAGGCCGCCGAGGTGCTCTTCAGGACAGATGGCTGGTACTTTGCGTGCCAGCGTGTAGAGCGATTCTCCGGGATACTTATCCTTTCAGATTGATCGGAACAGGATATTGCCCTGGGATCCTCTCAAGAGCTCAAATCTCCAGTTCCACTTTAATCTGTTTGTCTTTTAATTATGAGATTAATGCATGCAGCGATCGGCCAGGGAGAAGATGACATGTGACGTGCTGGGATGTCATCATACAGTGAAATGGGAAGCGCACATCCCCCCCCAACCCCCCCCCCCCCCGGGCTTTTTTAATGCATTCTGTTACATAAAAATGATGACTTTGGGACTGAAAGTGCATAAAACTTAAAGGGTTTTGAAAACGCCACCGTTGTCGGGTTTCTTAAAACACCCCCAAAAAGAGAGTCTGATGATGTATGACACTTGTTTAGGTGGAGGGTATAGATTTGCACCTTAAGGATGTTATTTGTTATTTTGAAAACAAAAACAAATTGTTAGACGCTACTGTGAATTTTATTATACTTGCTGGGAAATTTTACTTTCACAAACAGAGGCTTTTTAAAAGAGGTTGTCCAGAGTGTATTTTTTAAGGCTTGGTTGTGTTTATAAGATGCAAAGCAATGTGTGCTCATGCTTCACTTGTAGAAAATCACGTTATTTTTTCATATATCTTACTTTGATTATACACAGCTACTCGGCTAACATGAAAACCACTGTCATAAATCCTAGTTCCTCCGAAAGGCCTGCCCTCAAGAGACTCTGATTGGTCAGCTAACATAATGTGCTGTGATTTGTGGATCGGCTCCACGTCACCAGGAAAAGCAACACACCCCTACAAGCACACGCTTTTGCACTGTGTAAATACGGCCAGTCAGAGTAGCTGTTAGCCATATCAGTTTGAGCCTGAATTAGACAGAAAATGACACAGAGGACACAGCTGAACCTCACGCCTGCTCTCTAAAATAAAATCTGACAAGTGTCTTTCACATATATTCGGAATTAGCATGTGTAAGTAATATGAAATGTTCTCATATCTTTTGCGAGTTTGTTATTTGAGATGTAGAACGCAGGGAAATCGTCTGCATAGAGAGACACTGCAGCGCTGCTGAAGATTGTGGCTGTTTACAGAGCTTTGACTGATAAATATGAATTTGTAGCTAAATTGTTAGCAGTGCCAAACAGCATTTCCCTTTGTTTACATCTATGTTTACGTCCTCGCTACAACATACCTTTAACGCTAAAAACTGTGCATGTATGGTTGGTCTATTATGGTTGGAGAAATTTTTAGCCGAATCCAGCACTGAACTGGGAGAGATTCTGGCAGCTGTCCTTTATCAAATGCTAGAGCTATATATTTTTATGATTCTCTGGAACATAATTAAATTAAATTGTAAGCACTTCTCTCTTTGTGTCGTGTCTTTTGGAAGCCCAAATACAGAAACAGAAGAAGCTCGGTGGAAATAGCAGCATTTGGACGGCATTTTAGCTTTCTCTGCTATAACATTACAGTGCCTCTGGCCACGCCCCTTCGCTGCGCAGGGTGTATGCGCATGGTGAATGCACGTAACCTGAAGTGTTTGTGATCTCACTAACCCGGATGCATTTTTGTGTAGTCCCCAAACTGTAAGTTTTGCTCTGTAAAAGTCAATGTCTCCCTTTGCATTGAACTTTGAGCGTCTTACATTCAGAGATGTTATGTTCACAAAGCTACATTACACATCAACTAAAGTTTAAAATATCATATCGTAGTGGACCACCCCTTTAAAAAAATACCAACTCTTATAAATGTCTTATGTAAAATAGAACATTTAATTAATTCACTTAGATTAATTGATAATAAGAAATTATTTCTTGGAAAAATATGATAAAATTTTTCACACTGCTTGAATTTTCTTTTACTTTACTATTTTAAAATTATTTTTTACATTCATTCATTTTCTTTCTGGCTTAGTCCCTTTATTCACCAGGGATCACCACAGCGGAATGAACCGCCAACTTATCCAGCATATGTTTTACGCAGCGGATGCCCTTCCAACTGCAACCCACTACTAGGAAATAACCATACACATTCACACTTATAAAAACTAAAACTAGAAACTGTTCTCTTTTACTGTATTCTTACAGTTATACAGTTATTAAACAGTTTCTTTGAATCAAAAAAGTAAAAATAAAAAAGGGGGGAAATGCAAACAAAAATTAGTGATGGAAGAAATAAACAAACAAATAAACTTACTTCTTCACTAAATGATTTAGTTTCAAAGCTTCAGAAACAGCAAATGCTAGGGACACCTGGTTGCAAAAAAACAGCCTGATCTCACGAGGAAACGTAACTATTTTACGTTTTGTCAGTTTAGTGGCTAATTCGTACGAATTGCCGTTACATAACATTGGAAAAAACAGTGAAAATGCAACAAATCCCAGGTAAAACATGCATTAGAATTGCTTTTTTAAACATATTGTGAAATTTAAATTGAAAAGTATAACATAAATGCATTTAGGTCATCATCTAATGTCATTAAACATTGAACACGACCCTGTTTTCAACAACAACAAAAAAGTTAAACTTTTATGACTTTTATTTTGGTTGTTCATACATCGGGGCTGCGTCCGAAACCGCATACTTTCATCCTATCTAGTATGCTAAAAACAGTATGCGACCAAGTAGTATGTACGAATTCATAAGGTGCGTCCCAAATCGCATACTTATGCACTATTCTACACCATCTTGTAGTATAAATAGTGTAAGTAGTGGGTTCACACTAAAAACTATAAGTAAACTAAAAATAATAAGTGCACTTTAATTACCCGGATGATGCACTCATTTAGCCGGTAAAATGAAGTGTGTAATGATGGACACTTCACGCACTCAACGACCGCAGCTTTGCTCACGTAGCGGAAGGGGCGGAGCTTTTGGGCGCACATGCTGGATAACCTTATTTATTTTGGATTGTGAAAGCAGTATTCTCCTGCGAGAGTGATTATAGCGCCTCCCGATGGTGAATGTGGTTATTTTCATGGCAGGTATCATTTGGTACTTTGGTCATTAATTTCTCTAATTTGGCAACCCTCAAACGTCATCTGGGAAACGGGTTGTATTTCCGCTTAGTAAAAAAACCATTAGTGTTCCATTTGGGATGACACTACATACATGTACTATGCTGCTGAGTGTGTAAATGCATAAGTACATAGTGCATGAGTGCATAGTGTATAGTGTGCCATTTGGGACGCAGATATAGAATTCGAAAATCAGTATGCGAGAAGTACCCGGATGACTTACTACTTCCTGCGAGATTCTAAAGTGCGCATTCCATGCACGCTGCACTGTAAAAAATGCAGGGTTCCACACAATTCTTTCACGTTGTCCCAACACAAATCGATTGTTAACTTAACACTTCTAACAAATTTATGTGTATTGAACATAAAAAAATTAAGTTGTCCTAATGAAATATCAAGAATTGTGTTGATTCAGCTTATTTTAAATAAGTAGTTTGAACAAGCAAAAAAAAGAATATTTTTTAAGTGTGCACTATCCCATGATGCCCCACGAAGAAAATTCATGAATTGGAGTGAAGCGACGCAACTGACACAGGTAGGTCAAGTGATGATGACAAAATGGCGGATGTAGTACGTCCGAGTTCCATTCATACTTCTCACATTCATATTGTATAGAACGTACTTTTTAAATGGCCGAGTAGTACGTTTAAATTCAAATGCAGTACCTACTAAATAGTAGACGGTTTCGGACGCACCCCAGGGCTTTTTAAATTATTCGAACGATTTATTAAGGATTATGTGACCCTGATGCTGCAAAATCTGATTTAAATCACAATTTGAAGTTTAATTTGTAATACTATTTCACAACTTTGTGCATTTTACTGTATTTTCTTTTTTTTTTAACAATCTAAAAAAGTCACACCAAAGTCAATAGGTTTTTTCCACCTAGCATATAATGGGAAAGTACATGATTTTGGATGCAGCCTTTGTTTCACTCTTTGTAACATTATTGAGCATTAGTCTTCTGCCCCCTACAGATCTGGAGCAGCCATTCTGTCTATGGGAAGTCTCCATGTTGCTGCTCTCTTGAAAATGGCTTTGTTTAAGGTAAGTTTGTCTAAAATATGTTTTCATGAGAGTGTGTAGGAGAAAGAGTGTGTTTCATACCTCTGACCTGACTGGATTTCATGTAACTGCTTGCTTTAATTGCGTTTCATTCGTTGCCTTTGGTGGAAAACATTGTTTGGCTGGCAAAACAATTATTGCTTCCTTTAATGTTGATGAAAGTGCTTCATAAGGCTTTTTGATTGCGTTTTGCTTGATATATTGAAGGAAATCTGAGATCTGTGTGTGTTTGCTGGAGGAATAATGAGGTTTAATGTGGAGATGTTTGTCTTTGAAGCAGAGAAAGCTGATTGTGTGAAATATTTCCTACAGCTTCTGTTTGTGCTGGACTAAAATGAAGTAGAGTTGCCCTGTAAGATCATTTTTGTGGGAAATGAAAGGAACTCAAACCACATGCGGTTTCTCATTGAGACACCAAAGTAGGTTATGTTGGCTTAATGATGAAGAATCTGCGTTGATAACCCAAACATTGCAGGTGCAAACCATTTTGGCTTCCGGAATTTGTTGGTAACCCAAAACAGCTGAGTGATGACCTGAACAGTTTCAAAGCAACTTTTTTTTGTTTCTTTGAGGACGCTATTTCTGTTATAAAGTTACTCTAGTCTAAAGGGCTTTTTACACTGTTCAATTCAAGTTTATTTGTATATCGATTTTCACAATAATTATTGTTTTAAATCAGCTTTACAGATGTGCACATTATTGCATTACAATCAAATTCGGAAAAGTTAAGCTTGTTAGTTACTAATAACTTTAACTAGTTTGTTAGTTTGTTTTATTTATTTATTTATAAAGGGACAATGTCCAACTTGATATGTTGTGCCAGAGTTAGCTATAAAGCTAATTTACATCTGTAGTCCCTGGGCTGAAGTTGTAACAAAATTAACAGTATTAAAAAATAGTACAATACACATTATACATCATAGGCGCTAAAATATCGAATCATATAATAAAACTTTTAACTTTTCTGAAATCAGTGGTGGTGTTTAGGATTTTTAAGAAAATGGTACTAAAATATTTTCTTGATTATGATGTTTTAGTTAGTGAGGTACACTATCATTCATGTTTGTTTATTTCTATAGCGCTTTTACAATGTAGATTGTCAAAGCAGCTTAACATAGAAGTTTTAGTACATTGAAACCGTGTCAGTCCAGTTTTCAGAGTTGAAGTTCAGTTCAGTGTGGTTTAATTTTCACTGCTAAAAGTCCAAACACTGAAAAGCAAATCCATAAGTTCCAAACCAAGCAAGCCAGTTGCGACATTGGTCATTCTGCAAGAGCGAGTAGCAGTGATATTTAAGAGTGAAACAGGTAGAAATGATTTTTTTGTGTACTAGCTCTGTTACTTGGAATGTAATGCCTAGGAGTGTTAAAGAGATTAAATTTGAGAGTGTTTTTAGAAGGGAAATAAAAAAAAAAATGGTTGTTTTACAGTTGAAGTTGAGGATTTTTGTTGTGCTGAGCTGATGATGTTTGCACTCCATTTATGATTTGCTCATTCATTTTTTTAAGAATATTGAAGACCACAATTAAAATAAGCCTGTGGTGTTTTGTGTATTTCATCCTCGACAGTTTTTAAAATATAAGTATGAATTGGTCTAAATGGACTTGTTTGTATATTTTTTGTTAAAATTGTCAAAATCAATCAATCAAATCATATTTGATTTTCTTTAAGTCAAACTTAAAGCACATTTGAAAAAAGAATATTAGAAGTGTTACTCTCTCTCTAATATGCACTGGTATTTTATTCAATCTTTCTGTTGATCCGACTGAAAAAAACCATTGTCCAAAAACAGTTCTCTTGTGTTTACCTGAACAGTCACCTCTAACTGATGACCGACCTAGTCTTTTTTTATATTATCCTTTCAGAAAATCACACTTTGTTTGACAGGTGGTTGTGCAGGATCTTTAAATATTTTATACATTAACCCATTCGGACCCTGTGTCCATTACAATGGACATCACATGTGATGTTTTTGTGGTTTCTGAGCATTTCATCTAATTTAAAGCCTGCAGTTCATGAGAGTGGACGATTGTCATCCAATCAAATGGCGGTAGGGCATGCTGTAGTTAAAAAAAAATCCACTTCACTGAAACGCAGCATGGCATCACTTCACTCCGGACACAGACGTAAGCCACATTTACACTGTTTTTATTCAGATTTATTGTATGTAAAAATAAAAAAGAGCGAGATTCCACATACTAATTCAAGTTTAAAATCTTTTGTAAAATTGCAAGCTTAAGATCAGGATTTTTTTTAAAATAAGTCTCTCCATTTAAGATGCACAATGTTCGATATCTGTTACTGAAGTTAAATATCTAGTAATGCTGATTGAAGATTTTTATATTTTAAAAAAATTATATTGATGTACTAATTCATTGCTGAAACGATTTCATATGCAGAAAATACAGATGTTGAAGTTCTTGAGCATATAGCAGATACAAATATCACAGATGTGGACATTATGTGGAGTGATGAGGAAGATGAAGATAAAGTTTGTTTTAAATAAGGTGCAATTTCTACAACAAAAACCTCAACATTAAAGTAAAAATCTTACAATCTTAATGTTTGTGATTTTAAAAATCAATTTCAAGATTATACCAGCAATCATGTGTTTTTTTTTATTTATATTTTATGTTGGTATAATGTTCGTAAAGTACCGTACAACTGTTCTGACCTGAGGTCAGAAATGGACAAAAAATATTATGTTTTATATACTTAAAGCCTGTATTATTATTATTATTTGGTCTCATTTATAGGAGCCTCAAGAACTGGGAAAACATACTTTTACATTTTTCTGAAACTTGAAACATAATTTGGGTCTGAAGGTGATAAACACACATCAGCATAAAATAAAAAAAATTAGCAAATATTAGTAATTTATGTTGTTGAATGCAATTATAGTGATGATAGCTCCTTGGCTTTTTAGCTAAAATTGTAACAGTTTGTTTATAACCATTATATACAATGGTTTTAATGTTACTAATAGTTTTTAACAGTTAAAATTATTATAAACATAATTAACCTGCAGTTACATATAGATGATTTTTTTTGGTTATTGACAATCTAAACATCACTTTTAACCTCAGGTAGAGACATGTTTCACACCTGTAATTTGAAAGGGATTATGAAATTGATAGTATGAAAAGGAATCATGGTGGTGCAGTAGGTAGTGCTGTCACCGCACAGCAAGAAGGTTGCTGGGTCAGTTGGTATTTCTGTGTTTCTGTGTGGAGTTTGCATGTTCTCCCTGTGTTGGTGTGTGTTTTCTCAGAGTGCTCTGGTTTTCCTCACAAGTCCAAAAACATGCGCTATAGGTGAATTGGGTAAGCTAAATTGTCTGTAGTGTATGAGTGCAAATGAGAGTGTATAGATGTTTCCCGTACGTAAAGGGTGTTATCCGCTGCGTAAAACATATGCTGGATAAGTTGGCAGGGGTTACGCCGACCCCTGATTAATAAAGGGACTAAGCGGAAAATGAATGAAAATGGGTCATTTTATCTAGGGTTATAAAACCCTGCTCCAGTGCAGGGATAGCACCACATTTATTTTTGTAGATTGTAAGATGACATGCTTTTTGTTTTCATTCGTTTTTACTTTTGACTTTGTTTACTTTCATTTTGTGCATCTGTGGATTTGTGGATTTTAGTTGCCATACCTAACGAGTAAATGTCAATATTTGACATCATATATGACGCTGGTTTAAGATGTTGGCTTGACGCTGGATTTTGGACACTTTCTAACAACCTAAACTCAACCAAATATCCACGTCATTTGACGTCGTTATTGGACATAAAAACAACGTTGTCCTTAGCTGCTGGCTTGACAATTGATTTTGGTCATCTGACATTGCAACCCATATCTAACCTAATATTAACGTCTTATGATGTTGTGTGCCTGCTGGGCAATAACTAAATGCACTACAGAATGTTACGTTTACACACACATGCACAAATTACATGTAAACATATCAGCTTTTGAAAGCGTAATACTCACTACTCTTGAGTACTTTTATAAGGGCTAATGTTTACTCATACTTTGAGTAATATTTACAGCAGATACCTTTACTCTATACTTGCACTACATATTTAGGCAAGTAATGGTACTTTTTCTTGAGTATGATTTTTCAGTACTCTTTCTACCACTGCTAATCTGTAACTGAATGTAACTAAATCGTTTTGACTAAGCATGTCTTTGAAAACTGAAAGAGTACTGCTGATGATACTAACTAACTTTGCCATCTGAATAAACATAAACAAAGAACATAGATCACACAATCTGTAGAGACAGGATAATCAACACCAATTGGAACCGCATCTTTTTAAAAAGAAGACGAGTAGTGAATAAAGATTTCCCTATTTCCAGATGTGAAAAGCTCTTGGGTAAATTTTTCCCTACAAATGTACTTTTGTAGCATGTTAGCAGACCACTGTAATTCACAAATGTATAAATGCGCAACCATTTTCCCAAGATGGAAAATGCAAACGAAACCTTCGTTGCGGCACATTTATAAACGCAACACTGACGACCCATATCTCAATTCTTCTTCTTGCACTTGTTTTATTTACGGTTGGCAACACAAAGTGGCCTCTCTCTGCCGTCTGAACACTGTAACAAGTAAAAACAGACTTCGAAGCTATCATGCATATTAATGAAGTTGCACCTCATTCACAATAGAGTGTGCTGATTGGTTGGAACCAAGTCTTTCTCATGAATTATTGATGAAAACTCAAAGCCATCACGTTGTACCGGCCAGTACAGAAAGCCAATCTCCATGCTGGAATTTACACAAGGATCTAATCACTGTGACGTAGCTTCAAAATTTCTTTTCAAACCGGAAGAACAAATTTGCTTGAAATAACGCAAAAACAACCAATTTTCACTTTTTAGTGAAATATATGTGTCCTAATAGTGTTTATGGCAATGTGGGACACATATATGACTGTCAACATCTCAAAAAATGTGTTTTGGTGTTTTGTGACCCTTTAAATAATTAGGATAATTCGTTAACCCCAAATATAGTATGAGCAGTGTAAACTTTATTGCAGATTATAACCCAGGATTTAATTTATCCAGGGTTAACAGTTTCATGTGTGAAAAGCCCTTTAATCACTGTAGACATAAGAATCGGCTTGCTAACTGAAGAATTAATGGATAATTTTAAGGTGAAATGCCTGTAGTTCTTGAACAAAGAAGCCTGTCTTGAACATTAGAAGCCAGTCACCACGAGCGTGAAAGCATCTGTTGTTTTTGTTAATCGTTGTCTTTATGTACTTATTTTTCTCAGGAAGTCTTTGACAGCCCATAAAACTGCATGGTAAAACACTGTGAAATTTGCCACACACATATAGAGGCCGGTCTGTACATAAACCATGGTAAATTTGAAGACTTAGTGCGTACTCGCACTATGTACAGTTGCCATGAACCGGGCCAAAGCACGCTTGTCCCCCCTTCCGTCTCCCCCGACGGCCCGCACTCACATTACATCGGACCTGGGCACGCTTACGTCATCGATGATGCGCTGTTCAGAAGCGCTCTCGCTCAGCACAGTAGAGATTTCTTTAGTTATATCGTTTAAGTCGTTTGATATGCTGTGACACGCAGTCAAATATTTCGCCGAACAGATCAGCCACTTTTGACGCTCATAAACAATCATGAAGTCCTCGTGCTGCAGGAATTAGGAGGTTTGCTGAAGGTGCAGCTGTAGTGCAGTGAGGGATTTGCGTCTTTAATAAACTACGACAGTTTGCGTTCATTGAACAGCACGAATGATTAATTAATCCATATGAAACAGTCCCTTAAAAGTCACGTCTCGCTTTCTGTTTCGGGCTTAGGCGCATTTTGCAAGATTCTCACAGAAATCAGTCAGGTTTGGAGAAGAAAAAGTCATAATTTGGGGTGGCGCTCCTTCTCATACTTCAGCGTCCACATCAAAGTTCCTAAAAGCAAAGAAGGTCAAGGTGCTCCTGGACTGGGCAGCCCAGTCACCAGGAATGAACATTATTGAGCATGTCTGGTGTAAGATGGTGGAGGCATTGAAGATAAATCCAAAGAATCTTGATGAACTCTGGGAGTCCTGCATGAACGCTTTGTTTGTCATTCCAGATGACTTTATTAATGAGTTATTTGAGTCATTGCAGAGATGTATGGATGCAGTCCTCCAAGCTCATGGGAGTCATACACAATATTAATTCTGTTTCCACTGCACCATGACTTTATATTCTATACTGTACATTATTTCTGTTAAGTGACAAGACTTTTGTCTAAGCAAAGTCAGATCTCACTGTCCTAATTAAAGAATTATAAATCAAGGCATGATCATATTTTATTTTGGTAAAATAAGCATAATCTAGAGGCCTTTGCCTTTCATATAAGCCACTTCTGATACCAAAGGATTAACTAGAAGTCAAGTTATTGTTTGTTGTTCCTAAAACTTGGATAGGCGACAAGACTTTTGTCAGGTAGTGTACTCGTGTTTGTGTTAGTAACTTTTGCACCATAAGAACTAGAAATATAAATATTGTATAAATAATACCCCCTGTGACCAAAAGTTTACGAATTTTGTATTGTTCAACATCTACAAATATAAAGATACAATATCAAACTACATTTTTAACACTTTGACATACCGACAACTTTGTGCATCACCTTACACTAACCACACAACTTTATTCTGGTAACAGCGCCACCTATTGGTCAATTTATATACTATTAAATAACATTAGTAATGATTGTATTCAGGATACTTTTCAGCCATTTTTATGACTACAGTAAAAGCATCCCAAGATGTCTTGAGTTATTCATTGTTACTGTCTGTCTGATCATCTGCCATTCACAGCTCCTCATTTTTCCTCTGCCCGTTGCTAAATCATTGCTAATTATGTTTTTGAAGAAGTCAAAGAACTGTTGAACTAAAAATTGGTTGCAGAAATTTGAGGCATGGCTTACAGAGAAAAGATTCGATATGAGATTGCAGGTAAACCAAAGAAATTCTCGATGATTTGGAAGTCTTTTCTCGAATATTCGTAAAGTGACCAACAATAGCCGAGCGGTGGGAAAGATTTCATGAAGCTTAGCAATGTGTACAAAATACAAATTTACATAAATTGGTATTCATATATACAATACTCTCTCTCTCTTTCTTTTTGCCATTTCCGTTAATGATTATGTGCATATGCAGATGTTTGAGTGGACTCTTGTAAATATGTGTGTGTATAAATTCTTCATAGAGGTATATGATTAAGTATCTGTACATTTGGATATTTATGTTTTACATATATTTATTTACGCCTCAAGTAAGAAGGTCGCTTGTTCGAGTCCCAGCTGGGTCAGTTGGCATTTCTGCGTGAAGTTCTCGCCTTGTTTGTGTGGGTTTCCTCCAGGTGCTCCGGTTTCCCCCACAGTCCAATACATGCGCTATAGATGAATTGAATGAACTAAATTGGCCGTAGTGTGTGCTTGAATGAATGTGTATGGGTGTTTCCAAGTACTGGGTTGCAGCTGGAAGGGCATCTGCTGTGTAAAACATGCCGGAATAGTTGGTGGTTCATTTTGCAGTGGTGACCCCTGATAAATAAGAGTCGAAGGAAAATGAATGATTAAATGAATGAATATATTTCTTTATTATTATTTGCTGGCATGAGGTAGGTTTGTGGGGCGACTCGGTGGTGCAGTGGGTAGCGCTCTTGCCTCAAAGCAAGAAGGTCGCTGGTTCGAGCCTCAGCTGTGTCAGTTGGCTTTTCTGTGTGGAGTTTGGAGTCTGGTTTCTGGTATAGGTGAATTGGGTAAGCTAAATTGTCCATAGTGTATGTGTGCAAATGAGAATGTATGGGTGTTTCCCAGTGATGGGTTGCAGCTGAAAGGGCATCCGCTGTGTAAAACATATGCTGGAAAAGTTGGCGGTTCACTTTGCTGTGGCGACCCCTGATTAATAAAGGGACTATGCCGAAAAGAAAATAAATGAATGAATGAATGAGGTAGGTTTGGGGTTTGTTCTTCATTAAAAATAGCAAGTTTTGTTCAAACTACTTACTTAAAATGTGCTGAAACAACATGTTCTTTAGGTTTTTTTAGGGACAACTTAATTTTCTTATGTTCAATCAACTTAAAATTGTAAAAACCATCAAGTTAACTTAATCGATTTGTGTTGAGATGAGATTTACATTTTTTTTTACAGTGTTTAAACATTAACTAAAGTATTTAAATGAGTTGCTGACAGTTTTCACTCAGAAATTTCACAAAGAAATGGCAAGTAACACATTGTAAAATGCACTTCAGTCTCTTTTTATTGACATCTTACAAAAGTAATAAACAAGTCAATGCAAAACATTGAAAATGCACATGTTTCAATATTATCTCACAGACATCCAGCCTGGTGTGTGTGTCCTTACCTCGGTGGTGGATGCAGAAACGCTCCTGTGGTACCAAACATGGCCAGGGCAGCATCAGATTTACTCGAGGCCTAATAATAGTCGCATGCAGCTGCCCCGTCCCGCACACAGCCCAGAATGTACGGGTGCTGCCAGGGAACACTCTGTACACACGTTCCACGCATTTCTCCATGCTGACAACACAGCAAGGACTCCTACTCGGGCTGTCCTGGCACTGGCAGCAGGCCACTGCACGTATACCCGCATACATCAGCACTGCTGGCTATTTAAAACACTGTGACGCCTCTGTAGTGGAGACTGCACTGTACTAGGACTAAAAGCATTCCGTCTGTGCACAACATATTCAGATATATTGGGTTGTGCAGTTTAAATTCATTTTCTAAAGTAGTCATTCATTCATTCATTCATTCATTCATTCATTTTACTTTGGCTTAGTCCATTATTTATCAGGGGTCGCCACAGCGGAATGAACCGCCAACTATTCCGGTATATGTTTTACACAGCGGATGCCCTTCAAGCCGCAACCAAGTACTGGGAATTTCTTAAGCATTGTAAAATTCATACTAATATACTACTACTGCTAATACAACTACTGCTACTACTACTAATAATATTATTATTTAATTTATTTCTACTACTACTACACTGTAAAACATTATACGATCAATTACTACTGACAGCATATGTTTTTAGGTCATTGTAACTTATTAAACTAAGTAAATAATGCTCTGACTTAATTTTAAAAGTTACGAAGCTGTTTTAAGTCAGTTTAACATAATATAAGTTCCAAGGACTCTTAAAGTTAATTTTATTCAGCTTAAAAGGCAATCAGGATTTTTTTTACAGTGATTATTATTATTTCCATGGATTTCAAAAAGACTTTAAATGTCTTTTGGCTGCTTTTTCTTGATAATAAAATTAATTTAAAAATAATAGCTGTATAAATAAATGATAAAAAATAATTACTTTTAAAACTGTTAAAACCTATTTTCCATCACTTTGATTGAAAATAAATAAATAAAATTGTATTAATAAATAATAAAAATGTTCTTTTAATACAGTTAAACCCTTTTATTAAAATTAGTTAGTACTGGAAGAGTAAACAGAAATAGCTTTTTTATCCTTCACTGCGATTACAAATAATTAAAAAATTAAACAAAATAAAAAAAATTTACAAAAAAGAATTAAAAAGCATTAAAACTCCAATTAAAAATATTTAAACTTCTTTATTAAAAATAGTTTAAAAACAGTACTGCAAGAGTAAACAGAGTGTTTTTGGTTTATCCTTTACTGTGATTTACTGTACAAATAATTAAAAAATAAAATAAATAAAAAATGTACATAAAATTAAACTATTAACTCCAATTAAAACTTTTGCAAATTCAATTACAATTTAAAAACATGTTTACATGACTTCTTTGTTGATTTTTAAATTTAATTAAATTAGTTTTATAAATAAATAATACTGTGATCTGTAACATAAAATAAAATAAATAGTATTATAAATATATTTTATAAAAAATATATAATATTTAACAATATTGAAACGTTTTCATGCTTTTTCTTTGCTATGTGAATAAATGAAAGAATTGTTTGGTAATGTTATCATTTAAAATGTGCAATTTTTTATTAAATAATAATTATTTAATTCATTCATTCATTTTCACACTAAGTCCCTTATTTTTGAGGGGTCGTTAAAGCAGAATGAACTGCCAACTTATCCAGCATATGTTTTACGCAGCAGACACCCTTCCAGCTGCAACCCAGCTCTGGGAAACACCCATACACTCTCATTCACACAAATACACTACAGACAATTTAGCTTATTCAATTCACCCATAGTGCATGTCTTTGGACTGTGGGGGGAATAGGAGGAAACCTGGAGGAAACTCACGCCAACATGGGAAGAACATGCAAATCCACACAGAAATGCCAACTGACGCAGTCTTGGCTCGAACCAGCGAACTTCTTGCTGTGAGACAATCGTGCTACACCGTGACGCCTTCTTCACAATGTGATCGAAACAAAATAACAATTGCACAAATAAATAAATAAATAATAATCTTACTTTTAACATCCAAAGAGTTTGAACGCTTAAAAATAATCTAATTGCAGTGTAATCATAGGAGTTTTCTTAATCTCTAAAAAAAAAAAAACAGAAAAAACGTGTCTTTCTCTTCTCCTTGCTGGCTTGTTAATGCATACACACTCTTATCTTATCTCTGCTCACTGCTGCCACATATAAACAATGAAACAGCATGAATATTTAGCTGCTGCGTCTTTCCCCCAGTGGGCAGACCTGGCTTGAATGAGATAACTGTATTTTCTGCGGCGTATGTCGTGATAAATACATGCTTCGGCTTCCTGAACTGGGTAAAAATATAAATCTGCTGCTTGTCACAGCACTCCGTAGCTGTATTTAAAATCAACTTGCTCCTCATTGTAATTACAGCTTCACTGACAGCACACAATATCACAGAAAGACCAATCAGCATGTGAAGAATAGCATGTGACTTTCTTTCAATTTCCTTCAACTCTACAGAGACCTTTAGCTGATTTATTGAGTCAGGAGCTCATTTTGTTCGGTAAATATTATAGAAAGATGCAAATGACTTTTTTTTGTTTTACGTTTCTTCTTTTGATAGGATTTAGTTTATGCTGCTAGGAGAAAATATTGCCTGAAACTCTCTTTTTGCTGTGAAACAGGATATTTATTTAAGAAGCTGATTTAATAATAAACTTTTAACATTAACTTGTTGTTATTATTAATAATAGCATCTTATTTTTATATACACTGCAAAAAACGTTTTTACTTAGAGATTTGTCTTGTTTCTAGTCAAATATCTAACAAAAAATGAAAAAGACTTCTTATAAAATAAATATGATTATATTATTATATTATATATTTATTGTTATAAATATTATGCTTTTTTTTTTTTTTTTACTTTTTTTAGATTTGTCTTTGTCTTGACTGGCAATTAAATTAAATTAAATTAAATTAAATTTAAAAAACAGATGTAAAGATAAATAATAAAAAATTGTTAACTTTTAAAATAGTTAACCTTTTTATTTAAATATGTATTTATTAAAAACAGTCCTGAAAGAGTTCCTATGACTTTTTTTGGCTTTTTTTTCACTGATTGCAAATAATAATAATGTAATGTAATGTGTATTTATATTACCGTGTATGGCCACCCAAAGCGCTTCACAATCATTAGGGGGGTCACTATACACCTCCACCAGTGTGGAGCATCCACTTGGATGGTGCGACGGCAGCCACAGAACAACAGTGCCAGTGCGCTCACCACACACCAGCTATTGGGGGAGTGAAGAGACAGTGATAGAGCCAATTCAGTGGATATAGGGATGATTGAGAGGCCATGATGGGTAAGGGCTAATGGAGGGAATTTGGCTAGCACAATAATAATAATAATAAGAAGAAGAAGAAAAATTACAATGAACTTAAACAAGTGTACAAAAAATAATTTTAAAAACATTAAAAGTCCAACTAAAACTTACAAAAAAATAAAGTCAATGCCAATAAGTAAAAACAGTGTTAAAAGAAGTGCATTATGAGTTGTTGATCTTTTCTCCAACTCCAACTGGTGTTGAAAAGTTTGAAAAAAAAAGGGACTTTTATTGGCATTTTTAATAGCTTGAAGTAGGGCTGCACAATATATGCATCAATATATGTGATGTGGAGTCTGGATTATAGTTTATTACTTCCATGTGTTTTTGAGGCATGAGTATTTTAAAGGCATAAGAAATTGAACCTTTTGTAACTCGAATGATGATCATTCATTCATTTTCCTTCGGCTTAGTCCCTTCATTAATCAGGGGTCGCCACAACGGAATGAACTGCCAAATTATCCAGCATATGTTTTACGCAGCGGATGCCCTTCCAGTCGTAACCCAGCAATGGGAAACACCCATACACTCTTGCATTCACACTCATACACTACGGACAATTTAGCTTGCCCAATTCACCTGTACCGCATGTCTGTGGACTGTGGGGGAAACCGGAGCACCCGGAGGAAACCCACGCGAACACAGGGAGAACATGCAAACTCCACACAGAAACGCCAACTGAACCAGCCAGGGCTCGAACCAGCGACTTTCTTGCTGTAAGGCGTACTGCCTAATAATGATTATTTTTATTTAATTATTTATTCATTGAAGACAACGTAATATTATTTGACATGTGATTATTTAATTACTGTTTTAGAGTACTGTTCAAGATCTGTAAAAAAACACAGTTGTGTCTTTTTCTCTATATTTAATATTTTCTGTGAATGCTGTGAAGCATTGCTGTGCTACCCACTGTGCCACTGCGTCTCCCTGCAGTCAAATATTCAACATGAAAAGTCAGAGATCAAGGTCCAAAAATGCAATTCGTAACCATAAATAAACAGAAAACATCATAAAATATGGAAAATAACAATTAACATTTTTTTTTTTACAGTGTTTTCAGTTTAAAAAAAATATTTTAGTGCCTTTAAAACATGATCAAGATCAACTTTATTTAAATATCACCTTAAAACAACATGAATGTTGACAGACATGGCAAAAATAATAAACAATAAGAGAGAGACAGGACAATATATGATACAATAAAATTTAAAAACTAAAAATCCATTTTAAGCAAATCTGTATAGTCAACGAGTCCGAAAGAAAGAAAGAAAGAAAGAAAGAAAGAAAGAAAGAAAGAAAGAAAGAAAGAAAGAAAGAAAGAAAATATTTCAATAGGCCAAAGAGAAGAGGTAGGTTTTGACAGATTTTTTTTTAAAAACACTTAATGTAGATGAAGCTCTAATTATAAAAGGTAATGCGTTCCAATGTTTTGGAGCATAGACTGAGAAAGCTCTGTCTCCTTTCATTTCAAGCGGGATTTAGGAACAATTAGCAGGAGCTGGGCAGAGGACCTACAGTAAGTGATCTTTGGGGAGAATACAAACTTAAAAGTTCAGATATATAGGCCGGGGCAAGTCCATGTAGACCTTTAAATACATAAGTAAAAAAAAAATGATAATGAGTAAATAAATATCCAAAACAAACACAACAACACGCACTAAAACAATCTAATAAATATAAATCCAAACAATCAAGAAAAATCTAACATAAAAACGTATACAGTTGAGGTCAGAATTATTAGCTCCCCTAAATTATTAGCCCTTCTGTTTATTTTTTCCCCAATATCTGTTTAACGGAGAGAAGATTTTATCAACACATTTCTAAACATAATAGTTTTAATAACTCATTTCTTTTATCTTTGTCATGATGACAGTAAATAATATTTGACTAGATATTTTTCAAGACACTTCTATACAGCTTAAAGTGACATTTAAAGGCTTAACTAGGTTAATTAGGTTAATTAGGCAGGTTAGGGTAATTAGGCAAGTTATTGTATAATGATGGTTTGTTCTGTAGACTATCAAAAAAAAAAAAGATCTTAAAGGGGCTAACAATATTGACCTTAAAATTGTTTATAAAAGATTAAAAATGTTTTTATTCTAGCCGAAATAAAACAAAAGACTTTCTCCAGAAGAAAAAATATTATCAGACATGCTGTGAAAATTTCCTTGCTCTGTTAAACATAATTAGGGAAAAGAAAAAAAATCAAAGAGGGAGCTAATAATTCTGACTTCAACTGTGTTTATATATATATGTCAATTTTACTTAAAAAAAAAAAAGAATATATATATATATATTCTTTTTTTTTTTGTATTTTTAGTAAAATTAAAAAATGCATTTGATATAAGACGATTTCTCAGTGCATGTTATTTATTGAAAAAAGAAAGCAGTAATTGTTGATGATTGACTGATTTTTGGTTTTAACTTTTGTTTTTGTGAGCGTGCTGTTTGTAAAGCTTTATCTCATCAACATTTCAATTCTGTTGCAGTGGCATTTTTTTCAATTTTGTCAGTCTATAAAGCATTTCCCACCTTTCCTAGTTTAATTGGATGCTATAAATTCAAAGAATTTATGACTTTCTGTTCTCAGCTGGAATACAAAAGGACAGAGGACAGGCGCAGTAATTCACATGGGGGTGTAGAGCTAACACCACTCCACAGAATTGCCTTTTGTTCAGTGTCTGCTGGATCAGAACACCCTCAGATTGATTCTTCCTACAACTCCACACAAAAAAGGAGAAAAAAAATGTATGCCTTTTTTGTTGCTTCACATAAAAGTAGATGGTCAACAACCGTCTTGTTCTTTTAGGAGTAGAAAGATAAATTCTAAGTGAAATCTTTTAAAGTAATTTAGCAATTTCATATATGTGACTCTGGATCACAGAATGCATGAATGTCAAATTTTGTGGAACTGAAGTCTGAACATGAGCTGAATATACAGTTGAAGACAGAATTATTAGCCCTCCTGAATTATCACCCCCCCCCCCATGTATATTTTCCACTAGAATTTCTATTTAACAAAAATAAGATTTTTTTTTTCAACACATTTCTAAACATGATAGTTTTAATAACTCATCTCTAATAACTGATTTATTTTATCTTTACCATGATAACAGTAAATAATATTTGACTAGATATTTTTCAAGACACTTCTATACAGCTTAAAGTGACATTTAAAGGCTTAATTAGGTTAATTAGGCAAGTTAGGGTAATTAGGCAAGTCATTGTATAACTGGTTTGTTCTGTAGACAATAAAAAATATATAGCTTAAGGGGGCTAATAATTTTGACCTTAAAATGTTTTTTTTAATAAAAATTAAAAACTGCTTTTATTCTAGCCAAAATAAAACAAATACGACTTTCTTCAGAGAAAAAATATTATCAGACATACTGTGAAAATTTCCTTGCTCTGTTAAACATCATTTGGGAAATATTTAAAAAAGAAAAAAAAATTCACAGGAAGGTGAATACTTTATACCTCTGTATACGTTTTGTATTGATGTATGGTTTGTCAAGATCACACAATATTTGTCTGAGAAACAAATAATTGAAAATCTGGAATCAGAGGTTTTAAAAAATATATATATTATTGAGAAAATCACCTTTAAAGTTGTCTAACGTTTCCCAGTGCTGGTTTGCTGATGTGCTGGAAGGGTCATAAAAACATATGCCAGAGTAATTGTCGGTTCCATCCGCTGTGTTCCCCTGATGAATCAGGAACTAAGCGGAAGGAGAGTGAGTGAGTGAAGTTGTTTTAGATTAAGACATTAAGCTCTTAGAAATGCACATTACTAAACAAAATCGAAACAAAATGTTTTTATATATTTAAGATTATAAAAACTATATGATTTGTTCATTGCCAAGCCTGGTTTTGTTGCAATATATTGTCAAATAAATATTTATTAGTGATTAAATGACATGAGTTAACTTGCAATTAATTGGCCATTAATCACACATTTTATCTGTTTTAAATATACCCTAAATTAATATAATGTTGCAATTTGAAACCGCATATAAACATCAAATGCGGGGAATATATAGTACTATAATATATATACTATATATATATATATATTAATTCCGTTAAAACGCACCAGCAGTTCCAGTCAGTTTTGATCACAGTTTAAAATAAATGTGCTTCTCCCAAACATTATTAGTAACCATAACATCACAGACTGACTATGTTTACATGAACATCAGTTATTGAATTATTCCTTAGACTGAATAAGACAATAATATGATTAAGGTGTTTACATGAGTTGCTTTTTGAATGTTTCTTTCATGATCCCGTTTTACATGTTATAGCACATAATTCGATTAATGTCATTGCTTCACCACACTATCCATGTTTCCTCCGGAGTTTCATGTAATTTTGGACGTTTTATTTTTGATTTGTCGATTTTAACTGCAGTTAGGCACTTTCACTTTCATTCAGGAACATTTCATTCATGCCCCCGTGACAAACAAGATATTGGATGCAAGTATGAACTGCTGGAAGAGTGTTGTTTTAATGGAATCTGATACCACACACCATATGGGGAAAAAAACCCTCTGCATTTCCCGATGTGTGTGTCTGTGGTTCTTTACTGACTCAGTAGGTGTAGAGAATAGTGTCAAACAGCCGTGTGTGTATTGAATATCCCTTCACAAAATGCGTCAAAAATCCTTGATGGTGCTAATAGTTTAAGGTGTTTACATGTCTCTACTGCAGTTTAATAATGCGACAAAAATCAGCATACTTCACATGTCTTAATCCGATTTCTGTTTAGTTCAATTATGATCTTAATTGGATTAAATTAATCAAAAATCACTGTTTACATGATAGACTCTTAATCAGAGTACTGTCCTAATCATATTAAAATCGGATTATTGGTGTCCATGTAAACATACTCACTGACAGCGAGACCTATTGGTAAAATTTTCTTCGTCAAAATGATTTTTGATAATGATTTTTGCCTGTGATTTAACTTGTACAGGGAATATGGAAATTTTGATAAGTGGATAGTAGCTCAAGACAAACTTGAAAATCTGGAGAAGTCCAAAAAGAAAAGTAAGAGAGAAAAGCGTTACAAAGAATTTAACGTTTAAAGAGCTCGATCAGATTGAATAGGACAAATATGAGACAAACACCAAAAAGACAACTAAATGGGCAGTAAAAGCTTTCTCAGAATTGTTGTCTCAGAGCCAAACAAATGCTGATTTTTTTGAGACTTTATTCTGCTTCTCTTCTCAATGAGACTCAATGGGAGCTTTATGCCTCTGTGCAGACCACAGCCGGCCACGAATATAGTTTTGCCAGTCTGATGTCTTTCTGTTAAAAGCAGGGATTAAGCGTCACATCAAAAAAATATGTATATATATAATCAGTGACAACGACTTCAAGTCATTCCAAGTCTCTGCTGCGTGTTGTGTGGTCCTTAACCTCTCCACATCGTGCATTAAAATCCTTTAACGCACGGCAAGCTGTTGATTATCCTATATATATATATACACACACACACACACACACACACACACACACACACACACACACACACACACACACACACACACACACAAGAAGTCAGAATTATTAGCCCCCCCTTTGAATTATTTTTTTCTTTTTTAAATATTTCCCAAATTATGTTTAACAGAGCAAGGAAATTTTCAGAGTATATCTGATAATATTTTTTCTTCTGGAGAAAGTCTTATTTGTTTTATTTTGGCTAGAATAAAAGCAGTTATTAATTTTTTAAACACCATTTTAGGTCCAAATGATTAGCCCCTTTAAGCTACATTTTTTTCCGATAGTCTACAGAACAAACCATCATTATACAATAACTTGCCTAATTACCCTAACCTGCCTAGTTAGCCTAATTAACCTAGTTAAGCCTTTAAATGTCACTAAGCTGTATACATTGCAAATTTTAGATAGTAGATTTAACTACCTTAGAGTTAAAATTAACACTTCCTCAGAGTTTATATGGAAACCACTATAAAAGTTGAAAAAACGAACTTTTGAAAGAGTTAACATTATCAACACTCAGAAAGTGTTAATTAGCAAACTCTTACAATGTAAAATATTAACACCGCAAAGGATTATCTGAACATCAGTTAGTGTTATGTTTTAACACTGTTAGGTCAATTTTTCAACAATGCACCAGTGTTCACCGGTGTTCTTTTGAAAGAATTAACATAATCAACAATCAGAGAGTGTTAATTAGCAAACTCTTATAGTGTACAATATTAACACCACAAGCAAAAAGCAAGACGTATGGCTGTGTTACATAAATAAACAAAGCAGCTCCCTCACACACGTGAACTTTTCTTTTGCTCTTGCCGGCAAAAGTGTGTGAAAAGAACCCGAGTGTCGCGTGAGGGAACCGAAGGTAACTATCGCCGAACCGCATCGCACACGGAAATAAAAAATATCTTGTTTCATATCGGCAACACTTTATTAACTATTCCATTAATGTTTAAGGAAAACAGTTCAAAACAGTCACAACCCGTATTTTCTCATTTTTTAAACCAAGAGAAGCAGTTTTAAGACAGCTTTAATTTTAATGTAACATCGCTAGTACAGAACAAAATAAAGATGAAAAATCATACTTTATTTGTGAGATAATTAAAAACTAACAGTTTTGATGTCAAATGTCTATATCCAAACATTTTAAGTAGTTTTACTCACCAGTTGCTTCTTATTGCTGCTTGTGGCCGAAGAAAATGGCCTGGGAAAAAAGGGATATATTGCTGCATAAATTCCCGGATGTAGTCGTCAACACTATTAGTGTTAGCTACATGTAACTCTGTATGACAAGGAGGCAAATCAGCTTCTAACACTGAGAGGGTTTTTTTATCTTTATCTAACTCTAGAATTTCAACACTTTACTCTGAATTACCTCAACACTCGAAATTTAACACTAATGAATTTGCTGTGTAGAATATCTTGAAAAATATCTGGTAAAATATTTTTTACTGTCATCCTGGCAAAGATAAAATAAATCAGTTATTAGAAATGAGTCATTAAAACTATTATGTTTAGAAATGTGTTGAAAAAATCTTCTCTCTGTAAACAGAAATTGGGGGGGGGGGAGAGATAAACAGGGGGGCTAATAATTCAGGGGGGCTAATAATTCTGACTTCAACTGTATGTATATTCATTCATTCATTCATTTTCTTGTCGGCTTTGTCCCTTGCGGGGTCGCCACAGCGGAATGAACCGCCAACTTATCCAGCACGATTTTTACGCAGCGGATGCCCTTCCAGCCGCAACCCATCTCTGGGAACTTCCACACACACATTCACACTCATACACTATGGACAATTTAGCTTACCCAATTCACCTGTACTGCATGTCTTTGGACTGTGGGGGGAAACCGGAGCACCCGGAGGAAACCCACGCAAACCCAGGGAGAACATGCAAACTCCACACAGAAACGCCAACTGACCCAGCCCAGCCGAGGTTCGAACCTGCGACCCAGCGACGTTCTTGCTGTGAGGCAACAGCACTACCTACTGCGCCACTGGGCTGTATGTATATATATATATATATATATATATATTATACAGAACTGCTATTCATACAAATACAAATACTATTTTCCCCACGTAATAAAGTTATTGTATGTATATGAACTTGATAAATGGGCATAAATATTTTAATACAATGGCTCAGGTGGATTTATTTATACATTTCTTTACATATTATAAAAATAGTTTGCTGATGTTAGTGTAATTTAGGCTATTTTCTGTCACATTTTTGAAAGCCACTGTTTTATTTGGTATGCTGTATTTCAATCAATCAGTTATAATTATGCATTCACATATTAAGAGGTAGTTCGCCCAAAAATTAACATTTCTTCAACATTTCCTTAGTCTAAACTTTTATGAGTTTCTTTCTTCTGTTGAACACAAGACAAGATAGACTGAAGAATGTTGGAATAAAAGCAGCCACAGAGATCAATAGTAGGCACAAAAAATACCATGAAAGTCAATGGCTGTTTTTTTTTAGCATTCTTCAGTGCATCTTCTTTTGTGTTTAACAGAAGACAGAAACTCAAACAGGTTTTGAGTGGAGATGCTGCTGTGATGTAATGTGAAAGCAATTAAGTGATCTGTTGCCAGCCAGTAACTGAAGTAACCTGTTTGTTCTTGTACTTGTGGCTGAACATGATGCAGGGACCCGATTTACTCACGGCAAAGCTCTTTTTCAATCTTTGATAAGCAACAGAAAGAATTTGAAATGAGCTATTTCTGTGATCTACTGATAATCAGTGTTGGAAGTGGTTCATTACAAGATGGTTTACATTGTCAGAGTAAAATAACACATTCATTCATTCATTTTTCATATGTTTTATGCAGTGAATGTCCTTCCAGCCACAACTCAGTTCTGGGAAACACCCATACACGTTCACATTCACACACACACAGTCATACACTACAGCCAATTTAGTTAATCCAATTCACCTATAGCGCACATCTTTGGACTGTGGGGGAAACCGGAGCACCCAAAGGAAACCTACGCCAACACAGGGAGAACATGCAAACTCCGCACAGAATTGTCAACTGGTCCAGCCGGGACTCGAAACAGCGACCTTCTTGTGATGTGAGGTGACAGTGTTAACCACTGAGCTGCTCATGTATTTACTCATCTCACTTGCACAAAAACAGATATGGTATCCCTTAAAAGGGAAAAAAACTGTAAAATGCAGACGTAAAATATTCATTGCTGAGGAGAGATAAACTTTCCTTTCATGCATCCTGTTGCTCATGCAATTCAGATGTGAACTGTACAGATGTGAATTTACATGTCCTTCAGCCTGAACTTTATTTAAGGAGCCAGATCAGTCTCAAAACTAATACATTTACAACACAATTCACGTTAACAAATCCAGTTCGTAAGTTCAAAACATGATTCAAAAATACACAAATCCAGTTCGTAAGTTCAAAACATGATTCAAAAATACACAAATCCAATTCGTAAGTTCAAAATACAATTCAAAAATACACAAAAACATTTTGTAAGTTCAAAATATGATTAAAAAATACACAAATCCAATTCAAAATACGATTCAAAATACGATTCAAAAATACACAAATCCAATTGAGAAGTTCAAAATATGATTCAAAAATACACAAATCCAATTTAAAAGTTCAAAATATGATTAAAAAATACACAAATCCAATTCAAAAATTCAAAATACGATTAAAAAATACACGCATCCAATTTAGAAATTCAAAATATGATTCAAAAATACACAAATCCAATTTAAAAGTTCAAAATATGATTAAAAAATACACAAATCCAATTCAAAAATTCAAAATACGATTCAAAAATACACAAATCCAATTCAAAAATTTAAAATATGATTAAAAAATACACAAATCCAATTCAAAAATTCAAAATACGATTAAAAAATACACGCATCCAATTTAGAAATTCAAAATATGATTCAAAAATACACAAATCCAATTTAAAAGTTCAAAATATGATTAAAAAATACACAAATCCAATTCAAAAATTCAAAATACGATTCAAAAATACACACATCCAATTTAGATGTTCAAAATACGATTCAAAAATACACAAATCCAATTCAAAAATTCAAAATACGATTAAAAAATACACATTCAATTGAGAAGTTCAAAATATGATTCAAAAATACACAAATCCAATTGAGAAGTTCAAAATACGATTCAAAAATACACAAATCCAATTTAGAAGTTTAAAATACGATAAAAAAATACACATCCAATTAAAAAAATTCAAAATACGATTCAAAAGTACACAAATCCAATTCAAAAATTCAAAATACGATAAAAATACACAAATCTAATTCAGAAGTTCAAAATACGATTCAAAAATACACAAATCCAATTTAGAAGTTCAAAATACGATTCAAAAATACACAAATCTAATAAAAAAAAATTCTAAATACGATTCAAAAATACACAATCCAATTCAAAAATTCAAAATACGATAAAAATACACAAATCCAATTTTAAAAATTCAAAATACGATTCAAAAATACACAAATCCAATTCATAAATTCAAAACAAGATTCAAAATATAAAAATCCAATTTAAATATACACAAATCCAGTTTGTAAATTAAAAACACGAATCATTATTACACAAATTCAATTCATTTGGTGAAAATATTTATGAATTCAATATTTTATGAATTGTGTTTTGAATTTACAAATTGGATTTTGTAATTGTGAATTGTGCTGTGCATGTATGAATTTAGTTTCGTAAATGTATTATTTTATGATCTGGCTCCATATTTATTCATTACACCTATACTGCATGTCTTTGGAGTGTGGGAGAAACCGAAGCACCCAGAAGAAACCTACGCCAGCATGCAAACTTCACACAAAAAAATGCCAACTGGCCCAGCTGGGACTCGAACCAGCAACTTTCTTGCTGTGAGGCCACAGTGCTAACCACTGAGCCACCGTGCCACCTGGAGGACAAAACAGAAAGACAAAATACACACTGCAAACATCAAAACACAAAATTTGAGAAAACAGCAATTAGGAAAGCATCTGTTCTTTGTACCTCGTTTAAATGATCCAAGATGATTTAGCAGATCCTGAATCTTTTACTCTTGATAACTGATCTCTGGCGTATCTGGTTGTTCAAAGAACTTTGCGAATTAGATTAAAATGTCTGGATGAACTGATCTGAGATCAGGTGTTGTGAGGCACACATCTTTTGATCCCCGAAATAATGATCAGCAATGCAACGATTGGCTGACAGCACAGCAACATAATGACATCATCTGATTAATATTCAATTATTCATGTTTGCAGAATTACATAAAATTTATAGTAAGATTTAGAGCTGCATGGTTTAAATATGATGTGCAATAACTTTCCACGTGTTGTGGGCTACAGGCTTTTATGTGTTAATAGTATTTAGCAATTTATTTAGAGCAGATATTCTTTCACTGAAAAAAATATTCATTGGATTTACTAAAAACATTTAAAGATGTGGTCCACGCCGCATTTTCAAGGGTTGGTTGTGTTTATAAGATGCAAAACAATGTGTGCTCATGATTCATTTGTAGAAAATCACGTTATTTTTTCATATACTTACTTTGATTATATGCAGCTACTCAGCTAACATGAAAACGACTGTCATATTTCCTAGTTCCTCTGAAAGGCCCGCCTTCAAGTGGCTCTGATTGGTCAGCTAACATAATGTGCTGTGATTCGCAAATCGGCTCCATGTCACCATGCATCAGGCCCCTACAAGCACACGCTTTTGCACTGTGTTAACACTCAGTCAGAGCAGCTGTTAGCCATATCAGTTTAAGCCTGAATCAGACAAAAAATTACACAGAGGACACAGCTGAGCCTCACACCTGCTCTCTAAAATAAATCTGACAAGTGTCTGTCATAAATATTCAGAATAAGCACGTGTAAATAATAAATAAAGTAATAAAAAGCGTTCTCATATCTTTTGCGAGTTCGCTATTTGAGATATAGAAAGCATCTACATAGAGAGACACTGCAGAGTTGCTGAAGATTGTGGCTGTTTACAGCGGTCTGACGGATAAATCTGAATTTCTAGGTAAATTGTTAACAGTGCCAAACAGCATTTCCGGTTGTTTACATCCTTATTTACGTCCTCGCTACAACATACCTTTAACCCTAGAAACTGTGCATGTCATAGATCAATTTTAACAAATAAAAATACTTACAGGTTGTGGTGATAATAAATACTAAAGTACTATGGTTGGAGCTGTTCCTCCTTTGAGAAGTTTTTAGCCGAATCCAGCACTGAACTGGGAGAGATTCTGGAAGCTGTCCTTTGTCAAATGTTAGCTATATATATATTTTTTAAACTCTCTGGAAGAGAATTAAATTAAATTGTAATCACTTCTCTCTTTGTGTCGTGTCCTTTGAAAGCCCAAATATAGAAACAGAAGAAGCTCGGTGGAAATAGCAGAGTTTGGATGGCATTTTAGCTTTCTCATGGTGAATGCGCGTATCCTGAAGCATTTGTGATCTCTCACTAGTCCGGATGTATTTTTTTGTAGTCCCAAAACTCTGTTCGCTGTAGGCTTTGCTAAGCTAACTCTGTAAAAGCCAATGTCTCCTCTTGCATTGAACTTTGAGCATCTTACATTCAGAGATGTTGTTTATGTTCACACAGCTACATTACACATCAACTAAAGTTTAAGATATGATATCGTAGTGGAACACCCCTTTAAGGTAAGTGGTTGCGAAACAATTTTTTTGCACTGAATTTAAACAAACAAATGAAGTTGAGCATCACTAAATTTAATTTGTTGTTTAAATTCAGCCCATATAAATAGTTGCCAATCACTTTTTTTCAGTGTAGGATACTATTCAAGTTTCTTAACGTGCAATTAGTTATCAAAACTATAATGTTTAAAAATGCGTAAAAAATATTCTAAACAACACATGGGAAATATTTGAAAATAGAGGCACTAATAATTTGGACTTTAACTGTATATAGAAATTCTATTTACAATATAGATCTGTAATATATTTAGAACTAAACCCTTTTTACGTAAATACACTGACACTGCAGCACAGAATAGCTCTTTCCTCATTGCGAACATCAAGTGAAGGTCTCATATTTTAGCTTTCATTACAGGCTCTTCACACATTGGCAATGTGAAAAGCGATTAATACATGAGAAATCTAACATACAGGCCCCTTTAGGGATGAAGATAAAACCCCCACGAGTCTTGAAACGATTCTGCAGCAACATGAAATGGCTCTGCTGCAATAAATTTACATGCAAAATACCTATTAGTCACCCGCTACTAGCAATATCAATCATAAATACGCTTGTGTGGGTGACTGCGGTGTGTAGGTCGCTATTACAGTAAGTACAAAATGGCACATTTGTGCATAAACATCCACAGCGACGGCTGAGAGCAGTCATTATGATGTCATTTCCTCCAGAGAACATTTTCACACCTTTTTTGGCTCTAAGGGAGACCTCTCCTCTCTTCCCTGATGGAGATTCACGCTGGAAGAAAACACACCTATAAACGCACAATAAATAACGTCTCTCTGTGAGACCTGACAGTCAGTTAATTCTGCACAGCCAACCATGACTTTTAAGGGAATGGACTTGGTGTCATGCGGAGACAAATGCAAATAATATTGCATGTGTGCACAGAGAGGCATGTTATTTATGATAGCCATGGCTGCTGGGGTGGGTGGGAAGCAAGGTTATTTTACTAAATGAAAACTAAGGCTAAAACTATTAGTCAAAAAAATAAATAAATGTAGAAACTAAACTAACAAATGTCACTGAAATAAAATGATAATTTGCATAAAAAGAATCATTTAAAAAAAATGTATATACTCATTTAGTAAAAATAAATGATAAAAATAAATTAATACATTTTTGTAGCAGAAAATCTGACCTGCGGCTGTTCAGAGAAGTACCTATAGATGGCGCTTTGACCGACAAACACATCAGTCTAGTGCAGTGTTTCTCAACTATGTTCCTGGAGAACCACCAGCTCTGCAGATTTTCCATGTCTCCTTAACCAAACACACCTAATTCAGATCATCAGCTCATTAGCAGAGACTAAAAGAGCTGCAATGGATGTGACAGACAAAGGAGACGTCCAAAACATGCAGTGCTGGTGATCCTCCAGGAACATGGTTGAGAAACACAGGTCTAGTGCACAATTATTTACAAAAACGTCTTCTCTTTAAACAAAACTTGTGTTTTTTATCATTTTCCATACCACATACATGATCTTTGTTTGTCTTAAAGGGTTCCTATTTTACCCCTTTTACAAGATGTAAGATACGTCTTTGGTGTCTGTAAAGTTTCAGCTCAAAATACCCATCAGATCATTAATTATATCCTGCTGAATATGTGAATTTGGAGTAAGATTACATTGTGGACATTGTGTAAGATTACATTTTGCCTATAATCACCATGGCTTCGTTTTGGCCCAACAATACCAGGCAGAGTGAACTCACACACATACATTCTGCTATCTGAATGAGCCAATGAGGCTGCTGATTTATACGATTAATTATTCACTGGATTAGTCCTTTACTTCGGTTATTGTAGTGTATTCTCACTTGCTACTGGCTAAATGTAATTATAGAGCAGGGATGTGATGATGGCCTGAGAAGATCATCATTTACTCATTTATAAAGAGCAGTTTGTGCTATTTGTTATAAGCAGGATACCAAGAGGAAAAAGAGATTTTCATATATGTAATGGACAATAAATCAGGCAAGAATATTGGTTTGCAACATTCAAAATGAATATGAGAACGAGGAGAGGGAAAAGGTAGAAAGAAAATTAAACCTGCTAAATGTACAGTGCTCAGCATATATGAGTACACCCCCCACAAATCTCTCATTTTTTTCATGCATGTATTTGTTAACAGTATCCTATATAAGCATGTTTTGCATTTATTTTCTCCAGATTTTAGATTTTTTTTTTCAAGAAAATTGTATTTGAATATGCGGCAACTATAGTTGCGGATGGGCAAATATGTTGTAAAAACCCTTCAATGTAAAATTTGAATAAGAAGAGAACATTTGGCATTCTAACTCAAAACAACTGCTTTTTAAAAGATAAATTCATGTTCATAAACGCATTTATTATGATTAAAATTAGAAAACCATTTGATATAAACCCCCCAAAAATTATCTATCATATAATTTAATGAATATGAAAACACAAAGAACTAATCCATTTGTCTTAAATTGATTAAACACAGACTAGTTTTCCCAACAGACTACTACTGTCAAAAAAATAAAAATAAAATAAATAAATATATATATATATATATATATATATATATATATATATATATATATATATATATATATATATATATATATATATATATATATATATATATATATATATATATAAGTAAATTATTACAAATATTGCAATAATTAGGTATAATTATTAATTAATACAAACATTAATATATAAAAAATAATTCATCAGTTTTAATATCTTATTCCTTACACAGCAAATTCCTAAGGGCAGAGAGTATTTGGTCCTACACTATAGAGTTACAGTAGTCAAAGAAAAAAAAAAAGTAAAGTAAATACATGTGTAAATATACAAATTTATATACATACCACAATGGTGCCATCTAACAAAACATATTTTCAGTAAATCTCACTACAAACTTTTGTAGACATCTGACAGAAATAGTCAGACAGCTTAGTAATAAGTAAAGCTGCTGATTCTGTTTGTGGAGTTGTTTAATTATCTTGATGAGCTGAGATTTATTGAGGTTTCAGTTGAGTTCAAGGCCATGTCCACACATCCACACATGTGAAGTACACGTACAAAATGTTTTTCTCAATTTTCAAAAAAACCACAGACCTTGGTGCTTTTGAAAATCTTCACCCTGACAAGAGTTTTTATTTTTATTTTTATTTGGTCTCAGTGACATGATACTGGGTTTTTGAAAAAAGAAAAAAGCTGCAATTTAGACAATACCCATGTTTGTGTGCACAGCAGGGCTTAAGGTTGTGACTAAATTTGGTTGTAGTTTTGTGTTTTTCTTCAGTGATTCTGCTTTATAACAGCAGGAGTTCATTATTCTCTATTCACCCAGCACTTTAACTCTGTTCCAGTGTTATTTGAACTCTTTGTAGGAGTGGGACCAGTGGGTGATGTTAATTTTATTCTGAGGACATTGCTGTATATCAAATTGTGTATCAAAAAAGTCTATTTTAAAGTAAATGTATCAGTTAAATGGTTGTTATGTTAAGATGGGGTATTATGAAAGCAAAAATCATCAAACAAGACCAATAACCTTGATTTATTAACTTAACACATTATTTCCTAATTCCCCATAATTTATGTACTTACAAGGTATTTGCTATAGTTGCTGCTTAAACATTTGACAAAGTATACTACTATTTATCTCTTAAAATATATCTATTAAAAATCTAGAGACCTTTATGATTATGTTGATATACATCTATTTTGCATCCTGAAATTGGGGGTGGGAATTTGAAGGCCTCATGTGACAGAAAGTAAATCAATTCCTTTTTTTCTTTCTTAATTTATTTGGTGGTTTGCTTGCATATCATTGAGAAATTAAACATGGATAACATGTAGAAAATTACTAATAAAAGGAAAAAGGCAACTATGAACTTCGGCAACTACTGTATAGTTGCCGGTGGGCTTAAATGGGTTCCTTCAAATATAAATATTTCCTTTAGAATCATTCCTTTGCAGTGCGTTTCAGACATGTTTAAATTCCTTTATCGACAACACAATATATGATTCAATATGTGGTGGAGTAACTCACAACAAATCTAATTATTTGTTATCCTGATGAATTGTTATTTTGCAAACCCAAAAAAAGCTCTAAATGAAAACATTTTTATTTGAAATTTAAAAAAAAAAAATAAATAAAGGACTTTATGGAATAAATCAAATGTTATTATTATATTATATATAAAGAGATTTTTTTTCCAGCACATTTTCATACCAAATATTTTTTTTTATAATTTCTAATAATGTCATGCATGATGACAGTAAATAATATTTTACTAGTTATTTTGCAAAATATTTGTATTAAGCTTAAAGTACAATATAAAGGCTTAACTAGATTAAGCTACTGTAACTAGGCAAGTTAGGTTAATTAGGAAAATCATTGGACAACATTGGGGAAAAAAAGAAAAAAATATTGAAAAAAAAGAGCTTATATTTACCTTCGCAGTTTTTTTTTATTTAAAAAAAAAATTGTATTTATGCCAGCCAAACTAAAAGTCTTTAAGTCTATTTAAAAGTAAATGGCTTTCTCTAGAAGAACAAAATAATAATAAATACTGTAAAAAATGTCCTCGCTCTGTTAAACAAATTAAATAATGAATAAACAATATTAAACAAATTAATTTCTTTAATTTAATAAGTAAATAAATGTTATATATGTTATTTTATTCCAGCAAAACTAAAAGCAATAAGACTTTCTTCAGAAAAAAAATATTTAAAAAAAAAAATACTGTGGAAAAATTACTTGCTACTTAATATATACATTTATATAGAAGGAAAATAGACGGATGGATGGATGGATGGATAGATAGATAAAATAATGGCCGTTAAATTACAGAAATTTACTGTAAAATAACGGACATTAAATTACAGAAATTTCCTTAAATTTTAATTTCTGGTAAATTTCTGTAATTAAACCTCTGTTATTTTACAGTAAATTTCTAAAATTTAACGGCCATTATTTTGCAGTAAATTTCTGTAATTAAACCTCTGTTATTTTACAGTAAATTTCTAAAATTTAACGGCCATTATTTTGCAGTAAATTTCTGTAATTAAACCTCTGTTATTTTACAGTAAATTTCTGTAATTTAACGGCTGTTATTTCACGAGGTTTTTTTTTTTTGGCACCCCAGCTGCTGGAAATCAAACGTAAAATTACGGATTTTTTTTACAGTGTAGGTATACGATAGATCTTTAGCTCATTGTAAATATTTAATCAGGAAATTATATATATATATATATAAGCAATATATATATATATATATATATATATATATATATATAATTTTATATTTCATTTAATATTTTACATATATATAATTAACACATTAACGATATAATGAATTACTGTATATGAAATGACTTTTTGCTCTACAAAAATGCATGTGTGATTTAAACAATTATTTTTTTGCATGACGCTAAAAGATTTGCCTCGTTTTAATTTAAGAAAAGCATAATTTCTTGTATTACTGTGGGCTGAAGCATGACTCCATGATCTTGAAATGTGCTCAGCATTGCTAAGATTCAGTCATTGCTAATATCTACAGTCATATGACAGACATGTCTGAAATCGACACTATATATTCGACATGTTTCAGGCATGAAGCTGTGACTCCCCAAGACGTTCAGTTTGATTTCAGGAATCAGATTAGGTGTATCGTGTTCCAGATCCCCCATATCCACTCTAGCCAGCTTTCTAAATGAAGCTGCTGACCCATTAAGCTCGCCCATAAATTATTCCTTATTGATGAATTAAGCACTGAAGCAGAGGATTCTTCTGGAAATAAAAGACAGCAGCATCGTGATGTCCCATTATTCTGCTCACTCACCCACGAGATTGCTTTGAAAACTCGTAAAACATTCATTATGGCAGTGATTCATTCATTCATACCTTAATTTGTTCATTCGTCAACTTAATCATTCCTTTTTCATTAAAAACGAAGATTGCATGTAGTGTCAACTACAATAATGTATGTAAAAGCCTATGACGGTGTAACATGCAATCATCAGCTTGAAGACTGTTGATAAAAATATCCCCCCTGACTGGATATAATGGTACAGACACATGGTAATTCATATCAATTACATTAAAAGTGGTGCAATTGCGCCCCCCAGTGGAGAGGAAAACCCCTAAAGCATTACACACTGAAAGCATATCTGGCCATTTTACTACAATAGGCTACATGCAATACATCTTCAGCTCCTTGTTAATGTAAATATCTAATCGGGCATTTAGGCTTGTAGACGTGATCCAGATGATCTGAAGTTTAAATCGGCTATAAGAATGAGGAGGAAGGTCCTGACCTGACTAATCCACTTCTTTGTGTCTTGTTTTGATTTAGACATGAAAGAATTGCAATAAAGGCAGACATTGAAGCGATGTACTATCAAGTACAAGTTCATCATTGTGACTTCCTTAGATTCCTGTGGTGGCCACATGGAGATGTTAACCAGCTGTTTGAAATATACAAGTTGAATGTCCATCTTTTTGGGGCAGTGTCAGTCACCCAGTACTGCCAATTTTGCTTTAAAGCAAACAGGAACTGACAACTCTGAACGGTACAGCTCACAGGTCATCAACACAATCAATCAGTTATTACATTGATGATTGTCGCAAGTCTCACTAAACGTCTCAGAGAAGCCTGCACCCTAGGTGGATTTACTTTAAATAAATTGGTGAGTAACCAGCCTGCCTGATTTGCTGGAATGTTCCACAATCTTAAATATTGTTATGGCCTATATATTCCCTTTTCTTTATGTTAAGCTGCTTTGACACAATCTACATTGTAAAACATGCTAAACAAATAAAGATGGATTTGACTGAATAAAAGAAAGTATTACAAATCATGATATCAAATTAAACTAGATGCTAAAGTTTGAAGACAAACTTTTTGGTGGCTTGAGAAAGCCTGTTAAAAGTAGTTTATTCATTAAAAAAAATATCAAGTTGGCTAAAAGAATGAAGCAAGACAGTAAAAGCTGATTCCTGTGTCTGGGGTTGGTAATAGCATGATACTAGCATGAATTAGCATGATTCGAAGACATTAGCATGTTGCTAGCATGTTTCTAGTATGAATTAGCATGTTGTTAGCATGGTTCCAATATTAATTAGCACGTTTCTAACACAAATTAGCATATTGTTAGCATGATTCTAGCATAAATTAGCATGATTCTAGCATGTTGTTAGCATGGTTATAGCATGTAAAAAGCATGACTCTAGCATTAATTAGCATAATACTAGCATTAATCAGCATGTAACTAGCATGAATAAGCATGTTGTTAGCATGGTTCCAACATGAATAAGCATGTAAACTAGCATGATTCTAGCATGAATAAGCATGTTGTTAGCGTGTTTCTAACATTGATTAGCATGTTGAAAGCATGAATCCAACATGAATTAGCACGTTGTTAGCATGATTCTAGCATGAATTAGCATGTAACTAGCATCAATTTAGCATGAATTAGCATAATTCTAGCATAAATTAGCAGCTAACTAGCATAATTTTTTGCATGAATTAACATGTTAACATGTTTTTAGCATGTTGTTAGCATGATTGTTAGCTGTTCTAGTGGATCGTCCTTCAACAATGACATTTATATTAAACTGAACTAAATCAGATTGCATTTAACTAGAACTACACCAGTACTCTTCTCCATGATTCTAGCATGAATAAGCACGTTGTTAACATGGTTCCAACATGAATAAGCATGTAAACTAGCATGATTCTAGCATGAATAAGCATGTTGTTAGCGTGTTTCTAACATTGATTAGCATGTTGATAGCATGAATCCAACATGAATTAGCACGTTGTTAGCATGATTCTAGCACGTATTAGCATGTAACTAGCATAATTTTAGCATGAATTAGCATGATTCTAGCATAAATTAGCATGTAACTAGCATAATTTTTTGCATAAATTAACATGTTTTTAGCATGTTGTTAGCATGATTGTTAGCTGTTCTTTAGTGGATCGTCCTTCAACAATGACATTTATATTAAACTGAACTAAATCAGATTGCATTTAACTAGAACTACACCAGCACTCTTCTCCATGATTCTAGCATGAATAAGCACATTGTTTAGCATGGTTCCAACATGAATAAGCATGTAAACTAGCATGATTCTAGCATGAATAAGCCTGTTGTTACCATGTTTCCAACATTAATTAGCATGTTGATAGCATGAATCTAACATGAATTAGCATGTTGTTAGCATGATTCTAACATGAATTAGCATTTTGTTAACATGTTTCTAGCATGAATTAACATGTTTTTAACATTATTCTAGCATAAATTAGCATGTTTTAACATGAATCCAACATGAATTAGCATGTTGTTAGCCTGTTTGTAGCATGGATCAGCATGTTGTTAGCATGAATCAAACAGGGATTAGCATGTTCTTAGCATGTTTCTAGCATGAATTAGCATGTTAGCATGATTCCAGCATGAATTAGCATGTAATTAGCATGATTCCAGCATGAATTAGCATGTTGTTAGTACGGGGCTTTGTTTTTGTACATCATTCCCTAAGAGCAAACTAACGGTAATAGGGGCGTGGTTAATGAATGTAGATTTCAGGGCGTCACGGTGGTGCAGTGAGTAGCACAATGGCCTTACAGCAATAAAGTCACAGCAATAATGGTTCGAGCCCCGGCTGGGTCAGTTGGCATTTCTGTGTGGAGTTTGCATGTTCTCCCCATGTTGGTGTGGGTTTCCTCCATAGATATATACACTAGATATCACATACAGACCCTGAGCGTGCGTCATTAGCGCCGCCACATTTGTACAGTGCTCCCAGGACAAAAGTCATTCAACCGTATAGTCAAGACAATGTGCCAATGTGAAGATGCGGGACTTTAGCTCTGTGTACGAGTGTAGTAAAAAGCAAACTAAGAAAACAAAGCGCAGAGGCAGAACATTTCATAGGTAAGATTTAGTTTTTTACGTTTTTGAATGTTACAAACTTTTGTGCTAAACAAGTATTGATGATAATACAGTATCTTACTGCCCTGACCATAAGGCAAAGAGGCACCAACCTGCACTAAATGCTAGACTTATGCTAGTTTTGTTGAATAAAATAAGCAAAAATGAAAAACAAATATGACAACAAGACGCTGCGGTGCCAAAAACTTGTATTATTGTCGGCTAAGTGATCGAGTCGTTCATAACGGGGATTCTTTCACAAACTAATCGCTCCCTCCATTAGAATGAGAAGTGAAAGCAGGAGAGGGGGCTGTGTTTCAGGACACGGATTAGATCAAATCCAGGGAGGGAGGATAATACATTTCCATGCACACAAACACATGCCCTTTGTCAGCAATGCCACTTATCCATCCATGTAGAAAAGTGATGTACAATTATAAATATTTGTGTACTCACCACCTCAAAACTCCTGATCTTAGATATATGTGTATATATCTCTGGCTCTGGATGGCCAGTCCTCCACTGCACCTTGGTTCTGCATTCATTTTAAAGGAGCGCTACCCTGTACTAAAATGGCGGCTCTATTGACTCATTCCTTCCAATAGACAACAACAGGGTTTGCAACATTTAATGTAATAACTTTGGGTTTCCTCCGGGTGCTCCGGTTTCCCCTACAAGTCCAAAGACATGCACTATAGGTGAATTGGATAAGCTAAATTGGCTGTAGTGTATGTGTGAATGCAAGAGTGTATGGGTGTTTCCCAGTGATGCGTTGCAGCTGGAAGGGCATCCGCTGTGTAAAAGGCAGACTTACAGTATAGTAATAATATTAATCTAATAATATATATATAATAATAATACAATAATAATATTATATACTGTAAGTATCATGTAATTTCATCTGAAAGCAACTGCTCTTGAATTGTGATGCATCAGTTTTCTTCTGGGAAATCCCACCCATTCGGGAACAACACTAGACTCCTGATCGCTGTGGGAATTTGATCCTGGAGTGAATGGAGCATATGCACGCCCACTTCTGCATGCGCAATGAGACATTTCATTTGCATAATTTACTTTGAGAAGAAACGAATACCCTTGTCAGGGCACGCAAATCAATGAGCGTCAAAGAAAAAGTGCTTGAGAAGCGACTTCTGAGGGAACAAGAATAAGCAGACAGGATAAATCTGAAGCAGGAGTGCTTGAACACGCTTGAACAAGTGCGCGAGGCCCTCTGAAGCCAGACTGCAGGGGTCAAGATGTCTCGCCAAATCTCATCCCAAGATCAAAAAGAAATCAGACTTGTATTTTTGATGTCAATTTTACCTGATAATATGGTGAAAATCATGACATTGGTGCTGCTTCATGCTACATTTTGTGAAAAACAAACGGTGAACCACCATTCAAAGGGTGGTCAGAGGGATCAGAAAGATGCTTTTGAAAGTTTCTTGAGTCTCTAATGCCTCTCATCTAGATTTAAAAAATAAATAAATAAATTCTCTCTCCCTCTCTCTCTCTCTCTCTCTCTCTCTCTCTCTCTCTCTCTCTCTCTCTCTCTCTCTCTCTCTCTCTCTCTCTCTCTCTCTCTCTCTATATATATATATATATATATATATATATATATATATATATATATATATATATATATATATCGAAAATGAGCATTATTCTTAGCCTCCTTTGTTTATGTTGAGTTATTTCACTTTGAACACCATGAAAAGAACTTATTCTTTGGCATTAAAGTGAAATTACTGAACCTATACACAGGAGCTTGATAAAAATGCTAAAATAAAAAAATTCAGACGGCATTTAGAGGTTTTTGCATCTGAACTCCTCATATATATATATATATATATATATATATATATATATATATATACACAGTTCTGTCTGGTTCTTGAATCTGAGCCGTGCAATATTCTGCCAGTAACAGCACTCGTCCAGCCTCTTCACCCCTCACCCTTGTGTATTACTTCGCCCACATACAGCAACAAGCAGAGGACACTCTACAGTTTGACAAATATTGCTGCTGTTGGACAACATAATGTACTTTTGATGTTTTTTTAGTCGAGAATATTTGTATTTTGTTTAGATTGTAACTATGCAGTTTATTTATAAGGATAGTGCCTGTTTTAAAATATTTATCATTTCTGAGAGACAGCGCATCGGCGGCCATTAGCTTGTCATTGAGCAAAGACGGTTGACGTCCTGCAGAAAAGGACGTCTGTCTGGTGACAGAGACCACATAATAAGCCCTTAAAGGAGGAAAAACCCAGTGTAATTTTAAACTACAGCTGATCAAATCATTATAAAACTGGAAAGTGACTTTTTAAGGGGCCGATCGCACCGAACGCACTCTTTTGCGTTGGGAGGCACCTTTTTTGAATGGTTTACTTACGGCTGCGAGCATTTTGCGCGCTGCATATGTGCGGGTGACGTAACATGCTTTTTCCGCTAAGAGTTGACTTTTTTACAACTGCGAGCACAAGGCACGCAAGGGCAAAAACGTGAGGCGCAGCAGACCGCATAAGCAGCGCACAAAACGCTCGTGGCCGTTAGTAAATTATTCAAAAAATGCGCCTCTTAACGCATAAAGCACGTTCGGTGGGATCGGCCCCTAATTGTAGAGTGTTGAGTGTGAGATGGGACTCATCTTAAAGTCTTAAAACTAGAGATGGTCATCTGTTTCTAATGAGTCTCCTGTTTTCGCTACTGCAGACTAGTTCAATAAACAAAAGGAAAGAAAAAATGGTCGCATGTCTTTTAGCGTTTTCCTTATTACAAACCCAACAGTAATATGGTAGTGACTGCGTTGCTTTGGCTTTTTCTGGATAAATTATTGTGATCTCCTGATTGCAACAGAGAAATACTGGGAAATCTCTGTAGACTGATGGCATTTCATGTCACGTTCAGCCTTATAATCTTAAAATGTGAGCAAAATCAGCTGTTTTGTCATCACTTTACACATTACGCTAGAGAATCATTCAAATACTAGCTCTAAAGTGACGTTGGTGAATTAGTAACGGTTTCTGCTGTTCTGCAGCTGTTCTCAACTGCAGATGTGAATGAATGGCGGAAGAAAGTAGTTCCTCATACAAAAGGATTTTGAAACTCTGTGTTTGACTTTCTTTTTTATATACACGATTATTCAGTCGAACTGTTGTAAAAATTCAATATCATTCTCGTAGCAGTGCGATACGGTGGAACACTAAACAATGCACACCTCCCACCAGTACCGATATACAACCACATCGCACATCGCTACTCGTGTGATATTGCTCATATATATATATATATATATATATATATATATATATATATATATATATATATATATATATATATATATATATATATATATATATATATAATTAATTTACCATAAATAATTAATTCACCTTCGCCTACAACGACGATGCCATCATCCATCGCAATGTTTCACATTAGACATTGTATGATACCAAATTGGTATTTATGAATAATTAATTAATTTATAACGAATTCATTATTTGTAGCCTACCGTTTCAACTACCTGACCCGCATGGTCTTTGTTTTACCCCTTAACCAAACCATAAATAAATAAAGATAAATTACACACAAATTACCACCTGTCAATCACTTTTTCTGCAGGACTCTGGCATGAATAGGCAGAGTGATCTGTGTCGTTATAATGGCGTCGACAAACTTGGCTGGTAAAAAAGGTGCAAAACCAACAGTATTTGAGGTTTTAACTAAAATTACTAAGTACAAGCGTGAAAGCGAAAGATTGAAGCAGTGTATTGACGCTGTGACACGTTACCTGATGGATTCAAAAGACAGAAGAATTGTTAGATATAGACAAGATTAATTAAATATCAAGTTTAACAACTAAAGTGAGACACGATCCAGCGATACATCCTTGATAAACTGTCCGACATGCACTGCTCTCTGGGCTGACTGCTAGAGCACAGAGTCAGACGCGCGCATAGCCTACACTGCAGCGCATGACAGAGAGTGTGTGTGTGTGTGTGTGTGTGTGTGTGTGTGTGTGTGTGTGTGTGTGTGTGTGTGTGTGTGTGTGTGTGTGTGTGGTCACTTGATGTGCGTTTTCAGCGGTATAGTGTGAAAGCAGGGCTTTTCAGAAATGCTAGATGAAACGCCAGTGTGGATGTGGATTGATTTTGTTATAAAATTCCATTTTAAAACTAAGACGTATTAGTGTAAATGGGGCATGAGTGTTTATTTTTCGCGAGCGGGTTGCTGCTGCGACAAGGGTGACGATTGTCTATGGACCCAACCCTAATATATATATATATATATATATATATATATATATATATATATATATATATATATATATATATATATATATATATATATAATTTTTTATAATTTTATGTATATACAAAATATATCAAAATATACTTTTATTTATGATTACTGCATCAAAAACAAAAAGGCGGCTTAATGGTTGTGTAGAAAAGTGATACTTTTTTGATTAAACCATGATTAAAGATGATAGAAATCTTTTCTAAAATGTATCAATTTAATAGTTTAATTAGTTAGATCTTAATCTATTTTTGATTTAAAAGTTATTGGTTTATTTATATATTTATTTATCCATCCTACTCACCACAAATGCACTTTATAAATACTTATCCAAAGCTGACCAGTAGAGGTCAGTGGTTCTGCCAAACAGTTAAAACGCTGCATTTACTGACACTTACCATGCTAACTTTGTATTCAATACCACAGTCAAGTATAAAAACAAGAGGTGATTGTGGTCACAAGGTTCTTACACATTGAGGTAGATTTTGATTCCATTTTCCAAAGCATCTTACTGTAAATTTCTTCAGCAATTATTCACCAGCTGCATGTCTGAACGATAAAAAAAAGCAACATGAGAACATAAATACCACATGCTCTCTGGTATTAGCGTTAGTTTGGTAAAGGTCAAATTACATCTATATTGAGTTTCAGATGCTATATTGAATTTCAGATTAACAAAGTTGTACAGTAACTACAGACACAGGCATATACAAGTCCTCTCCGATATTCAGATTAGCACCAAACTCGGGACACCCAGAGCGCAGCCGCACCACATTTCAGCACACTAACAATTAGGCTATTGCCATTCAACATTCTAATGGTCTTTTAAGTGACCGCCTCTTTAAATTTAAACTTTTTGTTTCCCAAATCTTTGAAATGTGCTTATAGTGTTGCTCAATGAACATCCAACACTAATAACTAAAGGTTAGCAAACTAGAAAACACTTGTGATGTAGATGACATTTTAAATACACCCTGAGTTTGACTTGCTAATCAACAAAACTGCATGCTAAGAAACAGAAATGAACGCTACAAAAGTGTTTGTACATATACTGTATATCCTAGAGTACAATAGAAGACTTTGAGGGATATCAGATAAGTGCCCGACTGAAGGACCACCACTCCAAACGCAAAATAAATTGATCAGAATATTTTTATTGAAGATTACCAAAATGTTTTTATCGGTGGATTAACTTTAGCATGGATCAGTTGTTCACCTAAAGAATAACAATGTGCACGAGCAAAATAAACTTTGTAACTGACCATACAAACTTTCAGCATTCGCAAGTAGTGGTTAGCAAGCTACAAAACAAATGTGTAAGGGTCTTTTAAAATTATTTTGAGTTAGAGATGCTAATAAACAGAGCTGTAACAATCATAGTTAGTTTAAAAGAGGACATGTCCCCCGTCTTATATGGTCTTTTCAATGGCCAGTCCTTAAATGTACATTTTGTTCTCCAAACCTAAAATATGCACTTACAGTGTTGCTCAGTGAACATCCAACACTCATAACTAAAGTTTAGCAAACTAGAAATCTCTTGTAATGTAGATGACATTTTAAATATACCCTGAAGTTTTTAGAAACGAAAGCTACAAAAGTTTTTGTAGATGTACTGTATATCCGAGAGTATACAATAGATCAGTGGTCCTCAACTACCAGGCCGCGGACTGGTACCGGTCCGTGGATCAATTGGTACTGGACCGCACAAGATATCATGAATTATTTCCATTTTGTTTATTATCTGAGAAGATCTTTTATTTTGAAAAATCTTTTATTTTGATAAATGACCATATTCTCTCGCTTACATCTCGGTCACTTAAGCCAGACTATTGAATACACAAGACATGTTACTCGTATTGTTTTGAATGGGGAAAAAGTGTAACAGTCAATATGGTGAATAAAGCCCGCCTCCTAGTAGGAGTCAATCGTCGATCGCTATAGACTGATGATACTCCAGGGGAGGGGCTCGGACTAGACATGAGTTTCTGCAGATTTTGTGAGATTCGGGCATTTAAAAATGAAACTAAAGAGACAGTTGTTGTTTAATTTTATTGGTGATTCCTAATATGAAATTCAATCGTACGCTTCTCAAGCATGTTGTGGAGAATTTGATGGTTCCCCATTTAAACAGAGTGCCCGAGCATACTGCTCGAGAGGCGTTTCAAAGATGGCCGCCGAGTGAAATGACTTGCCTTAAAGGGACTATTCTTGCCAACTTTTGACTTTGCTAAATTTAACCCACAAGCAGCAAAATGAGTAAGAAACCACATCTTTGGAAAGTTTCTTTGCTAAGGGGAAAAGGCCCAGCGAAGGAACTGCCAAGGAATAGTTCTACAACAAAATCAGGTGAATCTACCATGTTTGTGCAAGAAGATCAATTGCTGGAGATTGCAAATGATAGCGGCCTTTTAGGAGCCGTTTGCATATCGCAGCTTTTTGAAAGTTCAAGCTAGTTCGTTATTTCCAATGGGGATGCATGGCTTGCGCCTTCCAGATGCACCCAGTTAAATGAATGCCCCAAGTCACATGACAAGAACTGAACGATCAGCTTCAGTTTGTATGGAATATGGTGTACACATTTCGATAGACTCATTATCTCAGACAAATACAGAACATCCAAACACTGTAGTGCTTTGTACTTTTCTCCATAAATAAAACTTGTATCAGAGTGACAGCAATGTTTTGTCAGCTTGTCATCTTCCGAGAAAACGGTTGATGGTCGCCTAGCAACTTACGAACCATTGCACCACCCTATGAATAATAACCTTTATTTAACCAGGTTAGTCAATTGAGAACCAGTTCTCATTTACAATGACGACCTGGCCAAGAGGCAGCATAAAAAAGCAGTTAAAGTATAAAGCAGCAAGGACACAATACAATAACAATTTCACAAAGTGCAGATAATAACAACGAAAAACTAAAAACAAGCACAGCGATCTTGTACTATTGGCTGGATTTAACTTTTAAAAGATGATAGTGGAATGAAAGTACTGAGCTTTAAGGTCTGCTGCAGATGATTCCAAGCATCAGCAGCAGAAAACTGAAAAGAGTAGCGACCAAATGAAGTGCGAACTTTGGGTATGCAAAGGTTAATAAAACTACTAGAGCGCAGATTGCGACGTGATTCCTGAATGTTAAGAAGTGACTGTAAATATAGTGAAGTTTTTCCAATAAGATTTTTATAAATGACCAGAAACCAATGAATTTGTCGACGTGACTGAAGAGAAGGCCAATTCAGTAAAGAACACAGTTGACAGTGATGAGTATTAAATGGTGCACCAGTAACAAAATGAATTGCTGCATGATAAATAACATCCAGTTTGTGAAGGAGAGTTTTTGAAGCTGATCTGTAAATTAAATCCCCATACTCCAGAATTGGGAATACTGTTAATTTGACCAAATGCTGCTTTGAAGAGTGCTTAAAGGAAGATTTGTTTCTGTAAAGAAAACCAATCCGGGCTTTAACCTTTTTGAGCAGTTCATTTATGTGAATTTCAAACGTCAGTTTCCCATCTAACCAGATACCAAGATATTTGTAGCAGTCAACATAATCAATCTCAGTACCGTCCAATGAGGAAATTTTAGGAGGAAACTCTACATGTGATAAATTTCTATTAAAAACCATGCACTTTGTTTTATTAGTATTTAAAACTAAATGAAGATTGGTAATAAACCCCTACCCCCCTGTCCCCGGTAAAATTGTCAAGCGTTGACCAGTCCGTGGCGATTAAAAAGGTTGGGGAACATTGCAATAGAGGACTTTAAGGGGTGTTCAGATTAGTGTCCAACTGTGAAGAACACAGAAGCAAATCATCAGAATTTGATTGAAGATTACCAAAACAAATGCACGGATCAATTGATCACCTAAAAAATAACAATGTGTGCTAGAAAAATAAACACTGTAAAATTTGACCACACGAACTTAATAAAAAAATAATATTGCTTAATAAAAAACTTTCAGCATTCACAAGTAGTGGTTAGCAAACTAGAAAACCAACTTGTAAAGGTGTATTAAAATGATTTTTAGTAGAGATGTTAATAAACCGAGCTGTAAGAACCACAGTTAGTTTAGAGGTCACATCCCTCATCTCATATGTTCTTTTCAACACCCAGTCCTTAAACGTCCAAATCTCAAATATGCACTTACAGTGTTGCTCAGTGAGTTTGTAACTAGCGTTTAGCCAACTAGGAAACAACAAACTCTCTTTTATGTCTGTTGAACTTGAGCCCGAGTGCTTCACTTGACACTTGTCAACAGTTTTAATGAAACTTCCCCACTCCACATTCCCAGCATCCACCCCCCAGCCTATCCTATCTCTGATTCTCTCCCTCGCTCTTTTCATTCCTTTCATTAGCCTCTTACGGGGTCATGGATGAGGCCCTGTCGGCCAGCCTGAGGTAGCAGCCATCAGAGGCCCACCCTAGGGAAAAAGCATGTGTTATTTCTCTCCCTCCCATCCAGCTCCAGTCAAAAGTTCAAAGCCGTGCCTTTAAAACAGAGAGTGGTGTGTGTGCTGGCTCCCCTCCCATGCAGGGTCACAGCTTGGCTGGAGTTGGAGCTGGGGAGATGAGAGGGCCGGGCGGCCGGGGGGAGGCGATGGTTCTCACATGAAAGCTCTGCAGCCGAGGAGAGAGTCCCAGACCCAGACACAACACAAGGGATCAGACTGGCCCCCCCATCCCCCTTAGCCGCAACACTTCCCACCAAAGAACAGCTGGAATGTGACCTGTTCCAGAACCAAGGCCAGGACTGACTGACAATAGAATCCATCGGGATTGGGGGTGGGATCGCTCTTCTATCATAAAGTATGTCCCTCCTTATCAAAGCCTGGTCAAAAACTTCTCACAAAGACCACATAGTATGCAAGCGGAAAGTTTTGCAAACAAGAACAATGATGTAAATGACACTTTAAATAGGATTTTGAGATGCTAATCAACAGAGCTGTAACTACATGGTTAGAAATAGAAATTAAAGTTACAACAGCTGTCACTGGTGTTACAAAAGCTGTCCATAGTGTTACCTAAAAGTACAACAGCACTTTTGGAAAAGGTACCACCTCAGTGACAGGGTTTGTACTTTTACTTCTGGGTATAAACTATTGATGACTTTAAGGCATATTCAGATTAGTGCCCAACTGTTCCAGATTCAAGGCCAGGACTAACTGACAATAGAATCCATCAGGATTGGGGGTGGGATCGCTCTTCTATCATAAAGTATGTCCCTCCTTATCAAAGCCCAGTCAAAAATGCCTTTCGCAAACAAGAACAATGATGTAGATGACATTTTAAACACGAGTTTGAGATGCTAATCAACAGAGCTGTAACTACATGGTTAGAAATAGAAATAAAAGTTACAGGAGCTGTCACTGGGTTGGTTTCACAGGGTCCAAAGTGTGACCTAAAAGTACAACAGCACCTTTTAAAAAGGTACCACTGCAGTGACAGTGTTTGTACATTTATTTCTGAGAGTATACTATAGATGACTGTAAGGGATGTTTAGATTAGTGCCTGACTGTTCCAGATTGAAGGCCAGGACTAACTGACAATAGAATCTATCAGGATTGGGGTGGGATCACTCTTCTATCATAAAGTATGTCCCTCCTTATCAAAGTACGTTCAGAAATGTCTCACAAAGACCACATACTATGCAAGCGGAAAGTTTTGCAAACAAGAACAATGATGTAGATGACATTTTAAACACAAGTTTGAGAGGCTAATCAACTGTAACTACATGGCTAGAAATAAAATAAAAGGTACAGGAGCTGTCACTGGGTTGGTCTAAAGTGTTACCTAAAAGTACCACAGCACCTTTTAAAAAGGTACCACCACAGTGTCAGTGTTTGTACATTTATTTCTGAGAGTATACTATAGATGACTTAAAGGGATGTTCAGATTAGTGCCCAACTGTTCCAGACTCAAGGCCAGGACTAACTGACAATAGAATCCATCAGGATTGGGGGTGGGATCACTGTTCTACCATAGAGTATGTCCCTCCTTATCAAAGCCTGGTCAAAAACTTCTCACAGAGACCACGCAAGCTTGCTTGTATAATTTGTGGAAAATTTTTATGTAGATGACAATTTAAACATGAGCTTAAGATGCTAATCAACAGAGCTGTAACCACATTATCAAAAATAGAAATAAAAGTTACAAAAGCTGTCACTGGGTTGGTATTTTAGGGTCCATAGTGCTACCTAAAAGTACAACAGCACCTTTTGAAAAGGTACAGTACCATCTCAGTGACAGTGTTTGTACATTTATTTCTGAGAGTTCAATTCAATTCACCTTTATTTATATAGCGCTTATACAATGAAGATTGTGTCAAAGCAGCTTCACATATAAGATTATAGTAAATTGAAACAGTGTAGGTTCAAGACTATAGATGGCGTTAAGAGATATTCAGATTAGTGCCCAACTGTTCAATAGAATCCATCAGGATTGGGGGTGGGATTGCTATCATAAAGTATGTCCCTCCTTATCAAAGCCCAACATCTCACAAAGACCACGTTACGCAAGCTTGCTTGTATAACTTGCAGAATGTTTTTATGTATATGACATTTTAAACACAAGTTTCAGATGCTAAGCAACAGAGCTGTAACTACATGGGTTAGCATCTTAGGATCCATAGTGTTGCCTAAAAGTACAACAGCCACATCAGTGACAGTTTTTGTACATTCATTTCTGAGAGTATACTATAGATAAGAGAGATTCCTTTAAGGCATATTCAGATTAGTGCCCGACTGTTCCAGATTGTGGGCCAGGACTAACTGACAATAGAATCCATCAGGATTGGGGGTGGGATCGCTCTTCTTTCATAAAGTATGCCCCTACTTATCAAAGCACATTCAAAAATGTTTCACAGAGACCACATACTACGCAAGCTTGCGAGTATAACTTGCGGAAAGTATCGCAAACAAGAACAATTCCTGGGTTTGATTGGAAATGTCTTTAATCGTCTCTCTGGTGTTCCATAAACATTAAATGCATTTCAACTGTTCATAAAATAATAGTTATAATCTCATTATATGTTTGCCATTGTATGGTTTGACAAAGAAAACAACAAAAACAACATGTAACATACTTTGTAAAGTACATAGGACTACCTTTGTTTCAATTTATGGTAGTAATGCATAAATAGATGGGACAACGGACAATGATTACAGCACAAAAGACTATGAATTAAAATAAGGTGCAATAGTATTTAACATGTCATGTTTTACTTTAAGAATGACATGGCTTCATAATTAAAGGTGAAGTGTGTAATTTTCTCACCACAAAATGAAATGAAAGTTTCCTGAATGTTCCCCAATTCACGAGACAAATAAATCCTACAAGGATTTCCCAGTACTGGTAGAGCAAATGTTGTTGTACTTGAACAATCTAGCATTGTGAACTTTAATTTGCACTTTTCATCGAAATTATTTGCTTAGAATTTCATCTGCATGTTAAGATGGTGTTTATTCTCCCTATTCTGAAAGAAATTACACATTTCAGCTTTAATAAAATCCTCACAAGGCATAAATAAAGTTTTAGGTTAGTAATATTTAACCACTTGTTCCCACGGAAAGTTAAAGTTCAGTGACTGCCTGCGAGGCATTTGTTTTGACACAGTTAGAAAGAGTTAAATTCTACATTTGTGTTTTTTTAGTCAAACTAAAATAGCTGGACTTACACTACGACATGTAGATGTAAATAAGGTAATACTTTCATAAGAAATCAGCTAGCATATACGTATGTCTGTGTCATACAAACAGTGTAATTCACAAATTTCATCTCTCCTTGGATAATTTAAGCAGCTCCATGCTGAGTCAGAAGCATGAGATATGATTGTAGAATCTACAAGTCAAGTTTTTAAGTGAGCCTGTTTCAAGAAGAAATACAGGTACAAGAGGCAGGCACGTTGGTTTAGGACATGTTCAAAACTGCTCCTGGAGGCCTGCTAACCTGCAGTTTCAGTACACCTATCTACCTAATTAATATGATGACCCTAAGTTGTGTAGGAGTAGTGTAGGAGCTAAACTCTAAGGAACACTGGCCTTCCAGAAACAGGTTTGGATACCCCTTGTTTAGGACAAGGGTGTCCAATACTGCTCCTGGAGGGCTGCTATTTTGCAGTTTATCATGCATTTAAGTCATGTTGGATAAATCGTATTTACGAGTTGAATGCATATGACCACCACAAAGTTGTTATTATGAGTGGGAAACTTACAATTTTCTTTAAAGGTGAAGCATGTCAGATTGAACTAGGTATAGCAGTCCAAATTCAAAATATTGGAGAGGTTAATTGTAACCCGGCCCCTCCACTAACAACTCCACGCAAAGCAAATTGCCAGATTGACGATACCAACAGGAGTGACGTGCCTGTCAATCAAGCCTTGCGCTGTAAGCTGCTCAGCTAATGTTTACGTTAGTAATATTTGCTCATTTAAAACCACCTCATGTGGATTTCCATAGCTCTGAATCTGCGTCTCATTTTGCAGGCTGTTATTGTAATGTGGAGGTCGCATCAATATTTTTCAAAAAAAATGTTAAGAGCTAAACTCTTAAGGTACACCAGCCCTCCAGAAACAGGTTTGGATACCTCTGGTTTAGGACAAGAGTGTCTAACACTGCTCCTGAAGGATCATCTTCTTTAGAACTTAACTTTAGACCTGAAGTTAATCAAGGTTTTTAGGATCCCTACAAGCTTAAATGCGGGTGTGTTGGTTGCTAAAAAAGGGAAAATACACTCCAGATCATCTGACACCTCTGCTCTAGGATGTCCAGAGATTTGGGTATTGCAATTTCCTAGTACTTTGTGCTGCTGAACTCCTTCAAAACATCACAAGTCTTTTTGTTGACGATCTCACGGAGTTTGCGAACACGCCGCACACTGGAAGTGGCCACAAAGCTGTCAGGTTGAAGCACAGCCATGCCATTGTGAACATCCCCCATGATAATCATCTGTCCCTCGGCTCTCGTTATGTTCGGACAGGGACAGTTCCAGTCCATGTTGAGCAGCGTCACCTCCAGAGGTTCTTGCCCAAAGAATCGCAGCCCCATCTTCTCATCCTTCAAGATCTCCTCCACCGTGATGAGGGCATGTCCAGAGTCGTGATCTTCCGTCAACTCTGAAATGCGACCCAAAACCACAAAGTCACTCTTGCAGAAGCTGGGGACCATCTTCTGCCGTGGTTTGCACTGCTTGCAGTTGTGGGTCTTGGGAAAAGGGCACATCTCCTCACAAGCTTCCTTGCTCTCGAAGTTGTTCTCGTTGCCGCCACAGCCTCCATAAACAAATGACTGGCATTTTTTGAGTGCATGGCTGTAAGCCCAGCGTGGCTTGTAAGCCTTGCAAGGACCTTGCACACTAGGCAGGGAGCAAGGTGCAGCGAGCTCCGCTCCACAGGACAGCATGCACGAATCATAAGCATCAAAATGGTTTCGGTTTTTGTTGCACTGGCTGTACGTAAAAGTGAAACAGTTGTTGCGCTTGGCTTCATAGTACCATCTCATACTCTCCTCTCCGCAGTCATCCATGTCCGGTGCTTTCAGGCACTCTTCAGCAGGTAGACGAGTGGAATTCATCACCAGCACTGGTTTGAGTTGCTCTCTAGGGACTACAGAAAGGGGGAAATGTGCTTGCACGGACCCGCCCTGGTTTGTGGCAGTGCAGGTGTATATACCTGCGTCCTGGACCTGAGCGTTGTATATGACCAGCTGGCCGATGTTGGTGACTACTATGTTCCCTTGCATGTGGTTGGGTCTCATCACAGTGTTCTCTTTACCTTCGATCTGCTTTTCCCATGTAATTGCCGGCTTTGGTTTTCCCGTCACCTCACAGAGGAAGCTGGCCGTTTCGCCCACAAATACAAAGTGGTGCGCTGGTTTGCTGAGCATGGCAGGGCGTTGAATGTCCATGGGAGTAGTTATGGGATGGGCAGTGGTGGGTCGGGCAGTGGTTTCGACTGGGAGAGGGCTGGTATTGGACAAGCTAAAGTGATACCTGCAGGTGACTTCAGTGAGGGTGACGCCCCTGGTGCAAGCCTCGGCGTCCATGTAACACTTGTTATAGTAAGTCATGCCATCTGAGGCGCAGGTAAAAAAGGGCTCCCGTCCACAACGATCCTTACACTTGCACACTGGTTGTCCATCCCAGATTTCACACTCTGAACCCTGCTGGGTGCACATGAACTTGTCACATGTGACCCCTTTGGGCATTCCCATTGGACCTTTCCTGCCCTGAATGTCCATGTATCGGGCAGCCACACAACTCTTGAGTCCACAAACATTTGAACAGCATTTCTCAAACGGCTCACAGTCCTGGAGGAAAAAATGAGATTTTATGAGGAGTGTGCTTGAAGTTTGTTGAAGTTATTAGCATGCATGAGATTCCTTTTTGATTGAGTTTCACTTTTTCAGTGTTAGCACAGACTAGAAGGCTTAATGTGTATTTTTTTCCAAATCAATTATTGATGTTATTACAGCCCACTGAAGTAGACATTTTTTAGTGCCACTGTTTACTTTTTATTGTTTGTCTTTACAACGATTACAACAAAATGTGTTCAGATGATGAGATATTTTTAGAACAACATATATTCATATAATTATGCAAATGACAAAATTAATGTGTATTTTTTCAAATAAATTATAGATGTTATTATAGCATACTGAAATTGACATTTCCCAGCAAACAATATTGTGTTTAATAGACGTCTAATTGACATCTAAATGTAGACTGCTTGACTAAAACGAGGCTAAACTTGGGCTGTCAGTGAAAATCTAATAGACGTCTAAGAATAACCCAAAACTAGACTAGTAATCAAACAGACAGATTAGACAGACTTTATATGTGTAGTCATTCATTTCTGTTTAGTTGATGACTAGTCTAGTTCTGGCCTATTATTAGACGTCTCTTAGATTTTCACTGACAGCCCAAATTTAGCTTTGTTTTAGCCAAGACGACTATGTTTAGACTTCTATAAGACATCTATTAGATATCTTTTAAAAACAAAAACACAATGTATTCAGATGATCAGATATTTTTAGACCAACATATGCTCATATGAATATGCAGATGACTGAGAATTAATGTGTATTTTTTCAAATCAATTACTGAAGTTATTACAGCTGAGATAGACATTTTTTATGTCACAATGACAGTTGTCGTTTTTTTCTACAATTACAACAAAATGTGTTCATAGAAAGTATTCAGATGATCAAGAACTTTCAGTGTTATAGCATAGGCTAGAACAAAGTAGCTAAAATAATAAAACAATATTTGCTGTGCATTTCTTTAAAAAAATATTGTAGAAATTTGCTTTTTTTTTCAAATCAATTACAGATGTTATTATAGTATATTGAAATCGACATTTCTCAGCAAACAATTTTGTGTTTAATAGACGTCTAATTGACATCTAAACGTAGACAGCTTGGCTAAAACAAGGCTAAACTTGGGCTGTCAGTGAAAATAGGCCAAAACTAGACTAGTGGTCAAACAGACAGATTAGACAGACTTTATATGTGTAGTCATTCATTTCTGTTTAGTTGATGACTAGTCTAGTTCTGGCCTATTCTTAGACGTCAGTTAGATTTTCACTGACAGCCCAAATTTAGCCTTGTTTTAACCTAGACGACTGGTTAGACTTCTATTTGACATCTATTAGACATCTATTAAAAACAAAAAATGCTCGCTGGATTTCTGTGGCCTTTTGAGACAATTAGCTTTTCTTTCTAACAAATAATGAAGAGGCAAATATTCTTGAGCTGTGAAGATAAAGTTTTAGCTATTGAATATAATAATGCAGGCTTTTTTTAAGGATGCAGCTAAGGGGATTCACAGAATCAGAGATTTCATTACTCATTAGAATTACAAAATTCTGACGTTCAAAAAAGTTAAGCTTTTAACCTTACAATTTAGAAAAAATACCATGTTTACAGCCAAACACTATATGTGCTAATTCAAATAAAACATTTATCATTCATTCATTTTCTTTATCGGCTTAGTCCCTTTAATCTGGGGTCGCCACAGCGCAATGAACCGCCAACTTATCCAGCATATGTTTTACACAGCAGATGCCCTTTCAGCCGCAACCCAACACTGGGAAACACCCATACACACTCATTCACACACTACGGCCAATTTAGCTTAACCAATTCACCTATACCCCATGTCTTTGGACTGTGGGGAAAACCAGAGGAAACCCACATGAACACAGGGAGAACATTCAAGCTCTACACAGAAATACCAACTGACCCAGCCGAGGCTTGAACCAGTGACCTTCTTGCTGTGAGGCAATCGTGCGCCACCGTTACGCCCCATAAAACATTTATTAATAAAATAATACATATACCTACTCTTTATTTTTAATTGTTCTGTCACTTTTTTGAAGACAGAGGTAGCTAATACACTAATTGGCTTACACTGTAAACTTTATTTGATCAATAGGTCATAACATATTTTTATTTATTTTAACTTATTAAAGTTAATAATGTTTCTAACGTAATTCTTTGTAATTTTAATGCAAAGATAAAATGACTGATAAGGTTCACTTGGTTCAACTTAAAAATTTAAGGTACAGCAATTAAGTAACGGTAAAATGCAGAAATTAAGCACACGCAAATACAGTGCTCGGCATAACTGAGTACACCCCATTTTGAAAATGAATATTTTTATTCATTTCTCAGTGAATATAGGCAATGTATTTTGGTGCATTTAAACAAAACACATTTATTAAACAGATATATTTATTAAAATAATATTTTAGTCACCAAACATCTTTCGAAATTGAAAGATAATACAATTAAATTCAAGCAAAATATTGAAAAAAAAATTACAAACTACAAAATTTTTCAATTATTTTGTTTCTCTTGATTTTTCCTCTTTCTTAAATTTGTATTTAGTATTTTTCTATAACATATAAATTTGGCTGTACTCGTTTTTGGACCATTATCATAAGTTATTTTGTTAAATTAGCTCCGGATTTGGCTTCAATACTGACTAATCTAATGTATATGCACAAATATAATATTGTATAGCTGCTTATAAAAAATATGAATTTAAAAGATAGATTTGTGAGGAGTGTACTTAAATGTGCTGTACATATATAAATTTAGATAATAAATTCAATCAAATTTACCATGCTAATCACAGTTTCTGCAGAAACAGCAGTTAAATATTTCATTAACATCACATCTTATAGTTTAGTTTCTAAATTGATAGCAGCTACACTAAAAATGACTTTTGCTGCTTGTTTAAACTACACTTTAAAAAAAAGTTGACTCAACCTCAAAATTTAGGGCAACAAACTTCAGGACATAACTCAACTTTCAACCCAATTACTGCACATGACTTGATTAAAGTTGAAGTAAACTCAAAAATGTTCTGAAGTTTGTTGCCTGAAAATTTTGAGTTAAGTCCACTTTTTTTTACAGTGTACTTGAGTTGAAAAACCACAGTTCTAAAGGGTTTTATGTGGGACAACTTAATTGTTTTATGTTCAATCCACTTAGATTTGTAAAAACGATCAAGTTAACTTAATGACTTAACATTAACTTAACATGAAGGAATTGTGTAGAACCCAGTATTTTTTTTACAGTGTATGAAACAAACTTGTTAAAAAAATTATAATGGTCAAATGCATCATGTAACAGTCTTTTCCCAAAACTTAGTTACTGAACATGTTGTAATAAATCTAAATTAATATCCTGCAAATAAATAAACACATTCATGTTCTGATGCCAACAGGCTAATTTACTACACTGTAATAATATTTATTAGATTTACTAATATATTTAAGGTTTATTTAAGGTTGGAAACAATTGATATGGGCTGAATTTAAACAAAAAAAATTACATCTAGTCATGTTCAACTTAATTTGTTTAAATTTTGCCCGGATAAATTGTTTGCAAACACTTGCATTAAAAATTGAGTAAATCAAATGAATCATTTTTTCAGTGTAGCCTACCAAAACTATTTTACTACAAATATTACACTCGAGCCTGTATGGTGCATTGTTATACGTTTAGCCATAAGCAACAAGAACAATAGCACGTAGCGGAGCAGCTGAACTCACCTGGTCGGACTCGCACTCCCGCGCGCAGGTGCTCATGGCGTCCACCCACAGGTTCGGGTTCATCTCGTTCGGACACATTCCCGCATGAGAATACACCACTTTGGACAGAGTCATTGGCATCGCTCGCGCGCGCAAGTCCAAACGCGAGACGCAGAAAAGCTGTCCCAACAAAAACCAGATCCATCTGGGAAACAGCATCCACCACATATCCACGCGAGCAAAAGTCCTTTCGGAAAAGAGGAAACTATCCCCAGGGGTCAAAAAGCTCAGCAGTCAGCCCCAAAATTAACGCGTAAAACAGGGCAGAAGTGGCTAAAGTGTGCTCCGGTCAAGAGGTTTGAGGAGTGGAGGAGAGCCCGATGCGCGGGGGACGGTCGGCAGCGCTGCCGGATTAGAGGCTGCGGGTTCAACTCGATTACAAAACATTTCATATACTTGAAAGTAAAGCGCTTTTTTTGCAGACGTTAAGGCTACACTGAGCTCTCGAGTGTGTCTGACATTTAAGACTCAGAGAGGCACCTGCGTGACGCACTACAACACCTTTTAACTCTTCGCTGCCCAATGAGAAGTGGCGGGCTGTGTTTGGAATGAACAACTGGTGTCCTGCACACTACGCAGTAGACACTGAAAACTACTCATTATTCATTGTGCGTGAATAACTATGCAGAGCGCAAAGATAAACTGTAATAATGTTTTAAGCTAAGAATTAATGATCACACTTTTAGAAAATTCTCGCTACTAATAAAGCATGCATTAACTATGACTACTCTGTTAAAATAGTTGGGTTAAAAATACCCCAACATATAACCCAACTATAGGTTGTTATAGCACCTTCCCAACTATGGGTTATTTTAACCCAGTGCATTGGGTTATTTTGATTAAATGTAATTTTTTTTTCAATTTTGGTATAGGCTACTACTATTATTACTTTTATATTTATGTCTGTGTAAATAAATAACATGCAGTTTTCAAAAATATTTTTCCATTACATTTTAGTTCCAGACACTTTTGTTAAAATAAATCAAGAATCACAAACAATGAAGAAACAGAACAAAGTGCAGACAGTTATAAACTGTGCAAGCAGAAAACCATGTGTTGATGGAGCAGAATATGGAGCTATGCTGTATAGCCTGTCCAGCAGCTGCAGCAGGCTTCACTCAGTGTTCACAATCTACAATATATTTGAACCACATCCAAACACTTCTAAAAGATGGTCTTGGATGGTGAAAAGGATATATAAACACGACATGGAGAGGTAATCTGATCAAAAAATATCAGCTGAAATAAATTTTATAATGCAAAAACAAGATTACACACGCATGTTAGTACAGCTGTTTTGTGTCAGTAAAATCAGTTGACTGTTGAAATTCAAAAGTTTTAACCCAACTGGTTGAGTTATTAAATAAATAGCCAAATAAAGGTTAAAAATAACCCAACAAAGCACCAGATATGTTTAACTCAACCATTGGGTTAAATAAATAACTCAGCGTTTTTAGAGTGAACAGAATCTGCGGAATTGTTTTAATTCTGCACAGAGTTTTGTAGATAATCTGCAGATTTATGACTTAAAAGTAACAAGTTGAGTTTACTTAGAAAACGTGGAAACTGATTGCCTCAAATTCATGAAGCGAATCAGTTCACCAACTTTGAGTAACTATTACTAACTACTTGTGTAGGTAACTTGTTTACTTGTATTGGTTACTAAACAACACGAGTACTGATTACTCAATATGTTCAGTTAACTTACAAATTGCAGTTATGCTTAGTACACCTAACTATAGCAAAGCAGTATTTCAACTAGCCTGCTTGTTCATATTATTAGACAAATTGATTTTGGGAGTATTGTAGCTGAAAACTCAATACATTAAATAACAGTTTAAAAGGCATTACTTTTTATTTCATGTTTACAATGCAAATCCAGATCCACTTATACATTGGTAAACAACGCAAGTCTCATATAATATCTCTACTAAACGACGTAAAATATTACTTTACAAACTGTGTTGTGAATAAATCATATGAACATTTTCATATTAGTCAATAATATTACTGAAATTAATTTAAAAGAGGAACACATATACAGTTCAAATCAGAATTATTAAACCCCCTTTTTTATATATATATATTTTCCAAATTATGTTTAACAGAGCAAGGAAATTTTCACAGTATGTCTTATCATATTTTTTCTTCTAGAGAAAGTCTTATTTGTTTTATTTTGGCTAGAATAAAAGCAGTTTTCAATTTTTTAAAAATAGAGAGATAGAGAGATAAACAGGGGGGCTAATAATTTAGTTAAACTGTAAATTGACACACATTTACACAAGTAAATAAATAGATTCAATGATGGGCTAAAAATCTGCGGATTTTTGTGCATGCAGATTCCGTGTGAGCCTAACTATGACTTTTGCCTCAATGAACTCATCATTTGCTGCTTATTAACAGTTAGGTAGTAGTTTGGTTTAGGTATGGGTAGGGATGTAAAATAAGATCATGCATAATATGTATATAATAATAGGCAGGTAATAAGCCACTATAGATAATAGTGAGTTTTGGTATATTTAAACTATCTGCAAAAACAGATAACTCTTTCTGCAAAAAACATAATTTTTTATTATGCATTGATGGGTTCATTTGACAAACATTTTTTAAAATGAGAATTAATAAAAAGTTATCTGTTTTTGCAAAGGAACTTCATTGCTGTTATTTCATGTGAATGATAGGCCAGACACCAAACATATTCTACATAGTTAACTTGTTGACACTTAAAGGGGTAGTTCATCTAGAAAATGAAAATGCTGTCATCATTTACAGTACTCACCCTTCATGTTCTTTCTTCTGTTGAACACAAGCTTAGCTTCACTTATAGCTTGACTGAAAGAGACAAAGTCAAATATACAAATATTCCAGCACATATTTAATTTTACGATTCTGACCAAAAATCGTGTCAAATATATTTAATATTACAATTTCTGATTTTTAAAAAATTAAAAAACACTTACTAAGAGCACAATTCAAATGCAGCCGGTGTGCTGATCATGAATAAAATAAATGGATATTTAACATTTTAAGTAATTTACTACTGTGTTGGATTTTCACTTATTTTATTTAATTATAATATTAAATGTTAATATTATTTATTGAAATTTAAAGCTAAATTGTCAAATCTTCAAAAAATGTAAAATACTGCTTTTATTATCAAGAAACATTTCTTATTAATTAAGATATTTTTTATTTTATTGTGTAATTATCTTTACAATCACTTTTCAATTTAAAAGTCAGTTTAATGTGTCTTTACCAGTGTTGGTGGTTATTAAACGACTTATCCACTAAACAAGTAAGGGATTACTTTTCTATTTTCTAATCCCTTTTCTAATTCTAAGGGATTTGTACTTTTACTATATTTTGCAGAATATTATTTCTCAACTAAAGAAAGTTACATTTACCATAAAAACTGCACAGGCTTAAGAAACAATGAACAGTTTATGGCAGTATTTGGAATATATTCAGAGTAAGTGTGTGTGTGTGTGTGTGTGTGTGTGTGTGTGTGTGTGTATATATATATATATATATATATATATATATATATATATATATATATATATATATATATATATATATATATATATATATATATACTGTATATACAATTGAAGTCAGAATTATTAGCCCCCCTGAATTTTTAGCCCCCCTGATTATTTTTTCCCCAATTTCTGTTTAACGGAGAGAAGATTTTTTCAGCACATTTCTAAACATAATAGTTTTAATAACTCATCTCTAATAACTGATTTATTTTATCTTTGCCATGATGAGAGTAAATAATATTTTACTAGATATTTATCAAGACACTTCTATACAGCTTAAAGTGACATTTAAAGGCTTAACTAGGTTAATTAGGCTAACTAGGCAGGTTAGGGTAATTAGGCAAGTTATTGTATAATGATGATTTGTTCTGTAGTCTATTGAAAGAAATATATAGCTTAAAGGAGCTAATAATTTTGACCTTAAAATGGCTTTTAAATAATTTAAAACTGCTTTTATTCTAGCCGAAATAAAACAAATAAGACTTTCTCCAGAAGAAAAAATATTATCAGACATACTGTAAAAATGTCCTTGCTCTGTTAAACATAATTTGGTAAATGTTTAAAAAAGAAAAAAAATCCAAAGGGTTAATTAATTCTGATTTCAACTGTAGAATTTTGTTATTCATATATTTTGCATAACTAAAAAAATGTGTCCAGCAATTGCAAATAACTAAAAAACAATGAACTTAGTAAAAAATTAATAACAGTTTATGGTCAATATGAAATATGGTGTCAATACTTTGAAATATTTTATGTTTAGATGCATATAATGTTTGGCATTCCCATTTGACTCAAATTAAAATAATTTAATTTCTATTGTCTTCATGTGGTGAGATTAATAAATCTTTTAAGCAGTAATAAATCAAGTAATCAAGTTTTTGAAGCTTCTAAAGCATAGGTCTCAAACTGGATTCCTGGAGGGCTGCAGATCTGCAGTTTTGCTCCAACACTAATCAAACACAGCTGATCCAACTAATCAAGGTGTTCAAGACTATTGAGTTTGAGACTAATGTTCTAAAAGTTTATAAATCCATCATAAAACTAAGCCATACTGAATCATTTCATAATGGACATTGATCCCAGAATTTCATACCTGGCAAACCAAAAGTTGCCGCTGCAAGTGAGTGAATAAAACTGAACAATTTAGCTGACTATAAATGAGAGGCTGTGGGTTACCCTTCAGACAAAGTAATTAGAAAAGCCATTTCAATACATTTTAAGGACTTAATTAGTAATTGATTACTTGTTTGAAGTAACTTACCCATCACCGGTCTTTATACTGGCTGAAAAAAGGAATATTTTCTGCCAAAAAAAAATCTTACTGAGTTTCAGGAAAGTAATAATATCTTTATTCAATCATCTAATAAACAAACAAAACAAAACAAAAAAAGATTTCTGCTGCTTTTTCAATTTAAAATGAGCTGAAACAATACAATTCTTGAGTTGTTTGGGGGAAAACCTCATTGTTTTATGTTCTATTTAAATTTGAAGAGTTCAGCTGCAAAAACCTCTAAGTGCCGTCGGAAATTTTCATCGAAAAGAACATTTTTCCTTTGTTTATGTTGAGATATTTCACTTTAAAGACCAGGAAAAGGACTTAATCTTTACCATAAAAGTGATATTACTGAACATACACACAGGAGCCTGATAAAACTGCTCATTTTAGAGGAACATTTCAGATGGCATTTAGAGGTTTTTGCATCTGAACTCTTCATTTGTAAAAACAATTAAGTTAACCGATTTGCATCAGGACATTTTTTTTACAGTGTATGAGACTGCGTCACGTGACTTTTAAATGTATGTGAACGTGACTTTTAAAAGCCTTATTAAAAGTTTCAAGTGGCGTAAAATAATAGCAATAAAACCACCGCCGCCAGGAACATATTCAGCAGGAGTTAATTTGCGTCCCATCTGACTCCAGCAGACATGGGAAAGTTACCTCCAGCTGTGCGGTACAGGCTAGAGGTCGAGTGCTTCAAACATACATAAAGAGCAGAAAACAGCAGACGTCAGATGAAGCTCACAGTCCTGAGCATCAACAACAGCGCAGATATACACTTGAAGAGTTACAGATGACTAGAGATTAAACCATTAAACATATACTGTAAAAAGCAGTTAGTTGACTTTACTTGAATTGAGTTATCTCATCACTTGGAACTGTTAAGTTGACTTAAATTTTACACTCTAAGAAATGCTAGTTTATTTAAACCAGTGTTAAATTTGACAGCAAATGTTATTGTAGTTTTATTGTAGTCTTAGTCTTTGGACTAAAAATCCGCTTTAGTTATATTTTAGTCTTCTGAATCATTTTAGTTTTAGTTGACTAAATTTCACAAGATTGTAGTCGACTAAATCTACTCTAGATTTAGTTCACTAAAATATATTTGGTTTAATTTAAGTGTAATTTAATAAAAATATTGTATACATTTATTTCAAATTAAATAAATAAAATTTCATAAAATTGTCTCATTAAAATATGGAATATAGCTTTTTTCATTGAAGACCAAATATTAGACATGCATTGTTTATTTAAATCATAAGTAATTATGTGTCGGCAAGAACAGTAGACTACTGAAAATGCAGGATTTGTCTCTCAGCTGTTGCCATCTCATTATAAATAGTTTAATCAGACAGACGCCCCTATGGATGATAATGCAATCGCATCTCGCTTCTACTGTGGATCAGTTACTTTTCAAATATGTGTGTGTGTGTGTCATGCATCTTACACAAAGATCAATTCTTATTAGATATTTACTAAAATAAATCCTCGAATCACATTCTGGTCTTGTATTTATTAGTAAACGAACATGTCAGTATATTTTTATTATAGTTGTCGTTGATAGAGACTTGTTCGTGACGAAAATTTTTCGTCAACAAAATTAACACCGATTTAAACCCAAATTGTTTAAAATATGGACTAACCCAAATATTGAGTTAAATTTGGTTGTATTCGTTTAATTTTAAAAATGAACCCAGCAGTTGGTTTAGTCTGTATTACACCCAAAATTAGGTTGAAATAAACAGCATTTTTAGTGTATAAGTGTGCACTTAGTTCATTTATTTGGCAACAAGTTTACTCCATTTTTAAAGTTAACTTGTTGCTTTTTAAGTTATAGTTCACTCAAAATCTAAACTACAACAGAATTTTACTCACCCTCAAGCCGTCCTCGGTGTATATGACTTTTTTCTGTCAGATCAACACAGTCTGAGTAGTTTTACATTTTATCCTGGCTCTTCAATGCTTTATAATGATGATAGGATAGTGGCCCTTTTTTGATGCTTCCAAAAGTGCGTAAATCCATCATCAAACTAATGCATACTGAAGCATTTCATAATGGACACTGATCCCTGAATGCATACCTGGCAACCCAAAGGCCGCTGCAAATGAGTTTTCAGTTGAAAACTGAATATATGAGGATGAGGTCTGAATTGAGTTATGTGAAGGATGTCAAAAAGGAATTAATAGTCAGTTATGGAAAGAATTTGATTGGAAAGTAAAAATGAGGTACTTTAATACTCCTTTTGTAATTTCTACATGTATAAAAGGATCATCTGTTGCTTTATGCTGGAGAAAATGTAGCAAAATTGGAGATCATACCCACATTTTTTAGGACTGTCCAAAGATTCAAGAATTTTGAAATAATGTTAAAAAAAAAAAAATGGATAAGATATTAGATATAGAAATACCCCTGATCCAGTTGTGTGCTTACTGGGAGCACTGTCCAAAGAAATGTTTAATGAAGACACAAGATTTGCACTAAGGATATTATTAGTGGTTGCAAATAAAATGATAACAGAACATTGGATGGAAAAAGGTTCTCCAAAGGTGACTCAGTGGATTCAGACTTAAACCGGTCTATATAATGGAAAAAATGACTGCATGTCTACAAATAGATTGATATTTTTCTGAAGATGTGGAAAAGTATTACAACATATTTGGATTTGTATATTTAGCGGTTACTCAACCCATCACCAGTGTAATTTGGTAACTACAATGTAACACAATGTAACTTGATGTACAAATGTATCCCCTGAAAAGTAATTAGGATGGCAGTACCTTTTATTTATTTATTTTGTATTATTTTTCTTATTTTATTTTTACATTTTTTAATATCATTATTTTTGTATGTATTCCCTCATCTGTAAGGGGTTAAATTGTTGGGGAAGGGGTTGTTCTGGAAGAAAAATATATATATATATTGAAAAATTTTAAATAAAATGTTTTCAAAAAAAAGAAAAGAAAAGAAAACTGAATATAAATGAGAGGCTGTGGAACGTCAATTACGGCAACATTTAAAGGATAGATCACTCAAATCTAAAAATTCTATTATTTCTATCATAGCTCTTTTTCTGTTGAGCACAAAAGAGGTTATTTTGAAAAATGTCGGAAACCTGTAACCATTGACTTCCATAGTATTTGTTTTTCCCAAGGAAGCCAATAGTTAAAGGTTTGTAACATTTTTCAAAATATCTTTTGTGTTCAACAAAAAAAGAAAAAGAAAATCAAAACATTTTGGAACCACTTGAGTAGGAGTTCATTTTTATTTTTGGGTGCACTTGATCCCTTTAACGCATTTTGTATTAACAAGTATTCATATCAAAGATATAAACATTTCCCTTTGTGGGAATCCAGTGACATTTCATTCCTTTTGAGTGTTTGGAGTTGGGTTTTTTAGACCTGATTTTTTTGGACATGGCAACCCTGGAACTATGGATATTTATGCTCTGGAATGCGTAAATAAATTAGAATTTTAAATTAAGTTGAATCAAATTTAACTTGCAATTCATTTTAGTTTATACAACATTTAACTGACTTTAAAAAAAGTTTAAACATGGTTAATTTATTTTGACAGATTTTTTAATAGTACAAACAAACTGACTTAAAACAGCTTAAATAACCTAAATTAAAAAAATAAGTTTAAATGTGCATACTTTAATAAGCTAAAATAACATTAAAAGATATGTTGGCAACGCAGTGGCGCAGTAGGTAGTGCTGTCACCTCACAGCAAGAAGGTCGCTGGTTTGAGCTTCGGCTGGGTCAGTTGGCGTTTGTGTGTGAAGTTTGCATGTTCTCCCTGCATTTGCGTGGGTTTCCTCCGGGTGCTCCGGTTTCCCCTACAGTCCAAAGACATGCAGTACAGGTGAATTGGGTAGGCTAAAATGTCCGTTGTGTATGAGTGTGTATGAGTGTGTATGGATGTTTCCCAGAGATGAGTTGCGGCTGGAAGGGCATCCGCTGCATAAAACAATTCCCATAATTCTGATAAGTAGTCCAAACTGTCTGTCAGCAAATGTAGATTTGTACAACTGTGCACCTCTGTTCACGCAGATCCGCCATTTCCAGATCCACAACATGTGGTTATATGCACAGAAGTGTTGTTCAGCCACTGAAATCTTCTGGTGAAAGATTGATGTGGCTATTTTCAGTTTCATAAGGTCCTTTTACAGCATCGATAATGCAGATTTGTATTTAGTTTAACAAGTAAACACAAGTAAATAGCGCTATTCTGCCTAGCCTGCTTTACTGAGCTGAAGTTGGTTTTATATTCACATTGGTTCATTTCTGAACAATGACAACCTGTGACGCGCTCCCTATATTGTTTACCATGATACTTTGAATATTCAATCTGAAATAGCATGTAAGTATGGCTTAGTAATAAGTGTAATTCCTGCATGCTGCCAGCCAACCACTAAGCATGCAGTAGTCACTTTAGGACAGCGCATTAGTGAGTGAGACCAGCGACCCTTGCATGCATGAAATATTCCACATTATGACAAGTTTTGCTTGCTAACTATACAACTGAAAACGTGTTAGATATAATACAGTTTTTTATTCAGAATTGTAGTATTATAAAGTACTGTAAAGTTTTCTAACTGGAGAATTGAACTGGGTTCAGAAAATACAAAACACCCTTAAAGAAACTCGACACAGGAACATAACCTACTGCCAGCTAGCGTTTCAGAAGTGTTACTACAGAGCAACACAAACAGTACGCAGAAGTATAAATGCTCAGCTAGGCGCAAGGCAGGTGCCGAGGGTCACGCTCATCACTCGACGCAGAAGTATAAATCAGACTTTAGTTGTTTTTTTCAGTTGTGGGACGCATTTTTTTGTACTTGTTTTTTTTTTTACTACATTCATAAAATGCCGCGGCTGCCAAAATGTTGCTTTCTAGTGAATACAAAATAGAAATATTTATTATAGGATCAGATCAGGGAAGGTGGACATGGGGAAAAAAGTGGCTATTTTGTATTCCTTTAGAGTGGTTTTTGAGTTGTCACTGGGCTGGAAATAGTTTTTGGACCCAACAACCCTGTTGTCATGACATTAATCATATACATTTTTAAAGTGTATGAATATTTATGCTCTGTAATGCACACGCAAGCCAAACTCATTTGAATCAAAATAACCTTGCAAGTCGTTTTATTCATTCATTTTCTTTTTGGCTTAATCCCTTTATTAATCAGGGGTCACCACAGCGGAATGAACCACCAACTTATCCAGAATATTTTGTTATGCAGCGAATGCCCTTCCAGCTGCAACCCTTCACTGGGAAACACGCATACACTCTTATTCACACACATGCACTACGGACAATTTGGCTTATTCAATTCACCTATAGTGCATGTCTTTGCACTGTTTTTCCCTATTTTACTCAACACTGGAGGAAAACAACCCAGTAATTATTTAGTGTAAGCTAATCTTACTTGCTAGTTTGCATATTCTCCCCATGTTGGCGTGGGTTTCCTCCGGGTGCTCCGGTTTCCCCTACAGTCCAAAGACATGTGGTATAGGTGAACTGGGTAGGCTAAAAAATTGTCCGTGTATGGATGTTTCCCAGTAATGAGTTGCAGCTGGAAGGGCATTCGCTGTGTAAAACATATAATGGATAAGTTGGCGATTTATTCCACTGTGGCGACCCCAGATTAATAAACGGACTAAGCCAAAAAGAAAATGAATAAATGAATGAATGTCTGACATTAGGTTAAAACATCCAGAAATTTTTAGTGTAAATTACTTTAACTTACATTTTTGAAACATGTTTAACTTATTTTAATTAGTAAAATGAACAAAAATATGATTTCTCATGACTTTTGGATCATATATAGATCATTTTACAGTCTGAGAAAGCACCCATACAGTGCATAAATGCTTGTTTTACTTAGTATCTTGTCTTGTTTCTACTACAAATATCTAAACATTCTTAAATTAAGAAGCATTTTCTAGACAAGCAAAAAATATGATCCTGTTTTAAGAAATAATATGCCAAAATGAAGCGTTTTCCCTTAAAACAAGCAAAATAATCTGCCAATGGAGTAAGCTAAATAATATTATGTCAAAAGGAAAAACAAGATTATTTTCTTACCTCTTTGACAGATTATTTAGCTTGTTTTAAGGGAAAACACACTTCATTTGACATAATATTTCTTAAAACAAGACAATATTATTTGCTTGTCTAGAAAATGCTTCTTAATTTAAGAGTTTTTAGATATTTGGGCTAGAAATGAGACCAAAAATATAACAAAAGCATTATTTTTTGCAGTGTAGTCAATTATTACTTTACTATTTGTTCATAAGCGATTACGAATGAACAAGTTCATCCAAAACAGTTTAATTTTGAAATCGACACACAACATGACAGAAAGAGCAGCTGCTTCTGCTTTATTTCTACGCAAACACGCAGCGCCTGCACTAACTCAATGCACTCCAATAGAGCAGCGATTTAACGGAGCTTCCACTCCAGATCAATCCTTTGTGTGAACTTATGAGCGTTCTGAAAGGTATTAGCACTGTTTGTGTGCCTGGGCTTCCCACCCACAGAGAGGGTCATAAAAAACAACACACATGTTATTACCTCTCTTGAGCTCATTATATCGTCTGACTGGCACACAAAAGAGCAAGCAACACTCATGCAGCCAAGCTTTGTTTTAAAGCAAACTACACACACACTGCAAGGTCACCATCCATTCTCCACACAGCAGGTTGTTCTTATGTAAGAGGTACAGAATGCGTGTTTCTACATCTGGACGACACATGGGATCTGTTTGCATTTTTAAAAAGTGCTCTGTACACATATTTCCCCCCTTACTGTGTTTAGGGCAATATATCCAATATATTCATAATTATTTGCACACACACACAGACACTGGTGTACAGTTTGGAATCTGTACAATGTTTTAATTATTGTGTTTAAAGTAAGCTTAATTCTGCTCACACACTCAAATTATTTGTTTCTGCTTGTTCAAACTACACTGTAAAAAATGATATGATCAGTAAGTCATGACAACATATGTCTTTTCTAATAAGTTAAGGTCACTCAAATCATTTGAGGAAACCGATTGCAACAAACCATTTAAGTTCAAAAACTAATCCTAATGAGTACTGTCAACTTAATCTATCTGAGTACATGAAGCAATTTAAGCACAGTAAAAGCCAATAAATGAAGAGAACTCAAACCAACTGAGTACTGTTAAAGCCAATAAATGAAGAGAACTCGAACCAATTGACTACTGTAAAACCCAATAAGTTAAAGCAACTCAAACCGTTTGAGGAAACCGATTGCGACATTGTAAAACCCAACAGTCAACTTTATCAAATGAAATGAGTGTCGTTAACTCAAAATTGACTGAAAATTAATTCTACTCATGTGAAAAGAGTTTTGAACTCAGTGTTGAAGGTAATGAGTTCATTAAATACCTCATAATTCAACTTAAATAGAGTAAGTTCACAGTATTCATATACTGTAGATTACTTTTTAACTCAAATGGTTTGTACACTGTAAAACCCAATAAGTTAAGGTAACTCAAACCATTTGAGGAAACCGATTGCAACAAACCATTTGAGTTACCTTAACTTTTCGAGTTTTACAGTGTACAAACCATTTGACCCAACCAACTGTGTTTTCAAAAGCACCGATTGACCCGCCCAACTACTTTCCTAAACCCAACCAACAGTGTTTTCGAAAGCACTGATTGACCCACCGACCCACCCACTTCCCTAAACCGAGCCGACAGTGTTTTCGAATGCACCAATTGACCCGCCCACCCACTGCCCTAAACCCAGCCGACGGTATTTTTGAAAGCACCGATTGACCCACCCACCCACTTCCCTAAACCCAAACAACGGTGTTTTCGAAAGCCCCGATTGATCCGCCCAACTGCTTTCCTAAACCCAACCGACGGTGTTTTCGAAAGCACCGATTCACCCGCCTAACCACTTCCCTAAACCTAACCGACGATGTTTTTGAAAGCACCGATTGATCCGCCCAACTACTTTCCTAAACTCAATCGACGGTGTTTTCGAAAGCACCGATTGACCCGAAAAGGGAAACGCTAAAAAGGAACAGCGTCATACCACCTCGTAGCGTTCGTTTTAAAAAGAAATGCAGCCTTACATACCCGTGGCCACATAATTTGAGATCTCCAGAAATGTATATAGGGCTTAGTCTTCAGAATGAGCCTATGTTGATTTATTTAGTTTTTATTTAAATTTCAGTAATACTACTGAAAAATATGCAAATGTTTCTATGATTTATTTACAAAACAGTTTGTAAAGTAATATTTTCTGCTTTTATTATATTTTACAACTTACTCTGTTTACCAAACAAGCGGTTCGAATTTTATTTGCATTATAAACCTTAAATAAAAGTTTTTTTTTTTCATGTTTTACGATTATAGTTACTATACTCTCAAAATCACTCCGCAGATTTATTATCTTTATATATATATATACGAAATTCTCTGCAAAGATAGCAAAAAAATAAATATCCCCAGATTCTTTCTGGCCCTGTTTATGACTTTTATACAGATAGGAACATCTTAAAAAAAAAAAACGTTATTATGATTGACTTCACTGGGACTTTAAAGCGGACCTAATCCACAAAACCACTGAACAGTTTATCACTGTTTCTTCTACTGGCTGTTAGCTGAGGTTAATATGGGACAGCTGTTCCCAGATCAGCAGATGAGGCGTGCAGCTGGACATGTGAGAGGGCAGGTGTTGACTGACCTCACGCTAGTCTCTCCATGAGGGGGAAGAGAGAGACTGATCTGCTATGAGAACATGAGGAGATAAGCTCCACAGTGTACAAGATCAACAGTTTTATATCTGGTACATGCATGCCTTTCTCTGGATACTGCTTAGTATTCTCGCAGTTGATCGTTCACACATTCAACAATTCTAGCTTTTGTACAAACACAAGGATTGTAGTGTAATTTCCAATGGGAAGATCTATAGTGCATCGCGGGGCTCCGCTTCCCTTAAAATGCGCAGTTGAGCGAAAGAGGTCAAAGGGCAGCTGGTGAAGCGAGCTAAGGCTAAATGAACACACATTTGAATCAAACCTCCATCAGGATTTCTGTATTGTACAACACTATTCTTGTAAAGAATATTTCTTTCTTTTTTTTCCCCAAGTGCATTTTTTTATACTTTTAAGTGATTTTTCTTTGGAAAAGTGCATTTTTAATGTAAATTTATAGGAGGTTTATTTACACTTTGATGCTCAAGAAAGAGTCTACTTCCATGTGAAGCTGCTTTGACACAATCTACATTGTATAAGCGCTATACAAATAAAGATAAATTGAATTGAATACTTTAAATCTATGGATGAATCTATTATTTTTTGTGACTCCACACTTATAAATAAATATTCGACTACAAAGAAATGGAAAGTAGAATTGTTTATGAAATGTTAATGAAATACTTCACTTTACAATGAAGTTCTACTCTCACCAGCCACTTTATTAGGCACACCTCACTAGTACCAGGTTGGACCCCCTTTTGCATTCAGAACTGTCTTAATCCTTCGTGGCATAGATTCAACAAGGTACTGGAAATATTCCTCAGAGGTTTTGATCCATATTGACATGATAGCATCACGCAGTTGCTGCAGATTTGTTGGCTGCACATCCATGATGCGAATCTCCCATTCCACCACATCCCAAAGGTGCTCTATTGGATTGAGAGCTGGTGACTCTGGAGGCCATTTGAGTACAGTGAACTCATTGTCATGTTCAAGAAACCAGTCTGAGATGATTAGCGCTTTATGACATGGTGCGGTATCCTGCTGGAAGTAGCCATCAGAAGATGAGTACACTGATAGGGATGGACATGGTCAGCTAGGCTGTAGCGGTAGGCTGTGGTGTTGACACAATGCTCAATTGGTACTAATGGGCCCAAAGTGTGCCAAGACAATATCGCCCACACCATCACACCACCATCACCAGCCTGAACCGTTGATACAAGGCAGGATGGATCCATGTTTTCATGTTGTTGGCGCCAAATTCTGACCCTACCCATCTGAACGTCGCAGCAGAAATGGAGACTCATCAGACCAGGCAATGTTTTTCCAATCTTCTATTGTCCAGGTTTGGTGAGCCTGTGTGAATTGTAGCCTCAGTTTCTTGTTCTTAGCTGACAGGAGTGACATCCGGTGTGGTCTTCTGCTGTAGCCCATCAGCCTCAAGGTTACCTTGGTTGTCATGAGTGGTTATTGGAGTTACTGTTGCCTTTCTATCAGCTGGAACCAGTCTGGCCATTCTCCTCTGACCTCTGGCATCAACAAGACATTTGCACCCATAGAACTGCAACTCACTGGATATTTTCTCTTTTTCACTGGACCATTCTCTGTAAACCCTAGAGATGGTTGTGTGTGAAAATCCCAGTCGATCTGCAGTTTCTAAAATACTCAGACCAGCCTGTCTGGCACCAACAACCATGCCACATTCAAAGTCACTTAAATCACCTTTTTTCCCCATTCAAACTTGAAATGAACAATACTTCTACAGCATTTACTAATCATAATTTAACATTTAATAATGCATTTGTAGCAAACTAAATTGTGCTTGTCAACATTAGTTTATGCACTGTGAATCAACATAACTTTATTTTTATTGACAAAGATGAATAAATGTGTTCTCATTAGATTATAAGTAGACTGTTACCCGAGTTAGAGTTGTGGTTACGGTTAGTGTAAGTTGACATGTACTTGCAAAGTTTCTTATAGTCAGTTAAACGTTTGTTTAGCAGCAGTATCAACAGATGTTAAGCAGACAGTCTACTAATATTCAAATGGACCATCAAAATAAAGTGTTACCAGTTAACCTAATCGATTTGTGTTGGGACAACATGAAGGAATTGTGTGAAACCCAGCATTTTACAGTGTTTATAACTCCTAATGAACAGTTAATATTTTAATAATAGGCAGGTAATAAGCCAATATTTAATAGCATGAATTGTGACCTAAACTAAAGTGTTCCAATAATTGATTGCTTTATTGGTTTCAAACAGACATCACAATTCTCCTATGATTTTGAATAATCAAATTAGAAAATGTGATTTACTGTTAGATTCTGTCAAAATGTTACTTGCTGCAGTCTACTTAAAATACTTAACTACAATAAATAAATAATTTAAACAATTGAATAGCTCTCATTTGGACAAATACTTGCATTTTTGTACGGAATCCTTAAATGAATGACTATTTTCTGTTGCTATTTTAGACATCATTACAAACTATAAACTGTTATTTCAATCATTGCATAAATGCCATCTTCACTTTTTTGCAACAGAAATAAGAATACTGTGTGATTAAAATACTAGCGCTGTCTGGACTTTTAATTCCAACCCAGGCTCATTCTGAAAATGTACCACTATATACATTTCTGGAGAACGGCAAATACATCCCGGGAGCTACGTTTTTTTTTGCAGTTTTTGTTTTTGCGAATCCACCAGAGGCCGCTGTGTATGCTTTTTCAGACCTCAAATTTCTCCAGCGAGTGCCATTTGCACCTGCTGTTCTCGCGCAAATCCACCAGAGGCCGCTGTAGACTGACTGACCCACCCTCCTTTCCTAAACCCAACCAATATTGTTTTCAAAAGCACTGATTGACCCGCCCACCCACTTCCCTAAACTCAACCGATCAAGCAATCCAGATAAAGAAAATCTCTCGCCTTAAGCCGCAGTCACACTAGAGTTTGAGCTTGCGAAATTCTGTCGTACGGCGCTGCGAAACGGGGCGGGATTAAACAAGATGAATAGGCATTTAAAAAGCGAGCGATGGCTCCATGTTCTAAATTTCTGTCCAGAGAGGTCATGTTTTGATCCTGGATTGGTCTCACGCAGTCAAGTGATGCGATTTCGCAGGTCAGAGTTCACCAAGCTTGAACTTTGCACTGCAGCAACCTGCGAAACTCGACGCATTTCCGGTCTGATGCATTCGCGTGCATATGAACGGAAGTCTATGGGAAGTAAAGTCCAGTGTGACCGCGGCTTTATTTTTACCACGTTTTCAGATTTTACCACATTCTCACCCTGTTGTTTACTTGTAATTTATTTTTTGTCTTCTGTTTTTGTCTTACCTGCTCTCTGGAACCGTTCTTCATCAAACTCGAACCAGGTCATTGTGGTCAGCTCCTCTCTGCATCTCAAGTCCACTGACATACATGGCAAGCTACTGGACAAACTGGTAACAGCGTTAAAGCCATCCATAAAAAGGTAAGCGAGAAAAGGAACAGCGTCATACCGCCCCGTAGTGTTCGTTTTAAAGATAAAATGCAGCTATATGTACCTCTGGCTACATTATTCGCGATCTCCAGAAGTGTATAGAGGGCTACGCTTTCAGAATGAGCCTATGTTGCTTAATTCCACAAGATTAAGCCTGTATTGGCCAACTTTAGCAATGGCATCAGGCACGTGCACACATAGGGCTCAACCTGTGCAGTGTACATGCCCTTTTGAGTTTGGGACATAAAGTGCCCTTCCAAACTGAAAATGAGTGCCCCGGCCCCCCCCACTTTTCTTGAAAACCGGGGCCGAACTCCCCCACCCCCAGAACTTTTCGTGAAAACCGGGACCACATTTTTAATGAGATGTTATACACACACAGGTTTGTTTTTGTGAATTGTGGGGACATTCCATAGGTTTCCATTGTTTTGTTTTTTTTTAACTGTAAAAAAAAAAAAAAAAAAAAAAGTATTTTCTATTGCACTACCATATCCCTAAACCCAACTGTCACAGGAAGTGTATTTATTTATTTTTATTATTATTATTTATAAGCTTTTTGAAAAATGGGGAAATCAGCAATGTCCTAATAATTCACTGTATCCTTGTAATATCTGTGTCATACCCATGTCATTACACATTTGTGTGTTAGTGTCCTGATATGTCACTCTCTCTCACACACACACACCTACAATTCCTCAAGATTAAGCCTGTCCTCTATTGGCCAACTTAAGCAATGACATGTTGTGAAAAATAAGTTCATATGCTTTTACAGTCAGGAAACCTTGACTATTTCCCCATGTTTGGTAGCAATAAAAAGTATTTTATATTATGTTTTTATTAGAAAACACCAGATGTTATTGAGGTATAAAAGTTCTGAAATTATCAGACGTTTTAATTTGAGTACTTTATTAACTTGGTTGCGTGCTTTTGTAATTTTATTACTTTAAGTTCTAATCAAATGTTTTTAAATGTCAATGTAGTTTTAAAGTTGCGATAGAATGCATTGACACATACTTTGCAATCATTCGTTGATATGTGCATAGTAGGTATGTGCTTATTAGTGCAAAAAATAAACTCACAATTTTACATGCTCATTTAGAATTGTAGGAATTGGCCCTATAGGGTGGAATACATTATTTTACCTTATTTAAAAAAATCATAAATAATAATGTAATATAGAGCATATATTATAGTAATATAGTCAAGTAATAAAATAACAAAGCACCTGACTACATTTGAGACCTGGTAACTCTCGCCACTCCCACCTGCAGTCTTCGTTCTGCATCTGAACTTACGCTGTATCAGCCAAGCTGTACACTTAAGGCCATGGATGGTTGAGCTTTTCATACAGTGCGCCTAAGCTATGGAATGATCTACCCATCAGCAATGCCGCTTCTCTGGACTGATTATTTTTGTCAATTTAATTGTTCATATTTTATTGTCCTATCGTGTTTTTACGTTTTGCTTTGTGACTGCTTGCCTTGTATGCCTTGGATCTGAGAAAAGCGCACTATAAATAAAATGTATTATTATTATTATTGGTATTTGCCTCTTCAAAAGCGTACACATGTCTGTAGCCTTATTACAAATGCACACAGAAAATTTTGCAATATACACATTTAACTAACAAAAGATGCATTTAAACAGACCGTATGCCTCTTTGGGGTTGCTCTGAATCAACTTATAATCAGTATTTCCTGAATTTTATGTTCTGACAAGCTCTAAACATATAAAGATGCTGCTAAATTGACTTACCCCAAAGCTGATGCATGTCCCACTTCAAAATAAGAGTCCCACATACAGTTGAAGTCAGAAGGATATTAGTATTCAACTTAAAGTGCAATTTAAAGGCTTAACTAGGTTAATTAATTAACTAGGCAAGTCTTTAACAGTGGTTTGTTCTGTAGACAATCAGAAAAATATTGCCTAAGAGGGCTAGTAATATTGACCTTAAAATTGTTTTTAAAAAAGAAAAACTGCTTTATTCTACCCAAAAGAAAACATAAAAGACTTTTCTAGAAGAAAAAAATACTATAGGAAATACCGTGGAAAAATTCCTTCCTGTTAAACCTTATTTGGAAACTATTTAAAAAAAAAAATTCACAGGAGGGTGAATAATTTTGGTTTCAACTGTACATAGAAAATATAATAAGCTGTGTTAAACTTAGGGAATAAGAGAGAAAAAAAAATCTTGTAATCTCACTAGAAAAGATTGAGGCCAATCAAATAATTGCAACAAAAGATGCATTTAACAGACCGTATGCTTCCTTTGAATAAACTTTTGATCTGTATTTCCTGAATTTTATGTTCTGACAAGCTCTAAACAAGTAAAGATGCTGCTGCATTGATTTACCCCATAGCTAATGCATGTCCTACTTCAAAATAAGAGTCCCACATACAGTTGAAATCAGAATGATACTAATGTTCAGCTTAAAGTGCAATTTAAAGGCTTAACTAGGATAATTAGGTTAACTAGGCAAGTCTTTGTATAACAGTGGTTTGTTGTTGACAATCAGAAAAATATGGCTTAAGAGGGCTAATAATATTGTTACATTCCATGGTGTTTGAATGTATTATTGTGTTTGGTTTCTGTTCTCTCTCTCTCTCTCTCTCTCTCTTACTCTGTGACCTGTTTCTCAGCTAGGTGTGGAGGAGAGGAGGTTAATTGATTCCACCTGCTGCTCGTTGCCCGGCAAGCTTAAAAGCCTGCCAGTTGCAAGCCACATTGAAGCTTGCTTCCAGAGTGTGGTCTCTCTCCTGCTTGGTTGTCTTGTTGAAAGATTATTGAAACTGTTGTGCTTAACTTGTTGAAGTTAAAAACTCTGTTGTTAAAGCTTTTGAAACCATTTGAACTCTGCTTTTGAATAATACCTTTGTGTTTGGAAGCCGTAGGGAGGTGGGTGCTATTTTATTTCTAAAACCCTTTTTCTCTTGTTTATGTTTAGTTAGGGAGTTAGTGTACATTTCTGTTGTTGATTTGTTTTGCTTTGTCAGTTTAGACAGTTTTACTCCCTAACTAGTTAGAGTGTACTTTTGTTTGTTGTTTTGGCCTTTCCCCCTCCTGAAGTCTTTTTGCTTCCCAGTTTTTGTACATTTGTTAATAAATTCTTTAAATTTAATTTGGTGTGTTGTCGTTAAAGCAGGGGACTGATCCACACTCACCCCAACCAACATTTTTATAACTTTTCACTGTTGCTCCCACTCCTAGACGTTAACATCAGGGACGTAACAGTGAAAATTGGGGGCTCGTCCATTGGACTTGATCAAAAAGTTAAACATTACTTTTGGTGAAATTTGACTTTGAGAATTTTTGTATTCTACAATCTGAATTTTGGGGAAGTTTTGTAACTTTGTTAGTGATTTTTCTCAGGGTAATTGTAGTTTTGGCTGTTTTCTTTTTTGGGAAAGGGGCAGATAGGTTATACTTTGGAAAATGGATTTTGATTTGATTCAGTTTAGCCTTGCTCCCACAGTAGAAGTTTTCAATCGTTGCCGTAAGAAGGATTTGATTCTAATTGCTGAGTTCTTTAATATCTCTGTGTCTAGGGATGTTACAAAAGCAGTTTTAAAAGATGAACTATATACTGAGTTGGTTAATTCTGGTATCCTACCAGTTGAGTCACAAACTGAGGGGCTAGAGGAGCAGGAATTGCCTGAAATGGCTGAAACCAATGTTGATGCTGTTTCTATTGGTATTGAGCCAATTATGGATCCTCTATTAGCGATAAAGCTAAAGGAGCTTGAGTTAGCCATTAAACAACAAGAGCATGAAACTCAACTTGTTCATCTTCGTGCAATTGAAGCACAAGCTCAGCGAGACATTAAGATGAAAACTTTGTCACTTGAGGCAGAAGCTCTACGCCTTAAGCCTGTGCCAGCCCCACGTTCTAGACCTTCCTCACCCTTAACTGCTGTTCCTGTACAGAGTAGTACTGTTAATTTTGGCTCTTCCCATAATGCTCAGGTTAACTTTGATGTGGCAAAGTATATTAAATTGGTACCCCCCTTTCGAGAAGCAGAGGTAGATGCATATTTCATTGCCTTTGAGCGAATTGCTGAAAAACTTGGTTGGCCCAAGGACATGTGGGGTTTACTGCTTCAGTGTAACTTTGTGGGTAAAGCTCAGGAAGTATGTGCTGCACTTCCAATAGAACAGTCCTTGGATTATGATGTTCTAAAAGCTGCTGTTTTACGTGCATATGAACTTGTGCCTGAAGCTTATCGCCAACGCTTTCGAGGTACAACGAAAACAGCCAAACAGACCTTTGTTGAGTTTGCACGGGAAAAGAGAACCCTTTTTGAGAAATGGTGTCTGGCCAGTAAGATTAACTCTCTTGAACAACTGCAGGAACTCATTTTGCTTGAAGAGTTTAAAAACTGTATTCCTGAGAACATTGTGATGCACCTAAATGAGCAAAAGATAAATTCCCTCTCTGAAGCTGCAGTATTAGCGGATGAGTTTGCTTTAACCCATAGGTCAGTATTTTCGAGTACACGTCAATTCAGGCATCGAGGTTTTGCAAATGAACAGGCAAAGGCAATCTCACCTGTTTTTTACTCTGAAAAGTCAGAGAAAGTAAAACCCATGCTGGATCATTCAAGCCGTAAGCGTGTATGTTTTTACTGCCTAGATTCAAGTCACCTGATATCTGACTGCAAAGCATGGAAACAGAAGTCTGCATCTGCAAAGTCAAAGAGTGTAGCTTTTGCTCAAGCTGGTTCTGTATCTGACCCCTCATTTCAACCACTCCAGGATTCTGGCTATAAACCCTTCCTGATAACTGGCTCTGTGTCTCTTTCAGCTGACTCACCAGGCCAACCAGTATCCATCCTGAGGGATACGGGAGCTGCGCAGTCTTTCATTTTAGCTGGAGTGTTACCTTTCTCTAATGAAACGTACACTGGTACAGATGTACTAGTCCGAGGAATAGAACTGAGCTGTATTAAAGTACCCTTGCATACTGTCTTCTTAAAATCAGATTTGGTCACAGGCCAAGCTCGAATTGGAGTACGGAGTGAACTGCCGGTGGAGGGCGTAAGCATCATCCTGGGAAATGACCTGGCTGGAGGTAAAGTTTTTCCTTGTCCTATTGTATTGGATAAACCTGAGGTGACTGGACAGCCAGATGTTGTTGTTGCTGCTCATTTCCCTGCTGTTTTTCCTGCCTGTGCTGTTACTCGAGCACAATCTCGAAAGTTGGATGATGTTGTGAACCTCAGTGACTCCTTTATGAATCCTGTGTCTGACATGTCTGAGTGTACAATCTTCATTAACCCTGAGATTTCTTCCCCTTGTGAAGGGATTGATTCTGATTCAGCTGCAACTCTTTTAAAAGTTGGAAAGGAGGACCTCGCTGCTGCTCAGAGAGCTGATCCTTCCCTGTCGTTATCTCTGGATGCTTCTGTCAGCTTTGAAAAAGCTAAGAATCAGAGTGGTCCAGTAACTTACTACTGGGAGGATGGTATACTCATGCGACGTTGGAAACCACAAGTGAATGGAGATGTGTTTGCAGTACATCAACTTGTATTACCTTCTGCTTACCGTCCCCAGGTCCTGAAGTTGGCGCATGAGCATCCTTTGGCTGGTCACCTTGGTATCACTAAGACTTACAAGCGCATCATGAAATACTTCTACTGGCCTGGATTGAAGAACAGTGTAGTGAGTTATTGCAGAGCTTGCCATGACTGTCAACTCTCTGGTAAGCCTAATCAGACTGTTCCCACTGCCCCTCTTCAACCTATACCAGTTATAAATGAACCCTTTGAACGTTTGATCTTGGACTGTGTTGGGCCCCTTCCAAAATCAAAATCTGGTCATCAGTACATACTAACCTTGATGTGTGCTGCTACAAGATTTCCAGAAGCGTTTCCACTGCGATCTCTGCGAGCTGGTGTCATCGTCAAAGAGATTATCAAATTCTGCTCCACATTTGGCCTTCCCAAGGTCATCCAAACTGACCAAGGCTCTAATTTTACATCAAAGCTGTTTGCACAGGTTTTAAAGGAGTTGGGAGTGTCTCATCAGATGTCAAGCGCCTATCATCCAGAGTCGCAGGGGGCGCTAGAACGATTCCATCAAACTCTCAAGACCATGCTCCGGACATTTTGTGTGAGTACTGGAAAAGACTGGGTGGAAGGTCTGCCTTTGCTCCTGTTTGCTGTCCGAGAAACGGTCCAAGAATCCTTAGGCTTCAGTCCATCTGAACTTGTTTTTGGCCACACTGTTCGTGGACCACTAAAACTTCTTCAAGAACAACTGCTATCCAAAGAAACATCTGCCATCAACCTGTTGGACTATGTCAGTAACTTTCGTGAACGACTGCATAGTGCCTGTGATATTGCTAAGGCCCATATGGTGTGTGTCCAGTCGAAGATGAAGTCAAGATTTGATAAAAGATCAGTTAAACGCAGTTTTCAGCCTGGTGACCAAGTGCTTGTTCTACTCCCTGTTCCATCCTCTGCACTCCATGCTAGATTTTCTGGCCCCTATTGCATTGAAAAGAAGTTGAGTGAGACAAATTATGTAATTTCTACTCCTGACCGCAGAAGAAAAAGCAGAGTTTGTCACATAAATATGTTGAAGTCTTATGTGAGTGAAAATAAGACACCCGATTCTGCAGCCAATGAAGTTGAGGCAGCCAGACCTGTTGAGGTAAAGCCTGTTGTTCTCTGTTCCATTGTGGATGGTTCTGATGAAGATGAAGTGATACCTGCACACTTTCAAAATTCTACAGTGTTAAGTCAACTTGATGACTACCTTGCATACTTGCCTCAAGATCAGAAGGAATCTCTTGCCCAATTGTTTAATAAATACCCCATGCTTTTCTCTGATGTCCCTGGCAGAACCTCTATGATCATGCATGACATAGATGTAGGTAACTGTCCTCCCATCAAACAACACCCTTACCGTGTAAATCTCCAAAAGCGAGAGATAATGAAGCAGGAAGTTGAATATCTCCTTGAGCATGGTCTTGCCACACCAAGCCAGAGCCCTTGGAGCTCCCCATGTTTGTTAGTGCCCAAGCAAGATTCAACCTTTCGTTTCTGCACTGACTACCGCAAAGTAAATAGTGTGACCAAGCCTGATTCCTTTCCTTTGCCCAGAATGGAAGATTGTGTGGACAGAATTGGTAGTGCCCATTTCATCACAAAACTTGATCTTCTGAAAGGATATTGGCAAGTGCCGCTGACTCCCCGTGCATCTGAGATTTCAGCCTTTGTGACCTCTGATAACCTGCTGCAGTACTCTGTAATGGCCTTCGGGATGCGCAATGCTCCCGCAACCTTCCAAAGGTTAATGCAACAAGTGTTGTCAGGAATCCCGAACTGTGAAGCTTACCTTGATGATGTAGTTGTTTACACTCACAGTTGGGAAGAACATCTAAGTAGTCTTGATGAAGTTTTTAAACAACTGGCTAATGCTTCTCTAACACTTAACCTTAAGAAGTGTGAGTTTGCCAAAGCAGTTGTAACTTACCTAGGTAAAAAGGTAGGTCAGGGTCAAGTGAAGCCTGTTGAGGCAAAAGTTGAAGCTATTTTGAAGTTTCCCATTCCCTGCAACAAAAGAGAGCTGAGACGTTTCCTTGGAATGGTGGGCTACTATAGGAGCTTCTGTCAAAATTTTGCTACCATAGTAACCCCTTTAACAGACTTGCTCAGCACTGCCCGAAAGTTTGTATGGTCTCCTGAATGTGACTCTGCCTTTAAAGCAGCCAAAGACCTCTTAAGTAGTGCACCTGTACTTTCTGCCCCTCGTTTTGATCTTCCTTTCCAACTGCAAGTAGATGCCAGTGCCTCAGGTGCTGGAGCTGTGTTGCTGCAAGATGTTAATGGTGTAGAACATCCAATATCTTTCTTTTCAAAGAAATTTACCAGTGCACAGCAAAAGTACAGTACTATTGAGAAGGAGGCCCTAGCCTTGGTGTTGGCTTTGCAACACTTTGAAGTGTACCTTGGAGGTAGTAGTTGTGTCACTGTTTATACAGACCACAATCCCCTTGTCTTTTTGCACAGAATGAGAAATTCAAATCAACGGCCAATGAGGTGATCCCTTATTATTCAAGAATACAACTTGACTATCCAGTACCGTAAAGGTTCTGAAAATGTCGTAGCTGATGCCCTTTCGAGAGTTTCTTGTGCTGTAGATTAGAAAGAAAAAGACTAAATTTGGTTTGTATAGTTTTTTTTTTTTTTCAAGATAAGTTGATGCTTGAAAACTTATGGGTGGGGGTGTTACATTCCATGGTGTTTGAATGTATTATTGTGTTTGGTTTCTGTTCTCTCTCTCTCTCTCTCTCTCTCTCTCTTACTCTGTGACCTGTTTCTCAGCTAGGTGTGGAGGAGAGGAGGTTAATTGATTCCACCTGCTGCTCGTTGCCCGGCAAGCTTAAAAGCCTGCCAGTTGCAAGCCACATTGAAGCTTGCTTCCAGAGTGTGGTCTCTCTCCTGCTTGGTTGTCTTGTTGAAAGATTATTGAAACTGTTGTGCTTAACTTGTTGAAGTTAAAAACTCTGTTGTTAAAGCTTTTGAAACCATTTGAACTCTGCTTTTGAATAATACCTTTGTGTTTGGAAGCCGTAGGGAGGTGGGTGCTATTTTATTTCTAAAACCCTTTTTCTCTTGTTTATGTTTAGTTAGGGAGTTAGTGTACATTTCTGTTGTTGATTTGTTTTGCTTTGTCAGTTTAGACAGTTTTACTCCCTAACTAGTTAGAGTGTACTTTTGTTTGTTGTTTTGGCCTTTCCCCCTCCTGAAGTCTTTTTGCTTCCCAGTTTTTGTACATTTGTTAATAAATTCTTTAAATTTAATTTGGTGTGTTGTCGTTAAAGCAGGGGACTGATCCACACTCACCCCAACCAACATTTTTATAACTTTTCACTGTTGCTCCCACTCCTAGACGTTAACATCAGGGACGTAACAATATTGACCTTAAAATGGTTTTAAAAATTAAAAAAACTGCTTTTATTCTAGCCGAAATGAAATAAATAAGACTTTCTCCAGAAGAAAAAAACATTATAGGAAATCCTTGCTCTGTTAAACATCATTTGGGAAAAACTTCAAAAGGAGGGCTAATAATTTTGGCTTTAACTGTACATAGGAAATATAATAAGCAGTGTTAAACGTAGGACATGAGGAAGAAAAAATATTGGTAACACTTTATTTTGATGGTCCATTTGAATATTAGTAGACTGTCTGCTTAATATCTGTTGATACTGACATTTAACAGTCCTTCAACAAACATTTAACTGACTATTAGAAACTTTGCAAGTACATGTCAACTTACACTAACCCCAACCCCAACCCCAACCCTAACCTAACAGTCTACTTATAATCTAATGACAATTAGTTGCAATGTAACTTAAATTCAACAAACGGACCGTCAAAATAAAGTGTGACCAAAATGTTGTTGTAATCTCACTAGGAAACATTGTGGCCATCCAAATGCCTTTAATTGTTTATTTTTATTTTAGTTATTCAAACTATAAAACGATAAGCATTTTCCTGACATCTACCTGACAATTTTCATTCTTGTCATTAGTGTTAACTTAAAAAATAATAGTAAATCAATACAAAAACAAATCTCTCTCGCAACCATCTACCCAGCTATCTTTTGAGTAAACTGACAAAGTATGAAAGAACAGAAAATGAGATTGTTTTATTTCAACCGAAGTGTACAATACTTCTTTTTAATCCTCAGCTTCTAGTATTATAGAATACTAAAAAACAATTGCACATAAAAAAACCCTATGCCAATAATTTATCAACGTCTTTTCAAGGGGCTAACAGTACATCTAAACAATAGTAGTAGCATATTGTTAACAAATGTTTAATGTTCAGTTGAGACACGTCAAGAAAAAACTAAAACCAATTTGTAAGACAAATCGTCAGAAATTCTCACAGTAACAAAATGTCTATCAAGACAGAATCTAATGTAGTGTTTCGACGATGCACCGCTTCTAAACCTAACCTCAAGCATTCCCTGTTATTAACTTATGCTCATACGCGAACAATGCAGCAAATAGTTTAGTAAAATGGCACTACTATTACCTCTATACCTTAAACACAGATCCTGTTTCTCAAATACAGGAGAACCAAGCATCGTAAAACTCAGAATGATGCTCACTGGAAGCTCTCAGTGGTTAAATATCCTATTATTCATCTCCAATTCAGCTCCTCCAAAGGGGAAAAGAAAGAAATCTCTTGCTACATAGAGAAACAGGGGACATTTTTGCCTTCATACAAGCCAATGAGACTCCAAACAGTCCATGCTAATTATGAGTTATTTGGCTTATAGTGATTGAACAGCATTCAAATACAGCTCTGAAATTAAACGAAAAGGAAGTTTAATAAAAATGAACGCACCTTCAATAAATCGCAAGGTTTTGGTAAAGTGCACAGAGTTGTCTGGCAAAAACTGAATAATTCTTGAATTCAACGCATTGATATGATATTAACGTGGCCACTCAATAAACAAGAGTTTAGTGCCTGTTGAGATGGGACGCTGTACATTTGTTCGACACAGTGACCTTATATGAGGCAGTGGAGCCTGACAGTATGCAAAAGTGGTGCCTTTTCAAGTCCAATCATCAGCTGAATAGATTTAAATATTCAAATTGAAGCCATGAGCAAATCCCGTCCACCCTAGATCAAGTTGAAGCCTATAAAAACAAGCCATCTATGGTTATACAATGGAGAAGGAGAGGCACTAAGGATGCATCTGTTAATAATGGAGAGGAGGAATAAGGCTAACATGTTTTTCTGAACCGTTTACCAACCCATATTTTGGGATCTGAAATCGTGTCTGGGAGTTCAGGCAGCAGGTCCCAGATTCACGGCGAGTCTCTGACTGGGAAGCTAGTAGGTGAGTCTGGAGGCCTTCATGTTGTAGCATGGCCTGTCGGTCAGACCACCCTGACCAGAGAACAGCGACAAGCCTTCGGTTTTCTCCAGCACCACCTCCAGCTCCTGGAAATCCTGTAGCCGTGCCACATCTTTATCCTGAGAAACAAACATATAGAGTGAAACCTTAAACTATTCAGACACAATCAACATTAGATTGGCGGCAAAAAATTCATTGAGAAATGAGAACTAGTCTCTCTTGAATCTTGAAGTTAGCAGATGGTGCTCTTAGCTAACTTTTACCTACAGATGTCACTCTAGGCTGGTTTTTAACAGCAGATGGAGCTTTAAGCTAGCTTTTAACTGCAGATGTCGCTCTAGGCTAGATTTTAACAGCTGATGTCACTAGGCTAGATTTTAACAGCTGATGTCACTCTAGGCTAGATTTTAACAGCTGATGGAGCTTTAAGCTAGCTTTTAACTGTAGATGACGCTCTAGGCTAGATTTTAACAGCTGATGTCACTAGGCTAGATTTTAACAGCTGATGTCACTCTAGGCTAGCTTTTAACTGCAGATGTCACTCTAGGCTATTTTTTAACAGCGGAGGGAGCTTTAAGCTAGCATTTAACTGCAGATGGCGCTCTAGACTAGTTTTTAACAGCTGATGTCACTCTAAGCTAGTTTTTAACAGCTGATGTCACTCTAGGCTAGTTTTTAAGCAGCTGATGATACTCTAGGCTATTTTTAACAGCAGATGTTGCTCTAGGGTAGCTTTTAACAGCAGAAGATGCTCTATGCTGGTTTTCAACAGTAGGTGGCGCTCTAGGCTAGCTTTTAACAGCAGATGGTGCTCTAGTATAGCTTTTAAACAGCTGATAGTGCTCTAGGTTTTTTTTTTTTTTTTTTACAGCAGATGGCACTCTGTCATCGATGACTGATGTCCATTCTACATGCTGAATTGGGTGAACTGACTCTGAAGTCTGACAATAGGTAATGCATGGAACACAACAAACAAACAAACTAGCCTGATAGACACCCACTGACAGGCCAATGCTGCCCAACAGTTGACCATTGGTTTAGTGTGTCCCGCCCTTTAGTATGATGATCTTTACATAATTATCAATACAGTGACACTGTGACAGATTATAGTCTGTGCTGTCAACCAGATTCATGCAAACCTGAACTTCATCAGGTCATCGATGACAGAGTGCTCTAATTGCCTGTTCAGCTACAGATCAGAGCACGAGAACAAGCAAACAACACTAGTCAAGAGGGAACACAACGATGCCGTCTGTCCTTTGGTCGCATTTCTATATAATTGCTTACAATGTGGATTATCAGACACATTTGCATAAGCGAATCCCTCTTTGGTGAGCATAAATAAAATGGTACATAAACACTGCTTTGTACAGCTTGTGTGAGTGAGCACTAGTTGTGGTTTTCCTTTTGTTGAATAACAATACAGATTCTGCCTCCTGTGAGAACAGAAGCCTAGAGCACCATCAGCTGTTTAAAAACTAGCCTAGAGTGCCATCTGTTATTAAAAGCTAGCCTAGAGCAACATCAATTTTTTTAAAAATAGCCTATAGCGCCGCCTGCTTTTAAAAGCTAGCATAGAGCACCATCTGTGTTAAAAACCAGCCTAGAGTGCCATCTGCTGTAAAAAAAAAAAACAACCTAGAGCACCATCAGCTGTTTAAAAGCTATACTAGAGCACAACCTGCTGTTAAAAGCTAGCCTAAAGCACCATCTGCTGTTAAAATCTAGCCTAGAGCACCATCTGCTGTTAAAATCTAGCCTAGAGCACCATCTGCTGTTAAAATCTAGCCTAGAGCACCATCTGCTGTTAAAATCTAGCCTAGAGCACCATCTGCTGTTAAAATCTAACCTAGAGCACCATCTGCTGTTAACAGCTAGCCTAGAGCGTCATCTGCTGTCACTGTCATCAGACCACATCTGCTCCTACATTATCCCATCCACATCAATAGGATGGCCGTTGAGCCGGTCTCATCCTTTAAGTTTCTGGGGACCCACATCTCAAAGGACCTTTCCTGGACCACCAACACCTCCAGCCTGGTCAAGAAGGCTCACCAGCGCCTATTTTTCTTAAGGCAACTTAAGAAGAACAAGCTGTCATCAGCCGTCTTGGTGAACTTCTACCGCTGCACAATAGAAAGCATCCTGACCAACTACGTCACAGTCTGGTATGGAAGCTGCTCTGTTGCCGAGCGTAAGGCACTGCAGCGGGTGGTGAAAACTGCCCAACGCATCACAAGGACCACACTGCCAGCCATAGAGGACATCCAGAAGAAACACTGTCTGCGCAGAGCACGCAGTATTCTTAAGGATTCCTCTCATCCTGCTCACAGACTGTTTTCTCTCCTGCCTTCTGGCAGGCGCTTCAGGCTTCCCCGGACAAAAACCAGCAGACTAAGGAACAGCTTTTTCCCCAGAGCTGTCTCCCTTTTGAACTCTGCCCCCCACTGACTCTTTTGCCCCCTAATACACCCCCACCCTCCTCATAATCACTGCACTAGTTAACATTTGCACATTTAGAAATTGCACATATTCATTTCACTACCTTGCACTGATTCATTTATTTGAACTGTACACACCCACTGCACATGTACATTTGTAATTATGTTTATCTATCTGCACACTTCTGATTATTAATAGCAACCTGTACATATATCCATCTATTGTAAATCTCTGTTCATAGCTAATACAACCTGTACATAATGTTCATAGTACATCCATTTGTAAATATCACCATAGTTTTTCTATAACTGCACTTTATAACTTATACCTGTATCCTGCACTTGCTGCTATTGCACTCCTGGTTAGACCTAAACTGCATTTCATTGCCCTGTACTTGTACATGTGTAATGACAATAAAGTTGAATCTAATTTAATCTAATCTAATCTAATCTAATAAATGAACTATAGTGTCCTGCACCCACTAGCAAAGCAAACTATTTGCATAATTTTTGGTTTACATTAACAAAGATGTATGACCTGATATACAGTATTTAGACTTTTATTTTCGGTCTTTGTTTAGGGTATAAGTAGGCTTGCTGTAGTAGTGAGTTATTAGTGTCACACAGTGTGCACCGCCTGCATTACATAACTTGCACACTGCATGCACTGCCATTTTGCTTTTTATAGAAATAGTGGGGGGAAAATAGCGCAATACGGCAATGGAAGCTTCAATTATAAGGTGGTAATAATAGAGGTAATAACAGGGGTATTATGGCATTTTAAAGGTTAATTGTTTTGTCTTGGTCTCCTACAATGTTTACATGCATCCAAGACAAAAAAAAACCTTTTAATTGTCATTATACACATCTAAAATAACATTACCAGTCAAAGAGTCTCAAATAATTCATTCTTTCTAAACCACTCCTTTGCGAGAGTCTGCTCTGATTGGCCAAATAGCCAGGTCTATTTTGATTGGTTTACTGCTTGCAGTGCACTTCAGTATAGATTTGTCCATTATCATATCTGACAGGAATCTTCCTTCCTTCAGCGACTGTAAACACTATTGGACAATAATGATGGTGGTGATCTGATGATATCAATGTGAGCCTGCATCTGCTGATAAAACACTGGAAGAACTTGTTGATGAACCTAAAGGTTTATCTCAAGCATAACATTTTCAGTTGTCCGGCTGATGCTGCTTTTTACCCAAGTTTGTGGCGCATCAAGCTGCATGTATCGACTAGGCTTGCCATGATAGACGGTGTTGACGGTGTTACCGGTTTTAAGACACAACACCGGTGACATCACTTTTCCACCGTGCCCTCATTTTTTTTTTAAGTATTCCTTTTTTTTTATTCAATATTTATTTGAATTAAATGGAAAATATAATTCCAAATAATTTACTTAAGACGATAGCATGCAGTAGGCTGTAGTAAAAATCTGAACATAGCTACATTGCTTCATATTTCATTTATCATGTGAGGAGAACAAGATGAGTCGAATTTACAGAAAGAGAATGGTGGACGATTTAGTGTCAAAACGCAAAACAAAAGCGCCTCATTTGAAAAAATCATGCGACCATCATTTCACAGTGTTTAGTAATAAATAATCTTATTGTTTATTAAACTAAAAGTGATTGCCGCGCCACTGACAAGCCAACTGCAGAGAAACAAAGCAACCTTGCGGCAACCGCAGTGATCACTTTTTCCGAAGTTCATCTGTTCTTTTGCGCACTTGATTATTATGAGTTTATTGTTAAAAAAATCAATAATGAAAAGGCCAACAAGAGTGTATCCTGTGTGTGTGTGCGTCTTCACTGAAGTCTCCCTCTTCCAAAACAGATAGTTGCTTTGTCTATCTGGCAATATTTCGGCTTTTAATCGAATAAAAAGTTAATTTAGATGAGCCTATATTAAAAACTTGCAGTAAAGTAAATGTGACGTGCGGCCACACATCGAAACTGAGGTCTGATCTCATCTCTCTCTCGCTGTCATCCATCGATAGACGCCACACAAGTCAAGTCGCCTAATAATTATATTAATTATAATAAAATGAAAACCAAAATAAACAATTCATTGCATTTTTAGTTTGATAAAAAATATACAAAAACGAAAAAAATCAAAGGGTGGCTAGTTTGTATTCATGTGTTTTAATATTAATGAAAATATGCTTAGCCTATTTAAGCGTAACGGTTATATACGCTGCCAATAGACAAGCCATTCAAAAAATAATATTTTACTGTGTACGGAGTTATAATGTATATTTTAAAATAAAAACTAAAATGTAGCATGTGTCGCTGTCGTATTCTCTGTACAGACATGCTCCAACAGGAGAGGATGTTTCTCAAACTAACAGAACGTCACTTTTATGTCCACTTCATGCTGGACCTTCAGGGGAACTAAAAAGGCTCAGAATAAACCACAATAAAATAAGGATGTAAATTAGCATTCCTCCTCCAACTGCATGACATAAGCATTTGCATAGGAAGTGTTTTCTTTGTGCTCATTCAAGTGCAAGATTAAATAACAAGAGTCTACGCAGGATGACAATAGCAAAAACCCATCAGACTCATGGGAAATTATGTTGCCGTGCCTCATTACATATTAGTGACACAAAGCTTCATGTTAATCTTTTTAAACGTTAAGTACAACCTGTCCACGTTACAATATTTTTCCTTAAGTAATAAGAATAATTGATGACAGGCCGTTGAAATAATGAAAATAATGCACACTAATTATGGAAAATAAAATGCTGATTTTTCTTATATTATAATTAGTACAACTGCTACTAATATACTACCATTACGACTAAAATGACAATAAGTAGGGATGGCTGACATGAAACTGACGTTTTGACACAGTGTCGAGATCCCGAAGCGCAAGTGTTTCGAAACACTGCACTGAAGCATGATCCGAAACACCCAGGTCACGTGACTAAAATGTTGCGAAACACCTGGTCACGTGACTAAAGCGATGCAAAGCATCGATTAGCTTAGAAGCGTTTTAAGACCTGGCGAATCTGCATTTGACTGACAGGGTCAGATATAACTTCTGTCACATATGGCCCAGTGGACCGTACGCGTGCACGTTGTTATTGTGCTTCAAGTGACTTTTGGGTTCGAATCCCGACTTGTAAAAATACTCCGAAATCATGATTTTATGTATTTTAATAATTTTACTGTTTTATGGTGTAGTCTAAATAGGATACAGCTGCTGATACGCAATCAATTTAGCATCATTTTTGTAACACTGTGAAACAATAATTAATATTTTTACAGTACTGTGATGGTTGGGTTTAGGTTTTGGGTAGACATTAATAAAATACAATAAATGGGAAATTTAATGAATAATATTGTTAACTTCTGGTCTGATCTAGCAACAACCCTGTTTTATGACCAAAACAAGACATATTTATTCACAAAGTGTTTATTCGGATGTCAGACCAATGTTGAAACAAAACGATACAAGACCAGAGCAATTCAAACTGATATTGAAGCATTTCAAAATGACTGTATCAGCCTGGATTCGAACCCTCTATCCCCGCATGGTAGTCAGCAACCCTAACCGCTTCACTTAATCACTTGAAGGTCATTCTTACAAAGTGGGTTTTAATACCTCAATTTGCTTAACTGTTCTTAGCTGAAGCTGTTCCGGTGCAATACATAAAAAATGACCACTAGGTGTCACCGTAGAGTGGGGTTTCAAAACGTTTCGAATCTTCGACACATTTGCTTAGACTGTTTCAGTGTTTCATGAAGCCTCGCTTTGCACACTACTTACAATAAGGTATTACTTTTATAATTTAAAACTAATTTAATAAATACAATTTTACAGTAAGACTATTACTTTACATTAAGTCTGTCTTAAATTTCTAATGTTAAACCATCTAGGTTTTAATTTGGCGGAAAGCAAAAACTTACCCCAATGAGCTCTTATAACATGAAAGTTTATAAACAGTCTTCTAATTAAACATCAAAACTAATAAAAAATACACAAAACAAGCATTAAAAAATATATTTAAAATATAAACAAAATCGAATAAATCGTTAGTTTAGGAAAAAAATTATAAAACCAACATTTGTTTTTTATAAAATAAAAGGTGCCACTGAAGGTGGAGAATAGCAGCTTTGCTAAAGCCTGGCACAAAACATACTTCCTTTTGAGGTCAACCTATTGTTGTGCAAGTATCTGTCAAATTTGAATATTCCTGACAGCAACATGCTAATGCTCACTGGTCAAATGCTAAATTTGTAAAAGCTGCTGCTTTTTTGTGCACTGTAAGTAAAGGTTTATTTATATAGCAACTTTCACAGACATCAAGTGCTTTACAATAAAAGAAAACCGGAATACAGGAAAAAGAAAACATCAATAAAAGAAAACACATTAAAACAAGTTAAAAATCCAAGAACACAAACACCAATGTAAAACCAGCTCACCATACTGTTAATTAAAATCTTAACCAAATAGATGTGTCTTTAAGTGTGGTTTATTTATAAACTAATTTCGAGAGGATCACGTGCTTATAATTGATCATGGCTGGTCCTGCATTAGCTAACATTTGATTCACCAATCAGATGAGTCCTATCGCACTATAAATAACCAGAGTTTCTCTCCTCAGTTATCTTCGTCTTAAAGAATCCCCCCTTCCACCCCTACTCCTCCTCCCTTTTCCTAGATAGTCTGGCATGGCGGCCCAGTGGTTAGCACTGTTGCCTCACAGCAAGAATGTCATTAGTTCAAGTGCTTACCAGACCAGTCGACGTTTCTGTGCGAAGTTTACATGTTCTGCCCGTGTTCGCGTAGGTTTCCCCCGGGTTCCCCGGTTTCCCCGGTTTCCTCCCACGGTCCAAAGACATGTGACATAAGTGAATTGACCAATCCAAATTGGCACCATAGATTAACGCTTAGTTAGCTATATATCTCTTATAGCAATTCCGATTTTACGAACATTTTGTGGTGTCCGTACCTGTACTTTTGCGCATGCGGGTCAGTTTAGGACCATGATCTGTTTACACTGCAAATCTGATATTGGCCACATTTATAACAACAACGTGAACATCTATGCAAATAAATCAGATCCAAGAAAAAATCTGATTTGAGTACTAAGCCTCGCAATGTAAACATCTAAATCATCTACTTTTAAGTGTTCACAAACCCAAAGGCCCCGTTTACACTGCCAGTTAAATGTAACCCAATTCTGATTTTTTGCTCATATGTGACACAGATCGGATCTGTTCTATAATCGTGTAAACATGAACAAAACGCATGCATTTGGATATTCAGTGATCGGTTTCAGGCCTCCTTCATATGTGGAAATAAATCAGATATAAATCGGATATGTGACAATGCGACTATCATGTAAACAAGCAGATCGGATTTATTGAGGAATTCTGTTTTGTACATCATTAAACTTGCGACAATGTGGTACTTCTCTGCGGTTTAATGACATAGAAAGAAGAGCGTGTGTGAGGATGCTGATGCGGTAAACACAACAACAGAGGAAACATGGAGGAGGAAAGTGGTCAGTTACCACAATTTGCTCCCACCAGACCTGAGATCTCTCTCGTACCCAAAAATTCCTCTGAATGGTGAAGGACACCATATTTAAACCATAGGCGCAAGCTGCGATGACAGCCCTTTCCCTCCTCCTCCGCCTCAAAATCATTTTAAAGTTGGGCAAATTTCGCAGAGCTAAAAGAAAGACAATTTCTTCCATGGTGGCTAGTGTGGCGCAGATGCTAGAACCCGCCTTTATGCATGCACAACGCATGTTTTTTTTTAAAACCATTTTAAGGTCAATGTTATTAGTCCCCTTAAGCTATGTTTTTTTTCCGATTGTCTACAGTCATCATACAAAGATCTGCCTAATTACCGTAACTTGCCTAATTAACCTAGTTAGGCCTTTAAATTAACTGAATACTAGTATCTTGAGAGATATCTAGTAAAATATTATGTACTGTCATCATGGCAAAGATAAAAGAAATCAGTTATTAGATAGTTATTAAAACTATTATATTTAGAAATGAGGCAACCCAGTGGCGCAGTAGGTAGTGCTGTTGCCTCACAGCAAGAACGTCGCTGGGTCGCAGGTTCGAACCTCGGCTAGGCTGGGTCAGTTGGCGTTTCTGTGTGGAGTTTGCATGTTCTCCCTGGGTTCGCGTGGGTTTCCTCCGGGTGCTCCGGTTTCCCCCACAGTCCAAAGAGATGCAGTACAGGTGAATTGGGTAAGCTAAATTGTCCATAGTGAATGTGTGTGTGGAAGTTCCCAGAGATGGGTTGCGGCTGGAAGGGCATCCGCTGCGTAAAATCGTGCTGGATAAGTTGGCGGTTCATTCCGCTGTGGCAACCCCGCAAGGGACAAAGCCGACAAGAAAATGAATGAATGAATGAATATTTAGAAATGTACAGGGAGGCTAATAATTCTGACTTCAACTCTATTATAAATCATTAATTTAATCTGCCGTACATTCACTTTTAGGAGATTTTCTATGCAAAGTTTTATAAACAAGACCCCAGTTCTGTTAACTACAGTGCATCCAGTAAGCAGCTCACTGGGCTTTTGGAACAGAGCAGATATCAGATTTTGGGTGGCTGGACTAAGTTTTTAACAGCCTTACCTTTCTGAGCATAGTGTTGGGCAGCTTTCGGATCTTCTCCACGTGCTCCGCGCTGATGTCCAGCTCCCGGCAGCAGACGCGGAGCAGCGCACGGTACGTCAGCTCCTGCCGGTCCAGCTCCACCTCGATGAAGTCATTCTCTCTGACGTTTGTGTTCTGGATGCGCACCTTCAGGACGAGCTCTGAGAAGACATGCCAAGTCTGAGATTGAGACATGAGGAATCTTCATAAATTCCTCTAGCTGTGCTTACACGAAACAAACTGGTTCAAGGAAACCTGTTAGTGCAGATCTACTGCTGCCCTTAAGTGACGTCAGAATGATCATATTTACAAGATGAGCAAATGTATGACAAAACAGCCATGATGTAGAGCAAAGATGCAATTCTATGATTTTTTTTAGTAAGATGTCTTTAAGTGTCATTATCGTCACAAAAATTGCAAGTGGTTTTTTAATCTATTAACAAAGAGGCAGCAAATATAGACAAACAAATATCTTCTGTGTAATTTAGTCAATAAAAGCAGAAAATCAATAGGGCAAACATTTAAACTAAATTTATCTTACTGCTTTCATTTTCATTCATTACTTATAATGTAGTCAACACCAACTGCTTTCTTGTTACCTAGCAACCCCATAAAAAAATATCAGGCCTCAGCGATGCTTTCTGCAGCATGTTTTATGTGAAAGTCAAAGCAGGGCTGCACTGAGTCACAAAAAAAGACATTCAGATAGTCTTCATTTCACTCACCAACATGTTTGCTAATGGTGCTTTTCCACTGCATGGTATGACAAGACTGTTGTTAAAATAGTGTCACCTCTACTACCCTGACACATCTTAAAGTCCATGTGAACCAAAAGTTGCTGCAGTATGATGATGTATTTCCAACTGAAATGGAATTTTAAGTAGGGGGTGGGGTTTATTTTTTGCAGTGCACCAATCATGTTTCACTTGCAGCAAACTAACGGTTGGAGAGGCGTAGCTAAGGAAATCTCACCCAAACTGTTTAACTGATCTCATCAGAGAAGGATCGCCATTCCAGGGTAAAGTCAAAGACATAGTTTTGAATGGGGAAAAGTGTAACAGTCAATATGGTGAATGAAGACCCTCCTACTGGTAGGCATGGGCCGGTATAAGATTCTGACGGTATGATAACCTTGGATAAAAATATCACGGTTTTACAGTATCACGGTATTGTGATTATTGCTCTAAAATATATTCTTTTTAAATGTTTGGGTAAAAAAAAAAAAATGTTTCCCCTTTGAAAACAATGTTTTATTTTTTGAAAGATTTTAAATATTTTGAAACCGTAAACATGTCAGGCTGAATAATTTAAATTATGCTGTCTTTATTCGTTTCAAAAACACAGATTTCTTTACAATTTAAACGGCATCTTTGAATATTTTTCTGCTGGAGATACTAAAAAAAAAATAAAAATAAATAAAAAAAATGTAAATAAAAAACTTTTCCAAATACGTTTCGAACGGTATTACAGAAAATGTTGGTGGTTTTAAAACCTTGACTTTTCCAAACCGCGGTATACCTTGAAAACGGTTATCGTCCCGTGCCTACCTACTAGTAGAGGAGCCAATCAACGATCTCTATAGACTGCAGTTTCTCCGGGGGAAAAGCTCGAACCAGACGTGTGCTTTTACAGTTTTTGGGGTCAACAAACACACTGGAATCTCAGTAAATACTTGCTTTACAGACATAACTAATATTTCTTTGTTTGCTTTGGTCACTACACCCGTACACAGCACTAAAGTCCCACATCTTCACATCGACTTTAATCTTGACTAGTGTGGCTGAATGACATTTGTTCTGGGAGCACTGTACAAATATGGCAGCGCTATTGACGCATGCTCAGGGTCCGTACGCGATATCTAGTGTATATATCTATGCCATGAAACAGGGGCTGGTCGATATGGCAAAAACGCTGTCTCGATAATTATTTTCTATATTGAACGATAACGATATATATTTCAATATAAGTTGTTAATTCTTCCAGATTTAAAAGAGTATCCCAACAATGACTGAAGCCACAAAAATTAGAGGGTCCATTAAAATTATATTTTTCGGCAGATAAAGCTTTGCTGTCTGAAAATTCGGTACATCTGTAATATCAACACACTTCTAGATTCCCATTGTTGTACATTTCTGCTGTGTAATGGCTCTTAGATCAATATAGACTAAAAAAGCCCAGAGCTGATCATTGTCATTGACATACATTTGATCGGGATTCAATATAATTTATCGGCCCAACTCTACGTGAAACCATGTTTTTTTTTTTACCCAAGGTTATCACACTGTCAGAATCTTAAACTAGCCCATGCCTAATTGTGATTAAAGTGAGCCATACCGAACTGAACCATGCAGTGTAAACACAATAACGAATCCACATCTCTACCTTGTACGTTAACAGGAAAAGTGCTGGTGAAAAAGAAGGGCTGGAAGGCGGGCATGGAACCGCTGATCTGGGAGCAGTTGATCTGCGGCGGAATGGACTGCTGCCGGCTGATGGTGGCGCCGGGGAGCTGCGGAGGCTGGCTGGGGCTTGCGCTGGGACACACGGGGCCATTCTGCGCTATGGGATGAGCGTGTGTGAACTCGCAGTGGTTAGTGTGATGAGTCTCTGACGAGAGCTCCATGGGCAGGCCGCCATTCACCACGGGGCTCGGCACAACGCCGTTCTGCTCCACGCCGGGGACAAAGGTTAGCTCCTGCTGGCTCTGGCTGTCTGTGTAAAGGCTCTTGGGCTGCTGATGTGGAGGCGCTGGAAGCTGCTGCTCTTGTGTTGGCGAGAGAGTGGCCGGTTCAGACTCCAGGGGCTCTGGATGAGTGCTGTTGGTGCCGTTTTGCTGTGCTATACTCAGGTTGTCCTTGTTCATCTTGCTGTACAGGAAGGGTGGGTTGGAAAGATAGTTGGGAATGATTGGCAGCTCTGGTTCCTTCACCTCAGGCTCGTCTTCTTCTTCCACTAGAAAGAAAAACAACAAACATGAAGTGACAGGGCAAGGACACTGAAGTGCGTTATTTTAATGTAGATTTTTTTATTTATTTAAGAAATTGTGATCCAGTCTTAGACATGAGAACAGTCTTATTTCGTTTTATTTTACATTCGTTATTGGGAAAGTTGAAGATTATTGTTGAACATAAAGAAGATATTTTGAAGAATGCTAAAAACCTCTAACCAATGATGGAAGTCAATGGTTAGAGGTTTTTAGCATTCTTCAAAATATCTTCTTGAGTGTTCAACAAAAGAAAGAAACCCATAAAGGTTTGGGACAAGTAAAGAATGACAGAATTTTCATTTTTGGGTGAACTATCCCTTTCTTCCCTAATCAGCCCACGAAGTCAGGGTGTTTGTGCAGTAAAATGAATTTAAAAAAAGTACAAAGTATTCACACAAACACTGCATAAAAGTAAAGTCCTTTTGTATATTTCCTTTTGTATTTGTAACAAATTTTTTTCTAGGGTTAAGACAGAATATTTGTTTACTTTTCCCAGTAATGAATGTAAAATAAAATAAATAAAATAAGAAGGGGCATCTCGGTGGCGCAGTGGGTAGCATGATCGCCTCACAGCAAGAATGTCACTGGTTCGAGCTTCGGCTGGGTCAGTTGGCATTTCTGTGTGGAGTTTGCATGTTCTCCCCGTGTTCGCGTGGGTTTCCTCTGGATGCTCCAGTTTTCCCCACAGTCCAAAGACATGCGGTACATCTGGTAAGCTAAATTGTCCGTAGTGTATGTGTGTGAATGAGTGTGTGTGGATGTTTCCCAGTGATGGGTTGCAGCTGAAAGGGCATCCGCTGCGTAAAACATATGCTGGATAAGTTGGTGATTCATTCCGCTGTGGCGAACCAAGATTAATAAAGGGACTAAGCCGGAAAGAAAATGAATAAATGAATGAATAAAATAAAAAGACTGCACTCATGAGTGTGGATCACAATTTCTCACAGTATATTAATTCAATAGATTCATTCATTCATTTTCTTGTCGGCTTTGTCCCTTGCGGGGTCGCCACAGCGGAATGAACCGCCAACTTATCCAGCACGATTTTACGCAGCGGATGCCCTTCCAGCCGCAACCCATCTCTGGGAACTAATTCAATAGATGATACACCAAAATATAGGATCATTTGTTTACCAATCTAAAGGCATACATTTTTTAACATTAAAGAGTGTGGTTCAAACAGCGTTGTTTAGATTTTTTAAGAATCATTTTTTGAAGAAAACCCCCCCAAACAAACAGGCAATATATATTATATATTAATATCATTATTTTATACTTTTTACAATATACAATATATTAATATATAGTATTATATAATATTAACATCAATACTATTATTATGGCTGTTAAATGACAAATTGCTGATATTGAAATTCTAAATTATTTTTGTCTAAATGATTAGAAACATAATAGTAAAAAGTAAAATGAATATGTTAAAATACTACGAAAGAATTTAGGTTCTACAGTAATTTCTTATACAGTATAAGGTACCTTAAAAATAAAATTCATTATGATACTTGCATTACATTTAACATTGTTGTTAAATTAATTAAATGCTGAAACTTTAAGCAGTTTTAGAAATTAATTCAAATACAGAGGAAAAGGATATTTTAAAAATAGCATTTTAGTGCTTTTGTGGCTGATAAATTCTGTATTTGATATATTTAATGACAAAAAAAGACATTTAAATCAATGGTTGTAAATTATGCGAGTGAATTTAGGCTTCACAATATTATTAAAAAATAAAAATAAAATGCTACAAGTCAATTTTGAAAATATAAAAGAAAATAGCAAATATTTTCTGAAATATTACATTTAACAGTGTAAATAAATTAATAAATTTAAGTGAGCCTTTAATGATGTTAGTCATTATCTTGATGATACTAATACAGGGTTTCTGCCAGTTTCACCAAGTTAAATTTAAGAATTTAAGACATTTTTAAGACCATTATGAATGAAATTTTAGACTTATAGGCCCAGTTTCACAAACAGGGCTTAGCTTAAGCCAGGACTAGACCTTAGTTCAATTAGGCTATTTAAGTGACATTTATAAAAACAGCCTTAGAAAAATACATTACTGGTGTGCACCTGTAGACAAAAAATGACACTGCCATATTTTAAGACATCTCACTGCAAGTTATTTTTAGTTAAGACATGCTCAAACTTGCAATTTAATCCATGACTAGCCTTAAACCTTGTTTGTGAAACTGGAGGATAGAGCTAAATGCTAAGGATTTTTTTCAAATATCGCAGCTGGAAAAGATTTTCACTTGCCCTATCTGAAAAATGATAATAATACAATAATAATAATTTAATAATAAAAAACATAGGTCAGGTCAGTATCCTCAGAAGCAAATAAATGGAGAACTCTTAAACAAATGTTGCTTTAAGGAAAGTAATGAAATGCTATTTTTAAATAAAGAGTTAAAACTTTTATTGAGGTGGATTGTAAGGGTGTTAATGGCCGGATTGGGTAGCTATACATGAACAAAGGAAAATTAAGACCTGTTAAAAAAGATTTAAGACCTACAAGTTATTTTCAGTTGAGACAGCTCAAACATGCAATTTAACCCAAGACTAGCCTTAAACCTGGTTTGTGAAACTGGGGGAATATGCGAGTAGATTTAGGACTTTTTAAGGCCTAAAATTTAGCTTTTGAGATTTAAGACATTTTAAGACTTCAAGACACCAATGTTGTTGAAATTATCTGCGTTCAAATGGATCTACATAAAATGCTATAATTGTCATGCCAGGCCAGTAGGTGGCACTGTCATTTTGTAGTCCTCAAGTATTGTCAAATACTGAAGCGGATTTCTGATAAGACCAATGCTGCGTCTGCAATCGTCAACTACTCAGTAGGTAGCGCACTTGAATTTAAATGTACTACTCAACCGTTTGAAAAGTACGTTCCTTACAGTATGAATGGAACTCAGACGTACAACATCTGCCATTTTGTCGTGATTACGTGACCTACCCACATCAGTTGCGTCGCCTCACTCCCGTTTATGAATTCTTTCACGTGGCATCATGGAATAGTGTAGCCGGAAGTAGTAGGTCATCCGTGTACTTCTCACATATTGTTTTTCGTATTCTATGAATTCGGACATACTAATATTTTTTTTTTGTGTACTTTATAGTATGAAAGTATGTGCTTTCAAACGCAGCCCAAGTTTAGCTTCATCCTTAATTACAAGCACCTGATGCAACAAATCAAGTCCCTTGAGCTTATTTGAAAACGCCAGACGTGTGCATTGAATCTAAACTCTGTAGGGCTGTATTTGACACTCCTGTGCAATGTCCTCCACATCCCTTTATATTCTAGCCTCCGTAACATTTATGCTGCATCCCAATTCACATACTTATACTACACCCTAAAAGTATACACTTTTTTTGTAAAGGAAAAGTATATACTTTTGAGTGTGTAACAGAAGAGAGTATGCAAGCTTTGGGACATACTGTACTACTTCCTCGTTAACAGATCGCCAAGTTGCTTAGTTACATCCCGTGTCAATCATCTCGACACATCATGCACATTTCTTTCATATTTAATTACCTGGCAGGACAATCTGCTATTCACAAGTTTTTTATGCAGAGAAATCTCCTCAGGTCTGGATAATTATTAAGGGTGTGACAAGATCTCGTACGACGAGATCTCGCGAGATTAAATCGCGGCGAGATTTCTCGTCGAGGTGAAAATATGTCTCGTGAGTTGTGATGTTTTGATAGAGCGGGAGGGTGAAATTAGCATTGATGATTGGAGGCAGGATTGGGTTTGATCTGCAAATAAAGTGCTTTGCACACACCTGGCAACCCAGGCAAGCCTCAGAGTTGCGCTTGTCACTCGGTTGAGTGGGCGGGTGTGACGTAACCGCTTTTTTCACCGGAGTTCAGCAGGTGCCGCATCCAACATAGGCTACAACTACAGCCTCACACATTATGGTTCGTATTCATGCAATGGAATAGCACTTCAGATATGCTGAAAGGTATAATCGTCGTAAACACAAATGGAGTTACGATGTGGAGTATTCCTATTTTAGTCGCATTATTGAAGTGCAGATATGTAAACGCCATAATCAAACTATTAACACCGTGAAGGACTTTTAGCCGCATTTTGCGACAGGACCTACACACCTAGCGAGTCAGTAAAGCACCACAGACGCACACATCTCTAAGCGCGCGCAAACAAACACACACACTCACTGAATGAACTCCTGGAGACTCATCGTCACATCATCATCACGGAACACACGTTTATACTGTCTGGGAAAAGCTGCATTTTTTTTTCATTCTGTGTGCAGTATCAAACTCCATTAAAACAACTCTCCTATTAGTCCTTCATATTCGCATGATCTCATCCGGTAGCTCAGAGTGAGTCACGGGGCCTGAATGAAATCTTGCTAAATGAAAGTGAAACTCATTTATTAAATTAAAAATGAAATACAAAAAATTACATATATTTGTTTCAGTGTGTGGAAATAAGTTTGAATATATCATGTGAAATTGTACAGGGGAGAAGCCAGTCGGTAGAGTTTATAGCTAAATTTAGCAGTGTTTGCATGTCCTTTATGATAGAATTCATTTAAATAGAAATAAAATACCATTCATTACAATGTTTTTAAAAAACACCTAAATTGTTTTGTATTTTGTGATTTTTTTTTCTAGTTGAATAAAAATCTATTTTCCATTCATGTATTAGCAAATATTTAGCTAATATTTAAAATTATATATAAAAAGATTTTTCCATTCACATAGGCTATTAGCAAAATATTTAGCAGTGTTTGCATGTCCATTACTGCGTATAATTCATTAAAATAGAAGCAAAATTACATTCATTACAAGTTGATTTAAAGAAAGCACCTAAGTAGTTTTGTGATTTGTTTTTTTTCCCCAGTTGAATAAAAGACAATTTTCCATTCATATATTTCATCATTGAGGATTTCTTAAAAATAGTGTAAAAATCTCATCTCGTCTCGTTCTCGTGAACCCAATCTCGTATCTCGTCTTGTCTCGTGGAGTAGGCATCTCGTCACACCCCTAATAATTATGCATTCAGAAGTTAATGTCCAAACATATCTTGATATATGTTCATATTGTTGTTGCAGATGAAATATAACACAGAAAACACATTTTAATATGTTCCAGTTGGCTAGATGTTGATTAACAGTCATACAAACTTCTTTACCGAAGCCTCTCTACTTGACGGTTGGTGTCACGTGTCCACCATGTTTGTAGTTTGTTTACATTTTACACCCGCGTTAATTGTTCTAATCAATTAACGTTCAATGTATTGTGGCCAATGTTAGCGGTTAGAGTATGGACCATTCTACACTTCGAATTTTTACCAAAAATAGTAAACCATTCAGGAACATTTGGCATACTCTTTTTAACATACTATGCATTGGGACATACTAATTCTATTTTCGAATTCTATTTAGGATAGACACTATGCGAATAGGGACGCAGCATTACACTAGACATTGCATCTGATTAGAACGCAGATGAGGACTTTACAATGTTACGATGAGTTAAGATTGTCCTTTTTTTCATATTGTTATGTACATCTGATTGAAATAGTCTTGAAATTAAAAATAAATTAAAAAAAAACGAAGGCCAGTCCTGAATTGCATCCATTGGAAACCGATTGGATCGTTGCTAACAAAATGAAAAAAGATTGACAAATGGACGAAAGCAGAGCAGAAATAAGACACGCCCTGATAGCCCTTCCCAAAAGTCACTCTATGTGACCAGATGTGAAGGAAAGTCATTTTCGTGAGGGAAGAGGGAAAGGTAATGCTTTTTGATTAAAGATTATGAGAGAAGGGTTGTCAAAAGTATCAAGTTCGGTAATGACATTTTAAAACCGTCAATTTTTTCTTTAACATTTAAGTGTGTTCTTAAACACTGCTGATTGGCCATTGTGTTCCCTTGCTTAATAGAAAGCTCATCAAACACATAATAAAAAGAGAAGCTGGGTTATCTCAAAGCATACCTCCAAGTAGTCTTCTGATTTCAGGTTTGGAGGTGAGTTGGACGGCCAGCTCCTCTTTCGCTGTGAGGATGTCTTTGTCGGCTCCGTTGTTCAGCAGATAGGCCACTATCTGTTTGTGGTTTCTTTTGCAGGCCCAATGAAGACACGTCCTAGATGAGGACAGGGGACATGAGGACATCTGAGTCAAATGAGTTTTAATGCATTCAGCCGTTACTGAAACAAAGCAGGCAAGGCTTGGCATGAACGTCAGAACAAATCTAACACCTCAGTTCAGTTGCTCAACAAATGTCAGAGTGAGAAAAACACATGCTCCTAAAGACAAGCTGTTTAATTAAGCATTTGAGGAACGCTGCCAAGATGGATGATTTGCAAGGTAAGGGTTTTATCTGAAGAGATCATAAACTATGTTTTACTCAATCCTGATTTATTATTATATAAGGTTGTTTACATTACATCAGGACAGTGCGTTAATGCCTGTAAACCCTATTAGGGTATTTATAAAGTCTGGGTTAAGCAACATTACAAAAAGCAATGTTTAATGACACGCGTTTGTTTGTTTGTTTGTTTGTTTATTTATTGCCACATCAGCAACTTATAGCTATTTCATGGCAAGCTCGATACAGCTAAAAACATGTTGCATAATAAAAACAACATAATTCAATAAGAGAATATACTAAACAAATAGGCATTTTACATCAAAACACATAGGATGTTTCTGTTTAATATTTAATAAATAACTTAAAATTCTTCACAGGGATACATCAGAGAAAATTAATTGACAACTAATCATAAACTGCCCCAAACGTACCCCACTGGTTGATCCAGAGTTGTTGGAAGAAGAAATGTTTTGATTGCACTACAGTGTTTACACTTTACATGGAAATTAACCTGCACACGTCTTGCTGATGCTTCTGCATATCAAACTCAAAGTATTTCCACATTAAATGCTGCATGTTTAACAAAAGCATGAAGAGCCTGGTTAAACTCATATTATAGATCAGGAATGTTGATTTTTATTTTTTAATGTCATAACTCCAAATTATGACTAATTTATTTCAAAGAAACCCCAAAATGTTAAAAGCAATTATGTATTTCAGTGTATAAAATCATATACTGTGAAGAAATTGTATTATATACAAGTAAATAACTATAATTGGATAACATTTAGTCTCTTTATTTACTTCTGTCTGTAAATTTTGTACTGCATTGTTAAATGTAGGCTATTATTGAGTATATTCTCATTAAATGTATTTATTTTTAATGTTTAGTTCATTGCAATATTTATTAAGTCCTTTATTCACCCTCATGTCAATTCAAAAACAGTAATATTTTCATTCAACTTCAGAAAAATAAACCAAATAACCTAAGAGATTTTGGTAACCCAAAATGTTTTTAATAAAATAAAAAAGCATATAGGAAACAAAATATTTAGTCTGTTTAATTATAAAATTTTTGATTTGTCACATACAAATTAAACTGTTCACTCTTGGTGTTTTATAAATTCTTGGTGTTTCTTAGTTCTTGTTGTACTTTAAAATGCAATGGTACTACTAAAGGCTGATTTATACCTCTGCGTCAAGCGCACGTATATGCGCTTGACGCAGCCTGTGCGTGGTCGCATAGCCATCGCCGACCTCTCAAAAAATTTAACTACATGTTGCAACGACGCGTAGCGCAAGCTCTGTGATTGGTCAGCGTGGTAGAGCTAATGAGTGTGGGTGGGACCGAGAGCTGCGCGAACCCGTTGGAGCGAGTCTTTACAAGTGTCAAGTCCCGTGAAGGAGCTCTAGATGGAAAGTTTTGTTTTGTGTTTACCTTATGATTAAAGTTGTTGCACGTCCACTGGTTCCCACCTCAAAATGAGCGAGTTTGAGCTACTTCTACATTATGGTAGAGTTCAGAAAAAACAAAACACCAGCGAAGACACAGAGGAACATAAAAACCTCACTGCCAGCTAGCGTTTCGGAAGTGTTATTGCAGAGCAACACAAACATCACACAGAAGTAGAAATGCACGGTAACGCGCAAGGCATGCGCCGTGGGTAACGCCGATCACTTGTCGCAGAAGTATAAACCAGGCGCAACGCACAGGTCAAATATAGATGTATCTTTGCACTAAGTACATGTTTGATAAATAATTTATTAATTAAAAATTTTGTTGAATTTTTTTTTACAAATAACCTGTTTGCTTAAAATATAAAAAAAAAATATTAGAAAGAAGCTATTCACCCCAAATTATTAATTACCCAAAATATTGTTTGGGTGAATATTTTTCAGTTGAGTGATAGAATAAATCTCTAAGATTTGTCTTTGGGTTTAAAACGACTTAAGGGTGAGTAAATTATATATATATATATACACACACACACACACACACACACACACACACACACACACACATATACATACATAAATACATACAGAAATGCATAGTTGAAGTCAGAATTATTAGCCCCCCCATTTAACAGAGAGATTTTTTTTCAACACATTTCTAAACATAATAGTTTTAATAACTCATTTCTAATAACTGATTTATTTTATCTTTGCCATGATGACAGTAAATAATATTTGACTAGATGTTTTTCAAGACACTTCTATACAGCTTAAAGTGACATTTAAAGGCTTAACTAGGTTAATTAGGTTAACTAGGCAGGTTAGGGTAATTAGGCAAGTTATTGTATAATGATGGTTTGTTCTGTAGACTATTGAAAAAATATATAGCTTAAAGGGGCTAATTATTTTGACCTTAAAATGGCTTTTAAAAAATTAAAAACTGCTTTCATTCTAGCCGAAATAAAACAAATAAGACTTTCTCCAGAAGGAAAAAATATTATCAGACATACTGTGAAAAATTCCTTGCTCTGTTAAACATCATTTGGGAAATATTAAAAACAAAAAAAACAAAAAGGGGGGCTAATAATTCTGACTTCAACTGTATATATATGTATATATATATATATATATATATATATATATATATATATATATATATATATATGTATATATATATATATATATATATATATATATATATATATATATATATATATATATATATATATATATATATATATGTGTATATATATATATATATATATATATATATATATATATATATATATATATATGTGTATATATATATATATATATATATATATATATATATATATATATATATATATACACGTGTATATATATATATATATATATATATATATATATATATATATATGTGTATATATATATATATATATATATATATATATATATATATATATATATATATATATATATATATATACACGTGTATATATATATATATATATATATATATATATATATATATATATATATATATATATATATGTATATACATGTATATATATATATATATATATATATATATATATATATATATATATATATATGTGTATATATATATATATATATATATATATATATATATATATATGTATATACATGTATATATATATATATATATATATATATATATGTATATATATGTATATATATATATATATATATATATATATATATATATATATATGTATATACATGTATATATATATATATATATATATATATATGTATATATATGTATATATATATATATATATATATATATATATATATATATATATATGTATATATATATATATATATATGTATATATATATATATATATATATATATATATATATATATATGTATATATATATATATATATATATATATATATATATATATATATATATAATTTTTTTTTAAATAGCACCTTTCAAAATCCCAATGACACTTGACATAGGGTAAATAAAAACAAGAAATGCCTAAAAGATTAAAGTACACAAAGAGCATGAAAGAAACTGAAAAATACAAGTGTACACAAATAGCCTATAATTAAATAGCATACCACAACACAAACTAAACCCTTACAATCATCCACAGACCCCAGGATTAAATCAAGGATTTAAGTCCCCTAGCCTTAAATCAACACTCAGATCAGATGAGATCACATATTTCCGTCCTGAGGGGCCCCTGATTCAGATTGAGGAAAAGTTGGCTTTATTTTCACACATTCGGACATTCTCCTTAATAATATAATTTCAGAGAAATATTATTTGCAAATTCTAAATAGTGAAACCCCATTAGCAGCCAATATCTATCAAAGTACAACAACGGTCAAAGTTAAAGTCTGACTGTTTTTTTTTTCTGTATTGTGATGCAGTTCCCAAAGAAACAAAATATTAAATGACGAAACAGTGAGTGTAGCTTGTTTTTTTTCTACTGCGATCTGATTGGATGTAGTAAAGTAGGCATTTCATTCACAAATATCTGGAAAAGGGTTTCAGGAAAGTTATTACAACCTAACAGACACCTCCTGCTCACCATTTCTGATTGTTATATGTCAAAACCATAGACTGTAAAAGATATGGACGTAGTATCCGTGACGTCACCCATAGGTTTCTGAACACTGCAAAAGAAGCCACAAGTAGGCGCGGCCAACCGTCGCCATTTTGTTAGCGCGTCATCGCACCGAACGCGGCATACCAAATAAGGGCAAAGAGGCGGAGAGTGAGCGGAGCTACAGACGCATGCTTGATTCTAAGCCTTTTGCTTAGACTTGGATTAAAACAGATTTATTACTTTGGGAGAACGCTTAATACTTCATTACCTGTGACTCGTTTGTGTTCTGACCACATGTGCTTGGTTGTACACTATATCAATAAAGTGTTTAGACTTTTAAAAACACTGTTGTAACACATTGAGCCACTAAACATTGTTCTTATGACGTTTTTCGACAGGAGGAAAACGCGAATTACTATCAAACACTTCAGATATAGTCTGTGTTAGTAAATGCAAGGCTGTTTATAAAATCCAGCACTAACACTGTATGACAACGCTTCAGATGACTGTTTTATAGCCTACAGCTAATCAATCTGTCAGATTCTGGAGTGCATTACAGCTCTGAAGAACATTATAAATGATAAATGATCTTAAATAAAACAAATACATTTATAGAGATGGTATAGAAGTATATAAATTCCCTCACCTGTGAAATGGAGGCAACTTGAACGGTTTGTAAGCACAATTAAGTCCACACAGCATGCCATATCATCTGATAATTGCAGGAAATAATTCCAAAAGGCAAATGAAGGTGTAAAGAAACATTAAACAAAACCAATACACGATTTATTTGCCGAGCTCAGCGGCTAATTAGCCAGAATCAGCTGAGGTGACGAGACAGCGAGCAGCGAGGGCTAGCTGTCACTCAAGTGGCCACGCCCTTAATTATGCAAACTTAATATAACCTAATAAAAACGAAACAGATGAGTTATAAAAAAATTTACCCCCCTCAGAGTTGTCATGAAGAGTAATCATGGCTATATGCACCAAAGCCATCGTTTGTACCAGGCTGTAAACATGTTTATATCAGCTGTAAAAATGGCCAATTTACCAATGCAGAAAGAAAGCGCTTGGACTTCATGGAGCCAGCCCCCCAAGGCGAGTCGATGAATTGCAGTTTTAGTTACTTCCGTATTGGCTTCCCGAGGGAGAGCGGGAGGTTGCCGCTTGGTCAAAACTGACATTTGGAGGGGCGTGGTTAAGAATGTTAGCCACGCCCAATACCTCAGACAGAAAAATTTAACTGAAAACAAACAGGAAGTGCATTTTCACATTTCAATTGTCGATTACAAGGGCAAAACAACTTTGTTTTTTATGACATGTACAGATGAATTGTTCACCACAAAAGTAGCAATTTGAGCTAATAAATTCAATACGGTTAGTTTTGATTTCATGTGTACTATAAACAGTGATAATGTTGTTTTGAAGTCATACTTAAGTGCGATTTAAGACCAAATATTCAAATATATTTGAATTAAAACGATATTTGAAACGATAAAATGAACGAATGTGCAAATATAAAACCAACTTTAACGTTACCTCAATCAGATTCTGGTACAGACACAGCGCCCCCGGCCACATATCAGCTCATTACACTAATATCTTCACTGTCAGGTATGAAACCTACACAGACAGCAGCTATCTTATCTCATCTCATCTCATGGGGAAAGGCGTACAGCTTTAAAGGGAAAGGTTACAACGCGTACAACTGTGTAAAACGCGTATATGAATAAAATGGACATGAATATGTTTGCTCGTTACGCACCATCCGTTAATCTCATTCTGAGAGTTGACGTTGACTCCGCTTTCCACCAAAGTCTTCACCTCGTCAATGTCTCCGATGGCACTGGCCTCTCTCAGACGCTCCTGCAGCTCTTTATCCAGCGATGTCGTTGACATTATTCAAGTCTGTCTGCAAATAAAAGCTTCATACGAACTGACACGCTGTGCTTTTAAGACGGGAAGCAAAAAACGGACCGTCAACTTGCTCCGCCGTGGATTAAACAGTTGCCCGCTGTGGGTGATTTTCGACCGAAAGGTGGTGAGGGTGTGTTTCGACGTATTAATAATGAAATCAGATCAAAAGGAAAGACTGTAATAGACCGGGTTGTGTTCAAATCGTCTTTCGCCGACTACTGCAATCCACTCGTATCCGCTGCTGCACCTCCCATGTTGGGGGCAATGTTTGGTGTAACACCTTCACATCGTGATCTTTGGTTCCGGCTTGCCCACGATGGCAAATGCTAGGTTAATAAGAGTCCGACCAGAGTTCAAGAAAGATAAACACTCAAGTCAGTAAACAAACTTTGCTTTACTGGTATTCTTTATTGATCAAAAAACTTAAATTTCATTAAAGATGACCAGCAAATAACTGTAAAGTTACAATACAGTCAACGTTGGGTTTTCATTAGAATAAAAACAAAATGCCACAGATACTGTCATGAAATGTATGTTAACTACAAGCAGAAAATTTTTACCCACAAGTTCACCCAAAACAGAATATTCCTTCACCTTTTACCAAATGTTAATGTTCCAAATCTGTTTGACTGGCTTTCTTCTGTTGAAAAATATTTTGAAGAAAGCAGAAAATCTGTAACCATGGACTTTTATAGTATTTGCTTTTTTCAATGGTTACCGGTTTGGCTTCTAAAATTCTTCAAAATATAATTGTTCAACAGAAGGAAGAAAGTCACAATGGTTGGGAACCACCTAAAGGCCAGCTCACACTCAGCAATTTTTTTTATAATCCTAAACGATTGTAGCATGTCAGACTGCATGAGCATGGCTCCCTTGTCAAACATTAAGATTTCAGCTGTCATAATGTCAGACTGAACGACAATGAAGACGTGCCAAACACGAAAGAAAACTCCCGAGTTTGACATCACTTATCCGTGACACTTTCACTATCCTGCGTTCTGAAATGATTCCTCACAGCAAACATAAACAATCTAGCTGCAATTTTGCACACAGCATGCCTCAATAATAAAACCCGGAAGAAAAAAAAACATTTCCCCGTGGCCATTTGAATTGTCGCATGGATTGAGTCATCAGATTCGGAGCTCCTATTGGTTCTTGGATTGGCACTCATCACAGCTGTTATCACACTGCAGGCAAGGGTCTGAAATCTTCTGACACATCCAGAACTTCATCGGAGGAATAATCTGATCGCAATGGGCGATAAGTGGCTGTCTGTGAACATGTCAAACCAACGATCAAAGATCACCGATTTTAGCCAACGATTTCAGGAATCTTTTAGGATTTCCTAAATTTGTCTCGGATGACAAAATCGTAGCTGAAATCTCACAGAGTGAGCAGGGCTTTAGTCTGAGTAAAAAATGAGTACATTTTCGTTTTTGGGTGAACTACCCCTTAAAAACATACATTTGTAACCACAAATTAAACAGTCACTTCCTGGTAAGTCAGCATGTTTTAATAATTTGTTCCCTCTTTTTAAGTATGCACACATTTGTTCCCTATAGTTTTGTCAAAACATGCCCTTGTTGTAATATTTAATTCCCTTTTTATAATTAGTTCAAGTTGGCAATGATTGCATTAAAATTAGAGAACAATCTATTAAGATGTGGAAATAAATTCTTAATTTGTGGCCCCAATAAAGTAAAAATAATGAGTGAACTAATTAGTAAACTATGGCTATGAAATTGTTAATTTGCAATTAAAAATGATCAAGTTGTGGCCATAATTGTATATGTTTTATCATCTGTAGTATTTGCTATAAATCCAAAGCTTGTAATGTATTAAATATATATAAGTTTACACTGTAGAAATGCTAGGTTCCACACAATTCCTTCATGTTGTCCCAATACAAAACGATTAAGTTAAGATAATAATCTTTACTAACTTAAGTGGATTGAACATGAAACAATTAATTTATCCCCCCAAAAACTTAAGAATCGTGTGTTTAAGAAACTGTGTATTTATTTTTAATTATAGTAGTCAATAATATAGTGGAAAATAACATTGAAAACAATACACCAATATGAATGTACTAAGAAATGAACTATTATTAGAATCAAAGTTCAGCTTCATCACCATTATGTCCTTAGATTAATTACAGGCACTTTAAGTTTACTTTCCCTGCAATCAAAGTAGTGGAAATAATTTGAGTATAAAGTGTGTTGTCATTATTTTCACAAAAGTGCACATCCCTTTAAACATCTAAAATATTACTTTCCTATGCTGTAAACATTTTTTAAGCCACATTAATGCAAGAACACATCTTACCAACTTCAGCAAAGCCTCTGTATTGTTGTCTTTAAATCGTTAAAACACTCGCAGAGTTCACGCAAATGTAAATATTGTGCTTTACTGTACAGATTAATATGATATCAAACCACACTGTCCTTGCGAAAGAGTAAGCACTTGTTGTTGGCGGGCATATCAACCTAGAAGATCAAAAACAGAAACAGATGCATTTACAAGCCCACAACACCCCGAGGCAGTGAATCATCACATAATTAAGCCAATCGCATTTAAAAGCAAAAAAGAGCTGCGTGAGGCATGGTGATGTCAGAGGATCGTGGCCAAGTAATGGATCATAGAATCTAAACTACCTTAAAAAAATCTTCTTCAGTGGCCTGCGGGTGAGTAAATTAACTGATGTTTTCATTTTTGGCATGCCCGTAGTCAGGGGGGGAGGGGTGGGGGTTCAGGTGGTTAGAATGACCCATACCCACGGCAAAAAGGTCCAGAATTTGTCCTTTTAATTATTTCATGTAATTAAAAAAATAAATAAATAAATATATATATTATAATAAAGTGTAATTTTAAATAACTATGGCCAGTAATTCGAATCCTATGGAGCCTCAAAGTCACTGAGTGGTAATGTTTGAATTTTTGATGCGACATCCTCACCCATACTAAGTAACATTATGGGTCGAAACGAGAAAGAGAGACAGAAGAGAAAGCAGGCAGCAGCGTCATTGTCGCAAAATATTGAACATATGTTCAAAAAGACTGCCAAACAGGGTAAGGCTAATGTTACTTCCTAGTTACTTTCTAGACCAGGGATGCCCAAACCGGGTCCTGGAGAACCGGTGTCCTGCAGATTTTAGCTCCAACTTGCCTTAACACACCTGCAAGGATGTTTCTAGAAAGCCTAGTGAGAGCTTGAGTAGCTAGCCCAGGTGTGTCTGATTGGGGTTGGAACTAAACTTTGCAAGACACCGGCCCTGGACCGAGTTTAGGCACCCCTGTTTTAGACTGTCCGAGTTAGCTGGGACGTCCTGTATATTGGGCATTATTAATTTGTCCCGTGGCCTCCCATTCCCTATTTTTGCCATTAAATTTTTTGAAAATAACTGTCCAATGAGGCTTTACTACCAAGCAGAGCCCTCAGCCATCAGCTGTCATTTCACAGCAAAAGCCGCTAATCCCATTACGTTTGTGTTTTTAAGGCTGTTTACACCTGGTCACTTCATTAGTTTTATTTTGATTATTTTTATTTTCATATTTTTATATAAATCTGATCACTCAAACAACTTCCGAAGGTGGTCTAATTATTTGTTTTTAGACAAAATTAATTTAAATAAAATAAATTATGACCTGGAAAAATTCTGACCTGCACCTGTTTAGAGAAACACCTGTAGGTGACTTTTACAGCCAAATACACATAAAGTGCAAAATAAATACATACATATTTACTATAAGCATAAAACAAAAAGTAAAAAGCACTCTATAAGTTTAAATAATTGTTATCAATATTGTGCATATTGATTATCAGACCATATCGCATTATTGAATAGCGCTGTCTACTTCTATGGGAAGTTCTCATAAAAAAATTACATGTAGTGTGTTTGACAAATTTTGCACAAGCAAGCAACTTGAAAAAACAGTCATTATTTTTGTTACTGCAAAAAGTATGCACATGATTCCAGAAGACAAGCTAATACAGCCCTAAATATTTCATAAAATGTCAGCAAAATGCTGCATTTAAACTTCTTAATCAAATACAAAATGTGGGGGGAAAATGCAAAAAAAAAAAAAAAGAGTAAAAGAACCCCCCTTTCACTAGGCTGGCTACGGGCCTGTTTGGGTAAACTAGTTTTAAAGGGGACCAATTGGGACCTATGTAAAATAAGTCTCTGATGTCCCTAGAGTGTGCATGTGAAACTTCAGCTCAAAATACCACACGGATCATTATTTAAAACTCTTTGAAACTGCCCCTTTTAGGCTTTGATCCTTATTGTGCCATTTTGGTGACTGTCGCTTTAAATTCAAATGAGATTGTGCTCTTTTCAAAAGAAGGCGGGGCTACAAAATGCCTGTGTGTCAGCATAGTGGCAGATTCAAAAACAAAACTAACGTCCTATGTTAATGAGAGAGAAATCATCACTAATGGGTGGGGCTTTCCCCCTCCGATGACACGTACATAGGAAGAACGTCAAAGTGTTTCTACAGACTACAATGTTTCAAGTGTGATTATAAACAATAAAAATAATTCCTTTTTACCATTAGAAGCTGGTTATAGTCACAGACTTTTGCGTCACGTCTATTTTAACCCCTTATTAAAGTGATTTTTGCATAATAGGTCCCCTTTAAGATTAGTTTACACCCAACATGCATTTGCATTGACACACCAGCTGCATGGAACAATTTATTTTAGTAAAAAAAACTCTTACAATTTCCTCCAATCGCAGTCCATTTTCTTGTCCTAGCATTGTTAGAAATGATGCATCTCTTAGACCCCACTCTGGATTTCTAAAAAACAAAATCAGGGTAAAATTGTAAAGAAATTTGTAAAGTATTTTCATTACAATTAGTTTAAAATATGAAGTCATTCTCATTTTTTTGCTGAACAAGTGCCACATATTTAGACTCAACTCCAACAGACCATAAAAAGACATTTATTTTTAGTAGATGCTTTTGTCCAAAGCGACTTACAATTGAGGAGGCGTTCAGCAATTCAACAAGAAGAGGCAATACACACAAGAAGTGCTAATTATACAAAGGAACTGTTTGTGCTCAGAGAATTAAGTGCTAGAGTAAGGAGGGGGGAGTTTTTATTAAATGAGTCAAGAGTGTTTTCTACAGGTGGTTTGTCAAACCCACTCACCATAAATACAGTGTTTTTTATATAGATATAGAGTGATTGTAAGAACATTTCTGCTGCAAATGTGCAAAACTAGCTAGAAGGGCATGCGCTGTGTAAAACATATGTTGGATAAGTTAGTGGTTCATTCCGCTGTGGTGACTCCTGATGAATAAAGGGATTAAGCTGAAGGTAAATGAAGAAATGAATGGTGCAAGTGTCAGTTACAGTGTGTTTTCTACAGGTTTGTCAAGCCCACTCACTTGTGAGGCACATTTAAAAGACAATGAATGTTTCATATATTTGCAAACTTTATATTTACAAAGTCTTTTCAGGCTTTCCAGTTGCATCAACTTAAACAAGGATATACGAATAAGAGCATAGATCTCATCATTGAAGAATGCAGTGATTTCTTTTTATCACTAACCTGTATCTCAAACTTTGGTCAAAGTCAAAATTGCTTTGAGGAACGATCGATCCATTGAAGGCATAAGGCTGGAAAAACAATATCAGATAAAAGACGTTAGACCAGGGGTGGCCAAACTCGGCCCTGGAGGGCCGGTGTCCTGCATATTTGAGTTCCAACCCCAATTAAACACACCAAGCTCTTTCTAGGTATACAAAAACTTCCAAGTACACTACCTGACAAAAGTGTTGTCGAAGTTTTAGGAACATCAAATAATAACTTGGTATCAGAAGTGGCTTATATGAAAGGCAAAGGCCTCTAGATTACGCTTATTTCACCAAAATAAAAGATGATCAGGCCTTGATTTTTAATTCTTTAATTAGGACAGTAAGGTCTGACTTTGCTTAGACAAAAGTCTTGTCACTTAACAGAAATAATGTACAGTATAGAATATAAAGTCATGGTGCAGTGGAAAAAGAATGAATATTGTGTATGACTCCCATGAGCTTGGAGGACTGCATCCACACATCTCTGCAATAACTCAAATAACTTATTAATAAAGTCATCTGGAATGGCAAAGAAAGCGTTCTTGCAGGGCTCCCAGAGTTCATCAAGATTCTTTGAATTCATCTTCAATGCCTCCTCCATCTTACTCCAGACATGCTCAATAATGTTCATGTCTGGTGACTGGGCTGGCCAATCCTGGAGCACCTTGACCCTCTTTGCTTTCAGGAACTTTGATGTGGAGGCTGAAGTATGAGAAGGAGCGCTATCCTGGTAAAGAATTTGCCCTCTGCTGTGGTTTGTAATGTAAAGGGCAGCATAAATGTCTTGATACCTCAGGCTGTTGATGTTGCCATTTACTCTGCAGATCTCTCGCACGCCCCCATACTGAACGTAACCCCAAACCATGATTTTTCCTTCACCAAACTTGACTGATTTCTGTGAGAATCTTGGGTCCATGCGGGTTCCAATAGGTCTTCTGCAGTATCTGTGATGATTGGGATGCAGTTCAACAGATGATTCATTAGAAAAATCTACCTTCTGTCACTTTTCCAACTAGAAGTCAAGTTATTATTTGTTGCTCTTACAACTGGGATCCATGACAAGACTTTTGTCAGGTAGTGTAGATGTGTTGAAGGAAGTTGAAACTTAACTATGCAGGGCATCGGTCCTCCAGGACCGAGTTTGGACACCCCTGCGTTAGACACTTCACCAAATGCAGCAATTCAAGGAGCTTGAGTTTAAAATGTGCATGAATTACCCCATAAGTCAGAAGTAATCCTTGTGGTTTCAGTATCTGTCCAACACCATGAAACAAACCCTAAGAAATAAAAATATATTGTTAAATAATTTCATGTTTGTTTGTTTTCCTTGGAGGAAACTAGTTTTGCAGCAGTGAGTTACATAACTTAACATACTATACAGACACTACATACACCACAAAACATTCATAAATAAATAAAAAACATTGTTACATTAAACAATTAATCAGATTGGATGATAAAAATATATCTAAACATTTTTTTCTGTCATTAGTTACTCTGATCCGACATTCTGAATGCAACACAATTGCATTTTTAGTGTAATAGGTGATCAAAATTCATAAAAATTAATTGAGCTTTCAATAAAACTAGTCTATGAAAGATTTCAACGAGCTGACTTCGACTTATTTTTTCAATAGCTTTGCGAAGCTGTCTTATATGACTATTCAACGCATTTTTATTTCCATTAATTTCTATTTCCATTTCTATTATACAGTTTTAGGTTAAAAGATATTATATATTCACCAAACGGAAAGAAAAATAAGCAAAAGTGAGCAGAACATGCTACCGTTGTGCAGGCGAGAGGAGAGATGTGCATCATGTTGATGTTTATGATCAGGTCACATGACTCGGCTGGAAATCCTCCCCAGGTCTGCCAGCTCTGAGACACATCAAGATACATGGGTGGCTGTACATTCTGCAGCCTGTGATACTGTCTATATGCCTCAATACTGCAATACAGAAAATGGTAAATAAAAAATAAAAAATCAGTATCAATCATTAGACGCTCCGCAAACGCTCTGGGTTTTTCAGTTGAGATTACGTCAAACATCGAATAAAAGATGCACATTTCAAAGCACTTTACGGGACCTTCAAGTATAGCTCATGTAAAAAGTATTATAAAGTCTCAAATGATAAGGAAATGTCAATCAATACTGGGATCTAAATGATATGAGCCTACATCTTTGTACACCTGGATATATTCAACAACAGTCTAGAATAAGGGGCAGAAATCAAAAACAATAGGGTTGAAATGGCTTGACACTGCAAAATCAGACAGATTTAATGTGTGAGGAATAAATTGTGTTATTGGTATGTATTATTGGAAGTATGTATTATTGGAAGTATGTGTTATTGGAAGTATGTGTTATTAGAATTTTTGAAATTTGAAGAGGAAAGAAAAGAAATGAGATACATTTCGAATTTTCATTTTCTATACATTTCGAAATGTAATTATGTATGATATTTCCCCTGCAAATGAGTTTCTGAGATTAAATGTTAATTGTAATTGTAATGTTTGCCAATTCTGCAATAGTGATCTTGAAACTGTTGAACATCTATTTCTTCATTGTAATTTGGTTGATCCTTTCTGGTCTGATGTGGGCAACTGGATAAAACAATATATTTCATTGTTTCCTTCTATTTGTTGGGACAACAAAATGATGACTTGACTGCAAATTGTTTACTTATTTTACTTAAATTATTCATTCGTAAATGATACATTTCGAAAACAGCTCCTCATTTGACTGCCTTTAAAAAGGAGTTCGCCATCTATACAGAGGCTTTAGAAATAATGAAGGGGGAGAAGTAGGGCTGCACAATACAGAATATCGATCCAGCATTGATTATGCAATGTGAACATTCGCAATAGTCACATGGCGAGTATACGCAATGTTGAATCTGGAATTTAATTTATCATTTTGCAAGTGTTTAAGGTCTGTGACTGTGTGAGGGTTTTAAAAGCATTCAGGCCTAAGAAATTGAACTTTTTCTTAATTTTGACAAATTAATAACCATAAATTCTATTGAATGTTTTATAAAAAAAATACTATGCAGTATTATTTTACATTATTTAATTAATGTATATCTTAATACAGTTTAACTCCTCGAAAAACGAGGTATTAGTATTGTTACAGGATATTTTCTCTGTTTCTCTGGACCATTCTCTGTAAACCCTAGAGATGGTTGTGCATGAAAATCCCAGTAGATCAGCAGTTTCTGAAATGCTCAGACCAGCCCGTCTGGCACCAACAACCATGCCACATTCAAAGTCACTTAAATCACCTTTCTTCCTCATTCTGATACTCGGTTTGAACTGCAGCAGATCGTCTTGACCATGTCTACATGCCTATATGCATTAAGTTGCTGCCATGTGATTGGCTGATTAGAAATTTGCGTTAACGAGCAGTTGGACAGGTGTACCTAATATAGCGGCCGGTGAGTGTATATTGCAGAATAATAATAAATAAAAAAAATTTTGTTTAAAAGTTAGATTTTTCCAATTTCATGCAGCCTTGAGAAGGCTAAAACACTGTATGATTTGTTTAATGAATTAACACCTTACAAAGTTCCTGTTTGATGTTTGCACTGTAAGTTGATTATTTTTGTTGTGTTGTTTTATACATTATGTTTTGTTTTTGGGTGGCACTGTCGCCTCACAGCAAGAAGGTCGCTGGTTAGAGCCTCGGCTGGGTCATTTGGCATTTCTGTGTGGAGTTTGCATGTTCTCCCAGTGTTGGCATGGGTTTCCTCCGGGTGCTCCGGTGTCATGAGAAATCGAGTCCCCCCTTACAATTGGGTCCGCCTAGGACCCTGGGTGATCCTATTGGTTCACTGGAGTTGTAATAAGTATAGTTTGTAGTGCCTGATTAAAATATACATACTTATATATAAAAGCAGTGAAATCTCGTTTAAATTTATGTAATTTAAAAGAGCGTTATAATGACATAAAACTATCTTAAATAATAGATTTCATATACTGATGTACAACTAAAGGCATGTGTTGTGGCATGGAGAATTTCTCTTTCATGCCTTTATTTTAGATAAAATAAAACGTGCTACCACTTCTTACCTAAATATATAATGTTACATATAAATACATAAAAAACATCAAAAAGACACCATTAAAGGTTTACAAACGTTTAAATTATTTTCTCTATGCGTGTCTTTAACTTCTAGTTACTAATAATAATGTTACTAATATGATAAGTCTTGTTTAAATCTCAAGACTGAGAATAGACTATAGCATAGGTCTCAAACTCCATTCCTGGAGGGCCGCAGCTCTGCAAAGTTTTGCTTCAACCCTTTCAAACACAACTGATCCAAATAATTGAGGTGTTAAAAAAAGTCATGAACACCTTCACTAGTTGGATCAGCTGTGTTTAATCAGGGTTGGAGCAAAACTGTGCAGAGCTGCGGCCCTCCAGGAATGGAGTTTGAGACCTATGAACTATAGAAAGCACTTTTGATCAGGCATTCAACGCAGACGATCCATTGGGGTTCTAAGTGGACTTGATTGCAGGGGGGACTCGATTTCTCACCACACCGATTTCCACAGTCAGTGTATGGATGTTTCCTGGTGATGGGTTGCAGCTAGAAGGGCATCCGCTGCTTAAAACATATGCTGTATAAGTTGGTGGTTCATTCCGCTGTGGCGACCCCTGATTAATAAGGGGACTAAGCCAAAAAAAAAAAAAAGAATGAATAAATGTTTTGTTTTTTTGTTTAATTTTATGGCTTAGTATTTGTTTCATTGTATATTTGACATTTCTCAGTCATTCTTAGTAAGTCAGACTACATTGGAATTGAGTTTGGCCTAAATCAGGGGTCACCAATCTCGTTCCTGGAGGTCCGGTGCCCTGCAGGGTTTAGCTCCAACTTGCCTCAACACACCTGCCTGGGTGTTTCAGGTATACCTAGTAAGACCTTGATCAGCTTGTTCAGGTTTGTTTGATTAGGGTTGGAGCTAAAATCTGCAGGACACCGGACCTCCAGGAACAAGTTTGGTCACCCCTGGCCTAAATTTATGCTTTTGAAAGGCAAATAAAAAGAATAAAAATAAAAAATGATTGAACAGCGCCATCTAGTCTCAGATCTCTGCAAACTTCACTCATCAGTGAACTTTGTATCATAATCACAAGACGCCAGGGAAAATTAAAAAAAAAATCATATAAATAATAATCATATAAATGAAAAACCAAATTAATATTATTCAATTACTAAATCAACCTCTTTAAGCAAATGAAAATAAATTGATTTTTTTTCCTTCACAACATTATTCTCATTTAATTAATACAAGCCGTTTGCGATATGTCTCTAGTATGTGACATAAGAGTTCTTCAACATATAAAGCCAGACATTCGAGATTAGGCATATTATTTGCGTATATTCACCTCGATATCGACTGAGTCTCAACTTCAGATGGTTGCCATGTAATGTTCGGGAATGCTTTGGCGAAGTGAACGACATGTTGTCCTGTGCCAGAGGATATTTCCAAAGCGAACAGACGTCTGTCAGATGTCACCCTGCTTTTCAACACAGAAAGGATGGGGTCTTTGTTCCTGTCGGCTGCTGCAGCGTTCAGCATTTTGCACATCCAACGACAAGTTCCTGGAATGGACAACAAAATGGAGCTAACGTAAATACAAGCGCGACCGGAAAGGCGATTTCAGTCAACCATCCAGAATCAAACCTTTGAAAGAAGTTCGGCGGTGTAAAGCAGTTCCAGGACAGTAAAAACGTCCAGACAGATTCATGCAGTCATGTAGCCTACTGTAGGTGTAAAAAATGATGGCAGCTCACATCAGGTCACATGAGAAGAAGATGCTCAGTGAATTCAAAATGGAAGAAAGCGACAAATGCTGCAGAAATACAATTTAAATACATGTAATTGTATTACTGGTCTTCATTCAGTCCGTTTAATTGGGTAAATTCTGTTAAGAAGAACAACAATAATGTATAGAGCGCCACATCCCACAATGCACCGCTTCAACTTCCTTTTTTCCCTTCAAAAAGTGGCGCACAAAGATTTACGAATTAGTTATCAGGGATTTAAACTGCATATGCAATAAAAGGGGTCATATTTTACATTATGTTTTTGTAATAATTATAATTTTTAGAAGCCGACCATTTCAATAAACAATGTTTGTGGCATTTTCATCTGCGACCTGTGCAACAGTTTTCAAATAGCCTACATTTACAGACCTACTTTTATTTACAGAACTACAAATACATTTACAGAAATACTTTCAAATACATTTACAGAACTAAAAATACATTTTGCAGAGCTACATATACAGTTTTACCAATTGAGCATCGTGTCAATGCCACAGCCTACGAGTATTGTTGCTGACCATGTCCATCCCTTTATGACCACAGTGTACTCATCTTCTGATGGCTACTTCCAGCAGGATAACCCACCATGTCATAAAGCACAAATCTTCTCAGACTGGTTTCTTGAACATGACAATGAGTTCACTGTACTCAAATGGCCTCCACAGTCACCAGCTCTCAATCCAATAGAGCACCTTTGGGATGTGGTGGAACAGGAGATTCACATCATGGATGTGCAGCCGACAAATCTGCAGCAACTGTGTGATGCTATCATGTTAATATGGACCAAAATCTCTGAGGAATATTTCCAGTACCTTGTTGAATTTATTCCACGAAGGATTAAGGCAGTTCTGAAGGCAAAAGAGATCTAGCCTGGTACTAGTAAGGTGTACCTAATAAAGTGAGTGTATATGGTATACTAATCAAAGTATGCAGCATAAGTGGGGCAATTCTGCATCAGATACATTTAAGGTAGGTATAAAATGGAGTATGACAAGGAGGTTTATTTTCACCTGCTCTTTTTAATGTCAGGGTTCATACGGTCCTGGAAAAGTCATGGAATTTTGGGCATTTTCCAGGCCTGGAAAAGTTTTGGAAAAACAAACAAACCCAACATATTTTGGAAAAATCATGGAAATGAATTTGTTTAACAAATATTTCTCTACTTGAATATGTTTGAGGTGATAATGTAAATTTTAAATTACGCTATTCATCACGTGACGTTCTCTGTGTGGGGTATAAAAGCAAGTCGCAGTTTCAGCTTCGGCTCCTTTACTCGCATTGGTCGAAATTCATTTTTGAGTGTGGTGTCCAGAAACCATCTCTTACTACAGGGCTAAGATACTGTGGGTGCTAAAAGCTCATTTATACTCTTATGGAAACGCAAAACATTTCTAAAATATTTTCACACAGACAGCAAGATACTTTCTAAAACTATTTTACAGATAAAAAAAAACCTAACTACACAGATTGTCACATATTTTATGATATGCTGTAATAAATTTGAACGTGCATTTTTTCACGTAGTGTACATAGACATTACATGAAACATCAGGTCATGAATATTTACCTAAAAGTTTTGGATAAGTCATGAAAAAAAGTCCTGGAATTTTAGTAGTAAAAATGTGTATGAACCCTGTAATGTATACATAAATGAGTTGTCTGAAGAATTAGGTGACTGTAGGACTGGCTGTGTGCTTGCTGATGCTATAAAAAAAAACCATTACATGTATGCGGATGTTTTGGTTATCTTTTCCCCAAGTAGCGCTGGTTTTCAGCAGCTGCTTAATATTTGTGCAGATCATGGGCAGAGATATGATATAATTCAATATAATTCAAAAACGAGTGTTTACATGACAAGTAGAACCAAGGAACATAGAGATATGACTTTTCCAGGTTTTTATTTGTCAGGGCAAGTTTTAGATGATAGTAAAACTTAAATATTTTGGGCATGTCATTACTGAGGATATGAGTGATGATAATGATATGTACAGGGAATGTCGAAAGTTATATGCTCAAGCAAATATGCCAGAGAGAAAGTTTTATTTGCGTTCTGAGCAGGTTAAGGTAGACCTCTTTAGAACTTATTGTAGTTCTTTATGCACAGCTCCTCTGTGGTATCATTTAAAAAAAGAAAGTCTCCATAAGCTGCAGGTTGCATACAATGATTGTTTGAGGATTCTTCTTAAAAAACATAGATGGCGTAGTGCAAGCAGGGGTGGATTTAGTGTTTGGGGCCCTAAGCAATTCCAGCCATGGGGCCTAAAATTTCTAAAATGCACCTTTTGTACTTTTATTTATTTTTAATTAATTTATTTTGCAGTTGTTTTTTTCATATATCACTCAATCACTCCTTTTTTACATTTTGTCTTAATACAAAATAATAATAACAACATGTAACACATCTTGTAAAACTTTTTAAATGATTTGTTTCTTCAAATGAATTCACAACTAAAAAATATATATAAACTATTTCTTTTCAAAACTGAATCTTTACCTAATTTGACTGCTGGACTTCTCCATGATTGAGGGTGGGGGATACATTTGCGCAGATGTAATAAACATTAAACATTTATTTTTTTAGACCCTCATCATACAAAATATGATAGCAAATGATGATATATATAATTTATAGGTATAATTTATACTTCTAAGTATTTATTTGGGGGCCCTCAGATTTCCTGGGGCCCTAAGTGGTTGCTTATCTTGCTTATTGGTTAAATCCGCCCCTGAGTGCAAGTGAATTATTCTGTAAGGTAAGAGTTCGATCATTTCTTGCTTTGATCAATAAGTGTATCTGTCGATTGGAGAATTCTCAGAATAGCATTTTAATGTTGTTGATAGATCCTAGGCTTACCGAGGTGTGTTATCAGACACCTTTGATGAAATATTGGCATACAGTAAGTGTCTTTTTCAATGTATATTGTGTGGTTTGAATTGTTTTGTCTGTCTTTTGTACTATTGGACCTAGTGTCTGGAAAAAAGAGAGTATATTAATTATATAACTGCAGCATAATTATAGAATATGAATGCTATTCAAACATTCAAATATATCATTAATGAATCCTCTCTTCATACAATTTATTAAATTAAATAGTGTAATGTTAAAGGAATGTTTATTAACTGATAAAGAGAGAGTTTAATAAAGACCTCCGTTTATTTTAGCCATATAGTGTAAATGAGACATGTCTCAGTATTAATAAAAATGGTAAGACTCGAGAAGAGAACGTGATTTAACCATGGATTTAATCCTTTCTGCATGTCTAGGTAGTTTTGACTGCACGATTTTGTTTAAAGTGAAGTAAATTATTAGGGGCATCACGGTGGCGCAGTGGATAGCATGATTGCCTCACAGCAAGAAGGTCGCTGGTTCGAGCCCCAGCTGGGTCAGTTGGCATTTCTGTGTGGAGTTTGCATGTTCTCCCCGTGTTCATTTGGGTTTCTTCTGGGTGCTCCAGTGTCCCCCACAGTCCAAAGACATGCGCTATAGGGGAATTGGGTAAAGCTAAATTGGCCGTAGTGTATGTGTGTGAATAAGAGTGTATGGGTGTTTCCAAGTGTTAGGTTGGGGCTGGAAGGGCACCCGCTGCATAAAAAACATATGCTGGCTAAGTTGGCGGTTCATTCCATTGTGGCGACTCCTGATTAATAAAGGGACTAAGCTGAAAAGAAAATGAATGAATGAATTCAATTATTGGTGGGGACATTTCAATAATTGGTGGATATGGGTTGGGGATGCGTCCCCTTTGTCCATGCTAATTCTTCGCCCCTGATTTACAAAAATATTTTCAAATACATTTACAGAATGTCCCCAGCAGGCACAGGACCTCAACATGACGTCAGATTGATGTTGTACCCCAACGTCTTGGGACATTGCATTTTGTTTGGAAATGAAAATCGGGTTGATGTCAGAACCCAACATCAGGCCGATATCAATGTCCAACATCGGACAGACGTTGCATTTTGGTCACTTTCTAACGCAACCTAAAAACAACCAAATATCACCGTCTAATAATGTTACAGCTTGACGTTTTGTGGACGTTACCACTATGACGTCTATCAGACGTTGGATTTTGGTTGCTATACCTGACAAATAAATGTCAGTATATTACATCAATATGACGTTTGTTTAAGATGTTGGCTCGACGTTGGATTTTGGTCACTTTCCAACACAACCTAAAATCAACCAAATATCAACATCGTTTCACGTCGTTATTGGACATCAAAATAACATTGTCCTTAGATGCTGGCGATTTAAATCTAACCTACTATTAATGTCTTATGATGTTGTGTGTCTGCTGGGTCCTGTTGCAAGTTTATGGGAAGAGTTTTAATGAAATGGGAAAAAATTAATTTCTACAGACAAATGCAACTTTTTTTTTCATTATTATTAAATAGTCATGATTTAAACAATATTTTGAGGGATGTAAACAATAACAATACTCCTAATGTATTTCCTGTACATTTTGAATTTCCATAGCTTCCAAAAATCTAAAAGGTCCACATATTGATAAATAATGTTATGGCAGCCATTTTAACATTAAGATATGATTAAATTGCCTCTTGTTACAGTTATGAAATAGTTTGGTAACAAGCAGGAAATGTTCATAGGCCACATGACATGAAATGGTTTACACATTTGGATTCAGCTATTACTACACTGTAAAACCCAAAAAGTTAAGGTAACTCAAACAGTTTAAGGAAACGGATTGCAAGTTTTCAACAAACCATTTAAGTTTAAAAATTAATACTAATAAGTACTGTGAACTTAATCCATTTGAGTAAATGAAGCAATATGAGCACAGTAAAACCCAATAATTGAAGAGAACTCAAACCAACTGAGTACTGTAAAACCCAATAAGTTAAGACAACTCAAACCGTTTGAGGAAACCGATTGCTACAAGCCATTTAAGTTAAAAAAACTAATCTATATGAGAACTGTGAACTTACTCCATTTAAGTTGAAGTAATGAGGTATTTAATTAACTCATTACCTTCAACACTGAGTTCAAAACTCTCTAAAATGAGTAGAAATAACTTTCAGTCAATTAAGTTAACTATACTCATTTCATTTGATAAAGTTGACTGTGTAACATTTTGAAGCCTAATGGGAAAAGTGATTATTCTTATAGATGCTGTCCTTTTTGTGATCTCAAATCTATTACATAACTTAAGTCATTTTCTCACAGCATTAACTGAAGTATAATACAATTATAATTAATATGAAGTATTATTTTCTGAACAAATACATATTTTATTTATTAATACTCACCGCAGCTGCTGATGTGTAATGTATGTGATGCGGCACCTGTTGAGCAAAAAAAAAAAAAAAAAAAGTGTGAAATCAGAATGTTTACAAAAAGCTGTCCTTGTGATAATGGAAAAATCTAAAACATTTGAATCAGAGACACAGCACTTAGACGGAGCACATAACCTCGGAGAATCATTGCAGCGCTCGTCTCATCTGAGTTTTCTTACACAAATGGAGCAGAAAGTTGTTCTCATCACTGGATGCTCTTCAGGGATTGGACTCAGCCTTGCTGTGCATCTTGCATCAAATCCAGCAAAAGCCTACAAAGGTATAAAAACAACACATTTCAGTGGGTTCTGTGTAATTGAGAGTTTGTGCATGTCTGATCTTTATAGTTAACCAAAATGTTATTCTTTTACTAATATACTACACTGTAAAAAGCGATAGTACACTGTAAAACAATTCTTACATTTTTTAGTTGAATCAAATTCAAATAAACTTACATTAAACTGATTAAAAATATTAAGTTAACATTTGTACAGCTTAAAATGCTCTGTCGAAACCTGGTTAACTGATTAAAGTAAGTTCAATCAACAAAAATATTTGTTGTCTTGACTTTTTGTCATTCTTTTTTTTACTAGGGATTGTACAGTACAAATGTATGTTATTGTTTTAGTTCTGACCTAAATAAGATATTTCACATACAGTTGAAGTCAGAATTATTAGCTTTTATTAGAATTAGAATTATTAGAAGATTTTTTCAACACATTTCTAAACATAATAGTTTTAATAACTCATTTCTAATAACTGATTTATTTTATCTTTGTCATGATGACAGTAAATAATATTTTACTAGATATTTTTCAAGACACTTCTATACAGCTTAAAGTGACATTTAAAGGTTTAACTAGCTTAATTGGATTAACTAGGCAGGTTAGGGTAATTAGGCAAGTCATTGTATAACGATGGTTTGTTCTGTAGACTATAGAAAATATATATAGCTTAAAGGGGCTAATAATTTTGACCTTAAAATGTCTTTTAAAAACTAAAAACTGCTTTTATTCTCACCGAAATAAAACAAATAAGACTTTCTCCAGAAGAAAAAATATTATCAGACATACTGTGAAAATTTCCTTGCTCTGTTAAATATCATTTGGGAAATATTTAAAAAAGAAAAAAAAATTCAAAGGGGGGCTAATATTTTTGACTTCAACTGTAATAGACATTTACATCTCGTCTACAAGAGAAAATAATATTAGAATTTACATCCAAAAGTTATTGCTTCGATGATTACGATAAGGAAAACAAGGATAGTTCACTCAAAAATGAAAAGTCAAAACCTGTTTCATGTTGATAAATAAGAAAGATATACTGAAGAATGTTGGGGGGAAAAAAGGACCATTGACTTCCATAGTATTATAGTTTCTACTACGATGGATGTCAGTTTTGTCAATTGGATGTCAGTTCATTTGTTTGTTTAGTGATAAACAATAAACTCTAATAAATAAACTCTAATAAATCCTGGGTTGTTGTTGGGCCAAATATGGACTAACCTAACATTTGGTTCAATTAAATTATGCTTTTTAACCAAATGGTTGGGTTTGTCCATATTTGACCCAACATTGGGTTAACCCTTATGTACTGTTGGGGATGTTTTCCATCCACTCTGTGGTTATTTTGAGTCTTAATTTGGCCATCATTTTTTCTGTGTTTCAGCTAGCAGGATGATTTTTGGTGACAAATCTTATTTTGACACATATTTTAAGAAAATGCTTTGAATTAAAAAAAAAAAAGAAAAGAAACTCAACGATACACTCTGGGCAAATTTACTACCCTTTTGTTATGTTAGGGTTGAAAACATCCAATACATTAAACTGTTGTAAAAATGCATTAGATAGTTCTTTTTTTTTTTTTTTTTTTGCATAAATCTGTTAATCAACTTTTAAATCTTCCCTGATCAAAACTACTAAATTGTTTAGAAAATTACAGCAGTTTAACTCTTTAATTACCAAATTCACAAATGATGTCAGTGATTTGATAAAAAAAAAAAAAAAAAATCACAAAATGGCATTTTTTATAAAAAATAATTGTGGACTGGATTCTTTAAACCTTTTATCAAAGTCTTGGACCTGTGAAACAACATTGCCTTTGATGCATTGTTTTGAGTGATTGTATTTTTTTTTCTCTCCCTAATTTACTGTAGGTGGCTGTTTTTGCCCTGTTAACTTCCATTATAACTACTTTTTTTTTATTATTACAAAACCATGACATCATATAATCATGCATTTTTGATTGTTGGCGTTATTTATGTAATTTTTACTGTTGATTATCAGTTGGCACCATTAACCCTTTAGACAGGCATATGCAAAAAAAAAAAGCTTAGTTTTTGGATCTTATATGGAATATAACAGCAAATTAAAGTGTGTGTATGTGTCTGAGAGTGTGAGAGTGACCTTTAAGCACTTACCTTGATGTGTCTGAGAAAATCAAAATATGCATCTCAGCTCTCAGAACTACATGGAGTAAATAAAAACAAAGACTGTGTATTTATGCACCATCAAATGTGGTTATAATGGAAGTCAATGGGGCAAAAACAGCCACCAACAGTAAATTAGGGAGAAAATGAGAATCTAACAATGCACCAAAGGCAATGTTGTTATTAATCTTTCACATGTCCAAGACTTTGATAAAAGGTAAAAAAAAATCCAGTCCACAATTACTTTTTATATTGAAAATACGTCATTTTGTGTGTGTTTTTCACCAAATCAGTGACGTCATTTGTGAATTTGGCAATTAAAGAGTTAAAATCCTGTAAACAATTTTTTTCTAAACAATTTAGTAGTTTTTATCAGG